>BSBN01000924.1:31587500-32787500 GCA_027924645.1 Cunninghamia lanceolata | reverse complement strand
TGTTTATGTACTTGTATTTTTCTCTCTTTTGGAGAGGAGTTTTCTCCCACTGAGTTTTTCTCCTTTCTCTCCACTTTATGAGAGATTCTTGTTGTTCATGGGTACCTAAAATGGCCTTGTAGCTAGGACCCATTCTTGCATTAGTTGCATGTTTTCCATTTCTCCCTAAGTTGCACTTATGGGGGGGTGTTGGTGTAATTAAATATTTAATTACACTTTATTAAGTTTATTTAGGGCTAATTTTAGTCTTAAGTTATTCTTAAGTCATATTAGGGTTTTTTCTCTAACTTGCAAATATAAAAGCAAGTTCTCACATGTAATTCCTTAATCCATTTCATTAATTCATCCAATATTGTGCAAATTATTTCTCTTTGCTTTTTTCTCTTGTGTAAGGTAAATCTTAGGTTATGCAGGTGATCTTTGTGGCTTGAGTTAATTATCAAATTCAACACTACTTTGTAGGGTTGTTGGAAGATTTGGGAAACTTTGATAATGAAATATAGAACAATTCTGAGAGGTTGTCCATATTTTGATTTGTAAGTTTCAGTTTCTTGCATTGTTGAATGTATTTTCTCTATAAGCATTTTTATCAGTTTCAGATTGCAATATATGAAAAATGCCTCTGAGCATGTGTTTCCATCATTTGTCTCCTATGTTATTTTCATTTCTCTTTTGAATGAAGATACTAAGGGTTTATGAGTTCTTGAATATACATTTTCTATATTACATGTCTGGTTTATTACTTCTATTCAAGGAATAGATTAAAATGCTCTGAGTCAGATATTGAGAGATGTGTTTTGCAATAGGGATATTTATAAGAAGAGTTGTTGGAAATACTCATTCTTGGATTGTTATCTGTAAGACATGAACATAATTAATCCTCTGAATCTGAATGTTTGTGTTTTTTATGAGAAGTAATCTGTATTGCAAGGAATTTACTCCAAACCCTAGGATTGGCACCGATCAGAGTTGGGCTTATTTTCACAAATCACCCATAATCAACAATCACACATGCATTAAAAAGAACAATCAATTTATTAGTTTTAGGAGTAAGGTTTAGTTTCATGTTCTCTGATCCATTCAACGAAGTAATTACCAGAGCTAGCCAAATTTGAAGTGATTATATAGTTTTGGTCTGCATATAGGAGAACATGTCTGCTTTAGGTGTCAATATCTGGTGAAATAAGGATTTGTCATTCAAATGTTGAAATAAGGGAATACCCCTAGGTCTAGTAGAGCCTAAAGTGCAGAGGAGAACAAGCAATTATCTCCTGTTCATTGGCCACTGACCTGAGAGTCATGAGGATAAAAGATGACAACTTTCTAGGGAAACTCAGGCCATCAGTTGGGAACACCAACACAACTTACTTTGCAATGTCAATTATCTTCACATCAAGACACTTAGAAAGAAATGAGATCACACAAGACACACCACAACACATGCATATACGTGGAAAACCCTAGATGGGAATAACCATGGGAGAAATGCTACTTGGATCTATTGTCTAAATCTAGCCTCACAAAATATCTAATCACTTATACAATGCAAGCCTCATTGGCACATAGAATCTCACTTATTACAATTCAAGGCACCAACCCTAGGAGCACCAACCCCTTGCAAGTTTAGGAGCACCAACTCCAATGCAATAGACTGAAAATACAGAGTACTACTATGTTTACATTGACATAATAGGTTACAGATTAGATTATGTAACTCTCTCACTCAATCACCTCTACTCCCTTTGATCTGTATGCTTACATCAATAACCCCTTTCGTTTACAAACTTATTTAGAGAATATTTCCTCTAAAGTCTATCATCCACCCAACACAAACGCACTATTCTATTTATAATGGAATCATGTACTATACAAAAAAACCTGCAAGAAACACTTCTTAATTCACTATCCTTTCAAGTTCAAACCTTTCAATCAACATGTACACATCAAAATCCCCTTCTTTTACAATTTCATAAATGATTCTGCAATCATTTCATCAGCAACAAAACAAATCAATATGTACATGATTTATATCATCTCACACCTTAAAAAAAACCTCAAAATAATACTTCTCACAATTTAAAACAAACTCCTAAAACCATCGGCAATGAAAACAGTTACCAAAACTGTGAAAATTGCTATCCATTAGGTACCATGGGTAACTTCCCGGGAATATTCAAGCTCTAGGAAGTAGTCGTTACATGTTTGAAAGACCACCATAGATATCATCCTCCGTGCCCTCGACAAATTAAATGTGCATCGTTGATAGAAACTTTGGTGCCTGAAACAAATTGTCGATGGGAGAAGCCTGTCCTGACTAGGTCGAGTGGTTGGTTACCTAACGTTGAATGTAACTTAAGTTGTCACTTAAGTTATAAGTGACTGTCGATATCAAGTCACTGTCAAATTAGAATATAAAGGGAGCCCGTCACTAATTCAACATTGCTTTTAGGTTCTTAGGGTTTAGGAGGACATTAGGGTTTTGGCACTCTAGGATTTAGGTCTTAAAAAATGTCAAACCCTAATCATGCCATCAAAGATCCTTGGCTTGAATTGTAACCCTTAACCATTGCAGACAGTCTTTATTGTAGAGAATAAAACAATGAACATGATATAATATATAAACTCCTTTTATCCTGAAGCAAACAAGAACTTTGCTCTTGGAGGTCCTTAAGGTTTTAAGATCTTTAGGATTTAGAACTTCAAACCTTGTCAAACCCTAATCTTGAAATGTGATCCTTATCTTTTGTAAACAACCAAACTAGATGATATCATAGTGTGTTATGTAACCAGGGTCTCATTTAGTCTCACTGCAACTTCCATATAGTCTTTTCAAAATATCTACTTCTCCAAATGCAGATATGGTCTATATAGAACTAAGGATTTACACCAGATGTCTTTTAAAGCATCACCAAGGATAGTAACAAAAGGACTGAGCATCATAATGCAAAGATAAGTTATCTTCTTAAACAATGACAAACAAACATTCATGTAGACTACTTCTATTCACATATTAAATGACAATCCTTCCTTTGTGCACACATTGACTTTGTTCACACAATGAATGACAATCAACTATCTTCTCCATTCTTCACGAAGGTCTGAACACCTGAAATACAACAATACACCCATCAATCTATCTTGGACTGTCTACTCCATGCAATGACATGACTGTCTTCTTCTCTAGGACTGCTCTTGGACTGTCTTCTACATTCAACTTGGATTGTCTTCTCCATTCAATGATAGGGTGGACATCACAACACAAGGATACCACCCCATCACACAACACTACCATTAATGTATAACTATCAACATCATTCATCAATGACACTTAGTTTAGCATGACACCTTCTTTGACATCAATGACAAGATGTGCAAGAATCAACAAAAAGATCATAAGTAGGTTTTGTGGTTCTTGCTTGATTGCTATGGTGCATTATCCCTAACAATCTGTCATATATTTTAGTGGTTGTTAGGAGGGGATTGCTAGTTGCTACCCAGTGGAAAAAATGAGCAAACATATCTAGGTAAGAAATGTTGTGGCTTGTTGCATGCTTTATAGCTAGATCTTTAGTACTACAATAAATACTAAATAGATAATTTAATTTGTTTGTGTTATGGATTTTAATATCATTTATGATTTGAATAATCATTAAAGCATCTATTGTAACCTTCCCTCCTCTTTTCTCCATCTGAATTGGAGTTATAATTGATCTTCAAGCTTTGCATGGCACCACTTAACTCTACACCATCTTTAATATCTAGTTTTTCTTCACACCACCTTGTTCTATCCTACCTTTCCTATTCTTTCCATGCTTTACTATCTATAAGACTTATTTTCTTTAAGTGCTAGCTTGTAGGATTCCTTTGCAAAATGAATTGTTAAAAAAATATTATGTTGAATTAAGATGCACACACTATTCACATGTTTGGACAAATTCTCAGTGTTATCTTCTACATAACTAGAATGGATGCCAAGTTTGTAGAACTCATTCATGTTCATTTTCCTTTGGTGTAGGTTTTAGAGATTTTTAATGAATCTAGTGTCTAACTGGTTGGCATAAAATTCCCTTGGAGTTTAATCCCCAAGTGTGATCCCATTGTGCGATCTTGCAGTTTTTCCTTTGTGTGACTCCTTCAGAGAAAGTCTCATCATAAGGAGACATACTCTCTTAACTTTGTGGTGGCATATTTGACTCTCTTTAGGTCCTAGATTATTTTAAGCTCAATATGTTTTTCTAGATTGTTGATCTAGTCCAACAACTCTTTTGTATTTAAGCTTCCTTAGTAGCTTAGAAGATCAAACCTTGGCTTGCTACATGCATTTCGAGCTAAGGAAGTTACAAATGTTTCTTTTGTAGTGATGTTCTCCCCAAAATCATGATCTATGAAATCATTTCTCAGATCATAGTTATCTCTCTCATATTCACTAACATTTTTAGACACAATCTCTCATCCCTATTGTCTAGTCTCAATGACTTCAAGCCATGCTTGGATACTCCACAATGTATCAACAAAATATGTAACACAATCCCCTTGGTTGTTTCTTGCACACCCTCTTCAAACTTTATGGTACATTTTCTCAAGTTCACCTATAGTGTGATGGAACTTGACACATGTACTTATGTTAGGAAATTGTTATGATCTTACCTCTAGGATTGAGAACACCCACTCTAATACAAAGAAGTTCAATTTCAAGCACCACCTAAAACCTAATCACTTTCCAAAATCAAAATTCCTTCAAATGACCATACAACACATATAAATAATTCTTTTCTTTATTTGTACATAAGTAGTTATACTAGGTTGATTAGAATTATGTGATTCTGTATGTAAATTAGAAATGTCAAAATGAATTGGGTGCACCTTATATTCACTAGGATAGGAGGACATGAAATCTACGGATCGTCACCAAGATATCAATTATAAGACAAATCAACCTCCAAAGATACATAAGTGGTAGCAAGAACTACTAGTGATGCAACACCTTTAGTTGAAGAGGATGGTTTATCTTAAGAAAAAGGTTATGTAGTATGAAAAATAAGAGAAATATGTGATGGAGTAGAGAAAGTGGTATCAATGATCTAAGAATATTGAAAAGGATCATTATCATCCTCTACCATAAAGGATTTTCCTCCACAAAGAATTATAGATTAATGCAAGGTAAAGGGAACAAATTCCATTACGTGAATCCAAGGTTTACCAAGGAGAATATTGTAAGAGAGATTTCTTGGAATGAAATGTATTAAATTGGGGAGTATAATAGGTCCTAATGAAATAGGCAATGTAACTGTGCCTAAAGGATCCTTTTTGACATTTTCAAATTAGAGATAGAGACTTAGGGATAGAGAGGGAGAGATAGAGAGGGGGAAGACATAGCCCTGGGATAGAGACAATTAGAGAGAGAGAGAGGGGGAGAGGACATGGGGAGAGAGAGGAGAGATATATAGAGAAGGGAAATAAAGAGATAGAGATGGGGGAGATGGGAGATAGAGAGATAGGGATAAAGAGGGAGAGATAGAGAGGGGGAGAGATAGGGGAGAGAGACAAGGAGAGAGGGAGAATAGAGAGATACAAGGAGAGATAGAGAGATAGGGGGAAAGAGACAAGGGGAGAGAGACAGGGGAAAGAGACATGAAAAAAATTCAATAGATACAAAACGTGAGCATGTTATAGCATAATCATTTTGTAACATGAGCACACTTTTTGATGCTTTGGGAAATTCCAAACCTAAGGGTTGGATTGGCCTTGGGCATCTAACCCAAAGGGTTGGACATACCTTTTGGATGCCAAGGACATGTTTTCAACAAAACTTAGAAAATCAACCTACTCCTGGCCGTGCTCTCCATCAAGTTTACACATTTTTCATTGTCAATACGAAAAAATCCTAGGATGACTTCAAGTTTTTTATTATCTTTCTAATCATGTATTTTTCAAAAATCTGATAACATTAAGGTTTCTATCTTGAATGTCTTTTCCTAATGTGTTATTTTTTGCAAAAAAACCATGTCTAGTATTTTTGGTATCATTTTTTACTTGTTTACCAAAATTTGAAACAAATTACATTTTTAGATTCTAGACTCAATTCTATACACATTGAAAATAAATAATTTTTGATTAGTTTTCAAAAAAATGGGGGGGGCACACTCAAATTTTCATTTTTCAGGATGTGTCCACTTCGAAAATTCATAAAAAATCATATATTCATTGAAAAATTAATAGAAAAATTAGGCATAAACTACACATGATGTTAGCTAATATTTTGCTGAAGTGATTTGTGAAATACTTTAAAAAGTCAACATTTTAGGGGGAGCACACCAAACACTATGTTATATTTTTCTGACAAAGATAGGAGCACTTTGTGTGCTCCCCCTATTTGAACCTCTTAATCTCCACCATTTTTAGAAAAAAAATAGTATTTTAGAAACTAGATTCCGAGCACTACAAATCTTGTTCTTATCATATCTTCTAATTTTCAGAATGACTATATTCAATTTCTCATCCAAGATCAATTTTTATTGATTTTTTTTAAAAAAATGGTCACTTATGACACCTTTTGGTCTCCCATTTCCATGCACATACCCATGTATTAAAATATCTATATAGAGAGATTTATAATTTCATAGTTATACAATTAGAAAGGGAAGAAATATACTAGAGGCAGAAATCCATGGAGACATGGTTCAAAGAGGGAGACAAGAACACCAAATTCTTCCACAACTCAACCAAAATAAGGAGGTCGGATGACATAATTCCTAAAACTAGAAAGGCGGATGGAAGTTTCACAAACAATATCATAGAAGTTGGTGATGATGCAATCAATTATTTCCAAAACCTCGTTAATGATTAGGAAGGATCAAATCTAAATCTTTAGAACCAAGCACTCAATTGTATCCCAAGTAGTTTGAAGGAAGAATAGAACAAAATGTTAATGGCTCTGTTTACCTAAGAAGAAGCCAAATTAGCAATCTCCCAATTGCATCCCGATAAAGCCCCTAGACAAAACAAATTCTCAGCAAGCCTTTTAATAAATGTTAGAATATTATTGGGAAGGAGGTTTGGGACACTATAAAAGAATCTAAGAAAAATCACACTATACTAAGAGACATCAACAACACATTCATTTCTCTAATCCCTAAAAAGAACACAACTAAAACATTTGATTATTTTTTCCCTACCTCCCTATGTAAAACTTTATACAAGATCATATTTAAGCCAATGGATAATAGGATCAAGCTTATCCTTTTGGAGATCATATCCAAAGAGCATAGTGATTTTGTTCCTAGAAGGTCAATTATGGATGGTATTTTTGTGGCACATGAGGAAATCCACACAATTACATAAACCAAGGAATACAGCATGATGATTAAGCTCAATATAAAGAAGGTCTATGGTAGGCTCAATTGGAGATTCTTCATCAAAGTTATGGATAATTTGGTATTTGTAAAGAATGGATAAACTGGATCTTCAAGTGCATTTCTAGTCCTATATTTTTTGTTATAGTCAATGGGAGCTCACAAGGTTTCTTCAATGCTTCAAGAGGCCTTCAATAGGGAGATCCTATCTCACCCTTCTTATTAATCATCATGGAAGACACTCTAGGGAGATCAATCTAAGCAACTAGGGAAAAGGCAATTTGGAAAGGAATTAGAATCATTGATAATATAAATACTATTTATCACTTGTAGTTTACTTATGACATGATGCTATTTGGACTATCAACTATAAAATAAGCCAAAATCATTAAAAGTACTTTAAAAATTATGCAATAACCTTTGTAAGAAGTCAACACAACAAAATTAGAAATATTTTTCTTTAATACCAGTACTCAAAAGCGATCATAAATAGAAAAGAAATTGGGATATAAAATTAGGACACTTCCAAACAAATATTTGGGGATTCCACTTTTCAAAGGTATATGCAAATCCTCAATATGGGACTCCTTGATTGATTCTTTCTCAAACAAAAAGGCTTTTTGGAAATGAAGATGGGTCTCCCTTATAGGAAGGATGATCATGTTGAAAGAAGTCATTTCTATAATACCAATTTATTTGATGTCCTATTTAAAAATTCCATCCAAAGTCATTGGTAAAATTGATCAAAGGATGAGGAACTTTCTTTGACAAGATCCTTAAAAGGATAGAAAAATTCTACTAGTTGCATGGGAAACTATTTGTAGTGTTAAAGAAGTTGGCATAGTTGAGACCAGGAAAATTGCTACCTAGGACAAGGCACCAGGCACCAAACTAATAGGGAAATAATACACAAAGCCACACTTTAATGGGCCAAAATTCTAGAGAACAAATACTTGGACTCCTTAGACCCAACCAAAATCTAGACAATGTTTAATCATTTGAAAGGCTCCAACTTGTGGAATTTACTATTGATAAGAAGACACGTCATCTCCAAACACATAACATGGGAGATCAAAACTAAGAAATCAACCAACTTCTAGGAGGACTCATGGAATGAATTTCCCACACTAGAAACAAATCATAATCTTTATGAGGTTAGGCAACATGTAAAAGAGATATAGGACTCCAAGGTCATTGATTACTTGATCCCTTGCAATAATAATATAATTCAAGAATAGACATCGAAGGATCCCAGAGATCTTGGGTTGTCACAAAGGTAGACAAAGCTATTCCTAGAAGCTATGCAAAGCCAAAAAATATTAAAAACAAATTGAGTGGATATAATCAAATGGAACTGCTCTAAGTCCAAGGAATACACAGTAAAACTTAGCTACATGGTAGAAGACCTACACCTAATGAATGTATATTAGCTTGTACATCTATGTTAGTATAAATTTTGTTTACCAAAGGCAGGCACCTTTACATGGGCTACAATATAAAATAAAATATTAATTGTGGATAGATTCAGAAAAATGGGTTTTCAAGGCCCATCCAAATGTGTGTTGTGTGAACAAGATAAAGAAAGTGTAAATCATTTACTACTAGGATGCCCCTTTGCTAATAAATGCTAGCAATGGCTGTGTGCTAGATTAGCGTGGAGCATCATGTTGGTAAATGATAAATGATGATTGTTCACCTCATAGTAGCTACTCCAAAAGAAATGAATATTTTCATGGATAAGGATATTAAGTCCCTTAATGGTGATATGGGAAATATGGAAGGAAAGAAATTGTAGGACCTTCCAAGCCTCTGTAATGCCTTTGTAATCCTTTCTCAATAAAGTAGAAATTGCTATCATTGAGATCATAGACAATAGAGTAGCATCATGATCAGTAAAAATAAAGTATTTTCATCTTAGGATTGTGAGCTAGCTTGAAGGTGGAAGGGTCTTAGAGTGCCCCCATTTATAGGGATGTTAGAGTAAATTCTATAGAATTTAACCAAGAAAAGAAATAAAATGACAACCTCCTCTGAATAGTTGGACAAAAATGAATTTTGATGGAGCAATAACAGGAAACCTTGGAAATTAAGGAGTGGAAAGTTTAATTCAAGGCTTAGAAGAAAATTTAATCACAACCACCTCAAAGAAACTAAAGGATGGAACACATAATGAGGTAGAGGTGCAAGTATTGGTCCTTGGACTCCAAATCTACCATCAATTTGGAATTAGGGATATCAAGATTAATGGAGACTCTATATGGTAATTATCAATTTAATTTGAAAGCATAGATTAAAAAATAGAAGATAAACAACAGAATCCTCCAAGCATGACCATTAATCAATTCACTAAATTCCTTTTTCATTCAGCATGTGTATAGAGAAGCAAATGGTGTACTTGATTACCTAGCAAATAATGCTATTGATATGGTTAGGGAATGTATAATAAGCAACAATGTCAATACTTGGGAATCTTTGCATTCCCATATTGGCCCTTAAGAGAGATTATTAACCTTTTCCATGAGGATAAAAGGCTATAAATGTGGCTAGTACTTGAATCACAATTATTTCATAGAACTCATGAAGATAGGGAGGAGAGTCTTCTGGACTTGGTTTCTAGATGGTGGACTGAAGGATGACCTGCTTTTGGTATAGCTATGTACTCATTTGTGAAGAGGCTTCAATTTGTGAAGTATAAATTGAAACATTGGAATAAGTATCAATTTGGCAACGTGTTTCAGCAGAAAAGGGTTAACCAGGAGCGCTTGCATTCTATTACCAGGTAGATTCAGGATCAGGGTTTGGATGCGATTTTAAGTAGGCTTGAGGTTAGTGCGGTTAAAGACCTCGAGGAATGGGAGCTTCGTGAGGAATTTTTTTGGAAACAAAAGGCTCGTGTTGATTGGCTTCAAGAAGGGGATAGGAATACTTCCTTCTTTCATAAATTGGTGAAGGCTCGAAGACAAGGTAACTTTATCTCTTCTCTCTGTTCTCCTGAGGGTTCTGTTCTTTCTTCCTCTTCGGGGATCTTTAATGAGGTGGTTCATTTTTTCTCTACTCTCTTTTCTGAAGATACCCCACCTGCTAGTGAGGAGGAAGCTTCTATCCTGGCTTGTATTCCCTCTCAGGTGACTACAGATATGAATGCTTCTCTTCTTAAACCTATTTCTTTGAAGGAGTTGGAGGATGTGTTTTAGTTGAAAAAAGGGAAGGCTCCTGGTCCTGATGTGTTCCCGGCTGAGTTCTTTCAGGAATTTTGGGAAGTCATCAACCTTGATCTATTAGAGGTGGTGCAAGAGTCTTTTAGGTATAAGAAAATGTTGTGAGCCATGAATGCCACGTTTCTTGCTCTTATCCCAAAACGTGAGGGTGTTGATTCTTTGGATCTTTTTCGACCAATTACTTTGTGCAATGTGGTGTATAAAATCATTACAAAGCTAATTGCTGAACATTTGAAGCCATGTCTGGATAAGTTGATCTCGGAGGAACAAGGGGTTTGTTGTAGGTAGACAGATTTTGGACGGAGTAGTTATTGTGGCTAAGACTATTCACTCTATGGCCTCTTCTAAGGAAAAGGCTATGTTTATAAAGTTGGACATGGCTAAAGCTTCTAACAGAGTTAACTAGGGCTTTTTGATTAAAATTCTCAGAGCCTTCGAGTTCAGTTGTGATTGGATTGATTGGGTCATGAGTTGTGTGAGGACTTCCTCATTTTCTGTTCTCATAAATGGTGAAATTTGTAGAAATCCCAAATTGGTATTATTGTATAATATAATAATAAAAATATTAAAAATAAGAAACACATATATCTATAAATTATTATTTAGGATTAGAGATTATATATTTTAGATGTAAGTTAGATTATATATATATATATATATATATATATATATATATATATATATATATATATATATATATATCCAAAAAAATTGTGGAAATGATGTATACATAGAACTTTAAAGAATATAATTATTTTTACTGTATGCTATCTTTTTAACAAAAATAGAATACTCTTTGTAGAAAAACAAAAGCATTGATTTTTAAAACTATTTTTATTCTATGTTGTGCTTTTTTATTTAAAATAGAATGTAGAGTAAAGTCCATTGTAATTATTATTTTGACACTTTAAAATAACATTATAATATTATAATATGATATAATATTATAATATAGTATTATATTATAATATGATATAATATTATAATATTATATTATAATATAATGTGATATATTATTCCACTGTGCTTGTAATAGAGTTGCAATATTTATCATAGCTCAACGTCATTATAATAAAATACTATAAAAATTTTAGTGAAAAGAAATTATATTAAAATGAAATACCTTTTGAAAAAAAAAATTTCTTGCAGGTCTTTAATGATTTTTGCAATGCTATTCTATTCACACCTTCATCTCTTTTCAATGCTACCAAGTGGTGTGATATCTTCTTTCTCACAGAACTGTGAAAAGATGGTGTCCACGGGTCTCCAGATTCAACCTCATAAGGTAAAGAAAAAGAGAAGAGTTACAACACAACAGATTTACATATGTGAAGCAAAAATATCAACAAAATTCAAAACTTTAATGGGGGCCAACCTTTGATTCTTGGAAAGCACACTCTCTTTCACCTCACCTCAAATCCTTCAATTTTTTAGCTCACCTCAAATCTTGCAATTTGATATTAAAATAACTTAAGGAGCAATATAAATAGAGATGAATGTAGCTTTCTATTTAACTTCCATTAGCATATTATTTATTTAAGAAGATATTCTTCTCATTGCCATCTGTTTACTCACTCACCGCTGCTGACACCTAAAATTAGTCTCTCAATGTGCCCCACTCTTATGCCCCACTATGCACCTTAATGCATGTTCATTGAATTAGTCTCTTAACGTGCCCCACTCTTATGCCCCACTATGCACCTTAATGCATGTTCATTGAAGCAGACAGAGAGGTTGTTCATCCGTTTCTTCAAGAAAGCCATGGGCACTATTATTATTTATTACTCTAGAATATGTAGAGAGTTTCATTTAAACGTTGCCGTGCAGTTTTGACAATAAAGGATATTAAAGTTTATTATCATTCTGGGATCTTAATTGATATTTTAATTTTTAATGGAGTCTTCTTTAATCCTTCCTTCCACACAACAATTAATGCAAGAGAGGGGGGGCAGGGTTTAGCTTATTCTTGTCCATAAAATATAAAATATTTGATGTTAGTGGATATGCTATTAGTGTTCATCCTCTTCTTGTCCATCCCATCTGTTTGAAAGGAATCTTATTTCCTATTTTTAATTTTGTTTACACAAAAATTAGAGAATCTTTCAGGGCTTGTTCTCCACCCTACTGTAACTGTAGGAACGCCTCTCGACGTAATAAAACACCTAATTCCAACGTAATAGGATCTAAAAGTTCTAAGGTAGTTCAAAGGAGAAGAGAATAGGAAGTCTTGCCCCAAAAATAAATGGCAAATATAAACTTATTCCATTTAATGGTGTTGAAAATTGATTTAGCTGTAACATAAGATAATGAGAACTCGTTAAAATTGCAAATTTCCAAACGTGGAAGGTGCATATTCAATCCAAAAAGCTTGGAATGCATTCCATAGAGCTCGGAGTGCATATACAATATTTCTGACGATGAAATATTTCTGACATCTGGAACTGCTCAAAGGCATTACATTGGGACAGAAACTCGTTCAAGATTGGAGAAATGGATAATCTGTGTATCCAACGACAGGATCGGAAGTATAAAATGTTTCTCTCTTGTATTTATTGAGGGGGGCATTCAACTCAAATCTTTTTGGCAAATCTGGATTTGCCAAAAACAGTCGCCCATAAACCACTAAATCTGCCTTCCCACTGGAAATAGCTTCGTTTCCATCATCCCGATCATAACCCCCTGCAACCAAAAAGGTTCCCTTGAATGCTTTCCTGATGGGAAAAAGGTGTTTTTCCGTCGCTATCGCTGTCTGCAAATTAACAATCCTGGGCTCTGAAAAGTGTGCATATAAAATGTTATATTTATTCAGAGCCTCCGCCATGTAAAGCCCCAGCGCCTCCGGATTTGAGTCATAGGCTTCTGAATGAGGTGAGAAGAGAGAAAGCCGAATTCCCACATGCTCTGCTCCGATTTCTTCCACCACTGCTTCCACAACTTCAACAACAAATCTGCAACGATTCTCCAATGTTCCGCCATAACAATCGGTTCGATCGTTTACGCTGTCTTTCAGGAACTGATCGAGAAGGAACCCATGAGCCCCATGGATTTCAACACCGTCGAACCCTGATCAAAAACCTACTAATTATAGCACCAAAAGAACATTCTCTTCTTCAAATCAAGATAACCACAAATAAAAATAAAAACATACCTGCATCTATAGCGTTTCTGGCAGCATTTCGAAAATCTGCAACAATTTTGGGAATTTCCTCTGTTTTCAAAGGCCGAGGAGGAGAGAAGTCTGCCACATCCTTTCGATTTGGTAAACCAATCTTTCCAGATATTGGTTTGCTTGAGGACGAAACTGGAGATTGGTGATTAGGCTGATAATCTGCATTGCAATGCACCCAATACACATACCTTTACTATTTGTTTCGCAGGACACTCAAACAAAAAAAACAGGGGAAAGCGTTGCGATATAAATATGATATAGGTGGAAATACAGACCGACATGAGAATATCTTCCGCAATGCCATATTTGACAGAAAAAAATTCCCCCCTTGTCGTGTACAGCCTTGACAATGGGCTTCCAGGCTTCAACCTGCTCCCGTGTCCATATTCCAGGCGTATCTACATACCTGCCATGTGAAGAGAATTTCATATCAGTAAAAATTTAGAAGTGTGGAATAAGGAGAAATTTAAACAAAGGTAACTGGTGTCTGACCCACCCTTGAGCAGTATCAGAAACGCCGGTTGCCTCTGCGATCAACAAGCCCCCGTGGGTTGTTCTCTGGGAGTAGTACAAAATTGCATGCGGTTGAGGAATGTTATTGTAGGATCTCTGCCTGGTCAGAGGAGCTAAAACCACTCTGCAAAAAAAAATTTAAAAACAGTTTTGTTAAGGGAAAAAATCAATTTCTTTGTTGCTTCCTAAGCAAAATTGCGTGGTGAGAGAAACCTGTGAGCCAAATCGAAAGGACCCATTTGGTGGGGCGTTAAAAGCGGAGCTGAGCTCTGCTTCGTTTCTGGTGTCCATTGGACTTGGTTAAGCGTTTCAGACATGGTGAGTATAGAAGCCAGGGTTAAAATGTTGGGAACGAAAAGGATACCAGATTGGGTGAGAATACATTGAAATTATTTATTATTGACAAGGCCCATGTGTGGCGTGGTATCCAAAGCAAGGACGGCAACGCAAGCAAACGTCAGTACCTACGTTTGCAAAAAACACGAAGTTGTAAACCATCATTGTTGGGGTAATCCAAGACATGGTATTTCGGCTCTTTTACCGGCCGGCAAGTATTGCCACTCCAAATTTTATGGAGTTTGAAAATATTGGAGTCCCAAATTCAATGTTCTTTCAACTCTATGTTTTCTCACAAGGTCCTTGAGTGTGCATCATCAGTTTCACAATCACGGCAACAAGACTGACCATCTTCCACCTCATTGTCATTGTGCCCAAGGCTTAAATTTGATGGCCGTATGACCATATTTAGTCATTTTAGTCGTAAAATACAATTAAAATTTTAGGAAGATTGTATCACTTGAAAGGTAAGATTTCAAGTAACTGTCAAAATTTCTATGTAATTATTCCTATACATATATTTTTAGTTTATATATATTTTTCCTAAAATAGGTAGACTTTAATATTTGAAAGGCAACTTCAAATAAATAACAGTCACAAAAAAATTGTTTGACAAGCAGGGTCAACCGTCAAATTTAGGCCTTGATCGCGCCCTTCTTTGCTTTGTTCTCTTGTTTGTACTAAAACCTATTCTAGATTGGCCTTGAGAGTATTTGCAATTCTTTCATTATTCTTGGCCACATTTTGCCAAATTTGGGACTCCGCGCTCAACTATTCTAGGTGCTCCTCACATAGGTGTAAACTCGAGGCAAAAAAAAAAATAGCATAAACATTAATTGCATAATTTCAATTGCCCTTCTTTGTCCATGACTAATTACCCATCCTAAACCAAAATTTTGGAACTAAATAATGCTAATTTCTATTAACTATAGTTTATTTTGTAACTAACTAATTCTAAATCTATTAAATATAGTTATGAATGATAGATGGTCTCTACTATTTCGGATTTCCTATAATACTAACAAGTACTAAAAATATTATGGTGATTTTTAAAACTAGGCATTATATAGGGAAAAAACCAGCAATTTCTAATCTCTAAACAAAGAAAACATAGAACAAAATATGATAAAGATGTGAAGCACAAAATCCATCCAACAATAAACCAACTAGCTAGAACATTCACCTCCTTAGAAATATTAAAGTTCAATCTTCTATGAGATGAGTCCACTACAAACTAGATATGGACCGTACTACTGAACAGTCCATTACAAGCTACCAAACACACTCTTTCCTTGCCCAAAGGCCTTATATTTGCAACTTTGAGGCTTTGCTTTTCATTGGTATAAAGATATTACAAAATAAAAAACCAACCAAATGATATCAAGTAACAACAAGCTCTAAGCAATAGATGGATGTTCCATACACAAATCAATTATGTTTCACTTTGAACCTTTCAAATATTAGACAAAACCAACATCACTCAGTAAAAACTATGAGTGTGAAAAGCTAAAATGATAGTTGCTATGATGAACACAATTACTATAAATTGCATAGATTTTAGCCAAAAGGGCTATTAGCTAGACCATAGGGTCAGAGCTACAACTCTATAGGTATCTAATGTTTCTTTTAGGTCAATTAAAAAATATAATCACAAGATAATTATAAAATAGTTAAGCATGATTGTCTTTCTACAATTATCTTACTAGTATCTCATTTAGCTTCTCCCTCTTGCCAACATACCAATAGATAACATACCTTAATGGATTTATTGAAGTGAGTTCCAGGAGGATTGACATGAAACTAATTGTAGCCCTTTTTGAGAATGTGATGATGTTTCTTCAGATCTTCCTCAAACATGATATGAATGCGCTATCTACTACCAATGTACAGATAATGTGAAAAAAATAAAATTACAATTTAAACCTATAGGGGAGAGGACCTAACAGATAACCATGCCCCAATACCCGCAATGGTGTCGAGCACCTAGTCCCCCGGTTAAGTATATTATAAGAATTAGTAGTTGAGAAATAATATACTAGTAAAAATCTAATAAGGAACCAATTCATGTGCACATATACATGTGTAACTATACACTTCATAAGTCACATCAAAGAAACAACCAATCATATGGTAACACATAAGGTGATCGACAATACATGTCTTAGTGCACATGTTTCGGTCTAGCTTTTCTAAGGGGTGTTTTAGACAACTCAGCCAAGATGTAGCTAATTAGACTAGATCATTAATACTCAGAACCCCAAACAATAGCTTTAAGCTCTTAACTCAGATACATAGATATGCTAAAATTTTCATCAAAATTTGATCTATTGTTTAAGAGCTTGACAGTGTGAAGTTAAGGTGTGGGTGTTATGAAATGTGTCTCAACCTTGCACCTAATGTTAAGATTACAAATAGTGCAATTTTCATGTTGGAGATTAGAAAACTCAATTTTAGGGCTATAAAGTTGGCTTTTGGCAAAAATAAAAATTCTAGGTCAACTGTTCAGCACCGGTTCCCATGTGCCTATCATGTGGACCTCTTCAATCTCTACAATTAGAAAAAGGGGCCCAATCAACCTCCTAGATCAAAAGTTATGGCCTCTAAAAGTTGGGCCTCCTACATTGGAAATGTAAAAACATCAACACATAAAAGAGTTGTAAATGGGAGTTGCACTTATTGATCAACATGTCATAAGGCATCTTTCAATGGGGATAATGAAGCCAAAATGAAACTCCCAATTTGGTGAGTGAGCTATAACAAGGTTATGATAGGTGGAAGGAATATGCCTTTTTTATCCTATAAACTCATCGTGGAATTTGGGTGTTAAATTTTTAACTAAGGATTTTGGCACCACTATTTTAAGTGGTTTTAGCTAATGGTTTTCTAATTACCATTTGATTGTTTCATGTATTATATATCATATGTATTAGGTGCTTGAGATGGAGGTCTCATACTGAGTTTTGTAGGTATTGTTATGCTATTGGAATTCCTCGAGATCTCTAGTTGGTGATTCTCCTATGAAGGCTTGCTCTACAAGTGTATTGTAACAATGTTTTTTACTAGATAATACATTGAGCTACTTTGGAGTGTGGGCTTTTCTCTCTCGAAAGGGTTTTCCCGATGTACACCTACGTTATGATATATTGTTTATTTTATGTTTATATGTGTTTAGAACTACTTTTTGTAATTGTTAAAAAGATTGAAATTTATACATCACTCTCTTAAAAAATTTAGTGCAGGAAGTGTTACCACATACCTTACTTCCTTTCATTTGGTATCAGAGCTTGATCACCTCAGATTCTAGGTTTTGGGTAGAGGGCTTTTCATAATAATCTTTGTTTGAGTGAAAGCTTTTACAGAGAGGGTTTTGATCTTATTGTAGGAAGAGATGGAAAGCACATCAAGGATAGAGATGGAGAAGTTCTTAGGTTCAAAATTTGAGTTGTAGAAACTCAAAATGGAGGATATGCTCATGGATAGAGATATATGGGTTGCAATATCTGGTACCAAGCCATCAGGTATGACACAAGAATACTAGGACTCAATGGAAACAAAGGGTCTTTTACTCAACTCTATTTGGTAGATTCAGTTTTGTTAAATGTTCATGAGGAGACTCCTAAAATGAATGTTTGGAAAAAGCTTGGAAAATTTTATTAGGCTAAATCCCTAGTAAATAAGTTATTCTTGAGAAAGAAGTTGTACTCTCTTATAATGGAGGACAGTGGATCCATAGTTGATCATTTGAATGCCTTCAATATGCTAGTTGCCTAGCTAAGATCTATGGGAGTGAAGATGGAGGAGAAGGATCATTGTATGAATTTTCTATGTTCTTTTCCAGATTCATGGGACCACCTTGTTGTGTCCATCGAGAGCACTACCATGTTTAAGATGAATGAAGTGGTTGTATCTTTTCTTTCTAAAGAAATCAAAAGGAAGACTTACGAGTTAGCCAAGGAGGCCCTAGCGGTTCATGGTAGATCTAAAGAAAAGAGAAAGAAGAAGGATAAGAGACAAGATAAGTTTAGATCCACATCCCATGGGAGATCCAAATCTCTTGGTAGTTCAAGGAAAAATATTGGAACTACAGAAAAGTTGGATACCTTAAGAGATTGTAAGGAGGAGAAGAAGAAAAAGGTTGACTCTGATGATGAGTCTAAGAGATCCTCCCAAGATGATGGTGATGCTTTCATCACTTCCTTGGATACTTATCCATTGAAAGGTGTGTGGTTGATAGACTTTGGTGCCTCTTTCCACATGACCTCACATCAGGGTTGGTTTACAAAATATGAAGGATACATGATGGTGGGAAGGTGTACATTGGAGATAATTCTCATTCAAGAATATTGTTGGTTTTGGAAGAGTTCTAATCTATTTCCTTGATGGACAAGTGAAGGGGATCAATGGTGTGCTACATATCCCTAGTTTGGCATGGAACCTACTTTTTAAAGTAAACTTAATGATGTGGGTGTGCAGGTTGTTTTCTTGAGCAGAGGGTGTAAGATGGTTAGAGGATCTATGGTGCTTGCTAAGGGTGGCTAGATTGGCACTCTATTTCAACTCAATGCATGCACACTTTAGTGTAATAGTTCTTTTGTTCCTATAGTGAATAGATTTGTATAATCTTCACCTTCACCATTGGAACCAACATCAAAGAGGTGTGTTGGGTCGACTTTTGATGGTCATGATTTCTAGGTACCTAAGGGTGCTTATTCTTTAGAGATAAAACTTCTAGTAGAGAAAATAATGTCATGGCACTAGTGGATGGGTCACATAAGTGAGAAGGGTCTTCAGACCATGAAAAATAAAAACCTTGTTGAGTTCAATCTTTGCAAACATTGCATATATGGAAAATAAAACCATGTTCAATTTTACTCTAGTTTTCATAAATCTTTTGGGATATTGGACTTGATACATTTTGATATTTTTGGTCCTATTAGTTTTCCTTCAATTTATAAATCTATTTAGTATGTATCTTTCATTGATGACTATAGTAGAAGGACATGAGTATATTTCCTTAGAAGTAAATCTAAAGTCTTTAGTTGATTTAAAGAGTCTAAGACTCTTATGGAAAATCAAACTGATAAAAAGATTAAGTGTTTGAGGACTGATAATGGTAGTGAGTTTTGTTTGACAAATTCAATGGGTTCTATAAATATCATGGAATAGAAAGACACAATACAACTCTGCATATCCTTCAACAGAATGGAGTTACAGAAATGATGAACAAGATGTTGATGGAGAGGGCTAGGAGTATGCTTAATGGGGTTGGCCTAGAACAAAAGTTTTGGGCAGAAGCAATTGTCATTGCTTGTTACCTAGTTAAAAAGTATCCTACATCAACGCTTTTTTTTTATCATACATCAACTCTTATTGATAAGACATCCATGGAGGTGTGGTTGGTAAAAAACCCTCATTGAGAGATCTTTGAGTCTTTGATTGTGAGGCATATGCACATGTGCCTAGGGAGAAGTGGTCAAAGTTGGAGAACAAGGCTATACAATGTATCTTAATTGGCTATGGTGTTGGTTTGAAAGGGCACTTAAGCCTTGGGATCCTGAGGTTGAGAGAGATTTTTATAGTAGAAGTGTTATCTTTAGAGAATTCAAGTCTTCTTCCATAGTATTGCAACTAGAGAAGGATGGAAAGAAAGAGGTGGTTCAACTAACCCCAAAGACTAAGAAGGCTAAACTAGAAGCCCACGAAAGACCTGAAGAGGAGGAAAACTTAGATAATTGAAAGAGTTTTGAAGAAGAGATAGAACCTCTACCTCACGCATTGAGGAGGTTAGCAAAGACAACTAGAAAAGTATACTCCTGATTTGAGATGTATTTTTTTTAATTACTAACACTAATGGGCCTAGGACTATAAAGGAGGCTATGGGTATGACTGATGCAGATTCCTAGAAAGTAGCCATGGAAGAAGAGATGTTTGCATTACAAGAAAATGATACATGGGATCTAGTACCTTTTCTTGATGGATGTAAACCCATTGGGTGTAAATTGTTGTTGAAGAAGAAAATTAGTTTAGATGGACGTGTTGAGAAGTACAAGGTGAGATTGGTTGCAAAAGGTTATTCCTAGGTGGAGTGAGTTGATTATGGTAAGATTTTCTCTCTAGTCACTACGCTAACATCCATTCATTTTCTATTATCATTTGCTACAGTTATGATCTTGAGGTTGAGAAAATGGATGTGAAGACAACTTTCCTTCATGGTGATTTAGAGGCAGAGATTTATATTGCACAATCTAAGAACTACATTGAACATGTTTCTTCTTTGCAACACTTTTATGTGACACATGAGCTTGCTTAACATTCTTCTTCAAGGAACTTTTGTCTTTAATAACCTTTTGAGTTGAACTACTTGAAGAAGGAACATCACTGTTGGCAACATCTTTCTTTTGTGGTGAGGCATTAGGTGTTTGATCTTATAGTTTATTTTGTAACCTATGCATTTCCTATCGTAACATCTTCTATTGGTTATAAAATTGCATGAAAATGGGTTTGTATTGATGCCAACATTCTAATATTATATTTGCTTCTTGTTTGTTGATGACATTAATTTGCAAATATAACATGCCATTGGCGTATAATGTGATTACACACTTCTGAGTCGAGTTTCACTGATAATGTTTAGAGATAATACAATTCACAACACTTTATGGCTTTTTCTATCAAGTGGAGAGGGATTGATTCCTTATCACTCCAATAGGTTTTCTTTTCTATATACTACTAGATTGATATACCACACTTATTGATATGTTTGCCTTTCCAATATACCCATCGGTACGTGGAAGAAGCCTATCCTTTCTATATACCTGTCGATACGTGACAGAAATGTTAAAGCACATGGGCATCACATGAAAACGATTTGTTCTATCAATGGAACCTTCTTAGAAAGAAATTAAAATTTCTTTTATTCAAGATTTACATCTTACGATAGCAATGAATGAGGAAATGAAAATGAAAGTGTACTTATTTCTCCTTGACAATTTATAGGGATGAAGCCACAAACACCATTGTTGCAGCTATATTAGGATTGGGTATAGTAGTTTAATCACAATGGCTTGACCCATAAGCATGAACTAGAGGTACTTTGAATACCAAATGTTGCGATTGTTTTGGTTTGTAAATTTTGATTCCATTTTGTGCATATCTTGCAATCATTGTAGTTGACAAGAACACATTTCTTTAAGGCCTCTATCAAATAATTCATGTGCCTTGTTTGCATACATGTCTCCCAGGATAGATGCAACTACAACATCCAACAAAATTCCTGTATCCCTTATGCTATTATGGATGCACATACCTTTTTCTAAAGCTCCCATTTTGGCATAGGCTGGAAGGATGCTGGTAAAGGTTGTAGAAACTGGGTTTACACCTACCATTTACATTTGCTTAAAAGTTTCTAAAAGTTTTTCAACAAATCTATTTTGTGCGTATCCCACAATCAGAGCATTCTATGAGAACATGTTTCTTTGAGGCATTTGGTCAAATAGTTCACATTCCTTGTCTATGCTTCCATATTTTGCATATCCTGCAATCATGACATTCCATGAGATGCCATCTCTTTGAGGCATTTTGTCAAATAGTTTACACACCTTTTTTATGCTTCAACATTTTGCATGCATGTCTACCAGGGTAGTTTGAATTACAACATATGGCAAAGTTCCTCTATCCTTTATCCTTTGATGGATGTCCATACTTTATTCCAAAGCTCCCATTTTGGCACAAGTAGGGAGGATGTTGGCAAAGGTTGTGGAGTCTAGCTCTACACCTACCAATTTCATTTGCTTGAAAGTTTTTAAAGCCTTTTCAACAAATCCATTTTGTGCATATCCTATAATCATAGGATTCCATGAGACCACATTTCTTTGAGGCATTTGGTCAAATAGTTCATGTGCATTATCTATGCTTCCACATTTTACATTTATGTCAACTAGAGCATTTCCAACTACAACATCAAATAAAATTCCGCTATCCGTTATGCTTTATGGATAGCTATACACTATTCCAAATCTCTCATTTTGTCACAAGTTGGAAGTTTGCTAGCAAATGTAAACTGATTATGTTGGAGCCCTGTTTGTTGCATATGGTGAAATAGTGTGATTGTCTCATGAGGAGACCCATGTCTTATGTATACTATAATAATTATATTACATGAGAGGCTATCTCATTCTTTTATGTGATCATACACTTTACGAGCATCGATCACTTTTATACACTTGACATCAAGGTAACTATAACAACATGGAAACATTATTCCACATTTATAAATCCTATGCACATTATGATTCATGCCATTGCAAGTATCCTCTAAACAATGACAAAAACAATGAATTTGGTTTGGCTTATGCATAGAAACAGTGAGTTTGGTTTGACCTAAGCGCAAGAACTAGGTGGCTAATTACTGATTATAATGGTTAATGGGCATTGGTCAAAGGAATAGGTTAAACAGACCCCACAAATGCCACCTAAACAGTCAAAACTTAGAATTTACACGTTAATCCCAGCCCCATAAATACTAACCCATCAACCACTAAATCTGCCTTGCCACTTGGAAATAGCTTCCCTTCCATCATCCCGATCATAACCCCTGTAGCCAAAAAGGTCCACTTGAATGCTTTCCTGATGGGAATAAGGTTGTGTTCCGTCGCTATCATCATTTGTGAATTAATAGTCTGGGCCTCTACAAAATGTGTGTATGGAATGGAATGTTCATTCAGAGCCTCTGCCATGTATAGCCTCAACGCCTCCAGATTTGAGTCATATGCTTCTGAATGAGCTGAAAAGGGAGAAAGATGAATTCCCACATTCTCTACTCTGATTTCATCCACCATTTCTTCCACAACTTCAGGAGTAAGTCTGCAATGATTCTCCAATTTTCCTCCATAGCAATCGTTTCAATCGTTTACATTGTCTTTAACTAGTCGAGAAGGTACCCATGAACTCCATGGACTTCAACACTGTCGAACCCTATTCAAAAACCTACTAACTAGAGAAAAAAAAGAACATTCTCTTCTTCAAATCAAGAAACCCACAAATAAGAATAAAAACATACCCGCATCTATAGCATTTCTGGCAGCATTTCAAAAATCTGCAATAATTTTTGGAATTTCCTCGGTTTTGAAAGACCGAGGAGGAGAGAAGTCTGCCACATTCTTTCGATTCGGTAAATCTTTGTAGATAGTGTTTTTCTTTAGATGAAACTGGAGATTGGCGATCAGGCTTATAATCTACATTGCAATGTACCTTTACTATTTGCTTTGCAAGACAACCAACCAAAGTGAAAAAAAACAGGGGAAAGTGTTGCAAGATAAATGCGATATAGGTGGAAATACTAACTGACACGAGATAGTCTTCCACAATGCCATATTTGACAAAAGAAAATGCCCCCTTTTCATGCACAACCTTGACAATGGGCTTCGAAGCTTCAACCTGCTCCTATGTCCACATTCCAGGCATATCTACATACCTGCCATGTGAAGAGAATTTCGTATCAGTAAAAACTTAAAAATGTGGAATAAGGAGAATTTTAATTAGGGTAAATCGAGTCTTGAGACACCCTTGAGAAGTATTAGAAACGTTGGTTGCCTCTGCAATCAACAAGCCCCTATGGGTTGTTATCTGAGAGAAGTACAGAACTGCATGCGGTTGAGGAATGTTATTGTAGGACCTTTGCCTGTTCAGAACTTCAGAAGAGCTAAAACCACTCTGGAGAAAAAAACAACAGGTTTTGTTAGGGAAAAAACATCAATTTTGTTGGTGCGTCCTAAGTAAAACTGTGTGGTGAGAGAAACTTACCTGTGAGCCAAATTGAAAGGACCCATTTGGTAGGGCGTTAAAAGCGGAGCTGAGGTCTGCTTAGTTTCTGGTGTCCATTGGAGTTGCTTAAGCGTTTCAGACATTCTGGGTGTAGAAGCGAAGGGTAGAATGTTACGAACGAAAAGGATACCAAATTGGGTGAGAAGGCATTTAACATTTATTAGGCCAAAAAGGTTGTCAGTCAACATTTCGCACACAAACGTCAGTCCCTGCGATCGCACAGAATTGATGTTTTTAAACGGAATGCAAGACATTGTATTTAGTCATTTCACGTACTTTTCACAGGCAAGCCAAGTTTAACTTCGATTTGCCACTCCAAATTTTGAATTGTAGTTCCACAACTTAAAGGTTCCGTGAGTCAATTATGCGCCACAAGGCATGCTGTAAACAAAAGCAATGCCGCCCACATTTATTTTGACGGGAATAGATTGTTGCATATTTAAAATTAAAAGTTAGAAAAATGAATAATGTGAAAATGTGTTCCGCAAGCAGGTTCTAAGATGCAGCACCTCAGCATAGCAGAAAACTGTTCAATATTCATCAACAAACACAACCGACAGTGGGAAGAACACCCCCAGTATAACAATAAGCACGAAAATAACTAGCACTTGCATCTTTTGGAGGTTCAAGGGCTATACAGATAGGAAATTTGAGGTAAGAATCAATGTTTTAATAATATTAATATATAAATGAGAAATAGTATGGATATGCAAATTTAACCATTAAAATTAGCAATTGCATCTTGATGTGTAATGGGTACACGAAGAGTTTGGAAGTTCAGTTGTTATGTCTTTAAGTGAATGATTGTCTTGTATCCCTATGGCCCATGTTATTTTTTGTTTTCTGGATTGTCGTGAATTGGTTTTCATAATCTTAATGGATTTCATGATCCTTGTGTTTTATTTAGTATCTATTTCAAATGTGTGAGCTTTCATGTTTGGTGTCTAGTCTCTATTTGCATGCATCTCCTTTTTTTATTCTTGTTCATGCACTACCTTGGGTTCCCTTGCATTCCATTAGTTGTGACCTATACATATTATTTGAAGCATGTATGCTTGTTTATCACAAGCCTCATATTTCACATCTTGCCACCTACATTGAATAAACATTCTCTTGCAAATATAAGCATGGTCATCACCTGCTTCATGTTTATTTGCCATCTAGCCTACCATTATGCATCCTCTCATGGGATGGCATAGGATACAAAGATTGATGAAACTTATTGACGGCCATTTCTTTTATAATTTCACACGTTTGCATAATTTAAAGCTCAAATATATTAAAATTAAATTTAGACATGGTATAATTTTAGATTGAGAATTCGCAATTGTCTAAAAATATTTAATTTGAAGGGAAAATTTTTTGATTAGTTTGAATTTGCAAATGATATGAGAATAATCTCGAGACCTAAAAAATGGCATGAATTTTATGTCATGGGAGCCCATTGTGTTCAATCTCACTTTGGAAAAACTTTTGTTAGTAAAAATGAGGCCCACCATCAAATTGAATTAATCATTTCATCAAGGCCTTGACATGTGGTGTTGAAGTTGGCCTAACCATTATTCATTTTTGTTCACTCCTTTCGTGTGTTTTACAATGTGGTCCCTTGTGCATTCAATCCAAGTTCATATGGGTTTTTTGTGCTCTTACTATTGTCATACAAACACTTGCTTCCATAATCTGAAGAGATAAAACCATTCTAACTCCAAGATATGTAGGTAAGCAAGATCTTGCTCTTTCTAGACAATTTTTTGTTGACATGCATACCCATGCTCAATCTCCTGAACAATTGGCTACTCTTTTACACAAGACATCAATGGGTGCTTCATTTGGAACAAATCTTCTTCATAGTATTGGTACCTTGTCTTTTTCAAATGGTGTATTCTCTCATCGTTCATCCTCCACAATCTCTGTCTATTTTCTTCGTCTCTTTTTCTCTCTCTCATGCCTATCCCTAGGTTAATTTAAATAATATTGTATATAGTAATTATATATTATTTTATATTTATATCTAATAAGGTATAATAATAAATGGAACTAAAAATATATTCAATATAAATATTGCATTATATTATAATATGACATCAAAAATAAAAATGGTAAATAATATATGAAGTAAATATAATTCAATAATAAATATAGATAAATATAAAATATATAATAGATTTAATGTAAATGTACATTTTTGACAAATTCAACTCTTTGACAAATTAAAAATAATTAAGAAAATTCAAGTTAGATGTCAATCTTGAAAGACTGCTAAGAAATAAAACAAGATAAGACAAGATATATATTCACAAACATTAGTGTCTCGAGTCTTGGACCATTGTGAGTTATTGGCACATCGGTCCCTATTTAAATGTTAAGCATATCCTAATAAAATTTTGATTATGTTTTCTGACAAAAAAATATAAATACGACCATTAAAAAATAAAATTAGATAAAATGGTACATAAAAACAAATTTTTATATACATTTATATTATTTTACATTATATAATTTTTAAACGTTATACTTAAAACTCCACTAAAATTATTATCATAAACTACAATATTATATTTTAAATTAACTAATTCTAAACTTAGATATTATTTAATTATATAACATATTTATTAAAGATAAATAAATCACCTCTCATTTAAATTCTATCAACCAAATACCTAAACTAATACATAAACATATACATTCACGTTAATCCTAATCGACCAACCAAAGATGAAATGATAAAATTATTAAAAAAAACTAAAATGTAATGTCGAGGAAAAGTGGTGTCACATTGTTAATGTAAAAGAGAACACAAGGCCGCATAAACTGTCACTTAGGGAAAAAAACCTATTATCATATCAAAACCTCCAATTGAATTAATCATTTCATCAAGTCTTTCTTTTGTCAAATTCTGCACATCTTCCACCTCAATTGGATAAGCTTGTTTTCTTTACAATTTTTTGTAGATACAACATAATTGAGTGTTATACCCAAATGATGCAAAGCAACTTCCCCAATTCTAGAGAGCAAAAAAAGGATATTGATTCCCTTTAGATAGATAAGCTTCAAAATAGAAATATGGTATCCTATAACGAACAAATTATAAAAGCGATACATTTTTCCTCTTCTTCCATCTCTCTCCCTTTTTATCTCTCTATATCTCTTTCTCTTCATCTTCATCTTTCTATCTCTCTATCTCTTTGTCTCCCTCTCTATCTATTTCATCAAGCTTCTTGGTTGGTCTAGATATGATTCGAAGGAGGGTTATCTTGGATAGCTGGGAGAATCATCTTTGAATTGCTTTTGTTAGATCCTTGAAGTGAAGGCATGGGAAAGGCATTGGATGCAAAGTACTAAAGCAAGGAAACTCAAGGAGCAAGAAGATTGCCAGGGACATGTCAAGCTTAGAGTAAGGATGCTAGGGATATGTGATCTTTGGGAAACCATTTCAAAATTTTGAGACAATATTGTGTACATTGGAGGCCAAAGTTTGAAAGAGGACTATGTTGAAGATGAAGTTCATTTGGGAGGTCTAGTTATGAAGTTTGACAAGGAGGAGGAGAGTCTTTCAAGGAAAGAACATAGAACTAGAAATGTACCAAGTGCATGGATGTATTGTGAATAAGGTGCAAAGTCTATGGTGAGTTGGGAGAACTTAGGGTGAGCGTGACAAAGGCATAAGTGGGAGGTGATTATGGGGCAAAAGTTTGTCATAGATGAGGAATGTTAGGGTGACCTATTTAAGTGGCTTGTGTGTGTGTTCTAAGACTAAGACGCAAGGAAGGTGATGTGTTTTGAGTGGGACAAGTTGTGGCGATACCCATGGTGAAGGTGAAGGTTGTGGATCCCTCAACCAATAGAGAGGATCCCACAACAAAGTATATACCAAGTGGTGATTGTGGACAACCATGAGTTCTAGTTCATGGGAATTATTAAAAACCACAAAGATATTTCAATGCTAGATAATGACATGGGCCATAGCGATACAAGAGAATCATCATTCACTTAAAGACATGTCAATTGAACTTCTGCAACTCTTTGGTGTACTCATCTTAGGGATTTGAAAAAAATGTGAAATTGGGCAAATAAAAGGTTTAAGTAATGCACCCAGCCACACCATGAACTGGGTTCAAGCCTCATTGAGTATGCTGTCCATGTTTTGAACTATTAAACAATGTACATAGGCAATTTCTTAAAGAGATCAAAGTCCATGGAGCATTTGAAAAAATATTTCTTAAATTCCTCCTTAAATGATACTTATAAAACCAAATGTTGTAGCTCTCTTATAAGAAATTTAGCATCTTAAATACAATCTTTTAAAACAAAAAAGCTTAGAAAGCATTGCAAGTTTCTCAAAATATCCCTTAGAGAGGTCTTAAAGGCAACTTATACACCCTAAGTTTGCAAATGTCCATTTTGTGCCATGACTATATTCATATGGCTCTAGTTATTTTGTGCCTTTCATATACATGGCATGACTCATGAATACATCCTTCCACTTTTCATGTTATACTATTATTAATTTTAATGGAGACTACATGGAATTAAATCAAATCTAATACCTAATGTTTGCCAATTTTTTTTTGTAGAATAGGTAATTTTATTTTTAAAATTTTTATTAGTGTAGAAAAAAATTGGAAGAAATTAAAATTTTTTTATGTTTTCACTTATATTGGTTGGAGGAGTTGGCTACATACATGTTGAACCATGCATGCATATTATTTTCCATTTGGTGGTTGCTCTATTACCCACTTATTTACACATGTATCTAGACATTTTTGTTGTTTGGGTTTCAACTTACAGTGGATCTATTTTTCCTTATGGGTGTAATGGAAGATATCATAGACAAGGAATGTTGGGGTGAGCTATTTGAGTGGCTTATGTGTGTTCTAAGACTAAGCTGCAAAGAAGGCAATGTGTTTTGAGTGAGACAAGTTGTGGTGATACTTGTGGTGAAGGTGAAGGTTGTGGATCCCTCAGCCAATAGAGAGGATCCCACAATAAGGTGTATTCAAGTGTTGTTTCCCATTCATCATCTTACATATTTAAATATACAACATTTAGTGAAATTTGTCTAAAAATCACTAAACCTTTATAAACACATGGGATCTAGAGTTGAGAATCCCAATTTACCCATTGACAACCAGATGTCTATAAACAACGATGTAATCTGAAACCTATGATTATTAATGACTATCGGGAGATATATTTAAACATATTTAATAAATAAAGAATTGTATAAAATTTATAATATTCCTTACTATATATATAATATTCTATATAATATTTATTTTAAAATTTCAATATTTATAGATGTTTAATATTTTTAATTTTTATATACATGTTAATATACAATATCATATATTTAATTAAGTATTTTGATATATAATATCTATATATTTGTTATTTAGTTTAATATAATATTTAATGTAAATATTTATATATATATATATATTAATATTTAATATTTATATATATTAATATTTAATATTTATATATATTAATATTTAATATTTATATACATTTTAACATACAATATTATATATTTAATATTATAGTTAAATAAATAATGTATATATAATATTTATTTATATTTGTTATTTAATTTGAATATATATATATATATATATAGATACATACATACATTTTAATATGCAACATTATATACTTAATATTATAATTAATTAAATTTCCTTCAAACAATCTTTCTTCTCCTCTAATTTGGACTGTTATAAGGGGTAAGAAAATGGTGATTACACAAAATTATTAGATGAACCAAACAATATGCAAGACACACATAAACTATAATAAAAGTTTATGGTTCCAACATTGGAATTGAGAATATTTGAAGATGAGGGGGCTTCACACATTGTAATGGTTGCACATGTTGTTTTCCTGAAATGGTATTGGACTTATTTATTGGCGATAAGTTAGAATGAATGTATAATTTACATCATATAAAAATACTAATAATTAAAAAGTAAACTCTTACCCTTAAAAGAAACTTAAATTTTAGTTACAAGTTAAAATGTGTAGAATTTAATTAAATTATTATTCTTTTACATTTTTACTCCTAATTTTTTTAAAATATGAATTGTAGTATCTTTTTGTCACTAAATGCACATCATCGTACTTCTGAAATGTCCAACTTTACCTTGTGTGCGGTTTTAAAATTGGTGGTTGGTTTCACTGTTTTAACCTTTTCCACTGTTAAAAACCCTACAAATTTTTTTTAATTGTACAATAATAGCTTCTCCTAATAAATAGCCATATATTGAAGCACCATTAATATAGACATGCATTTGGGTAAGTGCAAAAAGTTAGGGGGCCAAAAAGTGGCCAAAATTTTTTCAAAAAAATTGAGACATAACGCGAGCGCGTTATAACGCACTCGTGTTATGGTTTGGTAATGATGAGCCTAAGGCTTGGCAAAACCAAACCATAACGTGCTCGTGTTATGTTTAATTTTATATATATATATAAAAGAGCATTTCTGCTCATTTGATTTCTTTTTTTCTCTACACTCGCAGCCTGCAAACCCTAAGGAGCACGCTCGCATTTTTGAAGATCCAATTTGACACCAAAATCTCACTGATTCATCGCCAAAATGCCACCACGATGTCGAGCAGGCCAAAGGAGTGAGTTTTATTTATTTATTTGTTTGAATTTGTTTCTGAATAGGTAGGTTTGAGTTGATTTTTGATGTAAATTTCCTTAATTGTCAAGAAATGTTAATGCACCTCCTCCTCCTCCTCTTCAAAATCCACAAAATCTTGAAGAGGAAATACCTGTTGAAGACCAGCCTGAACAACAAACTCTTCCATCCATTCCTCGACATGCCCCTGGAACACAAGAAAATCTAATGGGGCAAATTGAAAACAATAAAAAAGAAATTGAAGACATAATTGCAAATTTGAAAGATCTTTCAACTTCAACCTTGCATAGGTCCACGCTTGCTCAATCTCTTGAATCTATGTTATCAAATGTAGATTCAATTAACAAACAAATATCTATTTGGTCGGATAAGAGGAGAGAGTTTAGAGAGTATTATGCAGACAAGCTATCATATGAAGATGTGAAAAGGTTACAAATTATGAAATTGGACTTGTGTTCCATTTTCACAAACCCACAAACAAATCAACCTCCACCCATTACATGCAAGAGGTTCCTTATCCATTGGTGCAACAACCAAGCAATAAGGGACAATTTTGGGCAGAGGTGGTGGATGGTTTTGACCATCCTCCATGCAATAATAATGAGGTCCCGCAATACTTTTTGAGGAAACTCTACTACGAGTTTGTCCTCAATAAAGTGCCGAGCTATTTTGATATGCGGGACTTCCAGGGTAGAGGTTTTCTGGGGATTCTTAAAAAAATTTCAAAGTGAAATGCATAAAAGGGAAAGAATTTCCTTTGACTTGGTTTGGAAATACAAAGATGATATAATATTTCTTGTGGACAAAGATTGTTGTTATATGGCAGTAGTTGAGCCCATAACTTCATGGATTCCCAAGCTTCCTTATGAAGTCCCTGATGAGGAAGTTAAAGCATATGCAAAAGTTATTTCAATTTTGGCAAAACACCGTAAAGTGAAAGATTTGGAACCAGTGAAGAAATTCAGGACAAGCTGATCAAGACAAGGGTAGAGGAAGATGTAGAGAAGAACAAAGAAAAATAGTTCAAGAGGGTAGGTATTCCTCCCGAAGGTTTTGCTGCTCAAGGTACTATAGAACAAGATATGTCTCACTTTTGAATATTCCACACCAAGAAGATCTGGTAGAACTACCTCCCAATCAACTACCAACATTCCTCAATCAAACATCCCTAAAAAGACAACTCCCATCAAACAACATTCTAGAGAGAAAACACAAACAAAACCTAAGAGCAAACCTTAAGAAGAGGAGAAAGAAACCATTGTGGAAGAGATTGAAAGTGATAAAGATGAAGAAGTGATTTCTAAGAAAAAGAAAAAGAAGAAAAGGGGTTCAAGAGTCAAAGTGAAAGCCAAGAGAAACAAGAAACAAGATGTAGAAACAAGTGAAGAAGAAGAAGTAGAAGAAGGGGAACCAATCTCTCCTCCTCCCAAAAAGAAGAATAACTCTCAAGATCCTCCTATGTCTCTAGAAGCAATCTACAATGCAATTGTTTATCACAGTTTATTTAATGAAACAATGGTACTTCATCCTAAGTCCTCACCTAAGAATAAAGACATTATTGAAAAGGTTGTTGTCATGTATATGATGAGATACAATAAGTCTCTAGAAGAAAATTTGGCCAAAGCATTGGAAAGACTTCAGACAGCCTTGAGAAGGGATAGAGATGAGGATGTGACACTTGATGAAAAACTCAGACAAGATGCTTTGAATAAAGCCAATGCTTATCTTTCTAAGGAAGAAAAAGAAAAGTTGATCCAAAGGCAAGCTCAAGAGCTTAGGACCAAGCATAGAGTAGATACTCTCATGCAAAATAAAAAGGACATTGAACAAATCATGAAGGAAACTGAAGAAGTTACCTAGAGGGTCCTTGGTGAAGTGAAAGAAGTAAAAGATACAGAATAATTACATGTCTCACCACCATATTCACCTCATCATGTCGTAGTATCACCTCTAGAAAAAAGAAGAACAAGATGAAAAAGGAAATGACTTCAGTATTGATCCCACTCCTCAAGAAAATATGCAAAATGAGCATAATGTTTCAGAAAATATTGAATAGGTGGATGAACAGGTAAATGTCCAAGACTCATAGGTTGATTCAGAGACTTCAAAGCAGCATGAAGATCCAGACACAGATAGAGAAAAGACTCTGAAAAGAAGTCAAGACAGGGTAGAGGAAACTGATGACTCTCTTTCAGAATTATTAAACTTACAAATTAAGTTTTAGCCAGTTGTAACTCCTCAATTGCTGCAAGTTCCAACAAATGAGGAGCAACTTGATCTAGCAAGCATATCTCCCACTCTCTCTCTCTCTCTCTTCCCTACCTCTCCATCCTCTCTCTATTTACTATCTCTCTCTATCTCCTTCTATCTCCCTCTCCTTGTCCTTGTCCCTCTCTATCTCTCTTTGTTTCTCCCTCTCCCTCTTGATCTTTCTATTATCTCTCTCTAAATTTATATATCTATCTCTCTCCCTCTCTAACTCTTTCAATGCTTGAAATGTAAAGAAAATAACTCTTTCAATGCTTGAAAACCAAAGTAAACAACTCTTTCAACTACTTGAAAATGAAAAATGCAAAAACAAATATAGCAGACATTTCAACTTCATCAAAGCAAGCAACAACCCAAGTAATCACTATCTTTCAATTTATTTATCCTTCACTTGTCTTTTCACACCAAATGTGTCCTAGGATTACAAAAGATGGATTGAGTTGGTCCTTGAAAAAATTCAAGAAAATGTGCCCACACTTAGGAAAATAAGAGAACACAATGAATAGAGATGGATAAGAGAAGATACTCGATTAAGAGAACCCACTTTCTTAGACAAGATCATTGCACATGATGATGCTAGACTCACAATTTACTAGCATTGCAAAGAGAATGTTTAAACACCCCAACAGTTCAAGTGACAACCACTCCACATTCCACACCTCAAATCAACACCATAGTCTACCACTAGGAACTCCTTCCTCATGAAGTGAGTGGAATTGGTGACATGACTCCCATTCCACACAGCCATATCACTACCATCTATAAGATCCTCTCTTCATGAGAAGAGAATGATTAGCAAAATTCTCCTTTGCTTAGCTAGATTTTTTGGAAGACCAGGAGTAATTCAATACATACCATCAATAAGGGTGTAGCACATATTGCATGTTATATTTTGAGTCCACCTCATTCACTTTTTGTGATGAGAAGATTTAGAATATCACATATTTTGGTGAAATTAACATGAAAGGAAAATCCTTCTAGACAAGCCCTCTCATTTTCTTTGTTCCACCTTTCACCCACCTTGTCTTCCCATTTTTGTGGTACTTATGGTACCCTTGAATATGTCTAGACCAATAACACTTTAGACACCTAAAAATGTCTTGACCATCAAACTGACTCCCGACATCCCTAAACACATCAATTTCCCTTCTATTCAATTAATTAAATTTTTATTTAATTAAGTATCCCTTCATCACCCAATTTTCCATCATTGTATCCCCAACAATTGAATTAATTTCATTAATTCAATAGTTCAAGCCTTAGCCAATTGATTTAATAAATATGCAATATTTATTTATTCAATTTTCCTCTCTTCACTAAATCTAATTAATTAGCTAAATCATGCTTAGCTAATTAATTCAGCCTATTAATTGACCCATCCCTACCCTAGACAATTAAATAGCTATTATTTAATTGTCTATCCTAGCCTACCTCATCCTAGCCCTAGGGTTAATTAAATAAAACCTATGTTTAATTAATCCTAACCTCTCATTTGGGTGGTCAAACCTAGTTTAACACCCTTCCCCACATCCTCCAAATAAAAAATTGAAATAAATCCACATAAGTCAATTTTTATTTAAATACATCACACATCACAATTTAATTCTTCTTACACCCCCATACCTCATTTATCTCCACTTATCCCCAAATAAATTTTTAATTCATTTTACATTCCCCATATGAATTTTTAATTCAAAAATAATCCTTCACACCCATACTCATTTAATAACCCCTTTTTCCCAAAATGAATAAAAGATTTACTTTTATTCCTAGCCCTCAATTCCTCCAAGATCTAATCTAGGCCCTCCACATCACTTTTATCCTCCACCATTGATCTTCTAAATCAATCTCCACCCTTGGATCAAAATCCCTCCAAAATCTCTATAAATACTTCATCCTCCAACCCATTTTGGAATCCAAGTTTTATGCAAAGTTACCATGTCCAAATATCCATTGAGCTAATTAGTGAGTGGCAATTAGAGTAATAGCATTTCACATTTGAATCATATTCTAGGGATTATCATGTCTTAGGAGCTTTCTAGGTGCAAGTTCCCTCTCCCTTGATGAGATTGGGTCTTCTTGTTGAGGTATAGCTTTCTTGTGTTTTATGCATTTTAGTTTATATTTCTAACTCAACTTGATCTCCTAATCTATTGGCACACCCAGTGGGACCCACAAGGTCTGAATCTAATCAGTTTTTGTGAATTTTTGTGCTTTAGAAGTGTTTTTGCATGTGCAGCGCTATCCTACCTGCGCAGCGGCACTATATCTGGCGCATTTTAGCACCATCTTTTGTTTTAGCACTATTTTGCGTAGCACATTTCTTACTTAATGCTCACTCATGTGTCTGTTTTAGCCATGTTCTTCCTGCTGTTTCTTTTTGGCTAATTGCTCTCTGTTTTGCAGGAATATTGGAAGAAAGAAGGGGGGTTATGCCAAAATTTTTCTAAATTCTAAACATATTTTTTGGTTATCATTTTGTCTTGTTTTTCTCATCTGTTGTACTAACAAGGCTAAGAGGACCTCAGTTTTGCAGTCTGACTCTCTGTGTTGGTCAGGAAAAACCTCTTTTTTGTAGGACGGACACCTTCAGGCTCGTATCGGTGCTATCAAAACCCAGATTGACGCTATCTTTAAACTGTGACTAGATCGCTTGACAACTTGCACAGTAGCGCCTTCTTAGTCTCATTTTAGCGCTATTATCTGTTTTAGTGCATTCTGTATATTTTATTAGTGCTATTTATTATTGTGGCACTTTATGTATAATTTTGTAGCGCAAACTTGTATTCTGGTGCCTTTTGGGTCTGATATTAGCGTTATCTGAAAAATTGGCGCTATCTATATAGGTGTCAAGTTTCTAGTCTATTTTTCAGTCAGTGTCGCCATTTTCTGTCTGCAGTGGCACCATTGGGTCTCTGTATTGGCGCTATTTTCTGAGATTAACTTTGTTCTCTGTGCAGGGACTAACAGCTTGTGTGCAAATCATCACTACCATTTTGCGGATACTAACAAGCTTTTTGCATGATGTTTTTATCTCTGATTTAGCAAACATTTCAATTGGAACTTAAAACGAATCCTTTCATGCTAGTTTACACAACATTTTGATTTGGTGTTATAGAAATTTGATCAACCAACAAACAAATCTTTGTGTGTGTGTGTGCCAAAACATTTGAATTTGGTGTTCTAAAATTGACAAGTGTGCCAACAAACAAATATCAAAACACTTCAATTTTGGGCTTTAAAAAGAACCACAAATTGCATCAATCAAATCATTGGATTAAAAAGAACAACAATCTGCATTCTTCACTCATATAATCAAGAAAACCAAGCTAATTTGTGTGAAGTGCTTTCGTGATTTATGTTTGTAGTGTGAAAAGTGTATGCTCTTCCTTCGCACCATTTGGTGACCTTGGGAATCAAAAGCTTCTCACAACACTTATATTAATCACCCCCAACATAATCCAAGGAACTAAAATGAACCATGTTTAGTGTGATGCAAGCACAAGGAATACATATGCTCTCCCCTTGCATCTTTGTATGAACTTGGGGATCAAAAGTATTTTTGTGATTGTATTGCTTTTGTTAATCCTTAGAGGGCCTGCCACCTCGCTTCGAAAGGTGGGAACGACCCAAGCGGCAACAAGCTAAAGCCAAGCTCTTTCAAGACGCTATATAAAATAAGGTGTTTGGGACGAAAGTCACAAGCAACAGGTGTTGTTGTGTTATACCGAGAGCCAACCTCCCCCAAAACCCTCCAAGATGTAACCCTTGGAGGCTGGGAGACTCCATAACGGAGAGTAGCACTGCCGCATGTATAACCACCTAAACGAAAGCATTTACTAAGAAACTTTGTTTAGCAAGCCAAAATCCTTCTATTTGTTGACGCAGAAGGGAAACCTTTGAAGCAGCCCCGATTCATGTGGTTCTTAGCCGAGGTAGTAGGGATAATCCAAAGGTTTGGTGAGGGACAAGCCTTATAGGAAACCCAGATCTTGGTATGCATGGGAAGTGTGTGCAATTGTAAGGAGGAGCCAGTGCTACCAAGATCCTGGAGCTACCCGCTTTGAATAAGCACAGCTAGGGGATTCAACAAATACTGTCATATCTTCGCCATAGGTTGTGCAAAGTGCTTGTTTAACAAAAACACACGTCTTTTTCACAAACAAAAAAATATTGGTTATTGTGTGTGTTAATGTGCTTAAATTATCTTGAAACAACTTGCCAAGAAACACGAGAATCATTTGATCCAATTCCAAATCAAAACAAATCCAAAATCTATCTTTTTCAGAGACCCGACCAACACTGCCTTGTTTTAGCGCCATCTCTGTCTGATTTTGGCACCATTTCACCTGTGGATTGGCGCTATTTTCAGATTGACTTGCCTGAAACTAAGACCCATTCAGTTGTGATCTTCACCATCTGCTCTGCCATAATCCATATTCACCTTCCAAAAATCTGTCAGTAGCCATACCTTCATTTGGACCTTAGAGAATCCACCATCATCATTATTGGACCCTTTTGCTATATGATAGTTTGCTCAAATCCATATCTATCCATCCCCCTTAATCTTTTGCATATCTCCTTGGACCAAAACAATATCAAAACCCAAATCCAAATCAAAACACCCGTCAACAAATCATCAATCAAAAACTCGTCATCCCTTTGAGCCAAAGATAGATCTAGATCTCATCATTCACATCATATCTTGCTTGGAGAGTCAATAGTCTACCTTCCAAGTGAAATAGTCATCCTTCTTTGCGTAAGGTCATTAGTCTACCCCAAACAAAGAAAAATATCCATTTGTGCGACACAAAAATCTAGGTCTTACCTAAGCTCAATTTGTTGACCATCATATCCTTTTGAAAAACAGCATCCTAATCAATCAAAATCAACATCAAAACCAAAACCCCTCCCATCAAAATCATCCTCAAACAAACATCATCCATCATCCACCTTTGGTCCAAATTTGTGCAAAAGTCAAAACCATCCATTCTTATCACCCTTAGGTTAACACCTTTTTCTTTTCAATCCTTCATCTTACTACACTCACCCTCTCCATCTTATTACCACATCCATCTTTGGGTCCAACATAATCAATCAGATTCTCTAAGGTCTCCATCCCCATCTCACTCTACTTCTAGAAATCAAATCCATACATGTGCATGCCCATAACAAGATCACAACACAAAAAGAATAAAAAAAGGCAGAATCTAGGCAATATGGCGGCATAGGAATGCCTAACACCAAAAGCAGCAACATACCCATCAATCAAACATACAACCCACCTACGTACTTTCACATCCCCACATATAATCCCAACGAAAATCCCTTCCATTTCTTGCAACAACCGCCGCCACCACCACCCCCACAAAATGTTCCCACCATATCCCAAGATGATCTAGATGTCTTGAGCTTTACACAAGACGCCGATAACATGGACATGCTTGACAAAGTCCTAAGGTCGGTTCCAAACAGATATCTTGATTATCTCCTCAAAATAGGTGCTCAAACACCCATGACCTCATCCCAACCACCCCATAACACGACCTCATCCCAACCACCCCATAACACGACATCATCCCAACCATCCACCTCTACCATCAACCTTACCACATCTTCCCAACCATCTACATCGAACACCCAACCCATCATCTCTCAAACGTCAACACCCATTGTATCTACCACCTCCACAAGCTCTACCGCTACCACATCTATGATTCACACAGGTACCTCCAATCTTACCATATCCCAACCTATCACAACTAATGTAACCTCTCCCGTCCCACAAATCACCCTAGGCATAGAAGAGAACACCACGCATGCAAGTACCTCCACCCAATCCTCAAACCATCACCTACCTAAGACAATTATTCTCACAACCACCTTACCATACCTCATCCAACATCCACCCATCTAACGTCAATCCATCTAATGTCACATATCTACAAAACCCCATCACATTGTCAAACCAACATAATCCCAATCCCCAAATACCACCACATATTCTCTAACAACTCTACGCATATCAACAACATCAAGCACACATCAACCAAAACACCAACCCGCAGTACCAAAACCTCAACCAAACAAATCTCCAACATCAAATCCCACCCCATCTCCAACATCTCACCAATCAACAAGCCTACACACCACAACCTCCACCACCACAGGATCTCACAACCGTTGTATAGTCCTTGATCCAAAAGGTAGATGACATGCAAACTGGGGGCAAGCGTAAGTATTATTCCTTTGAGGATATTTGCCCCTATCCATTTGATCACACATTGTACATGCCCCCTTTCCCCAAGAACTTTGAAACGCCTAAATTTGACAAATACAAGGGAAAGGGAGACCCTAAGGATCATCTTAGGGAGTTCTACATCGCTTGCCTAGAAGTCTCAAATAATGATACCTATCTAATGAGACTATTCCCAAGAAGCCTCGGCAGTCAAGCCGCTGAATGGTTCGCACATCTTCCCCCAGGGATTAGGACTTTCCCTGAGCTTGTGGAAAAATTTGTAAACCATTTCTCCTACAACTTCGAGCACGAAATGTCTATGACAGACCTTTGCAACACCAAACAAAAGAATAAAGAAGCCTTCACTTCTTTCTTGCAAAGGTGGAGAAGCTTAGCAAGCAAACTCCCGTGGCCAATTCCTGAAAAATAACTTGTCACCATGTTTGTAACCAACCTCAATTAGGAATTAGGGTTCCATTTACAAATCCTTTGTGCATCTACCTTTAAAGAAGTCATCGACAAAGGTACTACCATTGAACGGTCCCTCATTGCCAAGGGCTCTATCAAATTGTACGACTATAAATCCAACAACAACAACAACAACGCCAACACGCAATCAAATGCCAAGCCACGCTATTGGGGGAAGAACAAGAACACTTTGAACGACGACGTCACAGATGTGAAAGTTGTCCAACATGTACAAAATCCAATACCTACACATACGTATGCAACCAATGTAAAAAACCAAAGGGGGCAAACTAAACCACGCAAACCTCGAAGGCAATTTACACCCTTAGGGGAACCCATCGAGGACATCCTCGACAAATGTCTCAAGAAAGGTTTGATAACCCTTCCGCCTGTTAGACCCCAACAAGAGAATGAGCTCAAGGCCACATGGTACAATGAAAATGATTATTGCGAATACCAACGCATTGTGGGCCATAAAACAACAGACTACATGCAACTAAAGCATTGCATCCGAGATCTCATTGATCAAAATCAAGTCAGCCTTGATCAAACCACCCAACCATTGCCAAATGCCAATCTTGGAGCTTACAAGGATCCACTGCCTAACCATAGTAAAGCCTCCTCATCCAATCAAGCATACAACGTCACCCCACCACTCGCATCCTATGACTCTATTGTAGGGCGGATCGAGCCATCATCTCACCATGTTAACACAATCACCATTCGGACACAAATACCTAATTGTGCCGTTGCAACCCGCCGTGGCCGTGTATCTATCCGCATAGCCCCTACCACCGAACAAACACCCGCATCCACATCAGATCCCATCCCCCTCATTCAAACACATGCCCATCCCCTACCAATTAGTACAACCTCCTAGAGCATCTAGGAAAGACCCCTGTATAAATATCCATACTTGAGTTGCTCCGCACATCCCCCCTTCACAAAGACGTTCTCGATAAAGCCCTCTTGGAAACTCAAGTTCCCACCAACTTTAATGTGACCCAATTCCAAGCCATGGTAGGACATATTGCCGCACCCCACCATCTCACATTTTCAGAAAAGGACCTTCCCACTTCTGAACACTTACATAATGACGCCTTACACATCGAGGTCCGTATCCACAAACACATCATTAAAAGAGTCTTAATAGATGGTGGCTCCAGCCTAAACATATGCACTCTTAAACTATTAAAACACTTGGGATACTCAGATGTGGTTGTAGACACCAGCGAGTGCATCACAATTAAAGGCTACGATGACATTGAATGGCTATCTGAAGGCACCATAAAGCTCCCTATTCAAGTGGGACAGAAAATACTGGAAACAAAATGTCAGGTCCTTGATCTTGACCTCCCCTACAACATTCTTCTCAGCCAACCATGGATCCATGCCATGCAATCCATCCCATCCACGTTCCATCAATGCCTCAAATTCCCTCACAACGGCATAGAAGTCACTGTCTATGCCGACCCCCGCCCCTTCCAATACTGCAGTTTCTTGGAAGGCCATGACCATACCTTCTGCCCATACAACAAAGCCACCACTAAAGCCAATCCTACAACATCCATCTCATACATCGACCCCGCAAACATTGCCACTACTTCATCCCAGGCACCTCCACCACCTGAGGTCAAGATCAAGATCAGCGACATGGGATGTGGGGAATATGACCTACATGGTACCTTTTGTGTGGGCACATTACCCAATCCTAAAACATTTGGCATCCCAAAGACAGAAGCATCCAACACAGTCATCATCAAGTGTAAACCATCACCCATCTTTGAAAAGAAATATCTCCTCGATCAGGATGTGCTCGAAGATATCTCATCCTGACTATATAAGGACGAAGAACCTAAGCAACAAGCCCCCACCATCCCAACTGAAATCTATGGTAAAGGGTCTAAAATTGTCAAAAGCATGGGTTATAAAGGACAAGGCGGTATAGGCCTTCATGAACAAGGAATTATGGAGCCGTTGCAAGCGACAAGAATTTTCTATACTCAAGGGTTAGGATACGGTCAACCATAATGTATCCTCAATACTGGCGAATGTATCTTAGCCGAGGTTGCTACGGTCTCCCTGGAAGTCGACAACGTCAATGAAATGGGCCTTCAAGACTCCTTTAGTGACTTTGCCGATTTCTTTGAATCATCCATTTGCACCATCTACACAATAACCACTCTTGCCTCATCCTCCAATGACTTACCACTGGTATACCCTGACCTCATAGACTGGGACCAACGGGGACCTCTTGTATTTGACGTAGCAGCAAACGATGAGGCCATCACAGAAATGATGGGAGTTAGAGATCACTTCCCCATCAGAAATCACAGAGTAGGATACATCATGGAACTTGATACACATGCTTATTTTGGGGACCTACTTCCAGTCATAAAAATATAAAAATCAAACATGGATCTGGTGGTGAAAACTGCTCCGCGGTAGTGCCAGATCCCAAAAAAGTAAAAACAAAAGACGTATCTCCTGGTGAAAACCTCAACGAGGTGCTAGGAGATGGAAGCATGGGTCTTCCCGAGATAGACAAGGTTTATCCAGATAGGTCACCTGTCCTGGTAGAGCAAGCCCAAGAGATGAATCTTGGGACGCAAGAAGAGCCAAAAATCACTTTCAGGGCAGAATCTCTCAGTACAGTAGAGCAAGAAAACTTTCTAGCATTCTTCAAACATAGAAACCAATTTTGTATGGACCTATGCCGACATGCCAGGGCTTGATCCCGCTTTGGTCATTCATCACCTGACAGTGCGCCTTGACGCAAAACCAGTAAAGCAGAAGCTCTAAAAAATGAATCCTCAAGTGGCCCTCTTAGTCAAAGTAGAGCTAAAGAAACTACTAGATGTCAGGTTCATTCGCCCAATTGATTACCCTAAATGGATTTCCAACCTAGTACCAGTATCCAATCTAGATGGCTGAATCCACTGCTGTACTAACTTCAGAGATCTCAACAAAGCCTGCCCAAAGGATGACTTCCCGTTGCCTAACATTGACATGATAGTGGACCTCACGACAGGACACGAGATGTTATCCCTCATGGATGGCTTTTCAGGGTACATCTAAATCTGGATCGCAGAAGAGGACCAACATAAGATAGCCTTCATATGTCCATGGGGATGTACTGCTGGGTAGTGATGCTGTTTGGTCTAAAGAATGCAGGGGCTACATATCAAAGAGCTATAACAGTCATCTTCCATGACCTCTTCCACCACATCATGGAAGACTATGTAGACGACTTACTAGGGAAATCAAAGACAAGAGAGGAACACCTGGATGTCTTGGCAACAATCTTTGATCGATTAGAGTAATACAATGTCTGCCTAAATCCAAAGAAATGTGTCTTCGGTGTCACCTCAGGAAAACTTTTGGGATATATAGTCTCCAGGAGAGGAATTGAGGTAGATCCTGCAAAGGTTAGGGCCATTACTGAAATGCCTCCTCCAACAACATTGAAACAACTGAGAAGTCTACAAGGAAAACTCCAATCCATTCGTTGCTTCATTGCTCAATTGGCCGATAAATGTCAACCATTCCGGCACCTACTCAGAAAAGATATAGCTTTTGTATGGAACAATCAGTGTTAGGTTGCCTTCGATCAGTTGAAAGACTACCTAGCTAATCCCCCTGTTCTAACTCCACCAAGGATGGGAGAACCCCTCTTGCTATACATCTCCGCAACAGAGACAACTATTGGAGCCTTATTAGCACAGTATGATGAGCATGGAAAGGAAAGAGCCATCTATTACATCAGCCGTACTCTGATATCCTACGAGCTTAACTACATGCCAATTGAATGAGCATGTCCAACCCTGGTCTTCACTTCACAAAAACTAAGACACTACATGCTCAATCATAAAACCAAGCTCATCGCCAAGATTGATCCTTTGTAATATCTGCTAAATAGAGTTGCTCTTATTGGAAGAATGGCAAAATGGGTCATGATTCTCACTGAATTTGACATTGAATACACTAAGAGAAAGGCCATCAAAGGACAGGTTATAGCCAATCAGCTGGCTGAAGCACCCATTCATGTAGAACATCCTACACTAGTAGAGTTTCCTAACGAAGCTATCTTGGCAATAAAACCAACACCAAAAACATGAAAAATGTACTTTGATGGATCATACACACACAGAGGCTCAGGGGTAGGCGTCTTGTTTGTTACTCCTCAGGGAGACACAATCCCCAAGTCATTCAAAATCACATTCCCATGTACCAATAACATCGCAGAATATGAGGCCCTTATCACAGGTCTCAGAATGGTAATCAAATGGAAAATTGAGAAGCTGACAGTGTATGGAGACTCTCAACTAGTCATCCGGCAGGTAAACAATGAGTACAAGACCAAGGATGATAAACTCCTGCCTTACAAAAAGATGGTTGATGATTTCAAAGACTATTTTGATGACATCCACTTTGAGCAGATCCCAAGACTAAACAACAAAGCTACAGACGCCATGGCCACCATCAGATCCCTGGTCGACCTAAAGAAAGATAGTAAGAAGTGCGAGTTCTTGATCGAAGAGCTCCCTATCCCAGCATATGATGTTCCTCAATCCGAGCTCGTGTGTGAAGTCATTGGTCCACTATCCCCGTGGTATCAAGAAACCTACCTATCTCCATGATAACACCCTCCCCTTAACCTATCTACCTCCCAACGTAAATCTTTCATCCACCGTTCCTCCCATTTCACCCTTGTAGGAGATACCCTTTACAAAAGGAGTCTTGAGGGCATGCTTTTATGATGTTTAGATTCTAGGGAAGCTAAAGTGGCCTTGCAAGAGGTACACGCAGGTATCTATGGGGCACATTCAAGTGGACCTGCTCTTGCTAAAAAGATCCTAAGGACCGGATACTATTGGCCAACCATGGAAAGAGATGCCTACATGTTTATCGAGAAGTGCCTACCATGTCAACAGCATGGCGATCTCATCCACGCACCAACACAAGAGCTACAACCAATCACGACGTCATGGCCTTTCTCATAGTGGGGACTCGACCTCATAGGGAAAATACATCCACCATCATCCAACGGCCATAAGTTCATCATCACCGCTACCGAATACTTCACCAAGTGGGTGGAAGCAATACCACTCACCTACACCACTGGCACCTAGATATCCAAGTTTATCCTCCATTACATCATCTGTCACTATGGTATCCCTCATTCCATCATCACCGACAATGGAAAACCATTTAAGAACCGAGAAGTCTGCACTTTGTGTGAAAAATTTGACATCAAACACCACTTCTCCACCCCATATTACCCTCAAAGAAACAATCAAGCAGAGGCTTCGAATAAAACCATCCTCTGCATTCTCAAGAAGACAGTCAATGAAGCTGGCCATGACTTGCACCTCCAACTCAACCTTGCCCTATGGGCCTATCGCACAAGCATTTGCACCCCCACAGGCACCACACCATTCTCCCTAGTCTTTAGATCCGAAGCCATTTTACCTATCGAGGTCGAGCTCCCATCCTTAAGAGTATCAATGCAAAACATAATCACTAATGAGGAATACCGAGTTGCAAGGCTACGTTAGTTAGAATTATTGGATGAAAAATGCCTGAATGCGTTGAACCATCTACAGGCCTATCAAAATCACCTCAGGAGAAGCTATAACAAGGGAATCATAACCTAAAAATTTGAAGTAGGTGATCTTGTCCTTATGGAGAATCAGAAAAACTTGCAAGAGTGCACTAAGAAAGGCAAGTTCGAATCCAATTGGCTAGGACCGTATGTCATCATAGCTAGCTATGGACCAGGAGCATACTAGCTTGCAACACCTGAGGGGCAGCCTCTGGATGAGCCGATGAACATTCTGCATCTAAAGAAATTCTACGCATAACCCATCGAGTATCCCAATCAAAAAAATAAAAAAAATAGAAAAATCAAAGAACTAAAAAAATCAAAAAATCAAGAAAAATATGAGTGCAATAAAAACTTCCAATGGTGAAAATCACTTCGGTGACGCCTTGGATAAGTACCATGGTGAAAACCTATTTTAGGCGCCATGTGTAGTGTCCGTTTCTACCATCTAATAAGTCCTCTTTCCGTCACAACACTCCATATCGCACACATCCCATGGCTTGGAATTCTGAAACATCAAGTCCTATCACCCATTCTACGCTATCTCACCCAAGCCCAATCCATGGAACGGGGATCCTTGTAAGCTTCCATTTGTACAGCTGAAAATCAAAAATCCAAAAACATCGCAAAATCATAAAAAATCCAAAAAACAAATGCAACATCACCCCCGCACATTGATCACTCCAATCCATCAATCCTCATCACATCACACCCATCCTAAACCCATCCTAAACCATTCCCACATCATCAAGTCATGCCAGAACTACATATTCATTTCACCCGCATCTTGAAAGTACCTTGATTCCGTGGAAACAGGGTATGTAGGCAGTCTGGAATATGAAGGACGTTTCCAGTACTCAGGTACCTAAGATGTACCCATCCAACCCGTTTGGATAGACTCCACTCACTAAGCTTACTAGACCCATTATATGATACACACGCTAAGTATGCATTTGAACCATCATCCCTAAATGTAAAAATCATCAATCAACATACCAATTATAATCCTACACCTAGCCAAACTGTTCTTTTGCCCATCTTCCAAAAATTTTCGAATCAAATCCAACTGATCTACGTCCTAGGATATATCTTTCCCACAATGGACAAAAATCTATCATTCTATCATCACGTCTCTTGGCAAGAGCACACAAAGGCTATTTGTACCTTTTGGTTGGTCTTTTTGATTATAGATTTTTATCTTTTTGTCTCACTCTAGGTCATCTGCAAAGCTACCTTGATCTCATTATATCATGGTAAGTGGAGGACAACACCTAGAGTAGACAAGGTCATTGTTTCTGTATGCCATGCTTGTGGGTTGGTTTCATTACTCCAAGAATAGTATTCATATCTTGAAGCCTGGGTCGGTTCTAGTACGACGTGCCTCATTTGCATATACAGGCACCAAAAACCTTATATGCACTATGGACACTCGTTGCTATGAGCCCCCTTCCTAGGGCAGACAAGTTTATACTACCTTGGGCACGCATGAAATCAACTTATTGTTTGCGGGTCTAGTCCATGCAATCGTGGGATATATATCATCACCTAGGTCACTTCATACCTTTGTGAACTATATCCTACATTGCTATAATAAACTTAAGAAATGCTCTCAATTAATGTTATGCAACTACTGTTACTAGCTCAAATCATCATCCTAATCCACTACACTATCTGGTCCTAGATTTCATAATCACCCCCCCACACCTAACCTATAAAATCTTCTCACTAATCCCATTCCTCCAACATATCCTCACTCAACACATCCCGAACCAAATCATATCCCCCCTCCCCCTCAATGACGTGGTGTCACACGACCTAACAATTCTCTCATATGCCCACCCCCATCCTCTAGACGCTCCCAATCTTATCCATACTCCCATCCATACACCCCTATCCTCTCCCCACCTAGGTCCCTTTCACATAGCCCCTCCACTCAAGGTCAAACAAAGAACATCATGTGTATCAAGACTTGATTATCTCACATAGCACCCACTTTGCATCTCACCTAGCATCTTCCATATCATCACATATAAGTTGCATAATCATTTAGATTCATTTTAATCCTTTAAGTTGCATAGTCATTTAAATTCATTTTAATCATTTAAGTTGCATAATCATTTAGATTCATTTTAATCCTTTAAGTTGCATAATCATTTAGATTCATTTTAATCATTTAAGTTGCATAATCATTTAGATTCATTTTAATCCTTTAAGTTGCATAATCATTTAGATTCATTTTTTGCATAAACATTAGGTTCATTTAATAAATTATCACATTTACATTCCATTCCATATATCATTGCATAATCACTAGTGACATTTTATAACTCATAAAACATTTAACTGTATATCCATATTTCCATACATAACATGTGTTTATTTAGATAAACATACATTTCCATTGCATCACATTTTTGGCATCCATAATAAATGTTTACATGCATTGTACATCAGATAGTCCATAGATCGCAAACCATACATATATCAAAATAAGTAAAACCCTCATTACATCCATCATAAGTGCATCCATAACATCAAAAACATAATTGCATAAACACAACACATCCATAGCATATAAATCCATAAAGCACATTGCATCCATCAACATATGCATCATCATAATCATAATAGAGCATCATAAACAAACACATAGACCATAAAAAGCATCATATCATATATCACCATTGTAAAAATGTACATCACTCATATATACATATCAAAAAAATATATAATGTCCTGATACAATGCCTATAAGGGCTAACATGATACAATAGTCACATAGAGGATCCTCTCTCTGACGAAGTCGGGGATCCTGACCCTGGTGGTGCCTGTGGTCCTGCTGGTGGTTGCGGCGGCGGCTGTGGCTGTGACTATACCTATACCTATGGAACCTGCTGGGGCACATGCGAAGGAGGAGGCATCGTCTGCTGGACAAACTGAACTGATCTAGATCTGTGTGACCTAGATGCCCTCGACCCATTGACCTGGCTATAGCTCGGTGCCTGTTGCTCTGCCGGCACTGCCGTGTAATAAAGGCCCCAATAATACTCCACCCACCCTCTAGTCTCTGCCAACTCCCCCTGTACCTGAGACATCTATATCTAAACCTGAGACAACTATGTTTTGATCAATGTCAAAACTAGGGCTAGACCAGCCCCTGAAGCCTGTAAACTTCTCACTATAGTCTTTGCTTGTCGGGCTCTGGCGAGCGCCGCATCCCACTCCCCTGTCAAAGTGACAATGTCACCCTGGGCCTGGGCTAACTGTGCCTGCAACGCAGGCACCTATCCATCTGACCCATCCAATAAGGCCACTACCCCCCACAACTGAACCAACTCAGCCTCCCGGCTCTCCAATGCCTCCTACAAGCTGGCCACCTGTGCTCGTAAGGTCTCCATCTCCTCCTCCTCACCCTAAGGCCATCGACAAGGTGTGAGCCTCTCAACCTCTACCTCTCCAGCTATCCCTGAGGGGCTTGCCTCTACCTGCTACCCTGTTGCCTACTGCCCTATAACCTGCTGCTGCGCTACCTGTGGTGGGGGTAGATCACCCCTATCCACCCTCGACTATCCCCCACGACGTCAAGGCCCTCTATGCTATTACCCCACTCTAACCTGAACCTGCTCAACAGGTACCTGCTGCCCCACCTGACCCTGTCCAGCTGCCGCTACCGCCAACACATCCATCGACTATCCATGCCCCCCAACCACCCTCTCCTCTCCATCCCTCCCAACCTCCACGATGTAGTCTACGATGATCTCCTCACCCTCCTCTAGGAAATCATCTCCATCAAAGTCATCATCCCCATCATCATCTGAATCATCATCCCCTGAGCCTGCTGCCTCCTCTACTGGGTCCATAAATCGAGTCAGCCTCTGCATCTACCACCATATATCATATGCATGAGTAGTACCTGCATCAATGACTGTGCTCTGCCAATCCCACTTCACTGGTCGTAAAGCTACAAAATCATCCAGAGCAACCTGTGGCTGTATGGCTGCAGGCCAAAATCGCGCATCACGAGGGGTCCGTGCAAAGATGGCCATTTGCTGTGGAGTATCCTACCACAACTTGAACTGCCGCATCACCCGTGACGACAGGTACATGTCTATGGTGTGGTCTCCTTGATCCATCAAGTATCGTTGCTGAAATGTAAAAGGCATGTGGATATCATCGTCAGGCCATGGCTCCACTCCGATGTAGGATTGCCAGGTCACCCGAATAACATCATTCAGCATCCGCCTCCAATACCGCACTTGTCTAGTATAGGTGTACTCGGCATCCTAGTATAAAAACATAAACGCCTCAAAAGGATGGCGATAGTACCCACACGTTAATCGTGTACCTGTAATGTGCTCCCAAATCCACACATGTAACAGAGTCACCCCAGTTGACAACGCTGAATCATGAAGATAAACAACTGTATACATCTCCTGATACAGCTACCCTAACATCGCTGGTCCCCAGGCATACACGGTCTCATCCTTGACCATACCCTCGATCATCTCCCCCCAGCCAACTGGAAAACCCCTACCTGTCCTATCAGGCATAACCACACCACCAATCAAAGCACATAGGAATAAGGCAAAGGGATCTGCACCCACAGCTAATGTCCCCTTGTAGCTCATCTCCCGACCATCTGCTGATAGCATAATGTGGTCCTCGCCAAACACTCTGATCAGGGCCCTCCATCCCCTCCTTGTGTCATACCTCTCTCGCTGGCCACAAATAGGTAGCTTGAGGATTCAATAAACATCCTCAAGTGTGATGGTGATCTCCCGATCGGCAACAAAAAGGTACATGTCTCTGAACGGTACCGCTCCACGACCACTGTCATTAGAGCTCTATGGGCTCATAGCACTGGTATTGACGCCACTGTTATAAGCCCCAACCTAGCCAGTCGGGCCCATGTGGCATCATCAAACTAGTCGAACAGTGCCATCATAGATGGCACGCGTCGCTCCTGTGAATACACTATAAATGACTATGTATCCTGCATTCACAACTGTTTGGTCAAATATCTACCTTTCTTTTTTCCTAAAACACCCCCTTTCTTCTAATGTTGAACGCCCAAATCATTTGGCGCCAACACATTCCATGCTTAGCATTGTTTTACAAATAGCGCTACTATTTCCTCTAAATGGTGCCATTATAGAATATAGCGCCACTGTGCAATATACTTTGCACCACTCTAGAATATAGCGCCACTGCACACACTACTTAGCACCATTTCATAAAATGGCGTTACTCTGTCACTTGGCACTATTCTAAGGAATAGCGCCATTCCCCCTTTTGCGCACATTCACAATATTGCGCTAATCCTGATTTTCATGCTAAAACTAAGCATAGCGCCACTATTCTAAATAGCACTATTCCAGAACATAGTGCTACAATACTCCACATTTGGCGCTAAAACGCTAAAAGCCCGATTCTTCTAAACATTACGCTATTTCAGAATATAGCGCTAAAAGACTAGACACATGGTGACAAACTGCCCTAATGCTACCCTGGTGGATAGCGCCAATCTAGAGGATTGTGCTAATCCACCCTGTTCTTCGTGTTACGCGATCTAACCCCAATTCCTGAACCCCAAAAAGTGACAAAAATAAGAAAATGGAAAAGTCAGGGTTAGACCCTACCTGGGGTCCAGCCTCTGGTGCCCAGCCAAATGATTGGAACCGCTCATAAATGTGTCGAAGTCGAGGGAATTGGGGGTTGCACTCTACCATCTCTCCTTCACTCTTTCTTCTCCAAAGTCAAATGTGTGCAAATGTGGCACTCTCAGGGCCCACTTTTCCTAATATAGTGGGCCATGTCATCCTTCCACCCCCTCTTTTTCCCTCCAGGATGCAGATCTCAGCCTTTTTCCTCTATTTTTCTTCCTGTCATCTTCTTTTTCCGTCCCCTATCCAACTTTCACTCCCATCACATCCTTTCAAGAACTCACCCGAAAAATTTTTATTTTCTTGCCGACCTCTCAAGGGGGCATCCCTCACCCATCTCATTCCTTCCTCGCAGCTAGGGCATATTTCTTCTTCGACTTGACTCCACTTCCCTCCTAGGTCCTGATGCCACGTCAAAGAGGGGCAAATATAGATACCTAAAAATGTCTCGACCATCAAACCGACTCCCGACATCCCTAAACACATCAATTTTCCTTCTATTCAATTAATTAAATTTTTATTTAATTATCCCTTCATCACCCAATTTTCCATCATTGTATCCCCAACAATTGAATTAATTTCATTAATTCAATAGTTCAAGCCTTAGCCAATTGATTTAATAAATATGCAATATTTATTTATTCAATTTCCCTCTCTTCACTAAATCTAATTAATTAGCTAAATCATGCTTAACTAATTAATTCAGCCTATTAATTAACCTATCCCTACCCTAGACAATTAAATAGTTATTATTTAATTGCCTATCCTAGCCTACCTCATCCTAACCCTAGGGTTAATTAAATACAACCTATGTTTAATTAATCCTAACCTCTCATTTGGGTGGTCAAACCTAGTTTAACACCCTTCCCCACATCCTCCAAATAAAAAATTGAAATAAATCCACATAAGTCAATTTTTTATTTAAATACATCCCACATCACAATTAATTCCTTTTACACCCCCACACCTCATTTATTTCCACTTATCCCCAAATGAATTTTTAATTCATTTTACATTCCCCATATGAATCTTTAATTCAAAAATAATCCCTCACACCCATACTCATTTAATAACCCCTTTTCCCAAAATGAATAAAAGATTTACTTTTATCCCTAGCCCTCAATTCCTCAAAGATCTAATCTAAGCCCTCCACATCACTTTTATCCTCCACCATTGATCTTCCAAATCAATCTCCACCCTTGGATCAAAATCCCTCCAAAATCTCTATAAATACTTCATTTTCCAACCCATTTTGGAATCCAAGTTTTATGCAAAGTTACCATGTCCAAATATCCATTGAGCTAATTAGTGAGTGGAAATTAGAGTAATAGTATTTCACATTTGAATCATATTCTAGGGATTATCATGTCTTAGGAGATTTTTGGGTGCAAGTTTCCTCTCCCTTGATGAGATTGGGTCTTCTTGTTGAGGTATAGTTTTCTTGTGTTTTATGCATTTTAGTTTGTATTTCTAACTCAACTTGATCTCCTAATCTACAAACACAATGTGGAAAAGGTTCCTTAGACCTAGCTATCCCTCCTTCATTCAACTGGTACATCCTTCTCAATCCATTAGCACCTATCTCAAATAGGTATGATTATAAATATGTTAACTCGAATGGTGGACAATAATGACCGCATAACTTCATCACAAGTATGATAACCTAGTTTGGAACTAAGATACTATCAAATTAGAGTACTCAAATTCTCATCTGATAAAAAAATCCATCATTAGGGTCATCCCATCACAAACTACAAAGACATTATCACTTGAATTCAAAATGAGGCGAGATACTTAGAGAAAGACCTAGAAGAATCTTGTATAGCATGAGAGGCTCCCCATATAGCTTATCAACATGAATGAGATGAAGCATGCTAAGGAGTACTAGAAAGATTCCTTGAGGAAAGAACCAACATGACTACTCAACCCTCGCTTACTAAACAAAACCCACCTCATGATGGAGAAATACAAAACATAGGAGATGCTACCTTAGGATATCTCATAGCCGCCATGATCCAATAGATCAGGATCCTTGAAGCTAGGATCCTTGAAGAGAGAGGTGGGGAGATATAGAGGGAAACATAGATAGAGATAGAGAGGGGGAGAGAAGGGGAGAGAGAGGGAGAGATTAGGAGATATAGATAAAGAGAGGGAGATGGAAGGAGGGAGGGAGAGATAGAGAGAAGGATGGAGGGAGAGATAGAGAGAGATGGAGGGAGAGCTCGAATAATATAGAGATGGAGGATACAAACATTGAGAGAGAGAAAGATAGGGGAGATAGAGAGATATAGATAGAGAGAGGAGAGACAGAGGGGGAGATTGAGGGATATAGATGGAGAGTGGGAGAGACAGGGGAGATTGATGGATATGGATAGAGAGAGAGAGAGAGAGAGAGAGAGAGAGAGAGAGAGAGAGAGAGAGAGAGAGAGAGAGAGAGAGAGAGAGAGAGAGAGAGAGAGAGAGAGAGAGAGAGAGAGAGAGAGAGAGAGAGAGAGAGAGAGAGAGAGGCAAAAGAGATGGAGGATAGAGACATTGAGAGAGAGGGGAGATTGAGGGATATAGATAGAGAGTGGGAGAGAAGGGGAGATTTAGGGATATAGATAGAGAGGGAGAGAGAGAGAGGGGGGGGAAGGGATAGAGGGAGAGATAGAGAGTGGGAGAGTGATAATGAGAGATAGATATAGAGAGAGGGAGAGATAGAGATAGAGATGCAAATTGTGGAAGCATAGACAAGGCACATCAACTGTTTGATAGAATGCCTCAAATAAATGTGTTCTCATGGAATGCCCTAATTGCAGGATACTAACAAAATGGATTTTTTGAAAAGTCTTTAGAAAATTTCAACCAAATGCAATGCGAAGGTGTATGATCATGTTTTGTGTTGAACAAAATGTGCTCGTGTTTTGTGGAACACAAAACACTCAAAGTCTTTAGAAACTTTCAACCAAATGCAATGGGTAGGTGTGCTCATGTTTTGTGGACCACAAAATGCGCTCGTGTCTTGTGGACCACAAAATGCGCTCGCGTTTTGTGGACCACAAAATGCGCTCGCGTGTTGTGGACCACAAAATGCGCTCGCGTGTTGTGGACCACAAAATGCGCTCGCGTGTTGTGGACCAAAAAACATGCTCATGTTATGGCCATTTAAACATAACATGAGTGTGTTATTGCAAAAATTACTCATTTGGTCATTTTTTTGTATACCAACTTGGTGCACTTGCTCCTTAGTAATATGAAAATCAATCAAGAGCAAGTCACTAACAAATGCATGATAGACAGAATGAGGAATGCAAGAATGAACTCTCTCTTTTTTTGTTTTTTTTCATGATTTTATGTTTTTTATGAATTTTTGGATTATTTGATTTATTTGAATTTTTTTGACTTTTATCGTTTTTCAAACATAATATTTCTTACTTGGTGAAAGATGTTAACTATTTCAAAAAAATATTCACCTTCCATAGTGCACAAAAGATAGGCGCCATTTCTAACATCTTCCTTGACCATGTAAGGGCCTATCCAATTCAGTCTAAATTTGCGTCCTTCTCCCACATTTTTATCAATTAAATTGTCAATTCTGAGTACCAAATCCCCAACTTGAAAGGGCTTTGGAACAAATTTATTATTATATTATTTATTAAATAGCATGAGATATGAATCACGTCTTTGCATGACCCTCAATCATCTTTCATCTATCATTTCCAATTCTGCTAATCTAACTGCACGATATTCTTCATTATCTAACAATCCTTGTAAGGATACTCTCAAGATTGGAAGTTTGACTTCTAAGGGTAAGACCGCTTTTGACCCAAAAGTGAGGGCACATGGTGTTGTTCCAATAGGTGTCCATACACTAGTCCTATGGGCCCAAAGAGTAGGGTATAACTGTAAGTGCCAATCCCTCTTAGAATATTTCACAATTTTCACCAAAATTGCTTTTAATGTTTTGTTAGTTGCTTCAACTTCTCTATTCACTTTAGGATAATATATTGATGTTGAGTTGTGATTAATGTGAAATATTTCACACAACTCTCTTACTTGTGGCTTCTTGAATGATGAGACATTATCTGTAACTATTACTTAAGGAATTTTGAATCTGCATATGATTTGATTCAATATGAACTTAGCGATTATTGTTCCTGAAACCATGGTCAAAGGCATTGCCTCCACCCACTTGGTAAAATGTTTTGTCACTGTGATAATCTATAAATGTCCATCTATTGAGGGAGGGGAGGATTTTCTAACTAGGTCCAATCCCCATGTGGAGAAGGGCCAAGGAGTGACTATTGGTTGTAAGTCCCTTGTGGGTGTGATGAACATGTGCACAGATTTGATATTTTGGACATCTTTTTATGAACTTGATCATGTCCCCTTCTAAGAAAGGTTAGAAGTATCCTAGTCAGTGTATCTTTATGGTGGTGGGATGACCACTGAAATCTCCTCCACAAATTCCACAGTGACATTCAATTTCTTGATCCTTACGATTATTGTAATTTTATTGTTTTATTTGGAGAACATTTTATATACTTTTTAATTTGTAAGTTTGAAATTGTTAGTAAGAGTTTTTTTGGAAGTGAACACAAGTTTAAACAAGAGCCATGTAGTGATAAGTACTTGACTTAAAATAGATTAAGATCGTTGATTAAGAATTTGGCACTAATTGTTTATCTATTTATAGCATGGTAAATTGATTAGTGTTAGAAATTAGGATCTTAGGATACTAATCATTATATACAGAATATAAAATAAATATAAAAGCATAGATTTAACACATTACACAAGATATACATGGGGAAAACCCTTGCGGGTAAAAAACCCCATAAAGCATCATTTTATTAAAACACTTACAAATATAGTCTATTAATAAATAGACTAAACTTGGGGATATACTCCTCTACATACTTCCACATGGCCAATAATATCTTTTGTGCATAGTGATATAACTCACTATAAAACTCCAAATTCACACCCTCTCCAATGAGAGAGAACCTCCTTATATAAAGGAGAAGGGGTGGCATAATACCTAAAGAGGTATTAGTCACACCCATTCAAAGAAACCATTTGTAAATAATTAATAATCTAATAGTTATTAGATTATTAATTATTAAATGGTATATGCTTTACAACATAAGGTTTTATAACCTTATATTAAAACATTATATAAATGTTATAGGGGTATGACCCCTAATAATATTATGTTCTAACACTCCCCCTTAATGTTAATAGTGGGCATCACATGTCAATTTCCATAAAAGAAAAAATGAAGTACCCCAGTAACGTAGGTCTTCTTTGACAATGATAAATAGGGACACAAATATATGTCAAAATGAGGATCATGTATCCTGAACTACATGAAGATCATCTTGTCATAATTTATAATCCCAATGTTCTTAAAAGATGCTATATATGAGGTCTTATAAAGAATTCTATTGGAGCCTGAAACTCCTCAAACCAGCCTCCCTAGGTTCATTACATAGTGCCCATAGGTCTTATATAATACAATACTCTTACAAGTGGAAGATTTATAGAGAGAAGAATTTTTCAATACACCCATAGGGCTTACATACAATGCCTAGAGGTCTTATGCTATGCCTGATAGGTCTTACATCCAAGGATTTAGCCAAATGTATAATGCCAAAAGGTCTCTATTTTTTTAATTCCTTTTAGGTCGTACATCTGAGGTGTTAAAATGCCTAAGGTCTTATTTTATGCCTTGGGTCTTACATCTAGAGGTGCCAATCTCATGCACATTCCCCCTCAAATTTCAAGGTGTTAAAATGCCTAAGGTATTATTTTATGCCTTAGGTCTTACATCTAGAGGTGCCAATGTCATGCACACTCCCCCTCAATGGCAACTCCTTACATCTCGATGCGTTAAAATGCCTAAGGTCTTACATCTAGAGGTGCTATTGACATGCACACTCCCCCTCGATGGCCAAGCATTGATTTGAATTTAGAGAATTTGGTACTACACAGAGGTTTGATGCTATATTACATATATATTTTTTTATGATTACTAGGAGCCTAGCCTAGATCTTTTAGATCCAGAAATCCCCAAATGTTTTAGATCTAAGGATTCTGTACGCATTGATTTGTTTTGTGAGGCATATGGATTAGGATTTAGTACTGTGCTATAAAAGTTGAAGCCTCTTGATGTTGACCAGATATATGAAGGGATTTCCTTGCTTGAGAAGATGAAACATGGTTATGCAAGAACTATCATATCTTCAATTAGTAAGGATATTGGTCCATTTTCCTTATGTGAGAAAAATAATTACATGTCACTTGTGAATGAAGAGAGTAACACAAAGTTTGAAGATGCACGTTGCAATAGTGAAAATGAAGTTTGTGATCAGCCCATCGGTGAGGTGTGTGCAAATGAGGATTGCGGTCATGACATTCTAAATATAGGGTGTGACAAAGGAAGGGAAATTTATGAGGTTGTACCTTGTAGCAACCCTGTCAATGAAGAAATAGACATACGACCAAATATCCAATGTAGTAAGTCAACTTACAAAATTAATGATTCATATTGATAATAAAAATACCACAAACATAAATTTACAAATCAGTGATGATGCTTTTGAAGACAAAAGTTTGTGTTTAGTTTAGGGATCCTAAACATAGTTCTAGCATCTGCTATATTAATTATAATGATAGTGAGTTTGATAATTTCTCAGCTAATTATGGTTGCTTTCATGAGGTAGAAATGAAATACTTTGCCTCTGATAAAGAGTGTGTTGTTGTAAGTGTCAATGAAGACACATGTTCACCTATGAGTGAACAAATTTTAGACTGTGCTGAACTTCTGGAGTATGAGTCTGGTTTGCGGTCAGTTGATCATGTTAGTTTTTTGAATGTTGATGTGGGAGAGAATTCAAAACTTCATGTTGGCTCAATGGAAGGTATTATCGAGAGAATTCAAAACTTCATGTTGGCTCAATGGAAGGTATTATCGACTATGATATCTATTGCAGTAGTAAGCATGTTGTGAAAAATTATTGTGAGGAATTTGATATGAGTCTATACTCTGAATTATTAGATCCTCTTCTTGAGGTATCCATACTGAATTGTATGATGGTTCACAAGATGGATTGAATTTTATTCTTGAACCTAAATTTGAAAGGTTCATTGACACATGGAATGTTAATGAAGCTGGTATTACTTGTGATACTCATGATTTGAGTATTGATAGGGATAATTCTATGATAACAAAGCCTTCTTTTCTAAATATTGAAACACATAATATTGCAATTGAATTACAGTGTTCAAATGAAGACATATGTATGTGTGATGTAGTTCAGGTGGGGGGATGCATGTATATGAGTGCTTTTTGTTTAGAACACTTGAAGATTGTTTACAATGTGTGAGGCAAGACTTGTGTGTGATTCAATGAGTATATCTCAGTCTTTTATATTTCATATGTTTGATTTATTAGACTTGGAGCTGAGTTATGGCTTAAATAAGCTTGAACAAATGTATATTAGGATATTCTAGGAGGACAATGCTTATAAATGTTACAATTTTGATAATGAAATAAAGGTTGAAATTAATTTTTTTGATGTATTCTGCCAAATGGATTATGAATCTTTTCATTTTACAATTCATCTTGGTAGACATCTCAAGGTGCATGACAAAGATCTCGTTGAGATGGGGTGTCACAGTGGCTGTGAATGAGATGTATTTGACAAAGGTAACATATATGTTTTACTCAATGAGACACCTCAGATGGAACTTGACTGTACTATTCAGGTGAGCACAAAAAACATTTACAGTGATATACACGGGGGTTTGGTAAAAATTGTAAAAAATAATGTCAGTAAATAGGTGAATTGTGGCATTGCTTTCAGATCAAATCTGGGATAGTCATTAGAGAACAGGGTATTTGATAGAGTAAAATTTTGCTACTCCATTTTTGGGGGCCCAGGGCCACTAAATGATGATTGAAAATTGTGAAATTGGTACATTGTAGTAGGATGATTACAGGGTAGTCAGAGTGAAGGCACTTGGTTTTCACCTCAAAGTTCCTCTGGATTCTTGTCATGTTGTGTTTAAGCATGCGTCCTCGAACTAGAGCCACTGTTAGGACTTTCTAATTTTTTAGGGTTTTAGGTGTTGATTTCTCATTAGGGTTTTATCCTTTGGTTTTATAAACCCTAGAACTTTTAGGTCTGATATGTGTTGTATCGTTATATTTCTTTGTTGACCATCTTAGTTTATTCTTGAGCTTTTAAGTTACATCTTCATGTCACTAGGGTCATCTGTTTACTGGCCCCTTTGTCCTTACAATTGGTTGAACATTTGAAGGTCGTGTTTTAATTTTATATTTTATTTCCCTTCGAATCCCTATGTTTTTGGTCCTCACCATTGTCCTTGTCACGGCTACATGGCATATTATTATGGCATCACATTCATCTTTCATCTCACATCTTCTAAGTATGTGTGCCTTTTGAAAATTGCATGTGTGCAGTCTGCATCCATGTGGATCCTATGCGCTTGTAAGGGGGTTTCTTCCAACATGGTGATATTTCATTGGTGTCACAAAGATTTCCTTGCATCATAGTTTATAAGTGTTCCCACTTATCCAAAATGTGGGTGTGTGATCTTTTGCCAAGTGGCATCATCAAGAATCTACACTCCCTTCACAGAAAAGAAACCCAGTTGTCTACGTGGTGTTTTCTCATTTGCTACGCAAATTTTCTTTCCGTGTATGTGCAGGATCATCGTGGGCCAAACAGTGGCAATAGGAAAAAAATTGCATTTTTACTTAGCCAAATTCACGACTTGGCAAAGTTTGACTTTGAAACAGATATCTGTTTTGGTTTGGATACCAAACCAAAATGGATATCTGTTCTCAAAACGGATATCCATTTTGAAAATAGATATCCATTCTCAAAATGGATATCCGTTCTCAAAACAGATATCCGTTTTCTAGAAAAATTTGGGAAAAAGGCTTTTTACTCTTTTTGAAAATATACCTCTTAATTCTTGGATCTCCCATCAATATATGAACCTCCTTAAAGACCGTTTCTAGTCAAGGAGGAGGGCAAATTAACATTGGTAGCTTCTTTACACATTGATCCATAAGGATTTGTTAAACACTAAGAATCATCACTAATGAATTACTCAAATAATCAATAATAAAATATTCAGTTTTGTTCATCATGTGAAATAATCACTTTTAGACTATGTTCCAATATTTTGGGGATAGGAATGGTGGGGCAGTAAGGGATGTGTTTCAGGGCATTTTGGATTTCATGCCCTAAATTGCTTTACCCAATCCTTCATATGATTTGATTCATGATACATGGTTTGAGAAGGATACACATGATATTCCCTTACCCTCTAGTGATAAAATTATGAATGATACTTTATGTGGTGAAGCTACACCTTTGTTTATCCTTCATGACATTGTTATTCCTTCTGATGATGATGTCCTTCATGTGATATGTTAGGACATAATGCAAAGTTAACATGGCATGAACTCTCTTGGAAGGGTAAGCATGGACTGTAAGAACATTGAACTAGTTGTATCTATTAAGCTCGCCATTTATGAAAGAACCTTAAAGGTTAACCTTAATTAGGTAAGGTTATGTTTTAGTGTGGTTGTTTGTGCAACAATGTGTAAATTAATGTTACCGAAGGATAAATCTAACTATACTAACATTTTAATAACCATGAGAGCTGGGACTAACAATTAGACTAAAAACTTGACAAACAATACAACTTGGACACATGTAGGACTTGGAAAATGGAAAAGAATATAATTAAATGTGGAAAACAATGAAAAAGTGGTATTAGTTGCACCTATATAGAGAAGTGGTTTAGAGGTTGGTTAGGGGAATTATTTAGGGTTTAGAGGTTTACGGTTGCTTAGGTTTAGGGGTTTAGGGTTTACAGTTTAAAGAGAGATAGAGAGAGGGGACTGATAGAGTTTGGGAGAGATAGAGGAGACAGAGGGGAGAGATAGGGAGATAGAGAGTGAGAGACATGTCCAAAGACATAGAGAGAGAGAGAGAGGTTTAGGGTTGCTTGGGTTTAGGGGCATTATTTAGGGTTTAGGGTCTTGAGGTTAGGGGTTAAGGTTTAGAGGTCTAGGGTTTATGGTTTAGAGAGAGATAAAGGACCAATAGGGAGATATAGAGGAGTCCGAGGGGAGAGATAGGGAGATAAAGAGTGAGGGACATGGCAAGAGACATAGCGAGAGAGATTGAAAGGTAGAGGGATAAAGGTGATAGGGAGATAGGGGAGAGATAGGGAGATAGTGGTTTATGGTTACTTGGGTTTAGGGTTTAGGGTTTCTCAAGTTTAGGGGTTAGGGGTTAGGGTTTAGGGGCATTATAATTTAGGGTTTAGGATTTATTGTTTAGGGGTTAGGGGTTAGGATTAGAGGTTTAGGGTTTATAGAGAGAGAGAGGAATGATAGGGAGATATAGAGGAGTCTGAGGGGAGAGATAGGGAGATAAAGAGTGAGGGACATGGCCAGAGACATAGGGAGAGAGATTGAGAGGTAGAGGGACAAAGGTGGTAGGGAAATAAGGGAGAGATAGGGAGATAGTGGTTTAGGGTTACTTGGGTTTAGGGTTTAGGGGTTTAGGGTTTCTCAGGTTTAGGGGTTAGGGTTTAGGGGCATTATTTATGGTTTAGGATTTAAATTGTTTAGGGGTTAGGGGTTAGGTTTAGAGGTTTAGGGTTTTGGATTTAGGGTTTATAAAGAGAGAGGAATGATAGAGAGCTAGAGAGAGGAGACCGAGGAGAGAGATAAGGAGATAGAGAGTGAGGCACATGGCCAGGGACATAGGGAGAGAGATCAAGAGAGGTAGAGGGATGACAGAGATAGGGAGATAGGGGAGAGATAGGGAGAGATAGGTTTAGAGTTGATTGGATTTAGGGTGTACCTGGGTTTAGGGTTTCTCAGTTTTGGAGATAGCTAGATAGAAAGAGAGAGGAGATAGATAGGGAGAGATAGAGGTGACAAAGGGGAGAGATAAGGAGATAGAGAGTGAGCGAGATGTCCAGAGAAATAGGGAGAAGGATTGAGAGGTAGAGCTCGATGATAGAGATAGGGAGATAAGGGAGAGATAGGAGATAGGGTTTAGGGTTGCTCATGTTTAGGGTATAGGGTTTAGGGGTTAGGGGTTAAGGTTTAGGGGCATTATTTAGGGTTTAGGGTTTATGGTTTAGGGGTTAAGGTTTAGAGGTTTAGGGTTTAGTGTTTAGAGAGAGAGGACCAATAGGGAGATATAGAGTGAGGGACATGGCCAAAGCATAGGGAGAGAGATTGAGAGGTAGAGGAATGATAGTGATGGGGAGATAGTGAGATACGGAGATAGGGAGATAGAGGTTTAGGGTTTCTTGGGTTTAGTGTTTAGGATTTAGGGGTTTATGGTTTCTCAAGTTTAGGGTTTAGGGGTTAGGGGTTAGGGTTTAGGGGTTAGGTTTAACCATGTGTTAATACAAGTTGTGGAGTGAGAAATGGGTGGTATGGGAGATCAGAAGACTAGTTTAAAGTTGGGCCGATGGATATATGTCACAGCGAAAGGTTTAAAGGCTCATTAAAAGTGGAGTGATTGGAGCATCGGTATAAGAATTTTTGAGTTGGCCAATAGTGTTTGTCTTTCTGATAGGAAGAATGTATATGATTTGATGTTATTTGGGACTTTGAGAAGGTTTCTTAAAGCTAATTAAGCTTTAATGTATTTGAACTATGGGTTTTGATGGGTATTTCACCATGTTTTGAGAGCTTCCACTGTGTGCTCTGCATCAGAATAATAGGGAGATATAGAGGAGTCCAAGGGGAGAGATAGGGAGATAAAGAGTGAGGGACATGGCAAGAGACATAGCGAGAGAGATTGAGAGGTAGAGGGAGATAGGGGAGAGATAGGGAGATAGTGGTTTATGGTTACTTGGGTTTAGGGTTTAGGGGTTTGGGGTTTAGGGTTTCTCAGGTTTAGGGGTTAGGGGTTAGGGTTTAGAGGCATTATAATTTAGGGTTTAGGATTTATTGTTTAGGGGTTAGGGGTTAGGTTTAGAGGTTTAGGGTTTTAGATTTAGGGTTTATAGAGAGAGAGGAATGATAGGGAGATATAGAGGAGTCTGAGGAGAGAGATAGGGAGATAAGAGTGAGGGACATGGCTAGAGACATAGGGAGAGAGATTGAGAGGTAGAGGGACAAAGGTGGTAGGGAGATAGGGGAGAGATAGGGAGATAGTGGTTTAGGGTTACTTGGGTTTAGGGTTTAGGGGTTTAGGGTTTCTCAGGTTTAGGGGTTAGGGGTTAGGGGTTAGGTTTAGAGGTTTATGGTTTTGGATTTAGGGTTTATAGAGAGAGAGGAATGATAAGGAGATAGAGAGAGGATACTGAGGAGAGAGATAAGGAGATAGATAGTGAGGCACATGGCCAGGAACATAGGGAGAGAGATCAAGAGAGGTAGAGGGATGATAGAGATAGGGAGATATGGGAGAAATAGGGAGAAATAGGTTTAGAGTTGATTGGATTTAGGGTGTACCTGGGTTTAGGGTTTCTTAGTTTTAGAGATAGCTAGATAGAAAGAGAAATAATTGATAGTTTATCTAGCAGTTTTATAGTTGATTGTAGTGATTTAGATGTATGTTAAGTTCTTAATTGTAGTAGATAAGAATCTATTTACTAACTTTAACTTATTTTTATTTACCATTGAAGAGATTAATCAAATTTGTGTTTTGACTTGTTAATGCAAGAAACTTCGCCTCCATCAATTACTAGACATTTTGGTACAAAGAGGACACTTTTTCAGGACCCATCACAGATTAAGGATCCATCATAGATTGAGGGTCAAGTGGACTTGTAGTATTTCATGTAGCTATTTGGCATGTAGATTGTATATAGATTTTGAGACATGGCATATGCCACATTTTGTAAAAAATGTTTTGAGTTGGCATATTTGCCAAATTTTTGTATATGTCTACCATTATGGACTAGATTTTAATATATATACACCTTGATATACAATATAATTTAAATTCCTTATGTGCATGTCATGATACTTCCCATGATGCCATACATTATGATGATAGTTCTTTAGTCCATTGATGATATGTTTTGCATTGAGAATGGTTTTAGATCAATAGAATCAATATAAACATTATAAAAAATTGGGGGCACATTATAAACATAAAAAACTTACATCTTGGGGGGAGGTGCAAATAAGGCCAATAAGGATACTATTTCAGTTAGGTGTGTGTGTATGCAAATCCCATTTATGGTCGAGAAGCTCTCTATTTACTATTATTAAACTCTCGTTGATAGGAGGTTGGCTCTACAACTATTGCAATTTGTGTATGAAACCTAGATGCCTACGAGATCATATATATATGTATGTATGTATGTAAATCCTATTTATGGTCAAGTAGCTCTCTATTTACTATCATTGAACTCTCATTGATAGGAGGTTGGCTCTCCGACTATTGCAATTCAATGCATTTGTAATGATGCCTCTATCATGTTGAGTTGGATCCTATCTCTGCATCAAGTAAAATCATGAAGATGACAACACCATACAATCCTCATTGGGTTGTTAAAATGCACAAAACAATCATACAAGACAGTCATTCATGAAATTACTATGTAAAGAGGGTTTATAAGTTGCATTAGGGTTTGTATAAATGATCTAATGGATTTATAAGGTTGTCAAACACCAAAATGGATGATTTATATGAGTTTTGGGACTGTCACAGTCCATGTACAACTTGCCCTTTATGATTGTTAAAAAGATACACATGGCTATCCAAAAACTGCCCTTTATGACTATCCTAAAACAACATCGTGTATATGCTCATAAAAGCCATCAAACTCTGAGAATAAACTTGTCAATGGATAAGGAGTGGAATGATAAAGTCACATTCCCAAAAACCTCTTAAAATCACATGTGTCCCCTTATGAAAACTAGGGTCTTTGCCGATACATTGTTCCGTAAGAGCAAAGTCACTTAAGATCCTAAGAGCAGAAACCTTGCTAGGTGCCATATTTTTTGTTTTACTCATCGTGGGGATGAATGGGCTGCGCCAACATGTCGGGGTGGGTGGGTAAATGCCAGTGGAGGTCTCATTTCATGCGCCAAGAGTCCCAGTCGTTCCGGGCAAGAGCCTACCGGCAAAGTCCCTTAAGATCCCTGAGACCAAAAATGCGCCAAACTTTGACGGAGCAGTTCCTAGAATTCATGATAGCTAGGAATGTTGTGTTTAGACCTACAGGTGCACGTGGGGTCTGTCTACAATAACCTCTCTCATTTTTCGTTAACTCCATTCCGTTTGACCGTGCTGAAATCAAACGCATTATTGCAAAATGCTTCAATTTGATGCAGTGGAAAGGTGCTAGGTGTGACATTTTTCATTCCATAGCTCATGGGGTCAAACAGACTGCGCTAACGTGTCGGGGTGGGTGGGTAAATGCCAGTGGAGGTCTCGTTTCGTGTGCCAAGCATCCCAGTCGTTTCGGGCAAGAGGCTACCGACAAAGTCCCTTAAGATCCCTGAGACCAAAAATGCGCCAAACTTTGACGGAGCGGTTCTCAAAATTCATGATAGCTGGGAATGTTGTGTTTGGACCTACAAGTGCACGTGGGATCCGTCGACAATAACCTCTCTCATTTTTGGTCAACTTCATTCCGTTTGACCGTGCTGAAATCAAATGCATTGTTGCAAAATGCTTCAATTTGATGCAGTGGAAAGGTACTAGGTGTGACATTTTTCATTCCATAGCTCGTGGGGTCGAACAAACTACACCAACACATCAGGGTGGGTGGGTAAATGCTAGTGGAGGTCTCGTTTCGTGCGCCAAGCATCCTAGTTGTTCTGGGCAAGAGGTTACTGGCAAAATCCCTTAAGATCCCTGAGACCAAAAATGTGCCAAACTTTGACAGAGCAGTTCTTAGAATTCGTGATAGCTGGGAATGTTGTGTTTGGACCTACAGGTGTACGTGGGGTCCATCGACAATAACCTCTCTCATTTTTGGTCAACTCCATTCCGTTTGACCGTGTCAAAATCAAACGCATTGTTGCAAAATGCTTCAATTTGATGCAGTGGAAAGGTGCTAGGTGTGACATTTTTCATTCCATAGCTCGTGGGATCGAACGGACTACACTGATGTGTCGGGGTGGGCAGGTAAATGCCAGTGGAGGTCTTGTTTCACGCACCAAGCATCCCAGTCCTTCTGGGCAAGAGGCTACTGGCAAAGTCCCTTAAGATCCCTGAGACCAAAAATGCGCCAAACTTTGACAAGAGTCATTTTGGGCAAGAGGTTATCGACAAAGTCAAAAGTTTCTAGGATTGAAATTTTGCATTCCACAGGTCCTGGGGCCAAACGGATTACGCCAACACGTCGGGGTGGGCGGGTAAATGCTAGGGGAGGTCTCGTTTTGTGTGTAAAGCATCACAGTCATTCCAAGCTATAAGCTACCAGTAAAGTCACTTTGTCGGTAGCTTACAGCTCAGAAGGACTGGGAGCCTTGGCACATAAAATGAGACCTCCCCTAGCATTTACTCGCCCACCCTGACGTGTTGGTGCAATCTATTGAGCCCCAGGACCTATAGAATGCAAAATTTCAATCCTAGCAACTTTTAACTTTGTTGGTAGCTTACAGCTTAGAATGACTGGGACGCTTGGCGCATAAAACGAGATGTCCACTGTCATTTACCCGCCCACCCCGACTCGTTGGCATAGTCCGTTCGACCCCACAAGCTATGGAATGAAAAATGTCACACCTAGCACCTTTCCACTGCATCAAATTGAAGCATTTTGCAACAATGCGTTTGATTTCGGCACGGTCAAACGGAATGGAGTTGACCAAAAATGAGAGAGGTTATTGTTGACGGACCTCACGTGCACCTATAGGTCCAAACACAACATTCCCAACTGTCACAAATTTTGAGAACTGCTCCGTCAAAGTTTGACGCATTTTTAGTCTCAGGGATCTTAAGGGACTTTGCCGATAGCCTCTTGCCTAGAAGGATTGGGATGCTTGGTGCACGAAATGAGACCTCCACTGGCATTTAACTGCCCACCCCGATGCGTTGGCATAGTCCGTTTGACTCCACAAGCTATGAAATGAAAAATGTCACACCTAGCACCTTTCCACTGCATCAAATTGAAGCATTTTGCAACAATGCGTTTGATTTCGGCACGGTCAAGCAGAATGGAGTTGACCAAAAATGAGAGAGGTTATTGTCGACGGACCCCACGTGCACCTTTAGGTCCAAACACAACATTCCTAGCTGTCACAAATTCTGAGAACTGCTCCGTCAAAGTTTGGTGCATTTTTGGTCTCAGGGATCTTAAGGGACTGCCGTTAGCCTCTTGTCCGGAATGACTGGGATGCTTGGCGCATGAAACGAGACCTCCACTGGCATTTACCCACCCACCCCGACCCATTGGCGTAGTCCGTTCGACCCCACGAGCTATGGAATGAAAAATGTCACACCTAGCACCTTTCCACTGCATCAAATTGAAGTATTTTGCAACAATGCGTTTGATTTCGGCACGGTCAAATGGAATGGAGTTGAGCAAAAATGAGAGAGGTTATTGTCGATGGACCCCATGTGCACCTGTAGGTCCAAACACAATATTCCCAACTATCACGAATTTTGAGAACTGCTCCGTCAAAGTTTGGTGCATTTTTGGTCTTAGGGATCTTAAGGGACTTTGCCGGTAGCCTCTTGCCCGAAACGACTAGGACGCTTGGCGCACAAAATGAAACCTCCAATGGAATTTACCCACCCACCCTAATGCGTTGGCATAGTCCATTTGACCCCACGAGCTATGGAATGAAAAATGTCACACCTAGCACCTTTCCACTGCATCAAATTGAAGCATTTTGCAACAATCGTTTGATTTCGACACGGTCAAATGGAATGGAATTGACCAAAAATGGGAGAGGTTATTGTTGACAGACCCCACGTGCACCTATAGGTCCAAACACAACATTCCCAACTATCACGAATTCTGAGAACTGCTTCGTCAAAGTTTGGCACATTTTTGGTCTCAGGGATCTTAAGGGACTTTACTGGTAGCCTCTTGCCTGGAATGACTGGGATGCTTGGCGCAAAAAATGAGACCTCCACTGGCATTTACCCGCCCACCCTGATGCGTTGGCCTCAGTCCGTTCGACCCCACGATGAGAAAAATAAAAAAATTTGTTCTAGTTGACACATTCTCAATCATGGACATGGATGTTATCTCAGTACCATTCCTTTAGACACAATATGAGCTTCCAAGGGAAGGTGCAATTGTGAGGTTGGAGATGATGAAAAGTGCACCTCATTCACAATCATGTTTTACTTGTCTTCAATGATGATTTCTTGATTCAACTTAATCCTTTGATAATATATTTTAACCTCCTTGTCAAAGCGCACTTTCAAGCTTGCTCGAGCAAGAGCTAGCACCTCAACATCTAGGTGCACTTTTGGTGTTCTAGAAACATGAACTACCACCTCAAATAGTAAGGCACTCATTCTAGGTTATTTGTTCAATAATTGGCACCTTGTATTATTTGGACATTCTTTCAACTTGTGGAGACAACCTCAACTTGCAAGATCAATTCATTATCAAGGCGCATATCCAAAGTCATAGAGATATGAAGTAGTGCCTCACTAATCTAGGTGCACATTTGATGGTGTAGAGAGGTAGATGTGCGCCCAAGTCATCATTTGATGCCTTCAATAACTATAAACTCCTTTGATGATGCATTTTATCCTTCCAATTCAATATCTAGCCTTAGGCACACATTTTAGGTTGATCAATCATAATCTAGCGCCCTAAGTACCAAGGCGCACTTTTAGGTTAGTTTGATCAAGATTAGCACCTTCACTTCTAGGTGCAAGTTTGGAGTTGAAATACATCAAAATAACAAGTTTCTTCATCACTTCATATTGTCACATGTTGTAAGCCATGTATGTGAAGATGTAAACAGAGTATTGGTGACATGAGCAACACTACATATTCTTAAGTGTTGTAAATATGCATCTTCTTATTTAATCATGTGTTGTAAATGAAGGAATGTAATGATTGCAATATGTGCACAAAATGGAATTTTTGATAAGGATTGAAAGGAAATGTTAAGAAAATGCAATTGGCGGGTGTAAATCCAAAGTGTGGAAGCATAGACAAGGCATGTGAACAGTTTGGCATGACACGTCAAAGAGATGCTATCTCATGGAATGCAATGATTGCAAGATATGCACAAAATGGATTTTTTGAAAAGGCTTTAGAAAGTTTGAAGCAAATACAATTGTAACGTTTAAAACCAAATTCCATAACCTTTGCAAGTATTCTCCCTACTTGTCCCAAATTAGGATCTTATATATACATATATGCATAATGTCATGAAAATAATTTGTATAGTGTATATATCAAGCCATATAGGCATGTACAAATAAAGCCATATGGGTATATACAATGATATACATCGATAACATACAAAAGTTTGTTTACAAAGCCAAATAGGCATATGTAACAAAATGTCCTGAAATCAAATCTCCTATGGATTGCTATCAAATAATCTATGGCTCTTGCTAGGTCATGAAGATGGTGAACTAGTTAATGACTCATCCTCTATCGCTCATCGACTAGACCTCCTCGATAGAGATTTTTGAATTTCCACCTATTAATACAATCAAACAACGTGCACATTAATATAGAATTTAATATTCAAAATATATAACATGACATAAGTAATCAATCACTTACCACTAATTGGTGATCCCTCTTGATCATTTGTTGTCTCTCTTCTTTTGTAGAGCTAGATGGGTAGGGGAGGTGACGTCCTGTGAGAAGCATGAACAAGCAAATTTAAGTAAATCCCAATTCTTTGCCAACGGACACTCTGCAACTTCCATATCGCTACTACAAAACAGATATCCATTTTATTATGTACATTTGGATTCTAGACGAGGGATTCATTTTATTATTCTATAAACTTGTGAATTACCATCTAATTTGAATGTTTACACACTAATCCACCTAGGTATCAACTTAATAAAGCTTTGGATATAAGCCATTATTTGATTTGAGTAATCTTACTTTGGACACATTTGTGAAGACTCCTAAAGAGCCTGGACATACAATTGTAAATATGATATAGCCTCCATATAAGCATAAAGATGATATATAATTTTAGTTTGTTGAAGGCTATGTAAATTAGTCATTGATGAGGACTCTGCTACACCTAAAGTTGAGTCCTTTGTTTAGAACTTTGAAGCATGCAAAGAGGCAAGTGACTTGTAATGCTTAAGTAAACACGAGTCTCAACATGATGTAGTTCAACTTGATGACATGTCTAAATATGACACATTTTAGTTTGTATTGCATGAGGACTTCCTTATTCATGCATATCAAATTTATAATTAGGTATATTTTTCTGAAGTGTATGAGTTTGAGGCTTTCAATTTTTGTATTGACTCACTTGAAGATGCTAGTAGCCATGTGAACATGATTAATATGGGATCCAAGAGTTGTCCTTTTCCCATGCATTTGGAGTGGATTGTTGGCCCTTATGATTGTTTAAATCATGTTGGCCTAGCATTTGAATAGTTGCTTCATGACATGGATGGGAATAGATAATGTATAGACTTTATCACACTTTAGGGTTTTCCCATTATGCTAAAATGTTATGACTATCCACTTATTCTATTTTAGGCTATCGTCAAATGAGGAGCTTCTAAAGGCAAAAATGGTATCCCAAAAGAAGGCTCAATGTTATTCGTAAAGACATTAGATTGTTAAAATACAAATTCAAGGGTAGATATTCCTTGGGCTATTTTAGTATAGAGAAGCAAAATTGCAATATATGACTATCCTAGGAATTAGAATGGTTGATCATAGGATATTCATGGCATTTTGATATTAATGGATGGATTGATGGATGTTTAGGGAGTTTAAGTTTAAATGTAATGTATGAGAATTCTTATTTATGAAGGATCTAATAGGTCTTATGTCTTATTTGCAGGCCATTCAAGAAAGAAATGAAAAGATACCAAGGACTATCATAAAACCTATTACAATTAGGTGCATCAAAGGATTGTCATCTAGGACCTTACCAATATGGGAAGTTATCAAAACCATGTCATGTTTAAAATTAAAGGCTTTATCACCTCTTTGTCCCTATAGGCCTATTAGAACAATAGGTCACATTTTATTCATATACCGGGGTTGAGAATAAACACTAAGCATTTGTAGTTATGACAAGTGTAAATGGAAATAGATTACAACTTTAGACAATCTATCCTCTCCTAGATTGCACTGACTAAGTGGAAATTAAAAATTTGCTATCAATGTCCTTTATATACTGAAGGTATGGGTGAGAAAGGTAAACTTTGTATGTTGTAGACAAGGCCTCAAATGTAAAATATATCATGACAATAACGATAAGGACTGTTAGGCACAAATACTATCACTATTATAGATTGTCAAACCAACCATAGGCTGCCATAATAGTACACTGCTGATTATCATACCTTTAGGCATGGTGCCATGAACCTTATGAGAGAATGCATTGGTATTTGTGAGAAATGTATTGCTTATGTTAAGAATAAGTATTTATATTGTTTGAACATCATCAAAAGGTGGACTACAAATACAACTTTGTCAAAGGAAAACTTTAGTGGCAAAAATCTAACTATGAACTATTGTGCCATCCAAGCACAATCATGACCAACATCAAGTGATAGTCAAGGCATGGGTGTCTTAAGAAACACAATTGAAATTGTCCATGGATATTTGAAGTAATTCGCAATATTCATGATCAAGAATCAACTCTGACTGTCTCAACAGTGGTAAATTTGGCTTCAAGACAATAAAAAATGAGCTTAGGGATTCATTATCACCAAGTAATAAAGAAGAGTAACCATAAGTGTCGACCTTCAATTTCATTATACAAGAGGATGAAGAAGGGGCCATAGTATTTTCATACCATAATACAACATACAAAAGGAAAATCATGAAGTCAAAACATGTGCAAAGGGTATCTATGTTAAAGAGGAGAGTTGTGAATGGACGATGACTATCACTGTCAAAATAAGATATAGTCTCACTAAGGATAGTTAGGTGATTTGTGGATTGTCATGACTACAAGGCACGAGAATCTTGTGTATGAAGAGGAAAGAAATATAAATAAAAGAAGATTGAAGGATTGTTGCACCTGGGTACAATGATCCTAAAGGATTGTCATGCTAAAAGGATAGTCAACAGTACAAAGATTCATATTTCAAGGCTATCCTTAATCTCATTCACATGGTCCTAATGTTGGTTTGATTTGCATGGAGTGAGATGACACTATTAGGATTAATTGAAAAGGTGAAAGGGTTTGGTACCAAATTTGGTCACAAGTGTAAAAATTGCAATAAGTTTGAGAATATTGTTCACTAAACCTAGAACTATCACCAAGCAACCGTTTCATAAGATGTGATCAACAAACATGTATGAAAAATGGATATCAACCTTCTTGGTTATGCGTACTTGATAAGAGCCCATACTTTTCACAAGGAGCCATCAATTTTTAACTAAATATTTCCATTTGAAACGGATAAAAAAATGTTCCCCCAAACGAGGAAACTAGATTGTTAATTAGAATTCTATGTGTAATGTGATATGAAACAATAGATACACCTATAAATGACCAACTAACTTTAACTTCTTGTATTATTGCCTCGATGTTTCAAATATGTTGCTTCTCTTCATCCAAAACCAATGGTACAAAATTTTTCATAGATTAAGGAAACGGATATCCGTTTTGGAAATGGATATCCGTTTTCAGAGCAAATATCCATTTTGAGACAAAGCAAGATGGATATCCATTTTGGTTGTTGACTTTTTATGGATTCTAACGTGTTTTCATGTTTCAGTCTCTTCTTCGAACTTCACCCTTCGTGCTGACGACTTTTTTTTTATGCAAAATTGATAAAACAAAAAGGGTTTATAGAAAAAATTGTTATCTTTCTAAAAATATAAGATTTGTTTGGTTATCATTTTATTAAATAATTATTAATAATTTTCTATATACCGTGTGTCTGAAATCCTGATGGACACACTGATTGAGAAACGTCCATAACTTTCAAACCATTTCACCTTTTTGAGATCCGAAACCTGCATCACACTCTATGCTTTTCTGGCTATAGGTTAAAAAAAAAAAATTTAATTTTAATTTTTTTTATCGAGTTAGGTTGGCTAGAAAATTACTTTTTATTTTTTTAAAAAAGTCACAGTAAAAAAATCATAACTAATTATTTTATTGGAAAAAATTTTCAAATAAATATGCGTCACATCCGAACATGAGTCCTCTACTTATTTTGAAAGTTTCAAAAAAAATATACATTTTTACTCATAGTTAGGTTGGCTGGACAGACACCCACTTTTTATTTTTTTCTGAAAAATTTAATAGTTGTTCATTGAAATATTCAATTTTCACTAAGTAAATTTAGTTTTAAAAAAAAAATAGTAGCCTATAAACTAGATTCAATTCTCTACAAATTTCGTTCTTACATCTTTTTCAAATTGTGTAGATAATCCCTTCAAATTTTCACATGAACTTGATAAATTCTGATTTTTTGTATTTTCATTGCCACTTAGAGGTATAGTTTGGCCCATCATGATCCTGCACATACCCTTCCATCGTAGTTTACAAAAGCATCTACATTATGAAACAATAGCGATGCACCCTAGTGTCATGTATCCTCATTGTACAAAAAATTGATACCATGGCCTCTCCATCCAAAAGGCTTAGTAATGAATGGGACCCCATGATGACCCATTTGTACTTCACAGGTGGCAGTTTGCTTCAGTCGCCAATCAACTCTTTCTTGGTAGGATTAATGGCCTACATTCAAAAGTGAACAACAACTAGAAAAAGGAGGATACATGTCTCACTCGCTCGAGCTTTTATTATAGAAATGCTAATTTTCTACCATGCGAGCTCTTCTCAACAAAATCTATGCCTTCCATTAATAGTTTTGATGTAATGTCGAGGGGTAGAGTTAACTTCTTCATGTCTCTCAAAATATATTTCTTACTACCATTCTGTGCTAATATTGGCATCAGGTAGGAAATTGGGATTTGGTGGGATGGTCCATGTATCTAATCAAATCAAATAGGGTTGTTGAGGGGTAGAGTTAACTTCTTCATGTTTGTCAAAATATATTTCTTACTACCATTCTGTGCTAATATTGGCATCAGGTGGGAAATTGGGATTTGGTGGCATGGTCCATGCATTTGATCAAATCAAATAGGGTTGTTCTTGTGTGATGTGGTATGGGAAGTGACATGTTACTAAATTTGGTATTGAGCTCAAGAGGTTTCATTGAGAAAACTAAGAATCATTGGATGCTAGATCTTTAGCTTGTTTGTAGAAGATCAATAAAGATTTGAAGTACAACTAGCCAGTGGGGGAGGATTTTAACAGATGGGTGCATAATTATGTGATGTTATCACTATTTGTGGTGTCAACAAATTTAATGAAAATGCTTTGGAAGTGATCCGCATATTAGTTGAAGTGCATCGACACTCTGATTGCACGTTTTGAAGTAAGAGTTCATGTATGGAAGCGCATGATGAATTGTTTAGAATTGTACTTGGTATGTGTATTATCCCTTTTTTGCTATATAAGGGCTAGGTGTATTTTGACTCAACACTTGTCTTTTTCAATCCCTTGAGGTAGTGCCTTGTCACTTTGAAGAACTATGTTCCTATGTGTGTACGGGATGTCAAGGTTCTCCTAGCTCTAGCGATGCAATTTTAGAGGCAGAGGAATAGAGATACCTTTTTTTTAGGCTTGGGTGGGTCTATAAATTGGTTCTCTTTGTTATTCTATCCTTTTCGGTTATGATGATATAGGTACTAGAATGGTGGCCAGGTATTTCTATTTGATGCAGTAGCTTGTTGAGTTCTTCCCCTTGACCTCGCATGATCGAGACTTGGAGTAGCTTAGGTCTTGATGAGGGTTCCCTACGACTGCCCGCATCTATTTAAATTGAGATGGTGGAGGATGTTGTGTTCAAGTGGGTAACTTCTTTGACTTTTTCGATAGAAGTTAGGTGGGTAACAACTAGTCTCTTCCTCATCCCCGTCATAGCAGCAAGCAACAATGACCATGTCAACTTTGGTGGGTGGAGTCTAATCCATGTGGTGACCCTCAAACTAATTAACCACCCATGCTGAATCATCATAACAAAATAAGGTGGGCAGCAGTTTCATGAATGGGTTCCAGGCTATTCCAACTGATCACGTTCTTTGCACTTCACAAGCTAATTAGATAGGGGTACGTGCCAATCATCGATTCTTTGTAAGAGGCTCCCTTGTCTTTTAAAAGGGATGCTCTACTTCTGTGTTGGTATTGGAAAATATTTTGGGACATAGGATTTTGTCTGTAATTTGTATCTAGGTATACAGGGGCTTCTCAGCCTATGGGTTCTTGTATGTTGTTTTCCTTGTCATTGAATTTTAACGAAAGAATGCAGACTATACAAGCAATTTATCTCCAACTCTGTTATGTAATGGGTTTTGAGAATTAATGAATTAAGGATTTATTGTTTCTCTCGTAATACATTTTCTATTATGTAGGTGTGTGTTAGCTCTATTTCAAGGGAATAGAATAAGTCTTTCATGCATGGTAATGTGATCCCTTATGAACTAAGTGGATAATTAAGTATGAAATGTGTATTGTTTGCCATCATTGAAATTAGTATCAACATTGAGACAAGCTGGTATCTTTTATAAGATAAATTGATTTTCAATATTAGGATAATTCCATTATAAGGCCCTATAAATTGTATCAACTCTATTATCCCAGAATAGGCACCGATTCTTGATCTAATATGTTTCCCAACCATAAATACATAACTCATGATCTACAAATCAAAATATATTTGGTAATTTATTTATAATTATCTCACACTTCATACAAGGGCTTTGGAGATAACAAGGAATAAAATAGTTATATATACAATTATAGAAATCCTTGTCCATTCGTATGAAGTTTAATATTTTCTAGGCATTGTGTTTCAACTCTGCTGTAAAATTGTATCCAATGTCATTAAGGGTAACCCCCTAGGTCCTGTAGAGCCTAAAGTGCAGGGAAAAGTGTGAACCCCATCACCCGTTTGTTGGCCAAATTTCTTAGCGTCTTTGACCATAAGGTATGGCTAATCTTTAGATTTCACTGAGACACAGATTTGGGAACCAACACAATGCATACTAGTTATTTGGATTCGGAGGGCCCTTCTTGATAAAAATCAAAATCCCAAGCTTGTAAATAACAAGCTTTCCCACATATAGCCCATGACTCATATTGTAGGATATCTAAATGTGATATGGAGAGAAAAACATGCATGAATTGTAACATTAAACCTACCCTCTAATTGAGTCAATTTGTCTACCCTTTCATTTTTAGTTTACCCTAGCCCATTTGCAAAAGTCTTGATCAATGGAACTCCTTTCATGAAAAATATTGTAATAGAACAAGCTTTACAATTAGAGATCACATTATAATGTCACTAAGAAGTTCAAAAACAATAGCCCTATATGCTCAAGTGCTACTAAAATTAGTGTGTCTATTGATGACCTCCCCTATAACCTCAAATAGATGGATGTTGCATTTGTTGGGTCCATTGGTCTTGGTAGTTGTTGCAACAATATCCTTGAAAGAATTAAGACTAAGATCTTGTAGGGTTCAATTAGGATTACTAGAAGAGGAAATGAATAGGGATGAGGGAAGTAGATTAGGGTTGGAAAAGTAAGACACTAAGGATTTGTAGTTTAAAGCACACATGATAATTTGATTAACGAGTGCCTTGTATAGTGCATCAAGGCAGCCATCCAAGGGTGGTAAGGTGGTTAGAGTTTCATCGAGAGTATATTTTTCAATCCAACCTTATCATAGGTTTTTCTTCCTTGCAATGTGTCTTGGATTTCGTTTAGGATGACCTCCATAGGAATCAAAAGGCCCAAAGACAACATGGGCTTTAGATTAGACTATAGTGACTACAAGAGGTACTCAGAGATTGTAGGTAAATGCAAAAGGGTTGTTACATAGCTCATGAAAAAGGCACTTTTCAATCTTGTAGCATTTTTTTTATCATAATGTGGAAAGATTAATGTTCAAGTGGTACTATTCTTAAGTGTGACAAATATCAATAACATTATCAATGGATATCAATTTTGTACTATTATTCCATTATTATTGAAAACTATATTAGATAATTGACCATGTTTCTTTTTTCATTTTTCCCATTGACCTTTTAGTTGACCATTTAATTTCTCAATCTTTATGATTATTATAATTTTATTTGAAGATCAACATGCAAAAGAATAGACCAGGCCAAAAAAACTGCCCTGAAAAAAATGGCCAATATAAACTTATTATATTTAGTGATGTTGAAAATTGATTGAGCTGTGACATAAGTTAAGTAGCATGCAATTTTAATGAGAACTACTTGAAGTTTCAAATTTCAAATTTCAAATTCAATCCAAAGAGCTCGGAATGCATATACTGCGGTACCTAGGTTCAAATAACAAAACATGTAACCATAAAAACTAACACCTGGAACTGCTCGGAAGGCATTACATTGGGACAGAAATGCGTTCAAGATTGGAGGAATGGGTAATCTGTGTATCCAACGACAGGATCGGAAGTATAAAATGTTTCTCTCTTGTATTTATTGAGAGGCGCATTCAACTCAAATCTTTTTGGCAAATCTGGATTTGCCAAAAACAGTCGCCCGTAAACCACTAAATCTGCCTTGCCACTGGAAATAGCTTCGTTTCCATCATCCCGATCATAACCCCCTGCAGCCAAAAAGGTCCTCTTGAATGCTTTCCTCATGGGGATAAGGCTCTTTTCCGTCGCTATCGTTGTCTGCGAATTAACAACCCTGGGCTCTACAAAATGTGCATATAAAATGTTATATTTATTCAGAGCCTCCGCCATGTAAAGCCCCAGCGCCTCTGGATTTGAGTCATAGGCTTCTGAATGAGCAGAAAAGGGAGAAAGCCGAATTCCCACATGCTCTGCTCCGATTTCATCCACCACGGCTTCCACAACTTCAAGAGCAAATCTGCAACGATTCTCCAATGTTCCGCCATAACGATCGGTTCGATCGTTTACGCTGTCTTTCATGAATTGATCGAGAAGGTACCCATGAGCCCCGTGGAGTTCAACACCGTCGAACCCTGTTCAAAAACCTACTAATTATAGCCAACAAAAAACATTCTCTTCTCCAAATTAAGATAGCCACAAATAAGAATAAAAACATACCTGCATCTATAGCATTTCTGGCAGCATTTCGAAAATCTGCAACAATTTTGGGAATTTCCTCTGTTTTCAAAGGCCGAGGAGGAGAGAAGTCTGCCACATCCTTTCGATTCGGTAAACCAGTCTTTCCAGATATTGGTTTGCTTGTAGACGAAACTGGAGATTGGCGATTAGGCTGATAATCTGCATTGCAATGCACCCAATACATGTACCTTTCACTATTTGTTTTGCAAGACAACCAAGCAAAGGGGAGAAAACAGGGGAAAGCGTTGCAAGATAGGTGGAAATACTGACCGACATGAGACACTCTTCCACAATGCCATAATTGACAGAAGAAAATGCCCCCCTTGTCATGCACAGCCTTTACAATGGGCTTCCAGGCTTCAACCTGCTCCTGTGTCCATATTCCAGGCGTATCTACATACCTGCCATGTGAAAAGAATTCCATATCAGTAAAAGTTTAAAAATGTGGCATAAGGAGAAATTTAAGCGAAGGTAACTGGAGTCCTGACCCACCCTTGAGCAGTATCAGAAACGCCGGTTGCCTCTGCGATCAACAAGCCCCCGTGGGTTGTTCTCTGGGAGTAGTACAGAATTGCATGCGGTTGAGGAATGTTATTGTAGGACCTTTGCCTGGTCAGAGGAGCTAAAACCACTCTGCAAAAAAGAACATTTGAAAAAACTTTTGTCAGGGAAAAAAATCAATTTCCTTGTTGCTTCGTAAGTAGGTAAAACTGTGTGGTGAGAGAAACCTGTGAGCCAAATTGAAAGAACCCATTTGGTAGGGTGTTAAAAGCGGAGCTGAGGTCTGCTTGGTTTCTTGTGTCCATTGGAGTTGGTTAAGGGTTTGAGACATGGTGTCACTGGCTGTAGAAGCGAAAGCTAAAATGTTGGGAACGAAAAGCAAATTGCGTGTTGAGGCGTTGAAATTATGTCATATTTATAAGGCCTGGGTGTGGTGTGGGATCTTCAGTCAAAGATATGCAAACGTCAGTCCCTACGTCTGCACAAAGGTGAAGTTTTAAAGCCCAGTTGTTATTGTTGCGTGAATCCAAGACATTGTAAGTATGTATGTACCACTCACTACGTCTGCATAAACGTCAGTCCTTACGTCGGCAATTTTGAGTTCGATTTGGCACTCCAAAACTTCAAACTACATCAAGTCTCAAGATTCGACAATAATGTTTACTTCTAAGCAAGTATGTTCCTTTCTAAGAAGGTCCACTTTACCTAATATTGAGAATAAGATTGATATTTATTAAAGATCAGGTAAATTTAACATCAAATAAATAGTTAAGTAATGCTCATAACTTGAAGTCAAAATAGACAAGTACATGTGTGATTCAATAAATGTAAAATACAAATTTTGAAATATAAATTTATCAGAAAACTACTGAAATAAAGGTGTAGTTATATGATTTCATGTAATTTCTACAATGATGGCTAAGGAATAAAATGGTGCTATGAATAAGCTCTTTTCCCTCCTTTTCAAATGACACTTGCTCTATGTTTTGTATTCACCTACAAAAAAAATTATGAGTTTATGTAACATTGTTGTGAGGAAGTCAAGTTGAACTCGTTTGGAAACCAAAGCAAATGTGTGATACCTGAATGTGTTAAGAGGACAATAGTTGTAGGCGAGCCTCTTCTTTCCAAATGGTGTTTTATGTATGTTATGTATTTCACCTACACAAAAAAATGAGTTTAGGTTATATTGTTGTGAGGGTGTCAAGTTGAATTTGTATGGAAAACAAAAGCAAATGCATGTAGCTTAATGCATTAAGAGGACAATAGTTGTAGGTGAGCCTTTTCTTTCTTCTTGATGATGGTGTAAGGATTGTTCTGCATTTTAAAGTATCGTTCAAAACTGAATGCAAGTTCTATGCGAAGACTTTCTATGGATTTGACTCTAGATATAGCTATAAATGTTAGGCCTTGTCTTTCAATTTTGCCTATCTTGGGTAACATGAAGATCATAAAATCTAATTGAAATGAAACAACAATCACAAGACAATATAAGAAACTATACTGCTCACCAAATCTTCAAGATTAACTAGTTCAATATCTGTTTGAGCCTGCTGTTGTTCATATCTTTCAACAAGACCACTTGGAAGACTTCTTCGAATCTACCACAAAAAATTTCATTCATTATAATGACTTAGCAATAAAATAAATTTATCCGCTGAATATAAGAAGTTAATTCTTTGTGTAGCATACATACAAACCTCTGACAAAGGAATTGACTCCTTGCAGCCATTAGTGTCCAAGCAACATAAAGAAGTACAAGTTTATAATCTCCCAATGTGTATTCTTCTACATGCTTTCTTAAACATTGTAAACAAAAGAGGTGCCCATCTGCACACTGTTTTATAAATTAGTTTATGGGTCTTTCTATCCACATTTTAGACAAATCATACCATTGATTATTATAATAATCAAGGCTATAAAGTCTTAACAAAGAAGATTTCACACCATATCATTGTGCATACCATTCATTATAATAATCAAGGTTAAAAAGGTCTTAACAAAGAAGATTCACACCATATCATTCTGTATACCATTGATTTTAATAATAAAGGCTAAAAACTCTTAACAAAGAAGATTTCAGGCCATATCCTTGTGCATACCATTGATTCTAATAATCAACGTTAAAAAGCCTTAACAAAGAAGATTTTACATATTTTACACCATATCATTGTGCAACCTGTATACTATTGATTATAATCATTGAGGATAAAAGGCCTTAACCAAAAAGATTTTACACCATATCATTATGCATACCATTGATTATACTAATTAAGGTTAAAAGGTCTTAACAACAAAGATTTCACACCATATCATTTTGTATGCCATTGATTATAATAATAAAGGCTAAAAATTCTTAGTAAAGAAGATTCCAGACTATCCTTCTGCATACCATTGATTCTAATAATCAAGGTTAAAAAAGCCTTAACAAAGAAGATTTCACACCATATCATTGTGCACACTGCATACCATTGATTATAATAAATGAGGCTAAAAAATCTTAACTAAGAAGATTCCGCACCATATTATTGTGCATACCATTGATAATAATAATTAGCCCCAAAAGTCTTAACAAAGAAGATTTCACACCACAGTCCAAAAAGTCCTAACAAAAGTCCTAACAAAGAAGATTTCACACCATATTATTTTGCATAGTACAGTACCATTGATTCTAATCAAGGCTAAAAAATCTTAGCCCAAAAAGATTTCAGAGCATATTGCAACCCCAAATGCTCTAATCAACTTCAACATTACTAAGAGAATATTATCTCCTTAAGCTTGTAGATTTGTTATAAGTATTATAGTAATGTTGTAAGCTATTCTAAGTTGTACATGTTGCAAGTATGGGCCTAACCGATGTTGTCATTGATGTCAACATACTCCTGTTGCATTAATGATAAGGATTGGATGAACTATGTGTTGAGGATATTGAGAAATTTAGTCTCAATCAGGAATAGTGAAGAAGAGTGATGACAATAAGTTAAAAGTCAAAGTTAGGATGAGAATCAGAGGATGTGGTTTAAAGGGTTTGTAGATATGAGTCTTAAAGTGATCCAAGAAAGATTTTAGAGGTCCGCATGAAGATCTGAAGAAGTTGTGGCCACTCAAGTAAAGCTGGTTCCAACAGGTGTTCAGTGGTGACAGAGTGATACAGACAGGTCCGGTGAGATCCGGAAATGCATTATCCCATTCTGCAGATTTGAGGGAGTGTTAAGGAAGTCTTTGTGAAGTATCAACTTGATTGGTTCGTGGTTGGAAGGTCCGCAAGCATCTATTCCTTTGTAACAGTGATGATAGACTATGTTCTTGAGTTTTCAGATGAAGGAGAGAAGTATTTCAGTAAGCAGATGAAGTGTGGATGTTTTTGGTGATTCAGGCAAGCTTGTGGAGGTCTTTAGATCATGTCCAGTTTGTGTTGATGGTCTGCATTGGAGTTGGAGCTTGCAATTGAAGAACAACTTCCAGATGATGATATTCTTCCTGAGACTAGCCGACCGAATGAGTTTCACATCTTGCGGATGTTCTTGTTGATGTTTGTCGACTTAGATGATTATCCATAAGTTGATGTCTTGTATAAATAAGGGATTGCGAAGTCATTTCAAAGTAGTCTTGTGGAGATGAGAGTGTGGTAGCAAGGAGGAGAGCGAAAGGCAGAGCAGAAGTATTGGGCTTAAATGGAATTGACTCAAGCATGGTGAAGATGCTATTTTCTAGTTCAAGTATGTGATACTTATTCTTTTGTAGACAGTGTGTCTCTTGTAGGCAGTGGGCCTCTTGTGAGTAGTGTGCTCAGGCAGTGAGCCCTAATTGGCATGTGCCATTTGTTCTTTCTATTCTTCTAACAGAGAGTACAATCTTGGGTTAATCACCCCGTGGTTTTTCCCTTAACCGGGTTTTCCACGTCAAAATCTTGGTGTCTTATGTGTTGATGTGTTTCTGCTCTTGATTGAATGCATTATGTTTCCATAATTGATTTATTGATATGCTGCTAAATCACTAAGAAGATTTTAAATGTGTAATTGAAAAGAAAGTTTTGACAACTGATTCACCCCCCTTCTAGTTGTCTGTCCTAAATCTAACAATTGGTATCAGAGCCAAGTTCCTCTAAAAGGAGCTTAACCACTTGAGGAGATCCAGGATGTCGTCCTACAAGAAGGATAGTCTGAAGTTTGATGGAACCAATTTTAATCTTTAGAAAAGTCGCATGAAATGTCACTTGCAATGTATGGGAATGCAGTACTAGAATAAGGCCTCAATAAAATATACTCCTCACGGTGGTCTGATATCCCCAAATGAAATCACAGATGCTGAAACTAATCTGCGGACTATAGAAGCTCTTCTAAGCGCACTATCTGATTCAGAGCTTTCAAATGTTATTGACCTACCAACTGCTTCTAAGATTTGGCAAAAACTGGAACTTCTGCATGAAGGAGACAAGTATGTTAAATGTGCAAGGTTACAGAGTCTGAAAGGGAAATTTGAAAATTTGAAGATGAGAGATGATGAAAATATTACTACTTTTATGCCAAGAGTAAATGAGATTGTTTGTGGAATTAGAAATGTTGGTGGAGTATTGGATGAAGATGAGATTGTTGGCAAAATTCTCAGATCCCTTCCTACTTCTTATAAAATCAAGGCTGCTGCCATTGAAGAATTCATAGCCCATACAACTGTCACAAGAGATCAATTGGCTGGTAAATTGGCTGCATTTGAAATCTCTGAGTTTGGAGATGCCCCTCCTAAGACTAAATCTGCATTCAAAGCCAGTGCCTCTATGAAAGGTAAACAAAGGTTTGATCTGGGAGAGAACTCTTCAAGGAAACTCTCATGGTATGAAAAAGAAAGAAAAGACCTAGAAGAAGAGGAAGCAGAAACTATTCAACTTGAATCCCTTATTGCAAAAATACTGCCAAGAGGATTTGATAAGTATGAAGGAAAATTGCCTTTTAAGTGTTTTAACTGCAATAAGATTGGTCATTTTGCCTCAAAGTCTTTGGAAAGATTTTCAATACCAAATCCTAACAGATCAAGGTTCCAAAAGCGCTGTTACTATGTTCATGAGGAAGATGACAATGAAGGAGTAGCAGATGATGAATCAGAGACAGGAGACAAATCTAGAAGTGATTGGGTGTTCATTGCCATCAAGGAAGAAGATCTAACGCCCTCTAAATCTGTCAATCATAAAGTTGTAGAAAGAGCTCTGGTTGTCCAAGTTGAAGAAAAGGATGATTGGGTCATTGACAATGGATGTTCTCACCATATGACAAGTGACAATAATAAGTTCATAGATTTGGAAAGGTATGAAGGAGGAGTGGTAAAATTTGGTGATAATTCTGTTGGTAGAATTAGAGGTAGAGGAACTATTTCTTTTGATGAAAGGAACAAAACCGGTAATGTACTATATGTTGAAGGATTGAAGCACAATCTTCTTAGTGTTGGACAGTTGGTGGACAAAGGCTATGATCTTAGATTCAAGAATGGGAAATGCAAGATATTTGAGAGTTCTGAAACAGAGATTGCATCTGGTACCCAAACAAAAGGTAACATCTTCCATTTAGTTGGTACTGGTAAAAGTTATTTATTTGTTCAAGTTGATCAGAGTTGGTTATGGCATAGGAGAATGTGTCATGTGAATTTTGATAATATCATCAAGATAAGCAATACTCAGCCTGTAAGAGATCTTCCAAAATTGGTGAAGCCTACAAATAGTTTGTGCAATGAATGTCAGTTGGGAAAACAACATAGATTCTCATTCAAAAGCAAGGAACAATCTTCTACTGAAGTATTAGACTTAGTTCATACTAATTTATGTGGTCCAACAAGAATCAAAAGTGTGCAAGGTGATAAATACTTCATGTTAAATTGATGACTATTCCTGGATGATGTGGGTAACCTTTCTGAAAAAGAAATCAGAAGCTCTTGAGAAATTCAAAATATTCAAGGCTATGGTAGAGAATGAAACTGTATTAAAATTGAAATTTCTGAGGTTTGATAGAGGTGGAGAATTCACACCCGGTGAGTTCATAGATTTTTGTGAGAAACATGGAATTAAGAGATAGTTGTCTACTCCTAGGACTCCACAGCAGAATAGAGTAGTTGAGAGAAAAAACCGGACCATCCAGGAAGCATCTGGGACCATGATGATGGAAGCAAATGTTTCTCAGATCTATTGGAGAGAAGCTGTCAGCACTGCAGTCTATACTCTCAATCGAGTACAAATCAGAAGCAATACTGGTAAGACTCCTTATGAACTTTGGTTTGGCATCACTCCTACTGTGAGGTATTTCAGAGTCTTTGGTAGCAAGTGTTACATTAAAAGAGATGAGGATCTAGGCAAGTTTGATGCTAGAAGTGATGAAGGAATATTCTTGGGTTATTCTACTCAAAGCAAAGCATACCGGTGTTATAACAAGAGACTGAGAAAGATTATAGAAAGTACAAATGTGAAGGTTGATGAAGGAATTGAAAAACCCTCAAGGTTGTATGAATATGATGAAGATGATCAGAATGGTTCTCTGATTCAAGAAGCCCAAGCTTCCTCTAAAAAAGAGATTCAAACTGATCCGGTAAATCAGGAAGAAGAGATGAGTTTTAATGAGCCTGATCAAGATTCAAAAATGCAAGAATCTCCCAAAGTTCTAAGGTATGTAAGACTGAACAACTTTGAAGATCAGATCATAGGTGACAAAAGCAAAGGTGTACAAACTAGAAGAAGAATTGCTCAAGATTCAGATAAGTATTGTCTGATTTTAAAGATTGAACCTAAGATAGTTGATGAAGATTGCAATGATGAAAACTGGACTAAAGCAATGGAGGAAGAGCTGATGCAAATTGAGAAAAATCACACTTGTGATCCTGTTCCCAGACCTAGAAACAAGAATGTGATTGGAACCAAATGGCTCTTCTAGAACAAACTAAATGAAGTTGGTGAAGTAACCAGAAATAAAGCCAGATTGGTCTATAAGGGCTATTCTCAAATAGGAGTTGATTTTGAAGAAACTTTTGCTCCGGTGGCAAGAATTGAAGCAGTTAGATTATTTCTTGCTTTTGCTGCTTTCAAGGATTTCAAGGTATATCAGATGGATGTCAAGTCTGCCTTCTTGAATGGTGACTTGGAAGAAGAAGTGTACATTGAGCAACCAGATAGATTTTAATTGTCTGATCATGGTGATATGGTCTGCAAGTTGAAGAAAGCATTGTATGGACTGAAGTAAACCCCAAGAGCTTGGTATGAAAGATTGGATAAACATCTTTTGAAGATTGGTTTCAACAAAGGTACTGCTGACAGTAATTTGTATTTCAAAATTGATCATGAAAATATCTTGATTCTTGAAGTGTTTGTTGATGATATCATTTTTGGAGGAAGAGATGGTATGTGTAAAACCTTTGCAAATCAAATAAAAAGTGAATTTGAGATGTCCATGCTTAGGGAAATGAATTTCTTCTTGGGTCTACAAATCACTCAAACAAAGAAAGGAATCTTCATTTCTCAGACCAAATATGTGAAAGAATTGTTGAAGAAATTTGGGATGGAAGACTCAAAGCCAATGAATACTCCCATGGCAACTAGATGTAAGTTGAGCAAAGATGATGACTCTCCCAAGGCTAATCAGAAAAAGTATAGGTCAATGATTGGAGGATTGTTGTATCTCACTCAAACTAGACCTGACATTATGAATGTTGTTGGTCTTGTTGCTAGATTCCAAGCTGATCCTAGAGAATCTCATGTCATGGAAGTCAAAAGGATTTTTAGACATTTAAAAGGGACAGTGGAGTATGGTTTGTGGTACCCTAGAGATCATGATTTCTCTCTTCATGCATATACTGATGCAGATTTGGCAGGAGATGTGGATGACCAGAAAAGTACTAGTGGTGGAGCATTCTTTTTGGGGAAGATATTGGTTTCTTGGATAAGCAAGAAACAAGAGGCAATATCTCTATCCACTACAGAAGCAAAATATATTGTAGCAGCAAGTAGTTGCACTCAAGTTTTGTGGATGAAACAAATGCTAAGAGACATAAGAGTGGAGTATGAGGAGCCTATCACAATCTTCTGTGATAATTAAAGTGCAATAAATATATCTAAGAATCCGGTGTTGCATTCAAAGACTAAACATATATCCATCAAGTTTCACTTTTTGAGAGAGCAAGTGAACAACAATGAAGTCAGATTGGAGTTTGTGCCTTCCAAGGATCAGATTGCAGACATCTTTACTAAACCTCTACCTAAGGACTCTTTTGAGTATCTCAGGGAGAAGTTAGGGGTTACTGCCCCTTTGGTGATGAACTAAGGTGCACTGATGTGCATCAGTTCGGTGAATATCACAGTCATATCTTGTGGTCTAGATTGATGATTAGGAGCTGCTACTCAGGGGGAGCAGCTGGTATGACTCTGAAGTGGTGTAATTGCAAGTATGTGCCCTTTGCCATTGATGACAAAGGGGGAGAGAAGACATGTGAAAACAAGTGGTTACTAATCAAAGGGGGAGTAGGAAAGGAAAAGAAGACATGTGAATGGTTGTTGCTGATAGGGGGAGTTGTGATAGTAAGGAGAAGTTCTTGTCTTGATGGTCAAAACAATTTTTCACATCATATGTTGCCATCAATGACAAGGGGAGATTGTTGCAAGTATGGGCCTAACCAATGTTGTCATTAATGATAAGAATTGGATGAACTATGTGCCGAGGATATTGAGAAAATTAGCCTCAATTAGGAACAGTGAAGAATAGTGATGATAGTAAGGTAAAAGTCCAAGATAGGATGAGGATCAGAGGATGCGGTTTAAAGGGTCTATCGATCTATGAGTCTGAAAGTGATCTAGTAAAGATTTTAGAGGTCCGCATGAAGATCTAAAGAAGTTGTGGCCGCTCAAGTAAAACCAGTTCCGGCAGGTGTTTAGTGGTGACAGAGTGATACAGACAGGTCTGGTGAGATCCAGAAATGCATTATCCTGTTCTATGGATTTGAGGGAGTGTTAAGGAAGTCTTTGTGAAGTGTCAAATCGATTGGTTCATGGTTTGAAGGTCCGCAACCATCTATTCCTTTGTAATAGTGATGACAGACTGTGCTCTTGAGTTTCCAGATGAAGGAGAGAAGGATTTCAGTAAGCAGATGAAGTGTGGATGCTCTTGGTGATTTAGGTAAGTTTGTGGAGGTCTTTGGATCGTGTCCAGTTTGTGTTGATGGTTTGCATTGGAGTTGGAGCTCACAATTGAAGAATAACTTCTGTATGATGATGTTCTTCCTGAGACTAGTTGACCGGATGAGTTACACATCTTGCCGATGTTCTTGTTGATGTTTGCCGATTTAGATGATTATCCCTAAGTTGATGTCTTGTATAAATAAGGGATTGTGAAGTCATTTCAAAATAGTCTTGTGGAGATGAGAGTGTGGTAGCAAGGAGGAGAGCGAAAGGCAGAGCAGAAGTATTGGGCTTAAATGGAACTGACTCAAGCATGGTGAATATGCTATTTTCCAGTTCAAGTATGTGATACTTATTCTTTTATAGACATTGTGTCTCTTGTAGGCAGTGGGCCTCTTGTGAGCAGTGTGCTCAAGCAGTGAGCCCTAATTGGCATGTGCCATTTGTTCTTTCTATTCTTCTAACAGAGAATACAATCTTGGGTTAATCACCCTATGGTTTTTCCCTTAACCGGGTTTTCCACGTCAAAATCTTGGTGTCTTATGTGTTGATGTGTTTCTGCTCTTGATTGAATGCATTATGTTTCCATAATTGATTTATTGATATGCTGCTAAATCACTAAGAAGATTTTAAGTGTGTAATTGGAAAGAAAGTTTTGACAACTGATTCACCCCCCCTCTCAGTTGTCTGTCCTAAATCTAACATTACATATAAAGCTACCCATGCTATTGACATGTCCAAAATAAAAGCTTTAGTAGGCTTTTCTATTTTATAGGGATGACTACTGATAAAAAAGTAAATTGCATATTTAATAAGCATGAACATCCCTTTGGGAATGGTTTGGCATAGAACCTGCTGGTTGTTTACCGATACATAACTTATAGGCATGTTTCTCCTCTATAATCAATTTGCAGCACACTTCAACCATAAATTCAAAATCCAAACTATATAACAAAACAATCTTTAAATCACAAACAAGTGGAATATATAGAAGCACTGATTAGTAAACACTATACCTATGCCATGGTGTGAAAGGGAACTCCTTCCAAGCAATAACCACACTCCATATCTTCAACTAGAAAAAAGAAACAAATATATTTAAATGTTCACAAATTGCAAAACAGGGGAAGAATTATGAATTGACTGCGCCATTTATGTTAGAGAACAAATCATAAGTTAAATCCCGTTACCACTGCAAATAAATACCAAAGTAAACCAAATAAGTTGTCTTCTCTCTACATTCATGACAAAAAAATTGGAACCAAAGAAAACTTTTAGATCTTTAATGCAATCAGGCTTGTAACAACAAAATAACCCAAAGGTTGTCCTAAAATTTATTTCACATTAACTTCACACACTTGGACACCCATTAATAGCTAAATCGTGCGTAGTAAATTTTTTAAATACAGTTTCTTTTTATCATAATATGAATCATTGTTTTAACTTGAATCATTCATAATTACAAGGAACAAGAGTACTTTATGGTGGCGACAAGTTTCTGGGTCATGAAATGACTGACTTTGTTGCTGACAACCATGTTGCATTGGAAATTGAGCAAGGAAAACAATAACTCAGATAATGGTGAGACCTTATGAAAGAAAAAAAGCTGATACAAAGGGTGTCTAATACAACAAGGTTTTTAGTGTAACGATATCTGTTGGTAGTGATGAAACTCAAACCGATGTTAAAGAGTTTTAAATATTTGAAAAGCTTTCTGCAAAAACTATTTATTGTTGCAAAGGTTGGGCGTAGAATTGACACTTTTGTTAATTTTTTCCATTTTACCGAGAAAAAGAAACTGTCGTGTTATGAGACAATTTTCTGACAGAAAAGAGAATCTCTGATTAAGTGTTCTCTTATAAATAGCATATTGGCTAATGAAAAGTTACAGAAGAAATTATGTGGAAAAATGACATCCATTTAAACAACTCGTTGAATAAAGTAGTTGCTTCCTAATGATTGATTTAGAGGAAGGTTTTGTTTTAATAGTTGTAAGTGTGTTTGTTATACTATGATTATTAATACTAGCACTTACACCCATAGGAGGTTCAAGGAATACACTGATAGAAAAATCAACGAGTTCAGAAAATTTTCTGGTGTGAATTTTTTTTATGGTGTGAGACAATTTTCCAAGCACTATAATGCTCACATATAAAATCCTATTGGCTAATTAGTAAACATATTTAAAGTGTTATCAAATGGTTAATAGGTACATGTCTAAATAGTTATAGTTTGTGCATTTATGTTTTTAAAGTCATTTCGTGCACTATTTGGCTGATAAGACTATTTATATTTGTTCAAAGACACAAATTTATAGCCCTATTTTTAAATAGTGTACATTTTTTTCTTTTTGCAAATTTATTATATTTAGTACTTGGTGAACAAGATTATAAATACAAATTGAACTTGAAAAGTAATATTCTATTGTTCCTACATTATGATAAAATCTAGAACAGAACAACCATATAAAGTTTGTTTCCCTTTATGGACTTAGGACTTGGATGCATTTTATATTTAGAAAAGTAGAAAACCTAAGAAGAATATGGCTCTAAAGTAACACCCACAAGATAAGAGTGATAAAAATCTAGCTTGGGACAACAATATAGAATATTAAAAACACTCCCTTTGAATATTTGTGGGTGGTGCATTTCATCTTTTCCAAACCATTGTGCTTCGTACATGTTAGAAATTGATGCACTTGGGAGCATTGTGGATTGTCAAAGTACAAATCTGTAGAATGGGGAAAAAGCAATCTACTTAATTTTTATTCCATATTTATCAATCTAAGTCCTACAAATGCAAACTAATACAAATGGATTTTCATAAATAGAGTGTAGACAATGGAATGAAACATGAAATGGAACCTGGTGCTGAAATCTATAGCTCTCTATTAGGGATAACAATGTGTCACATGGACGTCTATGCTAAGCGTCATCATCTGTATGGCACCATACAATGATAAAGTTTGGTAGGAATATTTTGTGTCGGCCCAACGAGCTTCTCATTTGTCTGTGGGATTTCTTGATTGACCTACATAGCACAAAGAAGACAAAAGAAAGTGTAATACCCAAGTAATTTGAATAAATCAAATAAATTGTAGTTAGTAAAGTCAAAAAAGCAATGAAATACAATACTAGCAAACCTCTGTGCGAGTAATATCCTTCAAGTGGATTGTAGTAATAAGACGAGAATAAATGTTGGGACTACAAAGGATCTTGTTGAGAGTGGTCAAACCCCTACTTTGGTATTTTTACCTCCACAAGTAGTCAAATGATAATGGAGGATTGAAATGCATGTGTGCACCTAAATGTATCTAGGATGCAATGACAAATGAGTTTCCTAAGAATGCCTCTTCGGTCTACGGAGAGGGTTTCAAGCTTAGATTGTGTAGATATCAAGAGGGGATAAACAAGAATTGGGATCAGGATAAAAGGGGAAAGAGGGATTTTGTAGTGATTATGTAGCCAAGGGGATAAAAAGGGAAAGAGGTATAAACCTGCAAAATGGGATATCGAAATAGGAATTTGCAACAATAATGCAAGGATTATCTAGAACAATATACAAACTATGCTCTCAATAGTGCAAGATTTCACATATGCTACTAGCTATGAAGAGTGCTCATAACTCTATATTTTTCTAAGTCTAAAATGATTTGTGCTACTCTCTCTAGAAGATTCAATTGATTTATTGATATAAAAGATTATTCCAGAAGATATCCTTAATTTCCCTTCCTTGATTCAATTTTGAGAAAATTGCTAAGAATAGTCTAGCACATCCACTTGAGGCATTATGATGGCCAGTGATCATGATGATGGTAGCTACAGGTAAAGGAAATGTACATAAAGTGATGTTGTATGACACGAGATGCCAACGCATCGCGTAGATGTCTGTGTGTCATGCCCTCATCCAAGGGAAACAAGCCCAAATTTGTCATGGAAGTTCAGAATGACAATTACAACCCTCCAAAATAATTTTTAGAGATATCATGATTAAGGGGAGATCATTGCAAGTCATGCTATATGAAGGAGCCTAGAGAGGGGACACAAGACAATGCAAAATTGTAGGGTATCTAAATTATGAAATTACATGTTGCCTCCACTTTAGCAGGATAAAGGTGCTAAAAACTAAGCATGCTAAAGGACATAATGAAATACATGAAATAAATTGACATATGTTTGTTGTCATGCCATATCAGGCCCACCTGTATGTCTACCATACAAGTGATAAAAAATGGTGGAATAATTTTTTTTCTAAAGGAATAGAGTTAAACATGAAACTACATTGCAAGTTTACCTAGTGTTTGAAGAGTTTGTCGTGATTACAACAAGTTTGTGTCATGTTGTTTCTCACTCTTCGCAATTACCCTAATGTTCAAAAAAATAATTAAGTTCCAAAACGATATTATTGAATTGTCCTACAACTAGTCTAGTAACGTTACTTGATTTAATTACACCACTTAAATTGATCCTATCAGAATTAATAATTAAAATATTCGCCATTGAATTTAATCTTGAATAAAAAGTTATGGAATGATATTAATTTGGACAATAGTAATAGTTTTCAAGTATAATTAATTTCCTACATTTACTTTAAAAAAACATATTTTAATTAGTTATTTTAATAATTAAACCTTCTATGACAATTATGTAAAGCAAGCTCAAATTTAAAACTAAATGTTTCTAATATAAAATTGAATATATATATATATTTTTCTTTTCAACGAAATACTTTTAAATAATAAATAAATCTATTAATTCCTTCTGTCATCCATGATATACAATTGGATATTTTAATAATAAAATAACTAAATCATTCTAATCTCTTATCTAGACATAAATCAACTATATAATTAATATCCAAATCTATTCTTAAAAACAATAAAACAACTTTTTTTCATAAAGCAAAAAAACAATAATTTCTTTTTTTTTTACATCCAATATACAAATCATCAAATCTTTATATTTTCCAAATAAGACTATTGCCTTTCTATACTTTCTAAATACACAACATTACTTCTCTTTTAAAATAAAATAAAACCAAATTTTTTTCCATAATAAAACTAATCCTTTTATTTTAAAATAATAAAATAAATCTAATTAATTTCTTTTAAAACAATTCAATTTCACCTATATATACATTTATCTATTCATTGAATACATCCAGTTAACTGTTTGTGAAAACAAAGATAAAATTTCAAGAATAGAGAAATCTCATCATTTTTCTTTTATTGCAGGTATAGATTGAAGAGACTGGGGAGATTTAATATTAATGACATACATATATATATATATATATATATATATATATATATATATATATATATATATATATATATATATATATATATCTCACAAAATTTGGATCCAGAACCAAATTCCTCCTCCAAATTTTCAAGCCAAAATTATTTTCCAACTTCTCACAACTCTCTCCCAAATTCCCAAAACTCATGCACCATAAAAAGTATTTTCCAAAATCTCACTTTCCCCATAAATAACCAAAAACTCAAAGAAAACAAAAAGGATAGAAACTTTCTTTCTTTTTTCCCAAAAACAAACTTTTTATTAAAAAATAATTAAAACAAATCCTTTATCCTCATCCCAAAAATAATAAAACAATAAATTAAATCAAAATAAATTTAAACTCTCACACATAATAAAATTTAATTTAATAAAATTATAACAATAAAAACAACCATAGCCATCACATAACTAAATAATTAAATCAAATAACACTATAGCCTTCACCCCTTCCATGGGTTAGACTAGGCTAACGGGTATCACATGACGAATTCTTGGAGTCTCTGAAAACTTAATGATCTTGGCCACCCACCTACACACTTCATTCTCAAATATCAGTACGTCAAGGAATGTATATCCGAAGCAACATGAAAATGCATAAGGAAAATAATTAAATATTCTATTCATGATCACATAATTTAGATAGTTTATTAAATGACTATCATACAAAGATCTAGCTCATCAATAGTTTTCTTTTTAACACATAAATAATAATCAAATAACATCTAATCATAAGTTAAATTATATGGTCCAAAATATAATTCCCATAGATTTCAATTATAACATAATGTCCACAACATAAAAGCATAAATGTCCACACACATAAAGCATATAAAACCAAATCAACATAGTCAACTAGTCTAAACTTACATAACTAAAGTAGCTAAAAAAGATGGGCCTCACATTTGTAAAAAGGATAATGTGAGATTGTAAAGGTTCTTCAAGTGGAAGGCCAGATGCCCCCAATTTGGCACCTAGAAAACCACAACGTTAGAGCCATAGGTCCTGCAAAACCATGATGTCAGAAAATATATAATCCCGCAAGACAATAAGAGACGGGATCATATCTAATATAAGCATGTTGAGCAATCACATGATTTGATACATAATGAGAGAAAGTACGATACATATCTACAAAAAATAAAAAATAAAAATAAAAGATGTCTCAAGGGATAGAAAAGAGTTAAAAAAAACATTGTAGGGAGCGGTAAAAAGTGTGCTGCAATAAGCAAGAGATGTTCTAGTGAGTAGTAAAAAGGTGATGCAATGAGCAAAAGATGCTACAGGGAGCAGCAAAAAGATGTTGTAGGGAGTAGTAAAGATGTTGCAATGAGCAAGAGATGTTTTAGGGAGCAGTAAAAAGATGTAACAATAAGGAATGTCACTAGACATGAAGGAGGTCATCCACATGAAGACCATTAGGGAATCTACATGCCCGAGGTCAGTATTAGTATAAGGAGATGAACATCATGAGGGAACAAGGATGGAATTGTCATCATTTCCCCTAGCATGTAGACCAACAGAGACATAGGAAGAATGGCACATGAAGACAAAAACAAAAATTAAAATTTTTGGGTCAACATGGAAGAGACCTAAATGTCTCAACACTTTTCACCATCCCCAAAATGTCCAATAAATACAATGATACGATAGATAGAAGAAATGAGGTACAAATAGAGTAATGTCACAACATTTCATTCCCCCTATATCCATGTACCTATAGGGTAGCATGGGTCCTCCAGGAGAAACTAACAACATATATCAAGCAAATGCACGGGAGTAATAAAACAATCAAGCAAACAACAATCAATCACATGCACATAAAACACATTAGAAATACAAAGGTACTACTACTTGGGGTCAAAGACTAGAAAATCATCCCCTTCCCATTCTTTCTCATCATAGGGGGAAGGAGGATGACAAGCTAGTGGGGTCACAACTAGAGTAGTACTAGGAGAAGAGCCATCACCGGAATGTGGGAAGGTGGTCATAGGAGAGATGTCCTTCACAACATCCTCAAGCAATGCAAGGGTCAATGATTTAGTGAAAATCAAAGACAATGAAGGTATTTTATAAAATCCATTACTTTTTCTTGGGGCCCTTGTTTAGAATAAACCAAGTTAGCGAAGGTTGTTTGAGGGCCAATGTTTGTGTAAAAATGTTGAATAAACTAGTTTACAAGTTGCTAGAAAGAACTAATAGACTGATGAAGGAGCAAGCAAAACCAATCCAAAGTGTTGTCTTTCAACGAGCATGGAAAGAGTTTTGCTAACAAATTTTCATGAAAGATAAAGTCAGTGCACAGGGTAGTGAAAGCCAAGACATGTTCTGGGGGTCTCCTTTGCCATTATATATATCAAATTTAGGGACTTTGAAGCTAGCAAGGAGAGGAGTGGATAGAATGTGAAGAGATAATGGGCTACAATAGACATATGGTGACATGATAGGTTGCATGGAAGTAATCAAAAGAGAAGAAAGTTGTTGTTACAAATTGCTAACACTCTGTAAGAGTTGGTTAACCATCAGGTCTGTTGTGTGTAATGGTGTTGTGGTAGCTGTCATAAGAATACCCGAGGATGGTATGAAAGTTATAGAATGAGTAGGAAAAGTTTTTGTTGCTATGGGATGTGATGTAGTAGAAGATCCATCAAATAATAGTAGCTAGGAAGGGGAACAAACCCATACAAATGGATGGGGTTATATGCCATCCCCATCATTGAAACACTTTGTGGAATAGTGGTGGTCATGTGTGTAGATGTAGGTGTATACACAGTAGATGTGGGGATTGTCATAGGGACCTATGTATGAGTGATCTAATGTTGTGGGGTTTGAACAACCTCATGAATAGTAGATAACGTAGGTACATTAGTGTGCACAATATGAGCAAGGCCATGCAATACATCAAAACCTTTGAGATGAGAAAATAGCATTTTTTGAAGAGCTTCTATGATCAAGGGGGTAGTATCAAAAGTAGTCTCCTGAGATAAAAATGCATGGAAGTCATGGAGATGTTAGTCTAAGTTTTTGATTTGAGATGATGGTCTTAGAGCATCTTCAAGATTGAGTTTGGATTCTGTGTTGGGGAATATTATAGTTGGCATAGAAGACATAGTTGATGACCTTGGAAAAATAATTTTAGGAATGCGCAATGTCGTAGTAATGGGATTGGATGAAAATATCATAAATTCATTAGTGGCTATGGTCAAGAATGTAGAGGCAAAGGTTTTGTCCATGTTTCTATAACTTCTTCTAACAATGTGCTTTGTATGGGAGGGTTGGGTCATAAAGCTCATAAAACTTGTGAGAACCTATACCACATAATCTATGAATGGTCTGTTTTCAGAGAAGTAGATAAGGAATTATTTTTGCTTTTGAAAAATCAAAAAGACTTGCACAAACATAGGTTCATGCCAGGTTCACTAGAAAATGTAGAATGGAGGAAAAAATCTACTTAATTCCCATTCCACACTTATTAATCTGAATCCTACAAATGCAAACTAAGAAAAATGAATTTTCAACAATAGAGTGCAGATAGTGGAATGAAACATGAAATGGAACCCAGTGCTAAAATCTGCAGGTCTCTATCAAGGATGACAGTGTGTCGTGTGGATGTTTGGACTAAGCATTGTCATTTATATGGCACCATATGGATCTCAGAGTCTGGAAAGAATATTTTGTGTCAGCCCAATGAGCTTCTCCTCTATCTGTGGCATTTCTCTATTAAGCTACACAACAGAGAGAAGACAAAAGCTAGTGTAATACCAGAGTAATTTGAATATGTAACAAGCCACCTCTTGTTAATCCAAAATTAACCAACTTAATCATCATTAAGTCTATAAACATGATTAAGATAATCAAAGTGAAACAAAAATAATCAATTAAATAATTTCAATCGATATGCATATCTTTTTTGAACATTTTAAAATTGAAATTTACAACATTCCCAAAGATATCATATTAGTGATTTACTTTCATTATACATTTACAATGTTTTGCTCTTAGCATCAAAGATAAATTATACATAATGATGATTATCAAGTCATATAAGATAATGTACTGTATTTGGAACTTTAACATTTGTCTTCTTAAGCGTTAGCTAGTCTTTTCCTTGGAAAGGAAAGCATCACCCGAGATCTTTTCCTCCAACCACAGACCGACAGTCCCCCACAAAACTTCCTGCCTGGAAGCGACCCTACCCTTCAGAAAGGGAATAGATATAAAGAACTGATTGGTTTACCATCCGAGTATCTAGTGTTGTGTCCTTCACAATACTTCATGGTCATACAACTGTAGATCCACTCTAACTATGTATGACACTATTGGAAGCATTGTGCCATCTGGAGCACTGTGAACCAACTAATGCATGTAGATATGGATGCATTACTTTGGCCAAAGATTTATATACATGACGTTTCACAATGAACGTAGTTGAATGTTCACACACCTCGACTCAACTTAGAAGTTTTCTCATCCTACAGTGTTCAATTTTAACCCTCCTAGGTCATAGTAGAAAAGTTGGGTTAATTCCACCCTCAGTCCATCTTTCTTGGACTTTGACTCCCTTCTCCAGGAGTACATCTAATGATTATTTGATATCCATGAAATAGGGAACCTGTGACTCTATGTCACCCTATTCCCATTTTTCTTTACTTTCAATTTCATGACCATAGTTTACAATTTCAAAAGACCATTCTCAGTCTAAGTTTTTCTATGGTTACTTCTGTTCAAGGTTTTCATCATTTACAAAATGACTATATGACTTGCTGATGTAGGCCAATAGTCGTCCATTGTCAAAATAATTCAAATGGGTTCTTGAAACCCTTAGCTTCATCCATGAAGCTTGCTATAATAAAAGAGACATATACATAATACATACTCTATTACAAAGTTATCACCCTTGTTTTCAAGTCTTTCCTTCATGGAAGTAATAGCAATAATGATCAGAGTTTACTCAATGACATGCATAATCCGGCATGCACTCCATGCAGCCTTAAGCAAAGTTTTTTAGTATTATACTAGCTTTATATCATGACAAGATCAATCTTGTTACTCTTTTATATTAGCATAGCTTACACCCAATGGTATAGCATTATCTTTCATAGACATAAGGTGTATCTTCTACTTTATAAGTGTCTTGACTATCTTGTAGTTTACATACTGTTAAGACATGGTCAAGATAATATTTCAATGTTCAAGTGTATGGCCATCGGCCTCCTTATAAATAGTGTTACCTCTCCTCGAGGCACCAGCTGCCAAATAAATGTTAGGGTCAGTGTTTGGTATTACAAGGCTTACATCTTGCTTAGTGATAATCATATGTGATTATGGCATTTGGCCAACCCTGAATGCAATCATAACATAGTATTAATAAACAAATATTACTTAGTCTCATCCTTAACCACTTTGAGACATGAAACTGTTGTAATAGTGATTATATCTTATTGGCCTTTCGGCCTCAACATATTAACTATTAAATATAGTCTTTAAATAGACTGAAACATATTCTTTTAAACCTTCAGCCTTGAAGGTTGTACTGTGGTTATACAACTATTATCACCATCAAAATGAATACATGGTCGACCTACAGCCATTGTGTTAATCTAACAATAAAACTTGAATGCTATAGCATTCCACAAAACAAATAATATGACTGTGATAACAATCTTACCTCAACATAGAATAGTGTATACATTATGACCAGTCAAGGTAGCTATAGCTCATTCTCCTCATGGGCTCACAATAGTTAAATTCTATCTCCTCTATAGCTCTCCTTTCGAGCTCTCTTCACAACTGATCACCGATGCTTTCTTGCCAAAAAAGAACATAACAATCACAAATGACCATAGCCTTCTCCTTCGAAAAGGCTTTTTCTTTGCATGCAAGTATTCCACCACCCCATGCAGTTTGCCACCTTCGAAGTGGGGTGTGGGTTGATCCCCTATGGCATCTTGTCACCCGCAGGTAAAGACTTCAAATTAACCAGAAATTACTTCCCATTCGGAAGTTAAGACCATAATTCGAGCTTATGGCAAGCTTTTCCACCATTACCACTTCCTCCACTCATCGTGGATAGTGGTAGGTTTTTTGCATGATAAAAGGATTACATCACCAAGGTGCTCAATCACCTTAAGACATAAACATGTCTCACATACTATTATTCATAAATAAATAATACTATAGGAATATCAAATAATCTAGGGTATTACCTAGCTATGTTATCATCGTAAAGGTGGTAACATAACCATGTGATTATGGGGTCAATTCATTCTCCTCTGATTCACTATATTAGACTTAGATAAGATATTTAAATAATAAGCTGCACAAGGTTTAATAAATGAAAGTTACATAAACAAAGGTAAAATTGACATCACACAAGCTTACTATCAACTACGAGGATGTTCTAAGAACATCACTTAATCAATCTGACATAAATAACATCGAGAGACTCAAACACAACTTTACCGACTCTAGTCAAATCAAAATAGACTTGCAAGGATAAAAGACTTATACTCACCCTGACTTACTCGGTTCATGAATAGTCAATTTGATACTCAGATGGCATTTTGATTTGTTTTGAACATCTAGTTCCTTCTTCTCTGGTGATACTCTCCTTTCATCCCCAAAGGAAGATTATTTTCCTAGTTATACTCACAACCAAATAATCATGATCAGTGTATCATCATTTAATTCATAAACTATTATGATAAAATAATCTTAGCAATAAGTAATCTCATGCTTAACATAAACATTAATCAACATCTATGTAATCAATGATTTCACTTGATATTTTCCACAAACATCAAATCATTAATCTAAGATTAATTGTCATGTTTACCACTTAAAAGTAAGATTAAGTATAATCATAATTTGGGGATGTAACATATCTCCCCCCATAAGAATCATCGTCCCCGATGATATAATGTCTTCAAAAGTTAAACCAACATAATGAAATAGTGTTTACTCAACATAGTAAAAGTTTCAAAAGAGATGGGGAAATCTTGCATAAATATCGTCATAGTTCTCCCAGGTGGCATTTTCTTTAGCATATTGGTCCCACTAGACCTTGCATTGGGTTACCTCTTTGTTACATAAGTGTAGCTTAAGTGTTTCAAGCACCTTGATGGGCTCGATCACTGCCACACTTGGGTCCTTCACCTGTATAGCATTCCAATCAAGACTAGGGATATGATTATCTCCTACAATAAACTTTTTCAAATAGGAAACATGGAAAACATTATGCATAATGGCAAGAGTTGGCAGCAGAGCAATCCTGTATGTGATTGGGTTGACCTCTTTAAGAAATTTGAAAGGACCCACATATTTAGGAGCCAATTTGGATGTCTTTCCAAACTTAATAGAGATCTTTTCGGGTTTGACCCTTAGAAGGACTTTTTCTCTCATCGAGAAATGCCTTTCGACATGTTTAGCATCCGCATAACTTTTCTGCCTATCATTGGCTTCCGCTAGCCTTTTCTTAATTAGATGGACTTGCTCTCCCATTTCTAATAGCATTTCTAGACCAAGGTTAACCCTATCTTCTAGTTTATCCCAACTTATAGGGTTTCAACACTTTCTTCCATATAATTCTTCAAATGGAGCCATCTTGATCACAGAATGATAGGAATTATTATAGGCAAATTCTACGAGAGGAAGATAATCTTCCCATTTGTATTGCTAATCCATGCAATACATTCTCAATAAATCTTCTAGCACTTGGTTTACCCTTTTAGTTTGGCCATCCATCTCAGGATGATAAGTAGAGCTTATATTCAACTGGGTTCCAAGTGAAGAAAACAAGGTTTGCTAAAACCTTGATGTCATACGGGCATCCCTATCCGAGATAATCTTCTCAAGAATACCATGCAATTTGAAAATGTCTTGCACAAATTTGCGGGCTATGATGGATGCCCCATCTATTAAATTCCTAGGAATAAAATTTGTCACTTTGGTGAGTCTATCCACAACAACCAGAATAACATTGTGCCTATTCCTGGACATAGGAAGTCCTTGCACAAAATCCATACTAATGATTTTCCATTTCCATTCCAGAATTTCATGAGGGTATAATAGTCCTTCTGGGTGATGGTGTTCCTCCTTCACCCTCTAGCATTCTAGACATGCAACTACAAATCTTGCAGCATCCCTTTTCATTCCCTTCCAGAAGTATAAGGGTTTCACATCAGCTAGTAACTTTGTTACTCCAGGATGTCCAAAATAAGGTGTAGAATGAACCTCTTTCCACATCATATTCCTTAACTCCTCAGAGTTTGGAACATACATCCTTCCTTTATACCTCAATAACCCAGCTGGTTCAAGGTAAAATCTATCATACTTCAAATTATGGGGATTCTCCAAAAGGGCCTATTTTACATGCTCGTAAAACTCATCTCCTTTGGACTTTGGTAACACCTAATTCTTAAAATTGAAATGTATGGAGATCATTGAGGAGATATGTCTTCTCCTGCTTAAGGCATCTGCCACTCGATTTTCGTTGCCTCGAATATATTTTATCTCAAAATCATAATCTGAGATTAACTCTAACCACCTTTTTTGGCGAGCATTTAAATGTGGTTGAGTGAACAAATATTTAAGCCCTTGGTGGTTTCTTTTGATTTTAAAGGGTTTCCCAAGCAATTAATGTCTCCACATTTGTAGTGCATGAATTACTGTTTCCAATTCCAGATCATGAGGGGCATAGTTTTGTTCATAAGTTTTTAGTTTCTTGGATTCATATGCAATAACTTGTCCATTCTGGACTAGTTCACCACCTAAGCCTTCCCCTGATGTATTGGTAATGACTACAAAATGACCTTCCAGGTCAGGTACTTTCAAGATTGGTGCTAAAGTCAACCTTTCCTTCAGTTGGTCAAATATCTCCTGGCACTTGTCCGACCACTCAAACCTCTTGCCTTTTCTCTGCAAAGAAGTAATAGGATAAGCAATTTTAGAAAAGTTTTTCACAAATTTCCTATAGTACCCTGCTAGGCCCTTGAAACTTCAGACCTCATGTACATTCCTTAGTATTGGCCATTCTAGTATGGCTTTAATCTTGGCCGAATCCATAGCTATTCCCTAAGCTGAAATGATATCGCCCAAATATTGCATTTCCCTTTGAAAGTAAGTACACTTGGAGAGCTTGACATACAGTTTATACTCTCTCAACCTCTGAAGAACAATCCTTAAATGCTGAAGGTGTTCTTCCTCATTCTTAGAGTAGATTAGGATGTCATCAAGAAAAACTAGGACAAACTTGTCCAAATAGTCTCTTAATACACTATTCATTAAGTTCATAAATGTTGCAGGTGCGTTTGTTAATCCAAATGGCAGGATAATGAACTCATAATGCCCATGCCTTGTTCTAAAGGCTATTTTGTGGATATCCTCATCCTTTAACCACAATTGATGGTACCCAAATCAAAGATCAATCTTAGAAGAAATAGTGGCTCCTCTCATTTGATCGAAGAGATCATCAATGTGGGGCAAAGGGTATTTGTTCTTTATTGTTGCCTTATTTAACATATGGTAATCTATGCATAACCATAATGTACTATCTTTCTTTTTCACAAATATTACTGGTGCACCCCAGGTTGACACACTGGGCCTTATCAGTCCTTTATCCAACAATTCTTGCAATTGTGCCTTTAGCTCCATTAACTCAGTAGTGGTCATTCTGTATGGAGTTTTAGATATAGGTTCTGATCTTGGAATTATATCTATAGATAAGTCAAAAGCTCTTTTAGGAGGTAATCTTGATAGCTCATCCAAAAATACATTATCAAAATCTCTAAGAAAAGGGTACCTGTCCATATCTGAGCTCTCTTGATCTATGGACTCCCTATTCTCAACTCCATTGAGTTTCTAAGATTCATAAAACACTAAATCATCTTGGAAATTGGTTTCCTAAAAACCATTTAGTTTTCCATTTTAACAGCAAAAATTTGGCATCCTTTTCTTTGAGCTCTTTTCATTTGTAGGGCAAAAATTTGTCTTAGTTTGACCTTACTAGGGTTTCCTTTTAGAAAATCTTTGTTCCCTAGGTCATCTAGACATTCTATTGTTTTGGCATAACAGTCCACCTTAGCCCAGTGTTTCCATAACCAGTTTATCCCAAGGATAACATCATATGAGCCTAATGGGGCTACGTAAAGGTTCACCTTAGTCAAGAAACTTGGAAGTTCAACCTTGGCCTCAAACAAACATTTCTCTACTTGAGCTTTGGTTTGATTTGCATATTCAACTGACCAAGTGTTTTCCATGTATCTTGCTTTTTTAGAAATTTTATTTAAAACTTTTGGGGAAACAAAACCTTCCATAGCACCAGTATCTATCAGAACTAAAATTAGGAAACTAGATAAAATACTTGTAGTTTCAATGGGAGTTATTTGATATTCAACTTTCCTATTATCCAGGGATGCATGTATGTGTTACTGAAACGTCGCCTATAGAGGGGGTAAAGGATATCCTTGTGGTTGCGCTCCCAACATCTTTTAGGAGACTGGTTGGCATAATGATCACTGCCACATGTATAACACTCTCCCATAGGTCCTTGCCTCTCATGAGGCTTCCCAAAATTATCTCTATTTTTCTTGGAGTTATTATTGTCCTTCTTTTTCCCCTTGGATTCATTTTGCTTATTCTTGGACCCTTTATTAATTTTCTTAGAGAAATCTTGCTTTTTTCCCTTTTTCTTAAAAGATTGGGAGGATTGGGACCAATTATGCCTTTTGTGGTTCCTTTCCCTATAAGCAGACATAGCTTTCAATTTTGTTCATGTTTAATAGATTTTTCATAAACCTGGTCCATTGAGGTGGGACCATACACATCAACCTCTCCCCCAATCTGGGTGTTCAATCCCATAATAAACTTTCAGATGTGAAACCTTTCAACCTATTGATATTGCAGAACATACTTGAGTAGGAAAGTGAACTTTTCCTAGTATTCATTCATAGTTAAATCACCCTGTTTCAAATTTTGAAAATCTATAGGCTTTTGGTCATAATACAACTAAGGCAACCATCTTTGCCTAAAGAGTTCCACAAACCTGTCCCAGGTTAAACTCGTAGACCTCAAGCCTAACTCCATTTTCTTATTCATCCACCATGTGGATGCTTCACCCACCAACTGGTATGCTCCCCATACTTCTTTGGTGATCTCGGTATAATTCCTTATTTCAAAGTATTTTTCCATCTCCGTAAGCCATGCCTCCATGGCATCACCACTTATAGACCCATCAAACTTGGGAGGCATAATTTTTTTCATATTCCAGGATAATTCTAAAGCCATGTGGCTTCTTCTATCCTCTTCATGTATGGCCTTGGAGTTATTCTCTCCGCATTCACTTTGGGTGAAGTCATCATGACATGCCTTGTCATCATCTCCATAATAGGCTTCCTGCCTGGGTCCATGATGACTCCTGACCTCCTACTCGAGAGTTCCAATTCTTGCTCTCGTCTCTTGGAGCACAGCAAAGGTCGGGTTAAGTTTAGATTCAGAGTGGCATGAAGGTTGCCCTTCTTCCTGGCTATCTCCCATATTGGTTCTGTGTGAACCGTGCTACAATCTACTTCTCCTAAAGTTTGCAGATTAATCATTCAATTAGTTTTTCATACCAATGAATCCATTCATAAATGTAAATCAATTCTCATTCATGTAATCTTTAACAAGAAAGGAAAGATTTGCCAAAATTTTCAAAATACATTATAGTTTTCTATGGATTACATATAATCCATCCATAGTTACAAAATTTTGTTTACATCTTGCTACTACAAGTCATTATCAGATTGAGATACCTTCCCATGTTCATTTCTCATCCTTGAGATTTATCAAATCTATTTTAGGAGGTAGATGTACTCATAGGTACCCATCCACAACCTCCCTAGTAACATTAGGATCCTTAAGATCACTTTCAAAGATTGGTTCCTTAGGTGTAGAGGGTTTCACTGATTCATTTTCAGAAATATGAGCAGTAATCTTAACTCCTTTCCTCATCTCCTACTTGATGCGTTTAACATCATTAGCGAAGATTTCATCATCAGCCAAGCATGTGCCTACCAAGCAACCAATTTGTTCAAGGCATTTCATTCTTGAGGTTTGCTCCCTTAAGCCCTTAAGATAACGTCCATTTCTCGTTACCTTCTTTCTAGGTGGCGTTCTTATCCTTACCATTCTATCATAAGAACATCCAAAAATTTGCAACAATTAATGTTGGAGAGAAAATAATTAATGTCATGTAGTGAGCTCATAGATCCATGTACTGAACCTGGTGGCTCTGATACCATATGTAACAAGCCACCTCTTGTTAATCCAAAATTAACCAACTTAATCATCATAAAGTCTATAAAAATGATTAAGATAATCAAAGTGAAATAGAAATAATCAATTAAATAATTTCAATCGATGCATATCTTTTATGAACATTTCAAAACTGAAATTTACAACATTCTCAAAGATATCATATTAGTGATTTACTTTCACTATACATTTACAATGTTTTTCTCGTAGCATCAAAGATAAATTATACATAATGATGACTATCAAGTCATATAAGATAATGTATTGTATCTGGAATTTTGACGTCTGTCTTCTTAAGCCTTGGCTAGTCTTTTGCTTGGAAAGGAGAGAATCACCCAAGAGTTTTTCCTCCAACCACAGACCATCGGTCCCCTACACAACTTCCTACCTGGAAGTGGCCCTACCCTTCACAAAGGGAATAGATATAAGGAACTGATTGGTTTTCCATCTGAGTATCTAGTGTTGTTTCCTTCACAATACTTCATGGTCATACAACTATAGATCCACTCTAACTATGTATGACACTACTAGAAGCATTGTGTCATCTAGAGCACTATGAACCGACTAATGCATGTAGAGATGGATGGATTACTTTGGCCAAAGATTTATATACTTGATGTTTTATAATAAACATAGTCAAATGTTCACACACTTCGACTCAATTTAGAAATTGTCTCTGTTAGTATGAAAAGTGTCTTTAGTCATCTAATTTACATCTATCTAGTTTCACACTAGCTTAAGTTCATTCGTGGTTTAGTTGTCTCACCTCATAGGCATTTGACACATGCTCTCACACTTGTCCCAAGTGTTCTACATGTGTCACACATCATGGAGGGTTAGTTAGTGTTTGACTTTCACATTCTCACTTCCTCCTTGTCCTACATATACAAGTTCTTTGTACATTCTCGTACATTTTATGATAGTTTTTAGCCTCTTGCTTTATGCACATTCATCTTGTGGAAATTTGGTTATTTGATTCATTTCATTGATGTTCCTATATGGTATCAGAGCCTAGAATTGCAATTCCCTTCCCATTCATCCCACACAATCAACCTTATCATGTGCGTGTCTAGATTTGAACAAAAATTGTGTAGAAAATGCAATTTGTTTTTGCAAATTGAAGATTTGTAGGCATCATTCATAGTTTTCTGAGCGAATTTTTAGAGTTTTTGTGCATTTTCTAGTATTGAATTACCACCATTGTTGAATCTTATATTTGGATCATGTTTGGTCGAGGGTTTGTTTTACCATGGTCAGCATTTGACACTAGAAGAAGTGGACCGATCCATAGGCATCTAGAAGCCATATTGGTTGTACTGTTGGAGGTGCTGATCCGTGATGTCATAGCAGCCATGTCTCAGCAGACCGCATGGGCCACATAGGTTTCTAGTAACAATTTTTGGGTGCTCTCTCATGATTTTTGGCTCCACGTTCAGAAGCCTTCTCACCAGTCACCAAACCATGTCTTGGTGACACCACATCCCTCTCTGTCTACAGAAACCAGTCGCTATTTGTTTCTAGTGGTCGCCATCATACTCTTGATCAGTGATCTTCTTTTGTTGTAGGAAGAGCTCATAGTGGTCAATGGTTTCAATAAGTTGCAGTTCGCAGTGCTAAGGTCAATGACTCCATTTAAGGTTTGATTTTTGTTTGAAACAGGCTGACATCCATTGCAGGTCTTCATTCCTTTGAATATCTGGGTTGAAAGCTTGCCAAAGTCACCATTTTCTCCTCCAGAGCACCGAGTTTCTGTTGCAGGGTTATGGACACAGTTTAATTGGTAATTTGTAAGATCTAGTCGATGTTTCAACAACAAGGTTGAAGGATGTGATCATTTGTCCATATTCTTGTTTCTTCAGGCTGTATTCTCCAATTCTATCTTACACTTTGTTTAAGCTTTGGTTTCTATTTCCTAAAGTCTCTAATCGTCTCTTTCTATTATTCAAAGGTAGTTGTTTCTAACAAGTTGCTACTTTTTTGGTGATTTTGGCACCATCATTTAGCCATGTTGGCATTTAAACCGATCTTGTAGGCCTCTACGTCCCAATAATCAGTCACCATCCACACAAATCAACCTCACCTTTGTCTTTTCAACAATCCTATTTGGATTCTATACACTCACGGACCGACTTCTTCTTATGCACCATTCAATGTTCCCAACGGATTCATTTGCAACAAGTTTTGACTTGGTCTCAACTATATTTTTGTAGAGTGGACACTTGTCAACGACTTCACATTCAAGGTTTGGTTATGGATACTCAACCTCTTTGTAGAATTTAAAACATTTGTAAACCATTTCCATCTAACACCTAGTTGATTCAAGGTCGTAGTCATATACATGTGTTATCTTTCATGATAGTTGTTATAGTTTTGGGTTGAGCCCACATTTTCTTGTCATGATAACTTTATGTAACCTCAATATTCTGATTGTAGTCCTCATCTCGCCTTGATTCCAATGAGTGGTTGGAAGGTCATATTTGCTTTCAGACTAGGCATTTTTTTGCTTTGCAAACTGCACCTTTTAATCAAATAGGCCATTTTATGGGAAATCATTTTTGTAATAACTTTTGATTGGTAGCTCGAAACTGAGTGTCATCTTTTTCAAAAGTTATTATTTTTTAATTTCCCATGCATTGGACCTATTTTTGTTGTAAAATGCACTAAGTTATAAAGTTTCAATTTTCTGGGGGGGCTTCTTTTATAGTTTTAACCAAACTTTGGGGGGTTTGTAAGGCACAATTTACATGCCTCTTTGTGTTTCTCAAGCATGGATCCTAAAATTGACCTGTTAGCACCACATAATTATCACACATGGAAAGCTAAGGTTTAACAAATTCTTCAATCTTAATGGTTATGGCAAATGCTAAATAGTCAACAACTACAATTCAATGGGGAGTATGAACAATTTGTCTATCTCAATAAGCTAGATGAGGCAATGGGAATCATTGGACTCCATGTATCTAATAACTCATAATTTCATCTAAGCAATTGTACAACTCCTAAGAAAATGTGGGAAAAATTTAGTGATTTATTTGGTATAGTTGATGAGTTCAAAATACTTCAATTAGATGCTGAATTAACAACTTTGTCTCCTTATGTCTTCCCTTCAAATGAAGATTTCTTAGTCAAGTTCAAGTCTTTGCTTTCTCATATCCAAGGTTGTGGTAAAACAAAAATAGATAAGGAATGTATCTTCTTGGTTTTGTCAAATTTAAAAGGCCCCTATCAGGTCTTTGCTTCTACTTTTTACTCTACAATTGATGCACTTGGTTCAACATTTACTATGCCTACTTTTGAATAGTTTTGTGATTGGCCTATGAGAGAACAATCTAAGTTTCTCTCCATGGATTCTAACACTTCTTCAAAAAGTCAAGCATTAGTAGTTCATACATCTAAGGGTAAAGGTACTAAGCATTCAGAACAGTCAAAGACAAAATCATCTTCAAGCAATGAGAATTCATCTAAGTATAAGACCAAACCTGATACTTCAAACACACAGTCTTCTAAGTCAAGTAAAAACTCTTTTAAGAAGAAAAGCAGAGGCCCATGTACTTTTTGTGGGATGCAGAATCATGATGTCAAGATTTGTCATCGATGGATTGAGGCTTTCGAAGAAGCCATGAAGAAACACAACATTGATACTCCCAAACCTAGAAAAGGCCATGCCCTTACTGCTATAGGTTTGAATTCATCGACATCAAATTGGATAGTTGACTCAGGAGCCTCACATCACATGACTCATTTAGTTGATCTTCTTGATTCTCTTTCTGAGAGCACCACTTCTCATATTTCAGTGGGAAACTCTTCACAAATTCTAGTTATGGGGTCAGGTTCAATTCAACTGGCAGATGGTTGTATTGAGGATGTCCTCCTTGTTCCTAAACTTTCTTCCAATCTTCTCTCCATCTATCAGATATGTCATACTGGGGATGGGAAGACTGTTGAGTTTTCTCCAGATGATGTTGTTGTTTGTGACCTACACCATCCAGAGAAGATCATTGCTTCAGGTAGAGCAGATAATGGGTCTAGATTGTATAGGTTTCATAGTTTTGAGGCATCCAGTGGTTCATCACACATTGCCCATGCAGACTCTTTGAGTCAAATTTGGCATAAGAGGTTTGGACACCTCAATTACAGGTATCTTTAGTAGTTGAGTACATAGGAGATGGTACTTGGTTATCCTCAGGTTGCATGCACAGAGGGTGTTTGTCGAGGTTGTGTACTTGGCAAACATCATTAGGAACCCTTTCCTAAGGGTAAACCCCATTGTGCTACTTCCTTACTTGAGTTGGTTCATAGTGACCTCATGTCATTCCCAACTCCTTCATTTTTAGGGGCCAAGTATGTTCTTACTTTCATTGATGATTTTTCTCACTGCACATGGGTGTACTTTCTCAAGTACAAAAGTGATGTATTCAACACTTTCAGGGTGTTTGTGGAGAAGCAATCAGGTTCTTCTATTCAGCAGATATGCACAGATAATGGGGGGATTATGTGAATTAGACCTTTCAGGACTATTGTATTGAGCATGGTATTTGACATCAGTATTTGGTTCCCTGCACTCCTCAACCGAATGGTGTTGCCGAACGAAAGAACAAAACATTCAAGGAAATGGAAAATTGTTGTTGGGAATTAAGGTGTCTCAACCTTTGCAAGTTTCTAGCATTTATTATTTAATTGTATTTATTTTTTGCCTATTATTGTAATTTGGATGCAAATCCTATTTCCTCACTTTGTGGGAGTTGGCACGATGATGTGTCATCCTACATGGAAGGTGACCACATGTATTTTTGTCCTCATATGAGGAGATAGGCATTCCACCTTGTGGTAGAAGAGTTTTTCCATGTGTCAACATCTTTCAGGTGTTGTAAGAGGTTTATGATGCGTAAGAGTTATGACAGAATCTATGACATGTAAGGGCCAGAAATGGAAGATTATATGACATGTGAAGATAAGTGTTCGAAAGCATCTTGCATGGGGGAAGTAGGTGCCTAAGTTTGACTATGACAAGGTTGTAAGAGAATCTGCTATTAATAGTTAGTTATGACAGATTCTCTTACAACTGTAAGAGTTGTCATATATGATAGATTTTATGACATTGTAAGAGCATCTGTCATACCTTAATTGGGCAAATTTAGGATGCCCAAGTTGGGGGGTTGTAAGGGATGAAAGAGAATCACTTACAAGTGTCATACACCTTGGAAATTGGGCCACATGGATTTGGATGAGTTCCTTGTCTGACTTGCTCTAGAAGCTACCTCCATTCGTACTACTTCTCTTTATATACAGGTGCTTGGAGAGGAGATGTAGAGAATGATTAACAGGTATTGTTATGCTGTAGGTTTATCTCCAGATACGAGTGTCAAAGACTCCTAAGAGCTTGCATTGCAAGTGTATTGTAAACCATTACATTTTTATAATACATTATGTAGGTTTTGGAGTGTGGGGTTTTTCACCCGATAAGGGTTTTCCCCACATATATCTTGTGTCTTTCTTCTTCTGTCTTACATTCTCATGTGGTGAATTGCTGCAATATCTCTATTGTTGTGTTAAACATTTTGTAATTGTAAACGTTAAAATGATTTTGCACTCTTCTCTCCTCATTAGATTAGTGTAGGAAGTGATTTCCGCACACCTTGCTTCCTTTCAGTTGGTATCAGAGCTATTCTCTTTGGTCCTAGTTGTTGGATAGGGGTTTTGTGTACTAATCTTAGGTTGAGTGGGAGTCCGTACAGAGTATTCTGAAATCTTGTTGCAGGAATGAGATGGAAGGCACATCCAAAAGAATAGAGATGAGGATGTTTAACGACACAAATTTTGAGTTATGAAAACTTAAGATGGAGTGTTGTGGAGTTGATCATATGGTTACATTTAGTATGATATTCATCTAGAGCTCCTATTTGATAGTATGCAATAACCCTCATGCATGGTGGTTATGTTTTATCATTCTATGGTTGTTTGCAGCAAAGTATTCATGTTGGGTGTTCATTCTTGGCTCCCTGATCACATAGAGAAACTTGGGTTGCCATGGCTATGGTTTGTTGTGCTTATGTTGGGTTCTTAGTTTTAGTCCCTGGCATTGGAAGACATTGTCTTGTTAACCCCGAATGCATGCAGCCTATGGAGTTAATCTTTGGAAGGTTTGAAAGCTTCTAGAACAACCTAGTTCCTCTGTATGCTTGTACATGGTGATGGTTATGGAGTTGGCCTACAAATGGGCCTGAAGTTATTGGACCTTTATTTCATTCAATTGGATGTACTTGCATGTCTCAATTTCATATTAATTTAATCTGAGGATTTTGTAGATGTTCCATTTCAAAAATCTATGGTTATGCTTATCTATGTTATTCCATTATTTTGGTTTAGCTATATTGGTGATTTTTAGACCTGTGTGTTTTCCAAATGATAAGTGGATATGGATCTGCATGTATGTTAGTGACATGGTGGTTTTGTAAGTTTTACATGGTTAATCAAAAACTTGTGGTTTTGTAAATCTGCAGACAAACTATTTTTCAGATTATGATTCCTTGAGAGTGTTTCTAGATGTAAGATAGTTGTAGATTTGTATGTATGCTTCGTGTATAATGTGAGGAGGTTTGTATCTTTCTTAGTGTGGAGATGTTGCTATGTGATTTATCACTCATCATTTCTACAGCATATGCTTGATTAGTTCCTTGACTACAATCACTCGTTTCTGGACTTGTTGGCAAATTGAATCTAGAATTGATTTGATGGTTGAGTTTTGAAGTCTATAGATTGTCTTCTTTGGTATCTCAGTTTGCAAGTTACTAATGTGAGGATGAGTTTACATGTTTCATGTTTGGGATCTACGAGTTATACAGTTTTGTGGGCTGATCACCTATTTGATTGCAGTGGGATGACTCGGATGTGGACTATCTATATCCACAAGATTGATTCAGTATTTATGTAGACTTTGTTCGTTGGCCTTATCTATGGTCATTTGTGTATTTGGTATGTTGCTTTGGGATAAGAGGATGGATAATTTGAGTGCATGGATAGTCAGTTATTAGGAGTTATAGCGCATTTATCATAATGTCATGGATAGTTTGGTTACATAGTTTAGTGTAAGCTTTTGATAGTAATGGCTTTATCTTCTAGACTTGGAGATCTAGGTTCTACTTTATTCTTTTGTGTAGCTGATGTTGCTCAAGAAAATTATTAGATTGTGTTAGAGCCATGGATGATCTTTATTGAGAGGATGGTTATCATGATTCCTTGATAAGCTCAGTATCATAGTTTTAGTGGGAGCTTCGGTAGTGATGTTGGATTCATCATAAGGGATGGATGATCTTTTGCAATGGATATTGGTGTCATGGAGGAGCTCTTGGTTTTGAGATTTCTTTGACATTTTTAGTTTTGTTGTCAGGAGATGGTTATCTTCATATGTTTGAGATGTTGACATCTTGATTGAGGTGTCAGGTTTATGATTTGTTAGTATGACATGTTTATCCTTTGTTTAGAGATGTTGTTACTATGTCATGATTTACTCTTGATGCTAGCTTAAAGTTTTGCAATGATACATATTCTCTTGAGACAGGATGTATACATCATTGTACGCTTTGTTGTATGTGATCTTCTTATGAGGAGATGGTTAGATCATGATGTCATGATGGGCTTCTTGATCATGCAGATGTGCAGTGGGAGATTTGACAGTGGTCTTGTTTGTTCTCTTGGTTTTGAGTATTAATCATTTGCTTAAAGCTTCATGATTTTGCAGGATGCATTTGAAGTTGGCATGTATTGGTTGATGGATGCTCATGGATACTAGAGAGACTTAAGGTGAGGCTTGAGATCTCTTGTTGAAGGGATCATGTGTTGGAATGGTTAAGCTTCAGTAGAAAGACCGAGAAGCCTTCACTTGTTACGGACGTGAGTTCATATTTGAACTTGAGAGGAGATTGTTCTTGGAGAGAGTATATGAGACTCGACATATCTCAATGGATCATTCTCATTCCCCACTCTCAGTTCACTCGGCAGAAAATGTTCTAATAGGTATTGTCGAGGTTATTTCAGATTCATGTTGTTTTATGCTTTGTTTTCTCATGGATATGAATCTTGAGCTACTGTTATTAGTTCTGGAGGTTTCATTTGAGGGATGTTAGCATGGTTATCTTCTTGATTCATATGGTTTAGTTTATGATGTTCATTTATGATAAATTTAGGAGATGTGATTGGGCTTATTCCTTATTATGGAATGATTATGAGTTGATCTACCTTGATTAGAGAGGCTTACATCCATGTTGATTTTATTTGATCTTATGAGATTGAATGGTTGGGTGTTGTTAAGGCTTTTTCAGTTGGGGTTTTGTGAAGGAGGTCATACTTGGCACAACTTAGCACTTGGTGATGTTGGCAGAAGGACATGATATGGTTTGCAGTTTCTCTTTATAGTCTCATTTTTCTTCCTAGAGGTTCTTACTCATCTAGTATGATCACTGGGTTTGTGATCATCTGCTATTGTTGTACTTTATTTTTTTTGGCAACAATATGTGTTCTTTTAGATGTGGACTTGGGAGAAGTGGAGGAGATTAGAGGTGAGAGAGTGAGTAGAAAACTATTTGTGTAAGTATGCTCTGTTTTGTAGCAGTTGGTTGTAGTTTGCAGATCATTGTGATTGTTCTTTGTATTATATGTTTTGATTAGAAGCCACACTTTTATGTAAGTGCTGATTGGTAGACTTTGATTTTCTTTGGTTGGCATTGCTCATGCAGTTTGATTCCTAGGATGTATGGTAAATTATTTTTCATTGGACTGCAGTATCAAAGGTCTTCAAATTTTTTGCACATCAATGGTTTTGGTGTGTTTGTTATCATGGGAGATGGTAACTTTGAGCAGGACAGTGGATTATATAGGGATGAGAGTTACAGTATGGGCTGAATATGTCATGTGCAAAAGTTCTATCAATGGTGGTTTTTTTTAGTTATATGTAAACAACTCGTTGCAGTTGTTATTTTAACTATTTTGGAGCATATGTGCTCGATCTTGTTTTGAAGATATTTGGACTTCAAAGTTATGTTCTGTTAATGGGTTTGAAGTTGGATATAATGGTGTGTCTATGTGGCATTTAGTGTTTCATCATATTTTTGGCATTCTAATCTTTTGTCATGTTGGTGATCACTAGGAAGATGTTACAGGTGCTTCTGTAAAGCTCGTGAGCATAGTGGAGTTCAGTTGGGATGAGTAAGCGGCAACCTATGGTCATTTTGTCCATAATAGAAGCTGGGCATTTGGCAGCTACTCATGCTTGCAAGGAAGCCATTTGGCTTAAGAGATTGTGTTCAGATATTGGTGTTGATCCAGGATAGATTACTATCTATTGTGACAGTCAGAGTGTGATGTTGCAGATGTATTGATGAAACCAGTGGGAATAGATAAGTTTAGATGGTATTCAGAGTCTACGAGCCTCTCAACCTATAGCAGTTAAACCCTATTATTTCCATTGGCTCTTGAAAGGTGTTCAACAAGTGGGAGAATGTTGGAAATTAAGGTGTCTCAACCTTTGCAAGTTTCTAGCATTTATTATTTAATTGTATTTATTTTTTTCCTATTATTGTAATTTGGATGCAAATCCTATTTCGTCACTTTGTGAGAGTTGGCACGATGATGTGTCATCCTACATGGAAGGTGACCACATGTATTTTTGTCCTCATATGAGGAGATAGGTGTTCCACCTTGTGGTAGAAGAGTTTTTCCATGTGTTAGCATCTTTTAGGTGTTGTAAGAGGTTTATGATGCGTAAGAGTTATGACAGATTCCTATGATAGAATCTATGACATGTAAGGGCCAGAAATGGAAGATTCTATGACAACTGAAGACAAGTGTCTGAAAGCATATTGCATGGGGGAAGTAGGTGCCCAAGTTTGACTATGATAAAGTTGTAAGAGAATCTACTATTAATAGTCAGTTATGACAGATTCTCTTATAACTGTAAGAGTTGTCATATATGATAGATTTTATGACATTGTAAGAGCATCTTTCATACCTTAATTGGGCAAATTTGGGGCGCCCAAGTTGGGGGGTTGTAAGGGATGAAAGAGAATCACTTACAAGTGCCATACGCATGTTTTATGGCCTTGGAAATTGGGCCACATGGATTTGGACGAGTTCCTTGTGTGACTTGCTCTAGAAGCTACCTCCATTCGTACTACTTCTCTTTATATACATGTGCTTGGAGAGGAGATGTAGAGAGTGATTAATAGGTATTGTTATGCTGCCGGTTTATCTCCAAATACAAGTGTCAAAGACTCCTAAGAGCTTGCATTGCAAGTGTATTGTAAACCATTACAGTTTTGATAATACATTGTGCAGGTTTTGGAGTGTCAGGTTTTTCACCCGATAAGGGTTTTCCCCACGTATATCTTGTGTCTTTCTTCTTCTGTCTTACATTCTTATGTGGTGCATTGTTGCAATATCTCTATTGTTGTGTTAAACATTCTATAATTGTAAAGGTTAAAATGAATTTGCACTCTTATCTCCTCATTAGATTAGTGTAAGAAGTGATTTCCGCACACCTTACTTCCTTTCAATTGTATGCTTCAGTCTCGATCTATGGCCCCATTTTTTGGGCTAAAGCAATCAATTGTGCGAACTATGTTTAGAACTGCACTCCACAGAAGGCAGTTCAAAATATCACTCCAAAGGAGGCTTGGTCAAATATCAAGCCTAATGTTTCCTTCTTCAAGGTATTTTGTAGTGAAGATTGGGCATTCATACCGGATGGTCGGCATAAAGCAATGGAGAGGAAGAGTCAACCATTCATCTTTGTTGGCTATTATGAGGATGTGAAAGCCTATAGATTGTTTGATCCTATTACTCGAGATGTCCTTGTTGGGATAAGTTGCCATTAAATTGCAATACTAACTAGTTCATGTCTCTCCAAAATTCTTGGAATGTGTTCCCCAACACATAAGGACTTTGAGAGATTAATTATTTATTAATTATATCACTTTAATTTTTGCAATCAATTCCTAATTGATAAGGTCAAACTTGGATATCCATTTTTAAATTGGGGGCCATGAAGACTTTGTTGACTTCTCTTAAGTCTGTTTTGAGAGTTTGATAACTCCTAGTGAGTGGGAGTTAAACTTGGGTGTCCCCTTTTTATGGGGACTTATTTTTAGACTTGGAGTTGTGATTTTTTTATGTACATGAGTGGATAATGTTGAGACACCTTGAATGGATATAATGTTGGAGTTAACTACGATGTTAGAGATGCATGAATTGGATATTACTTGCCTGAGGTTAGAAAAGATTGCATGTACTTGCATGTTGTTGCATGTTAAGTTTGCATGTGCTTGCATGTTGTTGCATGTCACTTGCATGTGCTTGCATGTTGTTGCATGTCACTCCTATGGACTTGTATGACCTTGCATGTTGTTGCATATCACTTGCATGTGCTTGCAAGTTGTTGCATGTCACTTGCATGTGCTTGCATATTGTTGAATTTCACTCCTATGGACTTATATGACGTTGCATGTTGTTGCATGTCAGTTATATGACCTTGCATATTGTTTCATGTTAGTTTTGTGATATTGCTTGCAGAACACTCCAACTCTAGAAACTTGCAGGTTGGTACATCTCAGTGTTTCAAGTAATGGGTATCAGTTGCATGTTGTTGCAAATTAATGCTTGCATGTCAGTTGCATTTCAGTTTTAAGATATTACTTGCATAACACTCCAACTCCAGAAAGTTGCAGGATGGTACATCTTAGTGTTTCAGGTAATGGGTATCAGTTGCATGTTGGATTTGGTGTTTGCATGTCACTTGCATGTACATAACAAAGTAATTTAGAATAACTATGGGGACATCAATCTTGCATGTTATTTGCATGAAATTGATGTGTATTGATCACTTCAGTCAACAGAAAGTAAATTGGACAACTATGAATGCACAATTGGAAGACCTTTTGTTGTTGCTTTTATTTGGAAATATGTTTGATGTTGGAAAAGCTAATTTTAGCATACTTGGGTGCCCACATCATGAAGAGGTAGTTAATTGAAAGTTTGGACATTGTTTGAGTTCAGTCTTCTCAATTTAGAGTGCTTGGTTTTTACATGAGAATTGGAAGCTTTGTTATCAATTATAATTTATTGTAATTTGAGTTTCAAGCTTTTGAATTAAGAAGTTCTTGAATTATGAAGCTTCATATTAATTAATTAAGAGAGCCCCATACATTTTCCAGAGAGTTGAATTGTAAAAAACTTAGAAGAAAAAAGCAAGAAGCTTTTTTGACTTAGAAGAAAAAAGCAAGAAGCTTTTGAAGAAAAAAGCAAGCTTTTTGAAGTTTTTACAAGTTTGAAGATTGAAGAAGATTTTGAAGTGCATCAAGGAATCAAAAGATTTCAGTATTGAATGTAATCTTTCAAAAGAGATTTAATACAAGCATGAACACCTTTGGTGTGAAGTTTTTTCCCTTAGGGGTTTCTCCACATAAATACTTTTATTCTTCTTGTAAGCTATTTTATTCTACTACACTGATTAAATAGGAGAAATACTCTAACATCTAAATTGAAAATAATTTTCAGCTTTACACATATTAATTTTAAATTTGAAAATATTTTAAAGCTACATAGTTGCAACTTTTCTTTGTTCTATGTCCCTTTTTCCAACATGTGGTATCAGAGCCATTGGTTGTAGTGAGAAAGGGATTTTTTTTCTGAAGTATTAAAGGAATTTGGGTTGCAGGGGAAGTTCTATGTGTTAACATTGTTTTGCAGATCTATGAGTTTGGAAGCCATGGTATTTACCTCTCAGATGGATATTGTCAAAAGAATCTTTGTTGGACACTTGAGGCTCAAGGTTATGGATCTTTATGGAGTTGATCTTGTGATAGTGATTTGGAGCTCCATTTTGACAATATGTGTATATTCTCTTGTTTGGTGTTTTTATTCCTTTACCTTGTGGTCATGTGTAGTGAAAGAGTGTTTATGTTGGATGGTTACTTCTGGTACCTTAATCACATGGAAAAACACTCATTTTTTAGACTACAGTTTGGAGTGCTTATGTTGGGTTCATAGTTTTTGTATATGCCTAAAAATGACACGACTCTGTCTAAAAATATTCTTAATATTTATTCCAGTCAAATTCCTCTATCAATAAATAAATAAACAAATTGATTTATTCGATTCACATTCCTCTAAATTAATTAAATATCAAAATATTTAATTACCTCTTCTAAAGTCAAAATTAAATAAAATCTTTTATTTAATTTAATTCTTCCAAACAAATAAATAATTCTTAATTATTTAATTAAGGTCAATTATTTTTCTAAATTTAAATAAATCAATCAAATTTATTTAAATCCTTTTAATCTCAAAAAATAAAATATAATCAAATATTTTATTTATTCTTCCAAATCATGCACAACAATTAAATAAATCTATTTATTTAATTTACTTTCTTATCTTCTAAATTCTTCAAATATCTTTCAAATCTTCTAAAAATAAGTCTTATTCTTCATGCACACAAAATTAAATAATTTATTATTTAATTTCTCTCAAATTATGCAAAAGCAAATCACAAGTTGAGTTAATTGACTCAATCAACCTTGTTTTTATCAATATCTCTTAAATTAGAAAAAAATATTCTAATTTATGAAAGCATATCTTATCTTTATAAAAGAAAGTAGTTAACTCAAACAAAACAACTTTTGTGTGACACTTCTTTCTATTCATACACATTCTCTCAATATTTCTATACCGTTGATCTTCTCTCTCGCGAGTCTATAAATTCAACCCTATTCTTCCAGTTCATTGATCCAAGCTTTCAGTATTATTACTCTGCAGGAATTACAGCACACCTTTGGCACCCACGCCATTTCTTTTTGCTTGCGATCAACTTGTTACCATATCACTATCATTGTTGTGAAGCTCATCTTCATTACAAAGCACTATCATAGCCATTCTCCATTAACAATCTTGGAATAGCAAGGAAGTGCACTCTCTGAGGGCCTTACTCATACATACAAGATCAATTGAGATAGGCAATCAATGGAAGCCATGAAGATTTGAGGTTTGCAAAGGTTTTTAAAGTTCTTTGTTTGATTGATCTCTTTGTTTCTATATTTCATTGAGTTTTGGGTATTATTATTATTGATATATTGATTATTCGTGTTTACTCCAATTTTCACTTAACATTTTTGGTGCCTAGCATGGCTCATTCACATGTACAACAAGGTTATATTATGTCTAAGGGATCTAAGTTCAAACTGCTTGCTTGCAGAGTCAACGTCCTCGCACTCGGATATCACAGCACCTTGGTCATTTATACCTTGGTGGCAAACTATCCATGTGCTATATCAAAAATAAGGATTGCTCTTTATAAATATTTGTGAAACTGTTGCAACGAACTCATCCATTTACCCATCCATTTATCTATGGCCTTATATGATTTTAAAGCGAAGATCGATCAACAGTCTTTCTCTCATTTTCTCTTCTATCTCCACTTTCTTCTATCCAACCTCGTATACCTTCCAACAATCTTCTAGTCAAGCATCAACCTAATTCTTCTGTCACTTCCCTGTCTTTCCTCTTGAGGGGGCATCCTATGCCAGCTACACAGGGGCAGCTAGCTACACTAGGGCAGTTAGCTACACTGGGGCATCAAAATTGTATCACGTCTTCAACAATCATTTTCTTTGAAACAACGATGTAAACTGCATTGCATCAAAGAAGGGCAAAACGTATACGCCTAAACATGACACGACTCTGTCTAAATAAATATTCTTAATATTTATTCCAGTCAAATTCCTCTATCAATAAATAAATAAACAAATTTATTTATTCGATTCACATTCCTCTAAATTAATTAAATATCGAAATATTTAATTATCTCTTATAAAGTCAAAATTAAATAAAATCCTTTATTTAATTTAATTCTTCCAAACAATTAAATAATTCTTAATTATTTAATTAAGGTCAATTATTTCTCTAAATTTAAATAAAACAATCAAATTTATTTAAATCCTTTCAATCTCAAAAAATAAAATATAATCAAATATTTTATTTATTCTTCCAAATCATGCACAACAATTAAATAAATCTATTTATTTAATTTGCTTTCTTATCTTCTAAATTCTTCAAATATCTTTCAAATCTTCTAAAAATAAGTCTTATTCTACATGCACACAAAATTAAATAATTTATTATTTAATTTCTCTCAAATCATACAAAAGCAAATCACAAGTTGAGTTAATTGACTCAATCAACCTTGTTTTTATCAATATCTCTTAAACTAGAGAAAAACATTCTAATTTATGAAAGCATATCTTATCTTTACAAAAGAAAGCAGTTAACTCAAACAAAATAGCTTTTGTGTGACACTTGTCTTCTTTCTATTCATGCACATTCTCTCAAGATTTCTATACCGTTGATCTTCTTATTTCTTCTATATCGTTAATCTTATCTCTCGCGAGTCTATAAATTCAACCCTATTCTTCCATTTCATTCATCCAAGCTTTTAGTATTATTATTCTGTAGGAATTACAGTGCGCCTTTGGCACCCACATCATTCCTTTTTGCTTGCAATCAACTTGTTACCATATCACTATCATTGTTGTGAAGCTCATCTTCATTACAAAGCACTATCATAGCCATTCTCCATTGACAATCTTGGAATAGCAAGGAAGTGCACTATTTGAGGGCCTTATTCATACATGCAAGATCGATTGAGATAGGAAACTAATGGAAGCCATGAAGCTTTGAGCTTTGCAAAGGTTTTTAAAGTTCTTTGTTTGATTGATCTCTTTGTTTTTATATTTCATTGAGTTTTGGGTATTATTATTATTGATATATTGATTATTCAAGTTTACTCCAATTTTTCCTTAACAGTTTTAGTCCATGATTACATGAAAGCACTAGATGATTTATCACTGGTTGTATGGAGGTTGTGGAGTTGGTATTTTTATGATATGGACACTCCTGAACAACCTGGTTTCTCCTTTCTCATATTCATGCTTTTTGGAATATGTAGGTTTTCACAGTTTTCCTATTTCAAAAGATTGTGGGTTTGTAGATCTGTGATATTCCATTATTTTAGATGACATATTTGATGGTGTTCATTGGTGTGAATGTTTGGATGTTTAAGTGGTTTTAGATTTACAGAGATATAGTTTTATAGGTTTTACATGTTAACCAAAATATGTGGTTTGTAGATCTATGGAAAATTGTGTGTAGACACTTTCTGGATGGAAATGATTTCATATTTGCAAGGCTACTTGTTGGGTTCCTATGATCTATGGTTTCTCCTATGTGGATTTATTTGGCAAATTAGATCTAGAGTTGATTCTGGTGTTTGAGTCTTGGAAATCTACATGTTATACCTGGTTACATTTGTTTTAAATGTTACTGATGTGAGGTTGAATCTATTTTTTAGTTATTAAAGGTTGAAGCACTGATCATGTTCTTTTCTCCTATGAGATGTTGCATGTGTGAAGATCTTGTGAATAAGCTGATAAGGGTTCTATTTGGTAGGCCTCTTCTTGATCACCTTAATTACATTGGTATTTTTTGTATTGAGACAAAATGGTAGTTTGGAGTACCTAATTTAGTTATTCATTGGAATCAATAGTAGTAAAGTTATGTTGCATAAGAAGCTTTTTTCACTTTTAGTGGAGTTTTAGTAATGATGTTGATAATTATACCATGCATAACTTGGTATCACTTTTAGTGGGAGTTTTGTGTAGTTACATAATGTGTTCTATCTTCTTTATTTAAAGATATTGGTTCTAAGTTGTTGCAATGTTGTCAGCCATGCAAAATCTTTGATTGGAAGATGGATGATCTTTTGCAATGGTTGTTGGTGTCATACGAAGCTCTTGGATTGTGCCTTTAGTTTGCAGTAAGGGTTCATTGACATTTTTGGTTCTATTGACAGAGGATGCTAGATATTCATATTTTTTGAAGAGGTGTTGATATCTTGGTTTTCCATGGAGGACTCTTGGAGTTTTTGGTGAGGTGTTGAGTTTATAACTTATCAGTTTTTGATATATGATCATTGGTTTAGAGGATGTATAGTATTATGTCATGATGCACTCTTGATCATGAGTTAGAGTTTTTGGCATAATATAGGTGCTCTTGGGAGCAAGATATGTTTATTGGAGCATATGATCTTTTTTTTTAGATGTTAGATCATGATGTCTTGATATGTTCCTGATTCTATAGTTGGAACTTTCACAATGGCATGGTTAGTTCTCTTTGGTTTTGAAGTATTAATAATTTGCTTGGAGCTTCATGATTGTGTAGATTGCATTTGAAGTTGGCATGGATTGATTGCTAAAAATTGCATACTAGAGAGACTTGGGTGAGACTTGATATCTCTTGAACATAGAGATATGTGTTGGAAAGACTTCTCATTATGAGATGTCAACAAAAGGACTGAGAAGCCTACACTTGGAAATAGATGTGAGTCCATTATAGACCTTATGAGGAGGTTGTCTTTATTATAAGGTTTTATTGCTTGGTGTTATATGCAAGGACAATCTTGTATCCCACTCTTGGTCTACTCGGTAGGTATACGATCTAATAGGTACTGCCCACCTGATTATTAGATGCATTCTTTATATGTATCTTGTTTTCTCTTTTACACTAGTCTTGGAAAGGATTGTTGAGAAGTAGATGCATGGGTTTATGGATTTATGTTGTTTTCATTACTATTTGATCTTGAGCTATGGAACTAGTACTAAGGATTTGTTTTGGAGAGGTACAAAAATGGTTTGTGGTTTTTGGGGTTATTCCCTTTGTTGTGGGAATGTTTGGCTAGTTTGATCTAGTTTTAGTGAGAGGTTAACATCTATTGCTGCCATGTTTTCATCATAATTTGGATGTTAGATGTTGATACCTTTTCAGTTTGGGAGTGTTGAAAGAGATCTTACTTTACACAGTTTGGCACAGGTTAGTGTGGTATAAATACATGGTATGATTTTGCAGTTTCTCTCTTTCCTAGTATATTGTCTTCTTCTTAAAGGTTCTCATGTTTATGGAGTTGAGGTTTGCATTGGAGTCAAGTGTTATTGTTATTAACAATAATTTGGTAGCTCCTTGATCTCTTTCTTCATTGGTTTAGAGGACTTGAGAGAGTTATTCAGAAACTGGTAATGAGAGATGTTTTATGCATATCATTATATGTTTTGACACTATATGGTAGAGGAGTTAGCCACATCCTCTAAGAGAAGTGCTATAGGAGGATTTGTAAATTCCTTGATCTTATTTTAAGATTTGACATTACCCATGCAATGGGAGTTCTTGGATCTATATGCTCTTTATTGTCACAATATCTTCTTGGTTGTCTTAGTTTGTAGGTTATTGATGTGAAGATGGTTTTGCATGTTTCTCTATTGGGATCTATGAGTTGTGCAGTTTAGTGGGTTGTCTTTACCCATTGGTTGTTGTTTAAAGTAAAATTGGATTTTGTTAATCTTTTGTTGTTTAGATGTTAAAATCTTCCTTTCACCCTAACATTGAAGGATCTAGGGTCAAGTGGTGAGCACTATCATACCCTAGGTCACTTGCAAATGAAGGGAAACTTGGATTAGGGAATTAATTATCAATTTTTCCTTCTCTTATGTCTAATTAACCATTAAAACCCTAGTTATGCAACCACGACAACAAATTGATGAATAATGGAAAAAAGCTCTTGTAGACGAGAGTAAAATAACAAATCACAGAATATCTATTTTTAGGGATCTGAGGCGGAACAGTCAAGGACTAAGGTACAGGCACCCAAGTCCAAGGTACCTACTTTTTTAGGGAATCTGGACCTCCTTCTGACACTAATCAGCCCTGTAACTTCTGTTTCCTGAGATCTATATGCGAAGGAAACTGTTGCAGGTGCCCTAGTCCCAGAAATGCTCCTTTGTTTGACTTTTCTTCAATCCTAAATCCTTGTTGCCTACCAAGCCTTCTTGTAACTCCACTTCTTCTAGATACGACACCTGTAACCTGCAATCACAAGACTTAGTTTGGGGGTTGTGGTGTTTAGAGACTTGCCTCAATCAAGCCCCAGAGGACACTTAAGTTTCCGAACACCGTTGTCAGATAAAGAGTGCATGCCCTTGTGAGGCAGAGGCAAAAACCAAACGAATCAATGATAAAAACACAATGATATATCACCTTGTAGTGAAGCTCTCATGGAGGAAGATGCTCTTCATGCCATGAGGAGATTAATGCTCAAATCTACAAATATCAACACACAAAACATACAAGTATGCTCTTGCAACACAATAGAAAGCCTTGAATCACCTTGAGAATGCCTAGAGTTCACAATGATCATCTAATTTACAAATGAATGCCTACACATGCTTATTATGCACCTACAAGCATTCCCGCCAAGATTTTAAAAATTAAACTTTACCGTGTCGGTAAAAGAACCAACTAACGGTCATAAACCGACACATGGAAATCAGGGCTGCCACAAAATAGGGCAGGACTAGGGCTTGAGCGCCCAAGTGCTCCCCCCATTTTGGGCAGGGTATAGCTCAAAGGGTCCACCTAGGTCTAATTTGCCATGGAACCTAGGTCTCATTCCATCGGGATGCTAAAATATGAACTAAAATCTCCTAAATTTATACTAAAGACCCAGGGGCTAAACCTTATGAGGGAAAAGCCCCCAAGGGGACATTTTCTGACGTTACATTTAGCCCCCACTTTAATGTATGTATAAACACAAGGCCAATACATGCATTAAAGTAAGGTCACAAACACAACAAACACACCAAGCACAGAGAACACACACCAATCACATAGAAAATAGTAACAGGCACGCAAAACATGGACAAGATAGTTACAGTCATGCAGAACACGATGAAGATAGTCAATGCATACAATACACATTAATGCATGGAAGATAGAAATGATATCTTTTCTTTTCTTTTTCTCATATATATGAAATGCAAATGCAAGTATTGGAAAGTAAACAAACCTCCCATAATACCGAATGCACTACCTTAAGGCGCAGGTCTTAGTATAAATGGGGCAACACACACGCAAGACATGCAAAACCTCCCAAAATGTAGGAAGCACTACCTAACAGGGCTGGTCTCTGCATATGGGGCAACAAACACGCCACACAAAACAAGCACACCAAAACACACACACTTGAAGACATAGACAAAACATGGTAGACAAGCGATGGAGTGTACCTATTTCTAGGTCCAACACCATCATAGGCACATTACAGGCACACATCGACGATTGGGCTTCACCACAACAATTTTCGAAGACACGCTTAAGGGTTGAGTTAGTCACATAATCGCTCCCCGGCTTCATAGAGGACTTTGAAAAATGACAGGATGATGCAATCTGCTCTGAAAAATACACCATCCCCGCCTCTGCAGAGGGCTTAAGAAAAAGGATATGCTCAATATCTCACCTCTGTAGAGGGCTTACATGATTGATTGATTGATTGAAAACAAACTTAGGATGCACGATGCACTACCCTGGGGCACAAGTCTTTGCATCTAAGGTCAAACACATTGCTAACATCTATAACAGATAGCTTACCTTATATATGCCCCCACCTTAAGGTGGTTGATATTAGTTATCGATATCAAGCATGTTAAGGTAGGTATAAAACACACAAGGGAACACCAACTTTCACAAAGACTATGCCCCTCGGAGGTGACATGTACTTGATGGTTGCCAAATGTTCCCACAAACACATGTCTACAAGAAACATGTTAGTGTCTACAACATCATGATAAACAACAACATCAATGCATATGATTTACCACACAAAGAGCCAAGGTTATACAACGAATCCAAAGTTTCAAGGATAACCATATGGCTATATCACGAAACTCTCTGAATCGAGTACCTCCAAGGCTAGATTCAAAGGTAAACAAAGGTGCACAAAGCAATAGTCATGTTAAGGTTTGTAAATGTGATAGAAACATCATGAAATTCACTACACAGAAAGTACGAGTGCTTCCACTAGCCAATCATCGGATAAGATATACAACCCCATCATCATATTATGAACTAAGTCCATTTTTTGATTTCTCTCAAAAGGGACACTAGGTCCGCATCAGTATAAATGTTTTTCATCATCCTCCAGCTAGGTGGAAACACTAGAGGAAGGGAAACAATAAATAAGAGAGGAGAAAACAAATGTCATAGGCACAGTCACGTAGGAGAGTGCCCCCAAGTGACCAACTACAACGCTATGTCCGTAAGACACAACACACAATAATAAAATCATAGAGATAGGCAATATAGAAGAATGATGATACAAATAGAAGAAAGGTCACAAAAGAGGTGGTCTCCTGGTATCTTGAACCCTACGGGAGAATCTGAGGTCATCCCAGGAGGCCTATACAACATATAACACATCATGGGGGAAGCACATCACAAGAGAAAGATAAAAGGGTTAGAGATAATTACCTGTTAGCACCATCATTAAGAACAAACATATCTATCATGTTGTTTTGATCTTGTTGAATTAACATTAAGTTTAGGATGAGGGGAAACTTTCTTTTCTTTAAAAGGATTATATCCAATGCCGCTTGAGTAATGTGTTGAAGCAGATTCTATAGGTACTCTAATTCCTTGTTGATTTACACCAAATCTCTTACCTACATAGGCGTTATGTTTGTACAAAATTTGAAATCCACAACCATATAGAGAGTCCAGTTCCTTAGAAGAAGGTGAGGCCTCGTAGGTATCATAATTTGTAGTATAAGTGAGGGTATTGTTTTTATTTTCTACCAAGGGGATTTTAGGTTTCTTAGGTGCTTCAAAAGATTGCTTAGGTGAGATCGATGCCACTTTTGATGTATCAAGGCTATTAATTTTATATTCCCCTATACTGTAAGGATTAAAATCTAATGAGCCGCAATTGTCATCAAATAGTACATTTGATGGTATAAAATCTTTCACAACATCATTCGTGGCTAAGAGCTTTGATGAACCATCTTGTAAAGTGTTTAAGCTCATATGATTATAAACTGGTTGTTGTTTTTCAATGTGTAGACAATTATCTAGTTCAAGATCGGCATGAATAGTATGAAGTTTACCTTTGAATATAAATTTGATTGAATGATGCAAGGTGGAAGGAACTGCCCCCAATGCATGAATCCAAGGTCTACCAAGAATCATGTTGTAAGAAAAGAACAAGGCATGACATGAATCAGGGTATGCACAAGCACATGTCCTACATGTATAGGTAGAGTTATAGTGCCCACGGATTGTCATCCAACATTATCAAAGCCACAAATGCTAATGTCATTTGGTGTGATTTGTGATGTGTCAACCTTGATTTTGTCTAGTAGGTCAATGCTACAAACATTAAGAGTTGATCCAGTGTCAATCATAACTTGTTTTACCAACGTTCTATTTATTGTGGCAAAGATTATAAGAGGATCATATTGGTTTTGAACTTCAATTGACGGTAATTCCTATGGTTGAAAGAGAATATCTATTTTTTTTGCATGCATACTATCCAATATGGCTACTACATCATTAGGCTTAATAGTAGGTGGCACAATCACCTTTTGTAAAGCTTCTTGTAGCATTCCATGGTATGTAGGTGATGTTTGTATCAAATCCCAAAGAGAGATCTTAGCTGGGGTAGTGCGAAGCTGTTTGACAAGATCATACTCTTGACCACTTTTATGAGTAAGACGAGGTGATGGAGGGAGCATAGGTTGAGAACATGGAAGAGAGACAGGCACATGCAGTGATTGGTTACTTTGCTTATTATTATAGGTGTTTTATGTGTGAGCAATCACATTGTGGTGTGGTTGTTGTTAGACATTTTGAACACCTTGAACCATAATCATCAGTTTTAAGCAAGAGGGTGCACTAAGTGCCCCTCGGACAATCATTTTAGTAATATTGCTATGAAGTCCATTAAGGATTATTAAATTAACATTGTTTTCCTCTTGATTGCACCCAATATCCATCCCCAAAGAATTTAATGTGAGAGACCTTTTATCATCCACTAATCCTACATCTTGGCTAGGGAGAGCAGTGGGAGGAGAGGAAGGTACATCCTCAATATCATCATCATACTCTGTGGTGGAAAAGGGCTTTTCACTCTCGTCTTTCTCATGAGTATTCCTAGGGATGAATTTGGTTAAATCTTCTAATATCAAAGGATATGCTCCTATAAATAATGTGAAGATACTAAAATCACGTGTATAACAAAGTAATTGCAACTCATATGTAGAACATATAGAAGCATCAATACCATTGATATAAGCTATGTGTTCTAGAACATGAGAATTCTCATTAGTGAAATTAGTGAAATTTTCAAAACCTAGGATATACTCATGTAAAGATTTCAGAGATGAATAACATGAAGATGCCATAATGAAATGAAAAATCATATTTTAACAATTTTCCAAGAGTAAACAATATGCAAAATGACCTAAAATGCTTGATTTTTTTGTACTTTTTCAATGCAAATATATGAAAGAAAAGGTGTTGTAAGGATTTTTATCAGGGGTAGAAAACAATATGTCTGATATCAGTCTAATACAACAATAAGATCCTTTACCACATACTTTTGATGCAAATCCAAGATAACGCCAAGTCAAAATATAGCGAAAAATATGTCGAAATAAGCACTTTTTTCACCAAAATTCAATGCAAAAGAGAATAACAAAGGGTGTTGTGAGGAAAAATGTTGATGAAAAAAAATAATATCATTAATAACAGCGACTTGGTGCCAAAATACCCAGCACAACACGCTCTTAGCGCTACTTAAGGTAAAACCCTAGTGAAAATATAGCAAAATATGTAATCTTTCACAGTTTTTCAATTCCAAGACCTAGCAAAAGGGGTTCTGTAAAGAATTTTAGGAGGTAAAAATAATAATATCAATGATTTAAGTCACCTAAATCCAAAAAATTGATCACAACATGCTTGGAGTGCAAGCTAGGTCACACCCTAAGGCCAAAATAGCCAAAATGTGTGGTTTTTTGCAAAATTTTCGCTACAAGAACCCGATAAAAGGGTGTTGTGAAGATTTTTATAAGAGGAAGCAAATGATTACCCTAATAAAAGAAAATTAATGCAGAAATATCCTTCACAACACACCTATAGTGCAAGTTTAGAGAGTCGATAAGGCCAAATTTAGTGAAAATTGTTGTTTTTGAAGCCCTAGGTTTAAGATCTTGGGATAAAATGCTATGTGTTGGTTTTTTCCCAGACTGGATGCTTATTCCCAGATTTCCATACAAGGTAGCCATCAATGATCAATAGGATCTCTGGGCCAGGGGCCAACAGTATAGGAGATAGACTCTATATTTTATCTCTTCTTCTTCAGGCTTTGAAAAACCTAGGGGGGTATTCCCTACTCAACATCCACGAGAATATACATACAAAAGGATGGGATGCTGACAGAAAGTAGATAAGTCCTCCTATAAGTCGACCAAAACTGTAAGATAAGGACAAAGGGGCTAGCTCTGCGCCTATTTGCAGTTGTAGACAGAGGACTTGGATCCTAAACTACTACTGTCCTAAAGGTTGTTTTAAAGTTTGATTTTAACTTTGTATTTGGATGCAGAGCTGAACATGGTATGTAACACTAACACAAAGCAAGATTGGTGCCTATCCAGGGCCTGGAGTCAGTAGACATACACCTGTGAATGATCAGCATGAACAACTAAAGTTGGATTTCAGGGGGATATATGTGATATCTGCCTTACAGATATCTCCCAATACAGAGTGTTAAGCTATCTATACTTATGGCATCCCTATTGTAGTATACCCTTCCCAATATTCAATCTAAGAACAATTTAATCTACCCCTTGAGGAGAAGTTAAAAGATCAAACATTCAACAAAGGAATTCTATGTTCTAGAGTCTTAGACATTCCTTAAATACCTAGACTCAGAAGAAAGATACATGCAACACTAGAGACAGAATTAGCACAACACATGCAAACATAGCATTACTCATATAAGATTAACCATGAAATCAGTGGATTCATGCAAGAAACATACTACAGGAGATACATAAACTCACAAGTTTTGCTACACAGAGCAACCAAATTAGCTGTATTGTATTACAGAGCCTGAGTGTTCAACTTTCAACAACCAAAAAAAAGGTAACACCATCTGCCTATATCAGCCAGAAAGTGTACCTTTAGCAATTAATTACATGTTTTTTGACAAAAATCTGCCAGGTACAGTCCTTAGAAGGAATGGCACTCAGAAGCTATTACTGCAATCAGACAGGAGAGTAGACAAGGGTGGCCTTGAGCCCTGCACTGCCATCTGGGAGTCTTCATTCACAATCAGGCAGTTTGATCATTGTACCATTGCCCATACATCTGCACTGTCGCCATTAAAGGTCTCAACCACCCACAGCCAATGGAAAAAGGTAGTAACAGCGCCCTTAGAAAATTTCCTGCCAAAAGATAATTCGTTGAAAATTTAAAAATGTAGGAAGAATAGTCCCACATGCACCCTACCGAGACCACTTCACCACTTTATAAACATGGTCGCAAACATAATAAGCATTGAGCAGTTTTGCCACGCTCGACACATGCCTCTCAGCCCAAAGCCCATCGCCAAGACCCAAACCATCGGCCTACTCCACAAATCTCCTGCCGACCTCAATGGTCTCGCCGATGCCTACCAAAATACCCCCTTCGGCAAGACAACTACCATCGGCCAAGCCAAAAGCTTCCCTGCCGATACACTGAGTCACACCGATGACCATATACACACCTTCGCTTCCCACCTCCGTCGGTGAGACCAACCCTATCGGCACCACAAAAAACCTCTCGGCCGATAATACAACTCACGCCGACAGACCCTGGCTTCCTCCCTCCTTCGGTGTGACATACACCATCGGGCAACTTGAAACTCCTCTGGCCAACCTCAATAGTCTTGCCGATACACCAACAAGCTACACTCTATCAGTGAGACCAACCCCGTCGGCCAAACATTCCACACTTCCACCGATGAACAAAGTCACACCGAAACCAGCTCCACTGTCGGCCAGACCATCCATATCAGCCAGACATAAATGACACTCGCCGATAACATCGATCACTCTGATAAACACATCCTTTGGCGAGACACACGCCGATGACACTTCATCGGCCAAACACTCACATCAACAGCCCAAAAAACACCACGTCGATAACACTTCATCGGCGAGACCAAACACACGGTTCACCCAATGGTCACTCTCCACACTCCCGTCGGCCAGACCAACGCTATTAGCCAAACCAAAAATTCCCCAGCCGATGAAGAGTGTTATGCCGATACCTTCCTTTGCAATCCCCGTCGGTGAGACCTAGACTGTCGGGCTAACTTCCATCGACCAGGCCGATATGCATACTCACTCCGATGGCAACTTCATCGGGGTGACCACTCCCATCGACGGAGCCAAAAATAACATTGCCAATAGCTGTCTCTTGCCGATGAACACTTGACTTACTCCCATCAGTATGACCATCTCCTTCGATGGAACCACAATTTCCTTTGCCGATAGCACAAAGTCTCAGCGAAACAAAGAACATACCATGCTATCGACATGATCACTGAGACATAAGTGACCTCACACCGATGGACAAAACATGATGACCCCTTCCTCAAGAAAGATGATGTGGATGCTGCAAAACACTGAAGGGGTGCCAAAACTTAAAACTTTTTTGGATCTTTTGGTAAGGTGCCTACATGAAAATCTGCTCAAAAACTATAAGTCAATTCAGGCACCAATAGTGGCTCTGTCTAAGGATGTGTTGGTGTTTTTCCTAGACTGGATGCTTATTCCCAGATTTCCCTACAAGGTAGCCATCAGTGATCAACAGGATCTCTGGGCCAGGGGCCAACAGTGTAGGAGATAGACTCTATATTTTATCTCCTCTTCTTCTTCAGGCTCTGCAAGACCTAGGGGGTATTCCCTACTCAACATCCATGAGAATATGCATACAAGGCTGGGATGCTGACAGAAAGCAGATAAGTCCTCCTGTAAGTAGACCAAAACTGAAAGATAAGAGCAAAGGGGCTAGCTTTGGGCCTATTTGCAGTTGTAGACAGAGGACTGAGGATCCTAAAACTAACTCTAATGTCCTAATGGTTGTTTTAGATTTTGATTTGGAGTTTAAGTTTGGATGCAAAGCTGGACATGGTTGTAACACAAACACAAAGCAAGATTGGTGCCTATCCAGGGCCTAGAGTCAGTAGACATACACCTGTGAATGATCAGCATGAACAGCTAGAACTGGATTTCAAGGGGATATATGTGATATCTGCCTTACAGATATCTCCCAATACAGAGTGTTGAGTTATCTCTACTTATGGCATCCCTACTGCAGTATACCCTTCCCAATGTTCAACCTGAAAACAGTTTAATCTACCCCTTAAGCAGAAGTTAAAAGATCAGACATTCAACATAGGAATTCTATGCTCTAGAATCTAAACATTACTCAAATATCCAGATTCAGAAGAAGAATACATGCAATACTGGAGACAGAATTAACACAACACATGCTAAGATAGCATTTCTCATATAAGATTAATCATGAAATCAGTGGGTTCATGCCAAAAACATACAACAAGAGATACATAAACTCATAGGTTAAGCTGTACAGAACAACCAGATCAACTTGTTATGAGTTATAGAGCCAAAAATCTTCAACTTTCAACAACCACAAATGAGTAACACTTCCTGCTTATAACAGACAGGTAGTGTACCATAGCAATTAATTACATGGTTGACCAAAAATCCCGCCAGATACACAGTATCAGGAAAATGGCGCTCAAACACATTACCAGATTGGCGCCCAAACATGAATGCAGCAGGTAGGGGAGGGGACAAGAAGATATCTTGAGCACTGCGCCACTGTCCACTGATGTACACCTTCAATCGGGTACCAGATCTGCCCATACCTCTGCAACCTTCACCATTAATGGCGCACCAACCCACGGCCTTGGGAAAAACATCTAACAGTCGATCGCAACCATTTCCCGCCAAGATTCATCATCATGATATTTGAAAATGCAGGATATCAATTATCCCACATGCACCCCGCGATGACCTCATTAACACTTTATATACTAGGTCATGAGCATATATGATGTCGGTGCTTTTGCTCCTGACGACACTAGTATAAGACTTCATCATCATCATCATCCTCCAGCAGCATGATATCTTGTTGCTTGAAATATCACCCTGACGTCAGCATCATATTGCAATATAACTGCATGATAATCGCCTTCATCCGCACAACCTGATCCATCGGAGGAACATCCTCCTGCTGAGCCTATACCAAAAGTCTGGCCGATGAACATCCTGATGACATCATCATCATATCCTGCTGACGTCATCATCATATCTGCCTACTGCGCACCTCCTCATATCCGGATGACGTCATCATCATGTTTGCAAATATCGGGGGATCTCCACAAGATGATCTGTGTTAGAAATATGACCCCCCCGGACCTTGATGACGTCATCATCATATTAACATCAGGATGATATTCGGAAGACAACCGAATATTTGGAAATATCATCCTGATGTACAAATATCAGGTTGCACTGTAGCTCCACTATAAGATCGGGGCGATAGATGAATATGATGATGCTTGAAAAGATCACCCCCACTAGATAATGCACGAAGCCGGCAGGCAGATATCTCCTTGATATCAGCATCATCATGACGCTGGAACAAACATACACCCGAGTGATATAAAAATATCATCCCCTCCTTCAGAAATATCATGATGCAGATAGGCAGAGAAATAGATATCACCCTGATATAAGGATGACGTCAGCATCATCAGGATGAGAAACAATGAACATGAAGTGATACAACATCATCAGGATGATATTGACTAAGATCATCCTGACGTTCAAAATATGATGACCCCAGTGAATATCGGGTCACACTTAGAACTCTTCAACAACATCATCAGGATGATCATAACCAAGATCACCCGATGATAGAAATATCACCCCGGCGAAATATCATGAAGGCAGAAAATATGATGACCCCCGCAAGCAACACAGTGATAACTGGAAATATGATGATGATGACGACGACCCTTAAGAAAAAACAAGTCAGGTCGAACAACTTAGAGAATAACCCCTTCAGAATATCGGGGCAACATCATCATCATGTTTGGGCAAGGTGATAAATGGAAGATCACCGGATACTTGAAAAATCACCCCCGCAAGCAAATCAGGGCGCACTGTAGCTCATCAGTAGGATCAGGATGATATCCAAACATCACCCGATAATAAAATATGATGATGACGTTGAAAAACAAGTCGAAGCAAACATGTTAATGCAGACCATCATCGAAGACAAGATGATGATGATGACCTCCTCCTCAGGAAAATATGATGCTGCAGCTGAAAAATGCTGAGGAGGTCCAACACTTAGGAAAATGGGCAAGAAGATAAAGGGTTCAAATGAAGAAACCCCCTGATCATGAAAAATCAACCCCAGGTCAAAATGAGTGCTAACAGTGGCTCCGAATGGGGACGTGCAGGTGAAAACCTGCAGCGAGAACCAGATCTCCAGGCAGACCAGACAAAAAGCTAAAAAACGTGAGCTGTACAAGGCATTTACACTACATACATATTTTTACAAATGTGCATAGCAACCAGTTATTCATGCAAAATAGAACTTAAGGAATTGGCCATGCACAGGCAATTCCAGAACTTCACCATCTAGGGCCTAGAGGAAATAAGAATCCTCCCCATGAGTATTGCAAACCTGATATGGGCCCATCCATAAGGGTTGAAATTTACCATGTTTACCCTTTTCCTGACCTTTAGCATTCCAAATGAGCACCAGATCATTGACTTGAAACTTCCTTTTTGTAGTTCTCCTGTCAAACTGATATTTCACATCTTGTTGTCTTTTGAGATTGATCTGGTGGGCTTTCCTTCTGTCTTCATCCAATGCAACCAGCTGATTCACTCTTTCTGTCATGGAATCTTCAATCTCCTCATCATTTTCCTGAATGAATCTGTAAACTGGTAGGAGATTGTTTATGGGCAGTCTAGCTGATGCACCATATACTAGCTCAAAAGGTGACTTCCCAATAGCCCTTTTCACTGTCACTCTGTCAGCCCATACTGCTAAGTTCAACTTTGAGTCCCAAGCTCTCTTGTTCTTGTCCAGTATCCTCTTGATAATTTTCATGATGCTTTTATTGCTTGATTCTGCTTGACCATTTCCTTGTGGGTGATATGGTGATGTATATGACAGATTTATCCCATACCTGTTGCAAAAATCAACAAATTCACCTGATCTGAAGCACATAGCATTATCAGTGATTATCTTAAATGGTACTCCAAACCTGATGATGATGTTTTCTAGTATGAAATCTGTCACCACCTTACTTGTAGCTCTCTTAGTTGGAATGGCCTCAATCCATTTGGTAAAGTAATCAGTTGCCACCAAAATCCAACTGTGTCCCCCACTTGATTTGTCTGCAATTTCCCCTATGAAGTCAATTCCCCATTGCTGGAATGGAGCATCCACAGGTACAGTTCTGAGGGGTAAAGCACCATCATATTTCAGCTTTCCTGAAAATCTTTGGCAAGGGTCACACTTTCTCACTAACCTTTGTGCATCTGAAAAGAGAGTAGGCCACCAATATCCTGCCCTGAGAATTTTATGAGCTGTTGTTTGGGCAGTATAATGTCCACCACACAATCCTTTATGCATGTCAATCAAAACATTGTTAGCCATATCCTCACCCACACATCTCAGCAGCACACCATCAGGGTTTTTCCAGTATAGCTCACCTTGAACAATAACATACCTGATTGCATGTAACTTTAAAGTCCTCTTTTGACTGTCACTGAAATGGGAAGGACAATTCAGATTTTGCAAGTAGTAGATAATATCCTTGTACCATTCAAATCCTGATACATTTACACTCTCATCTTGGACTGCATTAACTTGGCATGCTTCCAAGTTTGACTGTGCCATCATCTTGGCTAATCCTTGTCCTCTTATCAACTTAGTAACTTGTATGTCTATGTTGAACTCCTGCAGTTTGTTTATCCATCTGCACCTTCTTCCAGTCACCTCCTGCTGAGTGAATATGTCTTTGACTGCTGCATGAGGTACATATGCAATTATATATGATCCTACCAAGTATGGTCTGAAACTTTTGATGGCTCTGACCAGTGCATATGCCTGTTTTTCCATAATATCATACTTCAACTCAGCGGCCTGCAAGGACATACTGAAGAAAGCGATGGGCTGTTCAAAACCATCTTCATTTTTCTGTAACAAACATGCAGCAACAGTATGAAAGGAAGCAAATGAAAATACTTGGAATGGCCTAGAAAAATCAGGAGATTTAAGAACAGGGGCCATCTTGATTGCCTCTTTGATATTCTGAAATGATTCTATTGCTTCCCTTTCCCAGTTGACAGTTGCATCCTTCTTCATCATCTTGGAAATGTTCCTTGTGGTTTCTGCAAAGTTGGGAACAAATCTTCTAACAAAATTTATCTGTCCAAAGAAGGACTGAACTCCTTTCACAGTTTTTGGCATTTGAATCCTGTCAATAGCAGCCACTCTCTCTGGATCTATCCTGACTCCATCCTTGGAAACAATATGTCCCAGAAGCTTTCCTTCAACTACCCCAAAGGCACACTTCTTTGGATTTAAAGAAATACCATACTCTAGTGCTCTTATGAAAATCTGCTCCAGATGCAAACAATGCTGCTCTTCTTTCTTCGAGTAAGCAGTCAGGTCATCCTGATATACAGCCAGGATTGAATCAATCAGCCCTACAAAAGCAACATCCATTGCTCTTTGAAATGTAGCACCTGCATTTGTTAGTCCAAATGGCATTCTAACATACACATATGTTCCCCATAGAGTGGTAAAGGCAGTTTTATACTGTTCTGATTCCTTTACCTTTACCTGATTATATCCTGAAAATCCATCCATCATGGATAGGAGTTCACAACCAGTCACTCTCTGCAACATAGCTTCCATATTAGGTAGTGGATAGTTATCCTTTAAAGAGGATACATTCAAGTTCCTGAAATCAACACAAAGCCTAATATCACCATTCTTTTTTCTGACTGGGACAAGGTTAGACACCCAAGTTGAATGTCTGATTGGCACAATTATTCCAGCTTCCCTGAGCCTTCTGAGTTCTTCTTGCATCTTGGGAGCTAAGGTAGGATTAATAGGTCTTTGCTTTTGTCTAAATGGCTTAGCTCCAGGCTTCAATGGGATCTCATGCTGGAATAAATCTTCCCTATAGGCTTTTAGGTCCTCATATGACCAAGCAAAAACATGTTTATACTTTTTCAGTAATGCAATCAGCATACTCCTAATGTGTGGTTTGAGCTGTTTACCAATGTATACTTTCTGAGGGGCCTGAGATGTCCCCAAATTTATCTCCTCTAAATCTTCCTTATTTGTGGGAGATGTCCTTGTGACCATTTTATCTCTACTGTCAACAGCTCTTTCCAAAGCTACCAACCCTCTAGGGATTTTATTAGTCTTCAATTGAATGATCTCTTTTCCCACAAGAGTCTCTTTTCCATCTACAGTCTCTACAAAAGCTTGGAAATCAATCTGTTGATTCTCATACTCATCTATGCAGTGCAAAAATTTCAACAAATCCCTATCATCATTAAACACTTGCCAACTGCATATGTTTTCTGGTATGGCAGGCCTAATTTTAACTTCTACATTTGTAACACCTGACAGAGTGATGTCATCTGGCCTTATTGCAACATTGGCTAAGAAATCAGCCATAACATTTTTTGACCTCTCTACCCAGCCTATTGAAAATGCATCAAATAATTCAATGGTATCCCAAACAGCATGCTTGTATTGTTTCAGTCTTTTATTTTTTGCAGCATACTTATTTCTAATTTGGGATACAATCAGCTCAGAATCCCCAAATACTCTTAACATCTTAATTCCATGTTTGAGAGCAATATTTAGGCCTAAGAGTAAAGCCTCATATTCTGCAATATTGTTTGTGCAATCAAACCTCAGCAAGAAAGAGAATTTGAGGAGCTTACAAGTTGGAGACAGGAAAACAACTCCAGCTCCAGAGCCTTCTTTTGCACAAGCTCCATCAAAAAACATGGTCCATAAGCCTTGCTGATCCAGCTCTTCAATGCAGACATTTTTCTTTTTATCTTCTGTATCATCTGAGACAACCTTGAAGTTATCACAGTCAGTGTCTACAAAGCATACTTGTTCCTCTGCTTCTTGGTCTTCCACTATCTCTGATGATCTTTGCTCTCTGATTAGCTTGACATCCCTGCCATTCATTGGAATCATGGCATATGACAGGTCCAGCTGCATACTTCCACCAATTAGTGCTGCCCATCTTCTTGACAACAACATACCATACTGTGGCTTGATGTCAACCACTGTTATATTCATTTTATATTTCTTTTCAGGAAATGCTGCCAGTTTGAAATCTACATCCTTCATGATTCCAATGACTGGTACCTCTCTGGCATCCATAGCATAACATTTTCCACATGCCTTGTCAATTTTCAATCCAGTTTGTTGCATGATGGCCAAAGGCATGACATTTGTGGATGCTCCAGAGTCAAGCATACAATTTCTAATTATTTTTCCATTTATAACCAGGGAAACATAAAATGGTTCCACTTGTGATGGACACTTTGTCATAGTCACTCCTAAATAAACTTCAGGAGTCTCATCTTCTTCATTACACATGATATGTTTCTCACCCTGGGTCTGATCATTTTGTTTAGCTTGAAAAGGTACCCCTGAGATTAGGGATATTGTCCTATTCTTGATCTCTTCCACTTTCATGAGTTCCATAAGTGGAACAGAGACTTTTACCTGAGAGAGGATCTGAGCTATATCAAATGGAGCATAGTTTTGTACAACAGTTGTAGCTTGCTCCACAATCTTGTTTTTATCCTGAGCTGATTTAGCTTTCATTTTCATAGTTCCCTGATCATCATTCTTGTCTTGGGAACCTTTACTTTGATCTTCAGCCTGAGGGTTTTTGTTTTCTGGTCCTTGAAATTCATGACCTGTTCTGTGTCTAAAATTCTGTTTATTATTTACCCACTGCCTTTTTTGTGGTTCAGTTCCTTTATGACCATGCATTAGCTGACCTGCAGAAATGTCTTCTGGCTGATGTGGGCTGCCTACTTGATTTTTACCTCTGAGATTGTAGTTGCTTTTGACTTGAGCAACTGCTGCAGCTGTGAAGGCTCTAATTTCCTCATCAGAAGGTTGTTGTAAGTTACTCAGAAAATTGTGTGAGTTCTGAGCATACACATAGTTATCCTCATTATCTTCATCATATGGGAGCTGTTGGCAGGCCTGAATTTGATGATCTGTATTGTCATCAGCATCATAAAGAGTGTATCCATTGCCTATGGACATCATATTAACATCATCATCCTGCACATGATGTGGCTCATTGCATTCATTACAAGATGTAGCATTATCATACAAGGATTGAGCAATCATACACTGTGACTGTGAATGCGGCATCTGACAAATTATACACCACGGAGCATCATCAGCAATATTTATAGCTTTCTTTAGAGGATCAGGAGTTTCTTTGACATGTTGGGCCCTCTGATTTGTATTATTACGTGGGAATACAGGCTTACCATCATGCCAATTGGTGTTATAAGGCATATCATGTAATGATGGCCTCTTTTCCTGCCTTTGATAGACTTGCCTATCAGGACCCATCCCTTTTTCACTTCTAGCTAATCTATAGCTTAGGTCCTTAACAACATTTGCCAATTTGTCTATCTTATCTTCAGGGGCAGATGTACTACCTTGAGTGTTCTGAGGCTTGTTTGGATTCTGCAGAATTTTTACATCATCCCTTCTATTTGTCTTGCCCGATGCTTTCCTATTGTTTTCAATATTTACTGCAATTCTGAAAGCATCCCTGAGAGTAGCAGGACCTTTATCTCTTAATCCATATGCAGTCTTTGCATCAAAGGCATTGATATACAAAATTATGCACATTGGTTCATTTGGCCTCATGTGATGTGGCAATTTGTTCAACACTTTAGTAAATCTTGCATTAAAATCTGCAACCTGCTCATTTGACCCTTTAGCGATACTGGTGAACTCATTTACAAAAAAGCTAGGGTCAGTTTTATCACCATATTGCTCCTTGAACATCCTTTTAAAATCATCCCATGATGAAATACTCCGGTCAGGCAGATTCCTGTACCATTCTCTTGCCTCATCTATTAAGGATTGCATGAATGACTTCATGAAAACATCCTCATGCTCAACCTCAAAATTATCCATGACATTTTGAAAGGCTTTTAGATGATCTTCTCCTGACACTGTGTTGTTTCCTGAAAATTTAGGCACTTGCAGCCTCAGATGCTTATCAATGGGGTTAGGATACCCAGGAATACCATCAAACACCAGCTGCCTGAATCTATCTAACTGCATGGGCTGTCTGTTTAACTGATTAACATTAACATTTCTGTTTGCATTTTGGTTTCCTGCATTGTTCAGTAGTATCCTAGCATCATTCACATTTTGTCTCTCATCATGATGCTGATGTTGCACTTCATATCTTTGCTGATGTCTTTGCACATTTGCATTCTCTAGGGTAGGAACTGAATCATTTTGGGCAGTTCTTAAGGCTTGCACTTTCTGCTTTATATCATCTCTGATTTTCATGGCTTGTAGGTATTCTAGTTCTGCTCTTAGACTTCTGATTTCTTCAGCTAACTGTTCATCCTTAGGTCTGGAGGTAGATGGTCTCATACCATTCTGGTCATCATCTTCATCATCCCTCAGAGACTCTGCCTCTTCAAACCTTTCACTTGGGTCTAGAAAAGGGCGTTCTTGGAAAACCTCTGACCTCATTCTCATGCTACCACCCTGTTGCCTCTCATATGCACCTTGAATATCAGCTTCTGCATTTGAAAAATAAGGCGCATGCTGTCCTGATGGCCTAGGGTTATCTTGTATATCATCACCTTTTCTGGGGGAGCTCTCATGACTAACTGAGACAGTTCCCTTTCTTCTGTACATCATTCTTTTTGTTAATGGTAACTCTTCAAATAAAGGATTTTGTTGGGATCTTCTCCCCTGCATATAAATTTTACTTTGACCGGTTGGGAGATTACTTCGGAGTCGCCACCTATTACTAGGAACTGTTTTCTTCTGAAAACCAGGGTTCTTTCACAAGGTTCCCTAGTAGAGTCGCCAATTTCTGTTGGTGTTTTTCCCAGACTGGATGCTTATTCCCAGATTTCCCTACAAGGTAGCCATCAGTGATCAACAGGATCTCTGGGCCAGGGGCCAACAGTGTAGGAGATAGACTCTATATTTTATCTCCTCTTCTTCTTCAGGCTCTGCAAGACCTAGGGGGGTATTCCCTACTCAACATCCATGAGAATATGCATACAAGGCTGGGATGCTGACAGAAAGCAGATAAGTCCTCCTGTAAGTAGACCAAAACTGAAAGATAAGAGCAAAGGGGCTAGCTTTGGGCCTATTTGCAGTTGTAGACAGAGGACTGAGGATCCTAAAACTAACTCTAATGTCCTAATGGTTGTTTTAGATTTTGATTTGGAGTTTAAGTTTGGATGCAAAGCTGGACATGGTTGTAACACAAACACAAAGCAAGATTGGTGCCTATCCAGGGCCTGGAGTCAGTAGACATACACCTGTGAATGATCAGCATGAACAGCTAGAACTGGATTTCAAGGGGATATATGTGATATCTGCCTTACAGATATCTCCCAATACAGAGTGTTGAGTTATCTCTACTTATGGCATCCCTACTGCAGTATACCCTTCCCAATGTTCAACCTGAAAATAGTTTAATCTACCCCTTGAGCAGAAGTTAAAAGATCAGACATTCAACATAGGAATTCTATGCTCTAGAATCTAAACATTACTCAAATATCTAGATTCAGAAGAAGAATACATGCAATACTGGAGACAGAATTAACACAACACATGCTAAGATAGCATTTCTCATATAAGATTAATCATGAAATCAGTGGGTTCATGCCAAAAATATACAACAAGAGATACATAAACTCACAGGTTAAGCTGTACAGAACAACCAGATCAGCTTGTTATGAGTTACAGAGCCAAAAATCTTCAACTTTCAACAACCACAAATGAGTAACACTTCCTGCTTATAACAGACAGGTAGTGTACCATAGCAATTAATTACATGGTTGACCAAAAATCCCGCCAGATACACAGTATCAGGAAAATGGCGCTCAAACACATTACCAGATTGGTGCCCAAACATGAATGCAGCAGGTAGGGGAGGGGACAAGAAGATATCTCGAGCCCTGCGCCACTGTCCACTGATGTACACCTTCAATCGGGTACCAGATCCGCCCATACCTCTGCAACCTTTGCCATTAATGGCGCACCAACCCACGGCCTTGGGAAAAACATCTAACAGTCGATCGCAACCATTTCCCGCCGAGATTCATCATCATGATATTTGAAAATGCAGGATATCAATTATCCCACATGCACCCCGCGATGACCTCATTAACACTTTATATACTAGGTCATGAGCATATATGATGTCGGTGCTTTTGCTCCTGACGACACTAGTATAAGACTTCATCATCATCATCATCCTCCAGCAGCATGATATCCTGTTGCTTGAAATATCACCCTGACGTCAGCATCATATTGCAATATAACTGCATGATAATCGCCTTCATCCGCACAACCTGATCCATCGGAGGAACATCCTCCTGCTGAGCTTATACCAAAAGTCTGGCCGATGAACATCCTGATGACATCATCATCATATCCTGCTGACGTCATCATCATATCTGCCTACTGCGCACCTCCTCATATCCGGATGACGTCATCATCATGTTTGCAAATATCGGGGGATCTCCACAAGATGATCTGTGTTAGAAATATGACCCCCCCGGACCTTGATGATGTCATCATCATATTAACATCAGGATGATATTCGGAAGACAACCGGATATTTGGAAATATCATCCTGATGTACAAATATCAGGTTGCACTGTAGCTCCACTATAAGATCGGGGCGATAGATGAATATGATGATGCTTGAAAAGATCACCCGCACTAGATAATGCACGAAGCCGGCAGGCGGATATCTCCTTGATATCAGCATCATCATGACGCTGGAACAAACATACACCCGAGTGATATAAAAATATCATCCCCTCCTTCGGAAATATCATGATGCAGATAGGCAGAGAAATAGATATCACCCTGATATAAGGATGACGTCAGCATCATCAGGATGAGAAACAATGAACATGAAGTGATACAACATCATCAGGATGATATTGACTAAGATCATCCTGACGTTCAAAATATGATGACCCCAGTGAATATCGGGTCACACTTAGAACTCTTCAACAACATCATCAGGATGATCATACCCAAGATCACCCGATGATAGAAATATCACCCCAATGAAATATCATGAAGGCAGAAAATATGATGACCCCCGCAAGCAACACGGTGATAACTGGAAATATGATGATGATGATGACGACCCTTAAGAAAAAACAAGTCAGGTCGAACAACTTAGAGAATAACCCCTTCAGAATATTGGGGGCAACATCATCATCATGTTTAGGCAAGGTGATAAATGGAAGATCACCGGATACTTGAAAAATCACCCCCGCAAGCAAATCAGGGCGCATTGTAGCTCATCAGTAGGATCAGGATGATATCCAAACATCACCCGATAATAAAATATGATGATGACGTTGAAAAACAAGTCGAAGCAAACATGTTAATGCAGACCATCATCGAAGACAAGATGATGATGATGACCTCCTCCTTAGGAAAATATGATGCTGCAGCTGAAAAATGCTGAGGAGGTCCAACACTTAGGAAAATGGGCAAGAAGATAAAGGGTTCAAATGAAGAAACCCCCTGATCATGAAAAATCAACCCCAGGTCAAAATGAGTGCTAACAGGATGAATGCCTCTTGCAGGCATGGCAAGAACCACAAAACTTTGGGATGCAGACCAGTCCCTTATCTGTTGGGTAATAGAGTCATAAAGTTACCATGATCCGCATCACCAAACACACTTGATGGCCTAAGGCCACCAAGAAAAGAAAAAACCTGTATCTCCCCTTGCCAAACACCTTATTTTCATCTACATACACTGGGTCAAGCCTGAGAGTACTGCCATGATCTGTCCACAAACAAACCTGGTCATTTGCATATTCAACCTTCTGACTCAGTTTGTTACTGTCAACCTTATGTAAACAACCCTCAGCATCAGGCAACATGTGGATGCAAAATGTATCAAGCAATGCATATTCATATGGTATAGAACACAGGTTATCATCACTATGCATTGCAAAATGATTTCCTAGCTAGACTGAAAATTGAAAGTACTCAAAGTCCACCATGCAACTAGGAACACCAGGGCTCTTTGTATTGTAAGCTGGCCTATCAAAAGAAAAGCTTTCAAATTCACAATTGTGCACATCATGCACACAACCAATAGCAGCACCAAACTGGAAAAGACTAGGCTCTAGCACCTCTTTCAAATCAGGCACATTTTTACAGTCACTTACCTAATGTATGTTGTTTTCTCTTTCATCAAGATGAAAAATGGAATCCAAATCAAAAATAGTGCTCAAACCTTCACCATACTCAAATAGATCCTCATCACCATATGTGTCAAAAATGGGTGACCCAGGTACATCAGCTTGATTATAATATGCCATTTGTTCATGGGCAGAAGAGCATGTATCTTCATCACCAATGGGTTCCCTTTGTGGAGGAGTACCAGCCTGTGTGTCATAAGCAAAACAGTCACAAGATAAAAAAAACCATGCTCTACAGTAGCACTTGTTTCAATCTCTAACTGTTCTTCATGATCTCCATGTGTTTGAAAAGAAGGCAATGATTCACACATGGAACTGTTTCTTTGTTTGCTTATATCTTCTCTGTCTTGAGTACAATACTCACAATTATCTCCACAGGTCCATTCCAAAAGTTGCTCATTGCTGTCCACAACCTCATTGTTGCTTTCATGGTTAGTTGCCTCAACATTGCAATGAGAGTCCTTATTCGTCCTTTCCTTGGCATCCTCAGTATTCATCTTTTCATCTTCACATGATGCCTTAATCATTTGGTCATTTGCAACTTCACAACCATTATTCACACCAAAACCTAAGGACAGGGATTTCTGCAGGTGCTCATTTCTCATTTCTTCCATATTTTCTAAAAAAATGTATGCCATTTGCATGCTTGTCACCTTGAAATCCTTCAGTAATGCACTAGAGCCCTCCTCAAAAGCCTCAAAATATATGCCAACACAGGCTGAAATACCAAGACTGAAGACTTCTGGGATTTGTGAAAGGGCTACTGCAAATCTATGACTAAAATCAATACATGGCTCCTCATCTTATTTTCTAATTTTCATCAATTCTGCAACAAGATCAGCAGGTTCTTTTGGAAATTACTTTTTGAAACAGTCAATAAGCTCATCCCAATAAGCAAAGGATCTCTTTGGAAAGCTCAAATACCAGTCTTTTGCTTTTGCATCAAAGGACCTAACAAAAAACCTCATCCACATATCCTCATCTCTGAATGAATGTTTTTCCATTAACTCATGAAAATTTTGGATATGTGCATTCCCATCACATACAATGTGACCACTAAATCTAGGCATCTGACAGTATATCCTAGCAGACATATTTTCTACTTTATAATCAACCCATGACAAATCCAGTTGGTCATACAAAGGATCAAAAGGGCTGACAAGAGGTTTAGCTTTCTGACTGGTAGACACAATAGGGTTATCATTATTCAACTGAGCCTGCCTAGCCTCTAAGAGTATCAACCTATTTCTTATCTGTTCCATTCTTTCAGTCAACATATCATCCCCCTTTTCACTGAGTATGGGTGTATACATATTTGGATTCATGAAATTTCTATTTTCAGACATCTTTTGTTTGCCTAAGATCTATAATCTCCCCTGGCATCTAACCTATGCAATAAAACAACAATTACAAGTAGGAAGGAGCAAAGTACCTTTTCTCATACAGATGCTGAAATCTGAAAACACATTTTCTGTCTCAACACACACATCAACTTTCATGTGCATTTGAATCTTTTGCAGAGTCGCCACCTCTCTAGAGAGGACAAAAGTCTCAACAGCTTGAAAGCTCATCAAGCATCTCTCTGAGTTCATTCCACCAGCAGAGCATCACCATTTTTGCAAAAGAGTCCCCAGTAGAGTTGCCAATTTTTGTTGGTTTTTTCCCAGACTGGATGCTTATTCCCAGATTTCCCTACAAGGTAGCCATCAATGATCAACAAGATCTCTGGGCCAGGGGCCAACAGTATAGGAGATAGACTCTATATTTTATCTCCTCTTCTTCTTCAGGCTCTGCAAAACCTAGGGGGGTATTCCCTACTCAACAACCATGAGAATATACATACAAAAGGCTAGGATGCTTACAGAAAGCAGATAAGTCCTCCTGTAAGTAGACCAAAACTGTAAGATAAGAACAAAGGGGCTAGCTCTGGGCCTATTTGCAGTTGTAGACAGAAGACTTGGATCCTAAACTACTTCTACTATCCTAAAGGTTGTTTTAAAGTTTGTTTTTGACTTTGTATTTGGATGCAAAGCGGAACATGGTATGTAACACTAACACAAAGCAAGATTGGTGCCTATCCAGGGCCTGGAGTCAGTAGACATACACCTATGAATGATCAGCATGAACAACTAAAACTAGATTTCAGGGGGATACATGTGATATCTGCCTTACAGATATCTCCCAATACAGAGTGTTAAGCTATCTATACTTATGGCATCCCTATTGCAGTATACCCTTCCCAATATTCAATCTGAGAACAATTTAATCTACCCCTTGAGGAGAAGTTAAAGATCAAACATTCAACACAGGAATTCTATGTTCTAGAGTCTCAGACATTCCTTAAATACCTAGACTCAGAAGAAAGATACATGCAACACTGGAGACAGAATTAGCACAACACATGCAAACATAGCATTACTCATATAAGATTAACCATGAAATCAGTGGATTCATGCAAGAAACATACTACAGGAGATACATAAACTCACAAGTTTTGCTACACAGAGCAACCAAATCAGCTGTATTGTATTACAGAGCCTGAGTGTTCAACTTTCAACAACCAAACAAAAGGTAACACCATCTGCCTATATCGGCCAGAAAGTGTACCTTTAGCAATTAATCACATGTTTTTTGACAAAAATCTGCCAGATACAGTCCTTAGAAGGAATGGCTCTCAGAAGCTATTACTGCAATCAGACAGGAAAGTAGACAAGGGTGGCCTCGAGCCCTGCACTGCCATCTGGGAGTCTTCATTCACAATCGGGCAGTTTGATCGTTGTACCATTGCCCATACATCTGCACTGTCACCATTAAAGGTCTCAACCACCTGTAGCCAACAGAAAAAGGTAGCAACAGCGCCCTTAAAAAATTTCCCGCCAAAAGACAATTCATTAAAAATTTAAAAATGCAAGAAGAGTAGTCCCACATGCACCCTGCCGAGACCACTTCACCACTTTATAAACATGGTCGCAAACATAATAAGCGTCGAGCGCTTTTGCCATGCTCGACACACGCCTCTCAGCCCAAAGCCCATCGCCAAGACCCAAACCATCGGCCTACTCCACAAATCTCCTGCCGACCTCAATGGTCTCACCGATGCCTACCAAAATACCCCCTTCGGCAAGACAACTACCATCGGCCAAGCCAAAAGCTTCCCCGCCGATACACCGAGTCACATCGACGACCATATACACATCTTCGCTTCCCACCTCCGTCGGTGAGACCAACCCTATTGGCACCACAAAAAACCTCTCGGCCAATAATACAACTCACACCGATAGACCCTGGCTTCCTCCCTCCTTCAGTGTGACATACACTATCGGGCAACTTGAAACTCCTCTGGCCGACCTCAATAGTCTTGCCGATACACCAACAAGCTACACTCTGTCGATGAGACCAACCTTGTCGGCCAAACATTCTACACTTCCACCGATGAACAAAGTCACACCGAAACTAGCTCCACTATCGGCCAGACCATCCATATCGGCCAGACATAAATGACGCTCGCCGATAACATCGATCACTCTGATAAACACATCTTTCGGCAAGACACACGCTGATGACACTTCATCAGCCAAACAACCCAAAAAATTCTTCCTCGATAACAAACACCATGCCGATAACACTTCATCGACGAGACCAGACACACGGTTCACTCAATGGTCACTCTCCACGCTCCTGTCGGCCAGACCAACGCTATCGGCCAAACCAAAAATTCCCCAGCCGATGAAGAGTGTTACGCCGATACCTTCCTTCGCAATCCCCATCGGTGAGACCTAGACCGTCGAGCTAACTTCCATCGACCAGGCCGATATGCAAACTCACTCTGATGGCAACTTCATCAGGGTGACCCCTCCCATCAACGGAGCCAAAAATAACATTGCCGATAGCTATCTCTTGCCGATGAACACTTGACTTACTCCCATCGGTATGACCATCTCCTTCGGTGGAACCACAATTTCCTTTTCCGATAGCACAAAGTCTCAGCGAAACAAAGAACATACCATGCTATCGACATGATCACTGAGACGTAAGCGACCTCACACCGATGGACAAAACATGATGACCACTTCCTCAAGAAAGATGATGTGGATGCTACAAAACACTGAAGGGGTGCTAAAACTTAAAACTTTTTTGGATCTTTTGGTAAGGTGCCTACATGAAAATCTGCTAAAAAACTGACAGTCAATTTAGGCACCAACACTATGTGAATGCTTTGAAGTCTGATTTATGATGAAATTGACTTACTCTCAGATCTAAAAATAATTTTCAATCCTTAACATCAAAATGTCCATGCAAATTTAATGAAAATGCATCAAAATTGCTAGTTTTTGTTGAAATTTTCTATGCAAAAATGCAAATATTTAAATCTAAATGCAAATTCACACTAAAATGCAAGACAAAAGCCAAATGCAAATTTGAATGAGCCTCTAAAATTAGTAGAAAAATCTCATAAAAGATTTTTCCTACAAACCCTAGATTTTGGAATTACCAGGTTATATAAAATTGTCAAAATTTCCACAAAACCCTAGCAATTAAATAATGAAAATGCAAGGTAAATTTTTGATTTTTTATATTTTTCTATATTTTATATCAGATCTGATGCAAAAATCATGAATTAGGAAAATTTAGAAAGAATTGATGCAATTTAGTAAGCCAAACAATGCAATTTTTTTGTATTTTTCCAAATTTTCAATTTTTTTTGAAAAATTTTCTCAATGCAATGAAATGAATGAATGAAATCAATCCAAATATAAAGACAAACACTTAGCAAGTTGTAATTTAAGTCCAGAAATACGGGTTCACCAAAATGTTTAAAGTAAAATTGGATTTTGTTAATCTTTTGTTGTTTAGATGTTAAAATCCTCTTTTTACCCTAACATTGAAGAATCTAGGGTCGAGTGGCAAGCACTATCATACCCTAGGTCACTTGCAAATTAAGGGAAACTTGGATTAGGGAATTAATTATCAAATTTTCCTTCTCTTATGTCCAATTAACCATTAAAACCCTAATTATGCAAATACGACAACAAATTGACAAATAATGGAAAAAAGCTCTTGCAGACGGGAGTAAAATAACAAATCACAGAGTACATATTTTTTAGGGATCTGATGTGGAATAGTCGGGGACTAAGGTGTGGGCGCCCATGTCCATGGTACCTACTTTTTCAGGGAATCTAGACCTCCTTCCGACACTGAATAGCCCTGTAACTTTTTGATGCAGAGTGCCAGCTGAAACGTGTAAAGAAATGTCTATTTCTTCACTATCGGTAAGAGACTTCCAACGTCTCACCAAATTGTCCAAGCTGTATTTTTATCGGTCTGACTTACCTTGTCGGCCTACGCACATTTTTTCTCCCCGATGGTTTCGCTCTCACCGAAACCACTACGCACATTGGCCAAACTCATGACTATTGGTTTACTTCTTAATTTTCACACCAACCATTATCCTCTCCCCGATGACCGCGACTCCCACGACTTAACCTCAATGGTTAATCACTTCCGTCGGCCAGACTCCCCACTTTGGTCAGACTTCAGTTAGGTGTTCCGATGGCTCACCTCACCCCGATGAGCTTTGACCCATCGGACAGACTCTCCTCTTCGGCCAGACTTTCTTTGCATTCATCAATGGTGTTCTCTCGCTGATGTCTTTTTAGAGCGCTAGTCACATATGATCGGTGGGGTCCAGGTTCCTCCGTCTTCGATCAAAAAGGTTGTATGTGTCTCTGACACTATACAACATAGTTTATATTGAAACAAATGTATCTTCGGCCAGATAGAGTTTGTTTGTCACTGATGCCTACTTGTCGGGTAGAAATTATCTATCGAAAGATCTTCAAAAAGTTATCCCGATGATGGACTCCAAAACACTCGGTGACGACCCGGTACCAAAAACCCTTCAATAGAACATTGGATTTGACTAATTCCTGAGTCAAGCCTTCAACCTCTTAAAGCAATCTGATCCCAAATAACACCTGATCATTTCTCATCGATTTCCTAACTAGTCACATGGAGATGCCTAGTCGAATCTAGCCAAGTTCTCTGGATTCCTGGGTGAGAATGTAGAAAACAACAAACTTAAATGTCTTTCCCCCATCACATCGATACTACACAAGGCTTCAGTGGATGGAGGAAAGGGTCTCTATTTATGAATCAAACCCTAACCCCTAGGTTACAAACCAGCCTTTGTGGAAAAACTGATATTGCACCACCTGCACACCATAGGAACACTAGGAACTACTAGATAATATTCAATTCAGGGCATGGGTGTACACTATCTTAACCAAAACATAAAATACAAAGAACACACAGAAAAACCAACATGTATCACACCCAAAAAACTCTTCTTATTCATTCATCAAGTCTCTACTGTAGCACACACTTCTCTCCTGTGTGACATACAGCTTACCCCTAGAAAAGGGTTAGAGACAATAGTTATTTCCCTTCAACCGTGCAAACTGATATTCAAATTAGTTAGCTGTTGGTCTTACTCCCCAAACAAGCAAAACCACATGTTTTCCTTGCCTAATTACATCAATGGGACCAAATGGATCCTTATTACAATATGATATGGCTTAGAGCCTTATGAAACACCAAAAGAAAACATGATCCTCTACTGTAGAGAAAGTGCTCCTGCACCATACTCCTCCAGTAGGAAAAACTCAAGTCCCTTGAGTTGCCAATTGCTGAAGTGTCATCCCATGCTTCAGAATATCTGCCTCAGTCATCCAAGTGGCCTCTGAATCGAGAAGATCCTTCCACTTCACCAAGTAGTCTTTGTAGGCACCCTTCCTAGTCTCCTTGACAACTTTGGAATCTAGAATACATTCCAACTGCAAAGGTTTGCTTGGAGGCAAATCCTTGGTCCAATCAGCATCTGCATCCACCACATCTGATCCATTTTCATCATGCAATGGAGGTCTAAAAGGATAAAGATCACAAACATTAAAAATAGGAGAGATGCCAAGACCAGATGGTATCTCAATCTCATATGCATTTGGACCGAATCTGTTAACTACTTTGCATGGCCCAATCTTCTTCATTAGGAGTTTAGTTGGTTGACCTTTTGGCAACCTTTCTTTCCTTAGATATGCCATAACTAAATCTCCAACTCTGAACTACACCGCTCTTTTCTTCAAATCTGCCCTTTCTTTGTACTTTGTGACTATTTTTTCCAATTGCAACTTGACTTGATCATGGACTATTTTCATGGAAGTAGAAAAATCTTCACCAAGTGCACTCCTTTTATCCCATCCTTGGAGATCCTTCAATTCAAGTGGCCCCCTTGGGTGAAAACCATAAACTACCTCAAAAGGACTTTTACCAGTACTCCTGTTCACTGAATCATTGTAGGCATATTCAGCCTGACTGATAACTAAATCCCATGCCATACCATGCTATTTTGTAAGGCACCGTAGAAGGTTTCCAAGGGACCTATTAACTACTTCAGTCTGACCATCAGTTTGTGGATGGTAGGCTAATGAAAAGGACAACTGAGTGCCCAACTTTCTCCACAATGTCCTCCAGAAGTGACCTACAAACTTAGAATCTCTGTCTGTTACAATTGACAATAGTAAACCATGTATTTTCACCACCTCTCTGAAAAATAGACCTGCAACATGAGATGCATCATTTGTGCATTTACATGGCACAAAATGAGCCATCTTGCTAAATCTATCAACAATAACAAACACACTATCCACCCCTCTGACTGTCTTAGGTAAACCCAGTACAAAATCCATGCTTATACTTTCCCAAGGCCTAGTAGGAATGGGAAGGGGCTGGTATAGACTTGCATTTGAAGACACACCTTTGGCCCTTTAACAGATTGCACAACTAGCAACATATCTTCTCACATCAGATTGCACCTTTAGCCAGAAATAGAACCTTGTAACTTGTTCCAGTGTTTTGTCTAAGCCAAAATGTCCTCCCAAAGACCCATTATGCTTCTCCTTAATGATATTGTCCCTCATGAAACACTTAGGAATACACAACAAATTTCCCTTAAACAAAAGGCCTTCCTGTAATACAAAATCTGAATATGTGCCATGGAATGTGTTAGCCAAGTTCACACAAACATCATAAGCCTCTTTGAACTCTGAATCCTCTTTAGAAAATTCCTTCAAATAGTCAATACCCATGCTTTCTAACTGAATTTCCTGAATAGTAAGCAACCTCCTACTCAAAGCATCAGCCACTTTATTAGAAACACCATTTTTGTGCTTAATTGTGAAGGTATAAGCTTGTAACTGTTCCACCCATTTAACATGTCTATGGTTCAATTTTTCTTGACTATTTAGGAAACTAAGAGCATGGTTGTCAGTACAAATAATGAACTCTTTTGGTAGCAAATAATGTCTCCATTTTTTCAGAGCTTGCACCATTGCATAGAGCTCTAGGTCATAGGTAGAATACCTCTGCTTGGCTTCAATCAACTTCTCTGAGAAGAATGCAACTAGATGTCTTTCTTGGCTAAGAACAACACCAATAGCTTGCTTGCTTGCATCACACTCAACAAAAAACACCTTATCAAAATTAGGAAGTACTAAAGTAGGTAAATCAGCTACCTTTGTTTTCAACAACTCAAAGCCAACATCGGCTTCCTTTGTCCATTGGAATTTACATTTGACTCCACCCTTGATGGTGTTGAGGATGGGAGCACTAATGTGACTGAAACCTCTGATAAACTTCCTGTAAAAAGTTGTCAATCCATGGAAACTTCTTACTTCTCCAACTGTCTTAGGAGTAGGCCAATTCAGAATAGCCTCAACCTTAGAGGGATCCATCTTCAAACAGCCATTAGAAATTACAAATCCAAGGTATACAAGTTCTGTTTTCGTGAACTCACACTTGTCTAAGTTGATCATCAACTTGTGCTCATGTAGCTTCTCCAACACCTGGCCAACATGCTTCAGATGCTCTTCTTTTGTCTTGTTGAAGATTAGTATGTCATCAAGATAAACAATAACAAATTTACCAATGAATTCAACTAATACCTCATTCATCAAGCGCATAAATGTACTTGGAGCATTGCTAAGACCAAATGGCATAACAAGCCATTCATAAAGACCCTCATTAGTCTTGAAAGCAGTCTTCCACTCATCTCCCTACCTTATTCTGATCTGGTGATACCCAAATTTCAAATCAATCTTGGAATAGTAGCATGAACCACCAAGATACTCCAACAGATCTTCAATTCTTGGCATAGGAAATCTATACCTTATGGTGATCTTGTTAATAGCCCTTGAGTCTGTACATAACCTCCATTTTCCATCCTTCTTAGGAGCAAGTACACTAGGGACTGCACATGGACTGAGACTCTTCCTAATCAAACCTTTCTCCAAAAGTTCTTGAATCTGTCTACCTACCTCTTCATTTTGCTATGGTGTCAGCTTGTAGGCAACCTTGTTGGGTAATGTGGCTCCAAGAACCAAGTCAATCTGGTGACTTATGTCCATCATAGGTGGTAAAGAATCAGGTGTATCCTCTACCACAAGATCCTGATACTTATCCAGTAATTGTTGCACTTCCAAAGGAATTTCCTTCTGCTTCTTGCATTGCTGATTTGATACATCTACAGGCTTCATCATCAGTGCATACCCTTGGGTATCCTCCTCCTTCATGAGTTGTAGGAACTCTTTTCCACTCACTAACATGACACTATTGTCATTGTTCTTCTCTCCAACCTGCTCTGGTAAGGGATCCATCTGAAACTTCTTACCATTCTTGGTGATCACATAGGTGTTCTTTTCACCATCATGCTGTGCTTTCACATCATACTGCCAAGGTCGTCCAAGAAGAAGGTGAGAAGCATCCATAGGAATAATTTCACATAGCACCTTATCCCTATAATCACCTAGTTCAAACTCTACCCAAGTTTGTTCTTCCACCAAATAGTTCTTATTCTTATTCAACCAAGATATTTTGTGAGGATTAATATGGGGCAGTCTTTTTAGTTTACATTTTTCTACCATTTCAGCAGACACTACATTTTCAGTAGAACCAGAATCAACAATGATTTTACAGAGCTTACCATATGCTACTCCTTGGGTTCTGAAGAGATTCTTCCTCTGTGGAGGCTCCTGCTTCAATGGCATCTTCACTAGGGTTCTTTTAATCATCATGCTCTCTCCTTCAAGCACTGGTGCGACACTACCAATTGGTGAATTTACAGTTTGGCAATCATCATCCTTCAATAGCTGGTTCCTTCTCCCGCCATCATGGGAGCTAGATGCCTTCTCAGGGCACTTACTTGCAGTATGGCCTACTTGATTGCAGTTGTAACATCTTCCAGTGAAGACTCCAGGTCCTCTGCCATTAGGTTTCCTCCAACCTCTTAAACCACTACCTTTCTGTTCTGTATCAGAATGTGATTCTTGCTGACTTGAACTTTTACCTTTGTTTGGCTGTCCTCTACCAAAATTACCTCTTCCTCTATTGTTCCTGCCACCTCTTCCTCTGTTATTTTGATCCCCTTTCCTTTTCAGCTTATCCTCAGCCCTAGAGGCTAACTGAAAACATTCATCTACAATCTTGGGAATCACCATACTGAACTCATCCTGTATATTGTATCTCAGACCATCCAGGTATCTGGCCACCATCTCTTTCTCTTCTTCTCTGTGATTGGCTCTCATGCTCAATCTGTGGAATTCTTCAGTGTATGTAGCCATGTCCATATCTTTCTGTCTGAGATGATTAAATTTTCTGATGGTCTGTAACTCATAGTCACATGGTAAGAACTTGGTTCTCAGCATGGCCACCATTCTACTCCATTTGGTGATTGGACTCTTTCCAACCTTCTCCCTTTCACATTGGGTGTAGTTCCACCAAACCAATGCAGAACCTCTCAATCTAATTTTTGCAAATTTGACCTTCTTACTGTCACTGTACTCCTTGAAGTCAAAGTAATTACTTATGGCTTCAATCCAATCCACAAGAGTATCTCCATCCAGTTTCCCATTGAATGTGGGAACGTCCATCTTCAGATCACCACTGTCTCCATGACCCTTGAGTGCATTTAGGAATGCCCTTTGATCAATAGACATACCTTCTCCTTGAGGATTCTCTCCTGTTTCTTCTTCTTTCTCCTCCTTTGACTCAGAAGTGCTTCCATTCTTCTCTTTGGATCTTTCTTCCTTCAATCTCTCTTCAAGCATCTCTTCTACCATCTTCTGGATGGCTGATTTGCTCATCGACTTGGGAGGCATTGTGCTAGCCTCTATCTCTATCTCCAGCTCTTCATCTAACATACACAGCTTTGATTCGGTATATTGGCTCTGATACCAATTTGATGCAGAGTGCCAACCGAAATGTGTGAAGAAATGTCTATTTCTTCACTATCGGCAAGAGACTTCCAACGTCTCACTGAATTGTCCAAGCTTTATTTTTATCAGTCTAACTTACCTTGTCGGCCTACGCACATTTTTTCTCCCTGATGGTTTCACTCTCACCGAAACTGCTACACACATCAACCAGACTCATGACTATCAGTTTACTTCTTAATTTTCACACCGACCATTATCCTCTCCCCGATGACCGCGACTCCCACGACTTAACCTCAACGGTTAATCACTTCCATCGGCCAGACTCCCCACTTCGGTCAAACTTCAGTTGGGTATTCTGATGGATCACCTCACCCTGATGAGCTTTGACCCATCGGATAGACTCTCCTCTTCGGCTAGACTTTCTTTGCATTCACTGATGGTGTTCTCCTGTTGATGTCTTTTCAGAGCACTAGTCACATATGATCGGTGGGGTCCAGGTTCCTCCGTCTTCGATCAAAAATGTTGTATGTGTCTCTGACACTATACAACGTGGTTTATATTAAAATGAATGTATCTTCAGCCAGACAGAGTTTGTTTGTCACCGATGCCTACTCATCGGGTAGAAATTGTTTATCAAAAGATCTTCAAAAAGTTATCCCGACGCCTTGTGTTACGCCGATGGACTCCAAAACACTCGGTGATGACCCGGTACCAAAAACCCTTCGACAGAACATTAGATTTGACCTATTCCTAAGTCAAGCCTTCAACCTATTAAAGCAATCTGATTCCAAATAACACCTGATCACTTCTCATCGATTTCTTGACTAGTCACATGGAGATGCCTAGTCGAATCCGACCGAGTTCTCTGGATTCCTGGGTGAGAATGTAGAAAACAACAAACTTAAATGTCTTTCCCTCATCACACTGATACTACATAGGGCTTCAGTGGACGGAGGAAAGGGTCTCCATTTATGAATCAAACCCTAACCCCTAGGTTACAAATCAGTCTCTGTGGAAAAATTGATATTGCACCATTTGCACACCATAGAAACACTAGGAACTACTGGATAATATTCAATTCAGGGCATGGATGTACACTATCTTAACAGAGACATAAAATACAAAGAACACACAGAAAAACCAACATGTATCACACCCAGAAAACTTTTCTTATTCATTCATCAAGTCTCTACTGCAGCACACACTTCTCTCTCCCATGTGACATACAACTTGCCCCTAGAGAAGGGTTAGAGACAACAATTATTTCCCTCCAACCATGCAAACTAATATTCAAATCAGTTAGCCATTGGTCTTACTCCCCAAACAAACAAAACCACATGTTTTCCTTGCCTAATTACATTAATGGGACCAAATTGATCCTTATTACAATATGATATGGCTTAGAGCCTTATGAAACACCAAAAGAAAACATGATCCTCTACTGTAGAGAAAGTGCTCCTGCACAACTTTTGTTTCCCAAGATTTGTCTACGGAGGACACTGTTGCGGGTGCCCTAGTCCCAGAAGTGGTCCTTTGTCTAACTTTTCTTCAGATCTTGAATCCTTGATGCTTGCCAAGCCTTCCTACAACTTCACTTCTTCTGGATGCAACACCTATAACCTGCAATCACAAGACTTGGTTTGGGGGTTGTGGTGTTTAGAGGCTTGTCTCAGTCAAGCATTGGAGGACACTTAAGTCTCCAAACACCATTGTCAGACAAAGAGTGCATGCCCATGTGAGGTAGAGGCAAAAACCAAAGGAATCAATGATAAAAACACAATGATATATCACCTTGTAGTGAAGCTCTCATGGAGGAAGATTCTCTTCATGCCACGAGGAGATTGATGCTCAAATCTGCAAATATCAACACACATAACATACAAGTCTACTCTTGTAAGACAATAGAAAGCATTGAATTACCTTGAGAATGCCTAGAGTTCACAAAGATAATCTAGTTTAAAAATGAATGCCTACACATGCTTATATATGCACCTACAAGCATTCCCACCAAGATTTTAAAAATCAAACTTTACCGTGTCAGCAAAAGAACCAACGGTCATAAACTGACACCCAAAAATTGGGTCTGCCCCAAAATCAGGCAGGACTAGGGTACGGACACCTAAGTCCTTCCCCTATTTTGGGTAGGGTACAACTCAAGGGGTCCACCTAGGTCCAATTTGCCATGGAACCTAGGTCTCATTCCATCGGGATGCTAAAATATGAACTAAAATGTCCTAAATGCATACTAAAGACCCGAGAGCTAAACCTTATGAGGGAAAAGGCCACAAGGGGACATTTTCTGATGTTACAGTTGCATTGAAGATTTAGATGTGGACTGTCAATATCCATAGATCCATTCAATGTTATTACAGATTTTGTTTGTTGACCTTGTTTTTGGTCATTTGTACATTGGTATGTTGCATTGAGATGAGAGGATGGATGATTAGCTGGATTGTTTTATAGGGACTTGATTGCAATTTTGGGTTGGTATGTTGATGGCATGGAGTTCTACCTATGATGGTTTGTTTACCTTAGTTTTGAGGTATATATATTTTGGATGAGCTAACAACTTGTTGTGGTTGCTTTTCCATTTGGTATGAGTGGCAAACACTCAGAGTCTTATGTTATCATATGATTTGATGCTTGTGTTCATGTTGAGATTGGTGTAGGTTTCAGTGATAGTTGATATGTATCACCTTGGCTTGTTTCTTGTTTATCATGGGTGACATGATGTGAGGAGTTCTTGTTTGAGATGATGGTTATCATGGTTGTTTTTGTAGGTATCTTGTTGGAGCACAAAAGCATGTTGAAGAATCAATGGTACATTGATGGCTATGGATTTTTTTCCTTGTGATTTAAAGTTTGATTATATCATTTAGAGTTATTGCAATGTATAATGTCAAGTGGGAGAATGTTGGGATAAGTTACCATTAACTTGCAATACTAACCAATTCATGTGTCTCCAAAGTTCTTGGAATGTGTTCCCCAACACATAAGGACTTTGAGAGATTAATTATTTATTAATTATATCACTTTGACTTTTGCAATCAATTCGTAATTGATAAGGTCAAACTTGGACATCTATTTTTAGAGTGGGGGCCATGAAGACTTTGTTGACTTCTCTTAAGTCTATTTTGAGAGTTTGATAACTCCTAGTGAGTGAGAGTTAAACTTGGGTGTCCCCTTTTTGATGGGGACTTATTTTTAGACTTGGAGTTGTGCTTTTTTATGTACATGAGTGGATAATGTTGAGACACCTTGCATTGATATAATATTGGAGTTAACTACAATGTTAGAGATGCATGAATTGGATATTACTTGCATGAGGTAAAAAAAAATTGCATGTACTTGCATGTTGTTGCATGTTACTTGCATGTGATTGCTTGTTGTTGCATGTTGCTCCTATGGACTTGCATGTGCTTGCATGTTATTGCATGTCACTTGCATGTGCTTGCATGTTGTTGCATGTCACTCCTATGGACTTGTATGACCTTGTATGTTGTTGCATATCACTTGCATGTGCTTGTATGTGCTTGCATGTTGTTGCATGTCACTTGCATGTGTTTGCATGTCACTCCTATGGACTTGTATGACCTTGCATATTGTTGCATAACAGTTATATGACATTGCATGTTGTTGCATGTCAGTTTTGTGAGATTGCTTGCAGAACACTCCAACTCCATAAACTTACAGGATGGTACATCTCAGTGTTTTAGGTAATGGGTATTAGTTGCATGTTATTGTAAATTAATGCTTGCATGTCAGTTTTAAGATATTACTTGCAGAACACTCCAACTCTAGAAAGTTGCAAGATGGTACATCTTAGTGTTTCAAGTAATGGGTAGTCGTTGCATGTTGGATTTGGTGTTTGCATGTCACTTGCATGTACAAAAAAAGTAATCTAGAATAACCTTGGAGACATCAATCTTGCATATTGTTTGCATGAAATTGATGTGTATTGATCACTTTAGTCAACAGAAAGTAATTGGACAAATATGGATGCACAATTGGAAGACTCTTTGTTGTTGCTTTTATTTGGAAATATGTTTGATGTTGGCAAAGCTAATTTTAACATACTTGGGCACCCACATCATGAAGAGATGGTTAACTAAAAGTTTGGATATTGTTTGAGTTCAGTCTTCTCAATTTAGAGTGCTTGGCTTTTGCATGAGCATTGGAAGCTATGTTATCAATTACAATTTATTATAATTTGAGTTTCAATCTTTTGAATTAAGAAGCTCTTGAATTATGAAGTTTCATATTAATTAATTAAGAGAGCCCCATACATTTTATAGAGAGTTGAATTGTAAAAAACTTAGAAGAAAAAAACAAGAATCTTTTTTGACTTAGAAGAAAAAAACAAGAAACTTTTGAAGAAAAAAGCAAGAATCTTTTTGAAGTTTTAACAGGTTTGAAGATTGAAGAAGCTTTTGAAGTGCATCAAGGAATCAAAAAGATTTCAGTATTGAATGTAATCTTTCATAGGAGATTTAATACAAGCATAAACACCTTTGGTGTGGAGTTTTTTCCCTTAGGGGTTTCTCCATGCAAATACTTGTTTTCTTGCATGCTATTTTCTTCTACTACACTGATTAAATTGGAGAAATACTCTACCATCTAAATTGAAAGTAATTTTTAGATTTACACATGTATTAATTTTAAATTTGAAAACATTTTAAAGCTACATAGCTACAAATTTTTCTTATTCTATCTCCCTTTTTCCAACAATCCTTTTTCGAAGAGATGTCTAGTTTGATGAGTCTTTCACACATATGGATCCTCCATCAACTTCTTCTTCCTCACTACCTACTCCACCCTCTTCATTTGATGAGGATACCTTAGCACTTGAGGATCCTTTAGATGTTGGTCCTAATCCACCATCTCCACTACCTCCACCACCACTTCCACCTCCACCCACTTGTGTTTTGCCTAAGTGGGCACACAATACTATTCAAGAGGCTGGATCTTTAGCTGGTGATCCTATTACTTCTCACCACACTCGCTCACAGACTTCTGGCTCTAGTCTTTTGAGTCATGCCATATCTCTAGATCTACATGTTTTTGTAGAGGCTTCAGGTATTTCAAAGTCAGATTCAGCTATGGCACAGGAGTATTCTTCTGTGATGAAGAATAATACATGGGATTTAGTACCTCTTCCTAAGGGAAGAAAGATGGTTCGGTGCAAGTGGGTGTACCGCACCAAGTATGTAGCAGATAGTTCTATTGAAAGATACAAGGTACATCTTGTTCCTAAGGGTTTTTTATAGGTTGAGGGTATTGATTACTCTGAGACCTTTGCTCCTGTAGCCAAGATGGATTCTGTTCACCTTATTCTTTCTATTGTTGCATCTCAGAGATGGCAGGAATTTCAAATGGATGTAAAGAGTGCCTTCTTACACAGTGATCTTCATAAGGAGATTTACATGGAGTAGCCTCTAGGATTTGTGTAGGACTCTTCACTTGTATGTAGGCTTCGACGTTCTTTATATAGTCGCAAACAAGCCCCTCAGGCTTTGTATGAGAAGATTGATAGTTTCTTGCTTGCATCTAGTTTCAAATGTTACCACTCCGATCACATAGTCTATATTCAGAGACATCCATGGTGATGACCTTTTGATTCTAGCCTTGTATGTAGATGATTTGCTTTTGACTAGTAGTTCCTTGTCCATACTTCAGGGTATTCAAAACTCTTTGATGGAGCATTTTGACATGACAGATCTTGGGCTTCTGTACTATTTTCTTGGTCTTCATGTTCTTCAGTCTACTGAGGGGATCTCCATATGCCAGCAGAAGTATTGCATTGATATGCTTCATCATTTTAGCATGGATGATTGCAAGCCAACTCCTACACCATTTTAGTCTGGTGTTGTTTTGACTACCACTTGCACAACACCTTGTGTTGATGCATCTTTGTACAGATAGTTAGTTGGTAGTCTTTTATATTTGACACATACTCATCTTGATATAACCTTTGTTGTTGGGATTGTCTCCTATTTTTCACATGACCCTCATGAGAGTCATTAGAAAGCATCCAAGCACATTTTGAGTTATATTCAGGGCACCACACATTTTGGCATTCAGTACACACTAGGAGCTTCATAGATAGTAGGCTTCACCGACTCAAATTGGGCAGGTGATGTTGACTCATGGAAGTCAACCTCTGGGTTTGTTTCCTTCCTTGGTTCAACTCCAATTGCTCGGTCTTGCAAAAAGCAAACTGCTATTGCATTATCATCCACTAAAGCTGAGTGTCGAGGTACAATTCTTGCTAGTCAGGAGCTTCTATGGCTTCAAAAACTTTTGATAGAGTTTGTTCTACCACCAAATCTTCCTACTATTCTTTGGTGTGATAACCAAAGTGCCATTTACATTTCATGTAACCTAGGTGAGCATCAGAGGATGAAGCATATCGAGATTCACATACACTTCATTCAACAACTTATCCAGGATGGTGTTCTTTCCTTAGAGTATTTGTCTATTCAGGATCAGGTTGCTGACATCTTCACTAAACCTTTAGCATCACCTTATTATCTTGAGTTGCAACATATGCTTGGGGTGAGGGAAGTTTTCCTTTGTATTTAGATCTCTTTTTGGAGAGGAGTTTTTCCCATAGGGTTTTCTCCTTTACTCCGTTTATGAGAGACTTTCATTTTATACATGAGTACCTCATTAGGCCATGTTGTCGAGACTCATTTTCAGTGATTTTCTCCCTAAGTATCACTTAAGGGGGGTTGTTAGTGTGAAAATTGTCTTTAGTCATCTAGTTTACATCTATTTAGTTTCACACTAGCTTAAGTTCATTCATGGTTTAGTTGTCTCACCTCATAGGCATTTGATACATGCTCTCACACTAGTCCCAAGTGTTCTACATGTGTCACACATCATGGAGGGTTAGTCAGTGTTTGGCTTTCACCTTCTCACTTCCTCCTTGTCCTACATATACAAGGAGTTTTTTGTACATTGTCATACATTTTATGATAGTTTTCAGCCTCTTGCTTTGTGCACATTCATCTTGTGGAAGTTTGGTTATTCAATTCATTTCGTTGCTACTCCCATAGTCTCATCCTATAGTGTTCAATTTTGACCCTCCTAGGTCATAGTAGAAAAGTTGGGTTAATTCCACCCTCAGTCCATCTTTCTTGGACTTTGACTCCGGTCTTCAGGAGTGCATCTAATGATTATTTGTTATCCATGAAATAGATAACCTATGACTCCACATCACCCTATTCCTATTTTTCTTTACTTTCAATTTCATGACCATAGTTTACAATTTCAACAGACCATTCTCGGTTTAAGTTTTTCTATGGTTGCTTATGTTCATGGTTTTCATTGTTTACAAAATGACTATACGACTTGCCGATGTAGGCCAATAGTTGTCCATTGTCAAAATAATTCAAATGGGTTGTTGAAACCCTTAGCTTCATCCACGAAGCTTGCTATAACAAAAGACACATATACACAATACATGCTCTATTACAAAGTTTTCACCCTCATTTTCAAGTCTTTCCTTCATGGAAGTAATAGCAATAATGATTGGGCTTTACTCAATGACATGCATAATCTGGCATGCACTCCATGCAGCCTTAAGCAAAGTTTTTTAGTATTATACTAGCTTTATATCATGACAAGATCAATCTTGTTACTCTTTTATATCAGCATAGCTTACACCCAATGGTATAACATTATCTTTTATATACATAAGGTGTATGTTCTACTTTATTAGTGTCTTGACTGTCTTTTAGTTTACATATTGTTAAGACATGGTCAAGAGAATATTTTAATGTTCAAGTGTATGGCCATTAGCCTCCTTGTAAATGGTGTTACCTCTCCTCAAGGCACCAACTGTCGAATAAATGTTAGGGTCAGGGTTTGGTATTACAAGGCTTACAGCCTGCTTAGTGATAATCATCTGTGATTATGGTATTTGGCCAGCCTCGAATGCAATCATAACATAGTATTAATAAACACATATTACTTAGTCTTAGCCTTAATGGCTTCAAGACATGAGATTGTTGTAACAGTAATTATATCTTGTTGGCCTTTCGACCTCAACATATTAACTATTGAATACAATCTTTAAATAGATTGAAACACATTCTTTTTAAACCTTTGGCCTCAAAGGCCGTACTGTGGTTATACAACTATTATCACCATCAACATAAATACATGGTTAGCCTACGACCATTGTGGTAATCTAACAATAACACTTGAATGCTAGATCATTCCACAAAACAAATAATATGACTAAGTTAACAGTCTTACCTCAACATAGAAAAGTATATACGTTATGACCAGTTGAGGTAGATGTAGCTCATTCTCCTCATGGGCTCACAACAATCAAATGCTATCTCCTCTATAGCTCTCCTTCTGAGCTCTCTTTACAACTAATCACCTATACTTTCTTGCCAAAAAAAAAACATAATAATCACAAATGTCCATAGCCTTCTCCTTCGAAAAGGCTTTTTCTTTGCATGCAAAGCTTCCACCATCCCACGAAGTCCACCACCTTCGAAGTGGGGTGTGGGTTGATCCCTGGTGGCATCTTTTCACTCATGAGTAAAGACTTTAAATTAACAAGAAATTACTTCCCATTTGGAAGTTAAGACCAAAAATTGAGATTATGGCAATCTTTCCCATAGTTACCACTTCCTCCACTCATTGTGGATAGTGCTACGGTTGGCGACATGATAAAAAGATTAAATCAGCAAGGTGCTCGACCACCTTAAGACATAAACATGTCTCACATACTATTTTTTATAAAGAAATAATACTATAGGAATATCAAATAATCTAGGGTAATACCTAGCTATGTTATCATCGTAAAGGTGGTAACATAACCATGCGATTATGGGGTTGAGTTGTTCTCCCCCAATTCGCTATATTAGACTTAGATAAGATATTTAAATAATAAACACAAGGTATAATAAAGGAAAGTTATGTAAACAAAGGTAAAATCAACATCACACAAGATTACTATCAACTACGAGGATGTTCTAAGAACATCGCTTAGTCAATCTAACATAAATAACATTGAGAGACCCAAACATGACTTTATCGACTCTAGTTGAATCAAAATCTACTTGCAAGGATAAAAGACTTATACTCACCCTGACTTACTTGGTTTATAAATAGTCAATTCGATACTCAGATGGCATTATGATTTGTTCCGAATATCTAGTTCCTTCTTCTCTGGTGATACTCTCCTTTCATCCTCGAAGAAAGATTATTTTCTTGGTTACACTCACAACTAGATAATCATGATCAGTGTATCATCATTTAATTCATAGACCATTATGATAAAATAATCTTAGCAATAAGTAATCTCATGCTTAAAATAAACATTAATCAACATCTATGTAATCAATGATTTCACTTGATATTTTCCACAAACATCAAATCATTAATCTAAGATTAGTTATCCTGTTTACCACTTAAAAGTAAGATTAAGTCTAATCATAAGTTGGGGATGTAAAATTTGAATAAATCAAATAAACTGTAGCTAGTAAATTCAACAAAGCAATGAAACAAGTTACTAGAAAACCTCCATGTGAGTAATCTCCTCTAAGTTCCACACTATATTAATAAGCTGAGAAGAAATGTTGGGATTGCAAAGGAGCTTGATGAGAGTGGTCAAACCCCTTCTATGGTATTTCTACCTCCACAAGCAGTCAGATGATATGGAAGGATTGAAATGTGTGTGTGTGCACCTAAATGTGTCTAGGATGCAGTGAAAAATGAGTTTCCTAAGAGTGCCTCTCTGGTCTATGGAGAGGGTTTCAAGCTTAGATTTTACAGATAACAAGGGGGATAAACAAGAATTAGGATTGGGATAAAAGGGGAAAGAGGGATTTTGCAGTGATGGTACAGTCAAGGGAGTGCTTACTAGAGAAACAATGTTTCTCCATAGGTTCACTTCTAGTGATTTTAGAGAAGTGGATTCAAGAATGCAAAGCCTTTAGAAAACTTGATTTCTTCAATGCATAAAAGAAAGATTTTAGAGAGCATACAAGTATATTCTACCTCCTGAAATAATTTTGTAAGTGATTGTGATACTTTAGAGATGAAGGCAAGCATCTTAGAGGAATCTTTAGGAGAAACTCTTAGCTTCAAGAATCTTGAATGATATGTTCTCTCCTTGTGTTGGAACCTGCAAAATGGGATATGAAAGTGAGAATCTGCAATAGTAATGCAAGGATTATTTAGACCAATATACAAACTATGCTCTCAATAATGTAAGATTTCACATATGCTACCAACAATGAAGAATCTAAGAACACTGTATTTTTCTAAGTCTAACATGCTTTATTCTACTCTCTCTAGAAGATTAGATTGTTTTGTTGATACAAAAGATTGTTCCAAAAGATCTTAATTTCCCTTCCTTGATTCAATTTTGGGAAAGTTGCTAAGAATAGCCCAGTTCATTTACATGAGGCATTATGATGGACAGTGATCATGATGATGGTGGCTACATTCAAATGAAACATACAAAAAGTGGTGTTATATGGCATGGGACACCAACAGATTGCGCAAATGTTAGCGCCTCACACTCCCATCCAAGGCAAATAGGCCCAAAATTGTCATGGAATTTTAGGATGACAATTACAAAACCCCTCCAAAACATTTTTTAGAGATATCATGATTCAGGGGAGATCATTGCAAGTCAAGCTATATGAAGTGTTACATCCCCAACTTTGACTATGTTTTACTTTTACTTTCGTATGATTAAGTGGGTAATTAATCATAGATTATGATTTGATGTTTAGGGAAAAATGCCACGATAAATCACTGATTTTATGAATTATGATTAATGCTTAGAATTACACATGAGATTACATGTTATTGTGATTATATAAGCATGATGTATAACGATTTATTGATGATACACTGATCATAAGTTTGTATGACTGTGAGTGTAACCAGGAAAAGATTTTCACCTCCAAGAATAGAACGAGAGCATCACCAGAGAGAAGGGAATAGATGTTTTGGAAAAGTCAAGGTTGCCATTTGAGTTCCAAGTTGTATATTACGTGAACCTTCATGAGACTGGGTATGAAATAGTTATCTTTCTTCATTTAATCATCTCAAATTTGACCATTATTGATTTGACGTGAGGAAAAGGTTTTCCAATGTCAAACTTCGTTGACTTGGTCAAGAGAGTTTTCTGATATATTTCTCTGCTTTGCACAATAGATGATGTTGATGTAAGTATAAGGTTGTGAAGGGGGAGAAGGGCTCGACCCACTCTTGCACCTTAGCAGGTGACAAATATCAACTTTCGTTGAAATGGTAATGTTAACATTAAGTTGATATATAATATTTATTTATTTTCTTAAATGATAAAGAGAATTTGTTTTATTAAGTTATTAATATCTATTTCTCTTGTGTTAAGTCTTCCTTGGATGCTACCCCTATGTCCATGTAGGGAAGCACTTTCACCACAACCCACATAATGTGGAATGAGTGGGAATAACCCACTGTGGCCGCGGTTTCTTTATGGTGATAGGGAATAGATGGAGGGATGCATGTTCCCTTCGAAGAGAAATCTATGATGAAGGTTTTGTCATCTCACAGAATGGTGAGGAGAAAGGATTATTCTCTTGGGGAATAGTTTCCATTTGGTTTTGAGCAGGGAAAACGATAGGAAGATAGAAGAAAAAAATATACAATTATTGGAAATGGGGAGAATGATAGTGAGAAGGGAAGAGAAACTCATGACTAAGAAGCTCAAAGAGACTGATAAAAGTGTCTATAGCTGAGTGTTATTCAGGTATTATTGAATACTTCAACTATGATTGAAGTAGTAATAAAACATATCTTTATTTTCTTATGACTATCAACTGTGTTTCATTCCAGTGGTGTCGTATGCCGGCAAAGGATGAAACCCTTATGTTGTGCATGATATCTATAATGTGTTTTTATTTATAACTGTTAAATGTAGCTTTGTCTCTGTTACAACCTAGATGATAGTTTCCAAGAGCAAATGTTATAGTTAAGTTATGGATAACATAAGGCTCGCCTTGTGTGAATGGGTTTGTGCTTGAATGGCAAAGGCCAAAAGGTTCTCACAATGGAGATCCAAATTTGAATCCCCCAAGTAACATCAGTGGCTTATGTGGCTTCTAAGTTGATTATGTGGTTTCTATGTTGGATATGTTGATGGGGAAGAGGTCCCCCTTGTGGCCTCCACACTTACGAATAAAAAAAAACATAAGGCTCACCTTGTGAGTAAGAAAGGTGGTAGTCGATGAAAACATGTATGATTATTTTTCCTATATATATATATTCAAACTTGCAGTGTCTACGTAAAAGTAGATCCCCTTCCTGCACCCATTTTCAGAATCATAGTAATGGTGTAGTTTAGAGATAACAGGGTTGTAAACCCATTCTTACTTCAACAGAATGATAATACTAGTAGTATTAAACTTATCTTTTCTCGAGAGGTAACATAGACTACCCATTGAATGCAGTGGACTCCATATTTTTGTATACTAATAAGATAATGTTATTTCTCTATTGGTAAACCATGAAGGTGGTTGGCTATGTATAGTGCCACTGGCCAAGGTTTTACCTCATAGAATTCCATGTTTGGAAAGTCTATTTTAAGATAAAGAAACTCTTGGTGCCAAGATTTGGTGTAGTATAAAACAAAATTGTTGTTCTTTATCACACATATGTCGATAAGACCACTAGCTTAATGGTAGTTAGAGAATAATTTTAAGTCATTAGAACCAAATTATATAATGTTAATCACTTGGTCTATTTTACAAGAACTCTAGATGACACTTGAAGAATGAAGATGATTCTTGAGACCTTGAAATAAATAGTTATTATTGACAAATATTTGATAGTCTCTTATTTTTAAATGAAAAGATTGTTATATCTTTTTGGGGTTAGAGAAGGATAACCTCATTAATGCAAGAACATTTGGTAAACACAAGACTCTTTATTCAACTTTTGAGTAAAACAAACAAAGTCATTATCGAAGAGGATTAAATAAGAATCCTCAATCCAAATGAGTTCCTTGGTGAAATTATTAGGTTATAAACAAAACTACTCTCTATGTCGATACTGGACATCAAAACTAAATATGAATATAAACTTTTGAAATAAGGAATAGAGTGGCAGAGAGTCAAAGATTCTGTGTTGTAGATGCAACAAGAAACCTTTGGAATGTACTCCAGAAATTAGAGTTAGTAATCTAAGTCAGATGGACTAAGAATTACCTATTCCTATTTACAATATATATACTAGGCTAAGGATTGATACTATGTCAGATTGATTGGAAAATAAATAATGAATAGACAAGTTATGTCTAAGGTCACTACAGGATGAGATAGCTTCTAAGTTGAGTTAGAAGTGTGTCAACAATCGACTGTGTTCATTGCAAAACATCTATGTATATTAAATCTTTGGCCAAAAGTAATGCATTTATCTCTACATGCATTAGTTAGTTCACTGTGCTCCAGATGGCATAATCTTCCAGTAGTGTCATACATAGTTAGATTGGATCTATAGTTGTATGACCATGAAGAGTTATTAAGGACACAACACTAGAACTCAGATGGCAAACCTTATGGTTCCTTATATCTACTTCCTTCATGAAGGGTAGGGCCACTTCCAAGTAGGAAGTCGTGCAAGGGACCACCAGTCTGCGGTTGGAGGAAAAGCACTCAGGTGATGCTCTCCTTCCCAAGCAGATGACAAGCTGAGACTTATGAAGACAGATACGAATACTCCAAATGCAGTATATTCTATTATATGACTAGATAGTCAAAATTTTATGTAAAACTTATCATTATTGCCATGAGAAAACATTATGATTGTAAAGTGAAGGAATTCACTATTACGCTATCTTTGAATATGTTGTAAATTTTAATTTTGAAATTATTCAGAATAGATATACATTTTAATTATTGATTATGAAATTGTTTATTGTTAGTAGAAATATTATTATGTTGATCATGACTATTTACTTGATGGTAAATTAAATTGATAATCCAGGTAATATGAGTTGACATGTTACATATGGTATCAAAGCTACCAAGTTTAATGGATGGACCTATGAGCTCACTACATGAAATCTTCCTCCAACATTAATAGTTGCTAATGGTTGGATGTTCTTTTTCCAAAATGGTAAGAATAAGAATGACACCAAGGAAGAAGGTAACGGGAAATAGATGTTACCTAAAGGCTATGAGGGAGCGAGCCTCAAGAATGAAAAGCCTTGGCCAAACTCATTTCTTGGAAGGCACATGGTTATCTGATAATGAAACCTTCGTTGATGCTATTAAACATATCAAGCAGGACAAGGACAAAGGAATTAAGGCTACTGTTCCTATCTCTAAAAATGAATCAGTGAAACCCTCTGCACCTAAGGATTTACTATTGGGAAATGATCCTAATGATCCTATTGTTACTTAAGAGGTCATGGATGAGTACCTGCAAGTACATCCACCTCCTAAGTCTGATTTGATGAACCTCAAGGATGAGGATAAACTTGGGAAGAACTCCCAATCTCAAAGTGACTTGCAGTTGCAAGATGTGAAAAATTGTAATAAATGATGGATTTTGTGTAGTCCATGGAAACTATAATGTAATTTTGAAATTTTGGCAAATCTTTCCTTTCTTATTAAGATTGCATAAATGAGAATGGATTTATGTTTACGAATGGAGTCAATAGTATGAAAAACTAATTGAATGATTAACCTACAAACTTTAGGAGAAGTAGACTACAGCATGTTTTAGACATGAACCAACATTGGGGATAGCCAAGAGGAAGGGCAACCTTTAGGCCATTTTGATTCAAAACTTGACCAGATCCTTGCTATGCTCCATGAGACGAGGGCAAGAATTGGAACTCTAGAGTAGGAGGTCAGGGGTCATAATGGACCTAGATAGGAAGCCTTCCATGAGCATGAGGACAAGGAACATCACGAAAACACCACCCAAAGTGGATGTGAAGAGAATAACTCTGAAATGAGACAAAATGACGATAAAAGAAGCCACTTGTCTCTAGAATTATCTAGAGATATGAAAAAGGTTACACCTCCCAAGTTTGATGGGACTGTAAGAAGGGATGTTGTGGAGGCATGGCTTACAAAAATGGAAAAATACTTTGAAATAAGAAACTATTCTGAAATCACCAAAGTGGTATGGGGAGCATACCAATTAGCAGGTGAAGCATCCACCTGGAGGATGAACAAGAAAATGGAGTTGAAATTGAACTCCTTGAGTTTAACCTGGGAAAGGTTTGTGGAACTTTTCAGGTAGAGATGGTTGCCTTAGTTGTATTTTGACCAGAAGCTTATAGATTTCCAAAATCTAAGACAGGTTGACTCATCTGTGAATGAGTACTAGGAAAAGTTCACTTGTCTACTCAAATATGTTCCCCAATATCAACAGGATGAGAGATTTCACATCCAAAAGTTCATCATGGGTTTGAATGCCCAAATTGGAGGTGAAGTTGATGTGTATGGTCCTACTTCAATGGACCAAGTTTATGAGAAAGCTATTAAATAGGAACAAAAATTGAAATCCATGTCTTCATATAGGGAAAGGAACCATAAAAAGTTTAATTGGTCCCAACCCTCCCAATCATTTAAGAAAAAGGGTAATAAGAAGAATTTCACTAAGAAAGGTGACAAAGGATTCAAGGATAATCAGAATGAATCGAAGGGTGAAAAGAAAGGTAATAACAACTCCCAGAAAAATGGAGACAATTATGGAAAGCCTTATGAAAGGTGAGGACCCATGGGAGGGTGTTATTCATGTGGCGGTGACCATTATGCCAATCAGTGTCCCAATAAGACACAAGGAACCCAACCACGAGGAAATCATTTACCCTCACAACAGGCATCTTTCCAGCAACAGATACATGTAGCCTTGGACAATAGGCAAGCTGAATATCAAATCACTCCAATTGAAACCACATGTATTTTATCTAGTTTTCCAATTTTAGTTTTGATAGATACTGATGCTATAGAATGTTTTATTTTCCCAAAAATTTTAAGTAAGATTTCTAGAAAAGCTGGTTGCATGGCAAATACTTAGTCAGTTGAATATGCTAATTAGACCAGAGCTCAGGTAGAGTAATGGTTTTTGAGGCTAAGGTTGAAATTCTAAGTTTCTCCACTAAAGTGAACCTTTTTGTAGCCCCATTAGGCTCATATGATGTCATCCTTGGGATAAATTGGTTATGGAGACATAGGGCTAAAGTGGACTATTTTCCTAAAACAATAGAATGCCTAGATGACTTTGGGAATAATTTTTTTTTGCAAGGAAACCCTAGAGAGTTTAAATTGAGGCAAATATCTACCCCATAGATGCAAAGAGCCTAGAGAAAAGGATGCCAACTTTTTGCCATTAAAATGGAGAAAATAAATAATCACAAGGAATCTATTTTCCAAGATGATTTGATGTTTCATGAATCGTAGAAACTCCAAGGAGTTGAAGGAAGAGAATCCATAGATCATGAGAGATCAGATATGGATAGATACCCCTTTCTTTGAGATTTTGAGGATGTATTCCCAGATGAATTATCAGGATTGAGTCCTAAAAGAGATTTTGATTTTTCAATAGATATAATTTTAGGACTGGAACCTATATCTAAAGCTCCTTATAGAATGACCACATCAGAGTTGATGGAGCTAAATGTTGATAACTGAGAGGGGGGGGGGTGAATCAGTTATCCTAATTATTTCCTTATTGAACTTTCCTTTTAATTGAAGCAGCATAAAATCAAACACAAAACATTAACCATGAAATAAGAAACACATGACACAGTATTTTTGACGTGGAAACCCTGTTAAGGGAGAAAACCACGGGGTGATTAACCCAAGAATTATTCTCTGTTAGAAGAATAGGAAATTACAAAAATGGCACTTGCCAATTAGGGCTCACTGCCCGAGCACACTGCTCACAAGAGGCTCACTGCCTACAAGAAGACACACTGTCTTACAAAGTGATAAGAATCACAGTCTTGAACTGATTGGAAGCATCTGCATATGCTGGAGTTCAGTTCCGGTTAAGTTCAGTATACTGATCTGCTGCACTTCATCTTTCCTCTGTTCTTTAGTCTGCTATCCTTTCACATACCGGATCTTTCTTGCTACTTCTGCTCTACTCTGGACTTGTTCGCATATCCTTTCACACACTTCACACTCTTTACAACTAAATCCATCCTCTATATATATCCGCACAAGTAATTTCATCACCTTTCTAGTCGGCATCCGGAACAGTCTATTTTCTTACAAACTTAGTTCTGTCGGCTGAATCCTTGCTCACCAAGCAATGCAGATCAAGCATATACTTGTAGATATCATCAATTATGTCGGCCAAACATGATTCATGCCTCCGCAACCTCTATCATCATCTGTAACACATCCGGAAAGTAGTCTGATACTCTATCAGTCAGTTCTTCCTCTGTTTTCACTGTCTCTCAGGAATCCGGTACTCAACTATTCATATCTTTTTCTTTGTCCATCTCCGGAGGCTAAATCCTTGGAATATACTACTCAAGATAGTCCTCTTGACTTCCCCAGATCCGCACTATGCCAAGACACTTCCTCTGAGAGATCCGGACCAATCTGTCGGACCTTGCCACATGCTCTGTTCTTGTTCACCGGACCACAACAATCTTCAATCTGACATCCGGTAGAGATATATCATGACTTGCGGATATGTGGGATGACCTTTGTTGCCATCAATGACAACAACCATGAATCCATATAGTGTCTCTTGCCAACAATCTCCCCCTTTGGCATTGATGGCAACACTTAGTGAAAAATGACTAAGTGTTTACACTATGCTCCCCCTTTGCTGATGCTCTTGTCTTTATATACAATTTCCGGAACTCCCCCTGAGTTGGATTCCTCATTTTTCACTGCTCCTCACTCCCCCTTTGACATCAATGGCAAAGGGTAGGGTCCGCACACCAAAATTCTCAAAAATTTTCTATATATAGCCGCATATTTACATACTCACATATACTGCAGAATGTCTGCAAAGGATGTCTGCAGTTGAACCATTTCAGTAGCCCAACTAAGCTTCATTCTGTCCAAGATTGAAATGTGACCACTCAACAAAAATGCAAAAGCTTCTGCCCGCCTGAGATCTGTCGGATCTTTTGTATGGGCGGTGGTCTGGGCATCACTGATGGCCTCATGCATAGTTTCCAACTTAGGGACTATAATCCTTCTAAGTTCTCCCATCCGGTTGGTAATGTTCTTCCTCTCCTTCTCAAGATTCTTTATTTCATTCAAGACTGCAATAGTCTGACATTCTTGATTTATTATAGAGGAAGAGAGAGGATCAAAACTTTGAGATAAGCTTTGAAGCTTGTCCTGTTCCTCTTTTATTTTCTTGTCAATTGCTGCTGTTGCCTTTGACCAAGATATACAAAATTTGTAGATGTCACCGCCATCCTTAAGAGCATTTTCTAAGCTCTTTATTCCAATGCTTACAATCTTCCTATCCTTAGAGATTAATTCTAATATTTCAGAAAATCTCTTATCCAAAAATTCCTTCCGGACCTTTTCTTCAGCTGATTTTTCTAGAGAATTAAAATGTGTATCAATACTGCTGACTAAGGTTTTTAGATTACCGGAAGTGGAGGCTGTCGGATCTATTTGGATTGATGGCATGATCTTTACAAGTACTCCGGAAGCAGCCTCTATCAACTCACAGTCTTCCATATGAGACTTCAGGAGCTTTTCATTTGCCTTGGCATTTGCAAATGAAGCTATCTTCATTGTTTGTACCGGAGAGAGAGAGTCAAAATCAAATGGACCTTTTAGAAGCTCCGGTTCATCAATCTCTAGAGTTTCTTTGCTCAAAAATTGTTGAACAGTTTGTGCAGTGTCTCTTGCCGGAGACAGATGTTTCTTTTCTTCTGCAGTCTTAGAACTGTCAACCTCTTTGTCTGTCACCACTGCTTCCTTCTCCTGCAATTGCTCTTCTTCTTTGGATCCGGAGACTGTAGGGGAAACCGGAGGAGAGATGCTTGCTTGTTCATGGGCCACTTCTTCTGGAGCAGAGGGTCCCAAGTCCTCACTTGTCTGTTCAGGGCTCACTTCTTCCGGAACAGAAGATTCCAAATCAGCAGCTGTTTCTGCACCTAAGTCCTCTACAACAGGAAGATTGAACCTTTTGAAGGCCTTCCGGAGGATCTCTTCTGTCTCTTGTGCCACTTTGTCAGTCTCACCAAGCATGAGCTGATTCATCCTGGCTTTACTTCTGAACTCATCTTTGCAGTCCTTGAAGATCATGTTCATTGTCTTGGGATCAATTTGAGGATATAGCTGAATAGCTATCTGCTCCCGGATCTCAAGATCTTTAGCATGAGCATTATTTTTCCTCACTTCCATTTCCTTTTCTAGGCTTTTAGGAATAAGAGATATTATTTCAATGAAAGCCTTATTATATATGTTAAGATATTTCACTGTGGCCTCCTGCAGAGTCTTTTGGTCTGCCTCACTGAAGTCATCATAGGATTCAGTCATTGGTTGAAGGTTTCCATCCACCGTGACCGACTTGATTATGCTCTCTAGTGACAGAGTGGGCTTTTCAACAGTTACCTCTGCCATTTCATCCTTGTCTTGGCCTGTGGAGGGCTTACCGGATCCTTTCTTCTTCTGTTTCTTTACTTCTCTTACTTCCTCATCTGATTCTGTTTCCTCTTCATCCTTTTGGCTTTCATAAGCCCTTGATGCTTTTGTCTTGGATCTTTTACCGGATGCCTGGACTTCCGGTTTTGAGCTTTTGGTTGTGGAAGGTGCAGATCTCTTTGATGATCTGGTCCGGGTGGGGGTTTCAACCGGAGCACTTTCTTTGCTTTTCTCTTCTTCCTCAGCCTTTCTCCTCTTTTCCCGGCTGGCATCAAGTGCCTCTTTTGAGATGCCTAGGCCTTGAGCAATGTGCTCTACTTCTTTTCTCACTTTTCTCTTAATCTCAGGTTCCCTGAGTTCTACATGTAATTTCACACTCAGCTCCTCAAAGGTTCCAAACCTTTCTGCCTTAGGATCTTTGGGCTGACTTAGCATGTGTTGAACATGCAGCTCTACTATCTGTTCATCAACTTCATACCCCATGGGCATGATCCAGACAGTCCTTGGCTCCACTGCCTCCATTAGGCACTGATCAGTGTCAACCATAAAGCATACTGAGTCCTTGTATTTCTCAATGAGAGACTGGGGAATTCTCTCTCTTGCTTGCATCATGCTCTGAAAGTTTTTGAAGTATCCCCATAGAGCTGTGTTTCTCGCTTTTGCATCCCCAAGTCCATGCAAATAGTCTCTTATCTGGACTGCAACAGGTTTGTCATTCTGCCATACCCATCCGCTTGTTCCGGGTAGCTCATTCATGAAGTAAAAGAATAGACATACAATGAGAGTACCATACTTAAAGGAGTTTTTCTTGTCTTTCTTGATTTTCTGTACATTTTCCATTAATTGGCTTAGTAGTAGTTCACAAAGATCATAATCTGCATTCTTTCTTAGCATTTCATATGCTGTGTATATTGCAGTCCCGGATACAGAATTCTCCCTGCTGGAGTGATAGATCTTGTATCCTATTATCATTGATGCATATTTGATATCCGGATCCGAAATATCTTCAATGGTCATTGCCCTCTTATCATATTTTGATCCGGTGGCCTCAGTTACAACGTTGTTCTTGACAGATTTGAGGATAGGTACCCCCCCGGAAGAGTATAGACCAGTTACTGCTCTAATTGCTTCTTTTGTGATCTTACAGGGTCTATCTAGCCAAAGGAAGTTGTCATGCATCCTGCTCAGTACATACCGGACCCATTCATCTTCTTCAAAGCTAGGGAAATGAATGAATTGCTCAAATTGTTTCTTCTGGATACCCTTATACTCTGGTTTGAGCTCAAAAGCATTGTCTATCAGTTGCTTGTGATAGAGGTCTCTTAATTTGAATTCCCCAAATTCCTCAATGTTTGCGTGTATGTAAACCCTAATATCTTCAGTATGTAAGACTCCGTGGGGAACACTAGAGAAGGCTCCTAGTGGATCTACCTCCAATGATTTGTAGGGATGTTTCTTGAATGAGGGGCGAGGTCTATCAGAGATCTTAACTATGTTTGGAGTAGCCATTCTTCAAAGATTTGCAGTGAGGCAATGAAAAACAAAGAATACCTTATGCGCCTTCGGTTTGCACGGAGTGTTTGGATTGATTTCTTTATTCAATAGCTTTGGCAGGAGATCCTTGGTGTGCTTGATGAACCTTGTTGCAGAGCTCCACTATTCGCTTCTTCTCAAGTGTAGAATGAGCAGATAACTTTTGAGAAATCTTTATATTGCTCCGCAAACCCTAATATCTGTCTGCAATAAATGCTTCACCTGCATTATTCCGGTTTACCATGTCTGGACAGCTTGGAGTATCCCGGATCAGTCCTGATCACTGAATATCATCTGGATCTTTAAATCATGAATAAATCTAGGTAACATATTACAAGAACATCCCAAACACTCTGTCCAATCCGCAAGACAAGATCGTGCACTTCCGGATCTCTCCGGACCTTTTTGTAATCCTTTATCATACCGGAGCACCTCCCTGAACAGGTCTAACTTAATCGAACACAGCTTCTTCATAACTCTATGCGGACCTCTGAAAACTTGACTGAAGCATCTCAGGACTTATATCTACAAACCCTTTAATCCGCATCTTGTGCCACATCCAGCACAACTTGTTTGGCTGGGGGAACAGAATCTTCTTTGAGTCTCCCCCTGAGCCTAAGCTCACTTTTTAATTTCCGGAAGAAATATCAGCACCAGAATCTGGTGCGGATCCAACCTCTACATTCTCTGAGCTTTTCTTCACCCAAATCTTGCTCATCTGATTCCTAACTTCATCCGCATTTATCTTTTGTTTACCCTTGTCTTGATTCTGATTATACACCGGACCTCTTTTGTCCTGATTCTTGTTTCTGCAGACTTTAGCATTATGACCGGACCTATTGCAGATTTGGCAAATAACATTTCTTTGCATATTTAACTGATATCCCCTTGATCTGCATTGATTAGCCATATGACCTATTCTATTGCATGTAAAGCATCTACCTTTGAATGATTTGTTTACTTGCATAATTCTGCATTCATGGGATTTGTGTCCATACCTTTTGCAGTTGAAGCACTGTCCGGAGAAGGATGAATTAATCTGATTCATTCTCATTCTGCACTGATTAGCTTTGTGACCAAAGTGGTTGCAGCTGTGGCAGTATCCATTGAAGGATGGATATCTTTGAGCATTTGGCTGTCTTACCAGAGGTCTTCTAGGCCTGCTCCTTGGATTTTCTGATCCAAGATTCTTCTGACCGGATCCGGAGCTTTCTCCTTTCTCATATCCCAAGCCATACTTGTCATCTGTCCTCTTTTGACTTCCAAGAAGAACTTCAAGTTGAGCAGAACTTATCTTGAATTTCTCTTTATATTCATTTGCTGTTTGAAGGTCTCTTTTGAGAGAGGCAATTTGATCCTCAAGTTTTCCTTCATTATCTTTGGAATCTTCAAGATCAGATTCAAGGTGTCTGATAATCCTGTCCATCTGGTGGTATTCTTCTGATTTTTCTTTAAGAGATTGTCTTAGATTGTCTTCAGCCTTTCTTTTTTCTTCAATCTCTTGAGTAAACTTTATAGTTCCTGATTCCATTTCATGTCTTAACATAATGACTTCTTTTGATAACTTTTCACATAACTTGGTTTGCTCAGTCAATTCCTCACTTGTATTGCTTTCTTCACTTTGTCTTGCCAACTGTTGAAGCAGCTCCTTTCTCTTTTTCATAGAGAGACTTAATTTGTCTTTTAATTCTCTCATGAATTCATCAGCCTGTTTGAGTCTTTCCTTTAATTCACTGACTTCAGAATTTGACTGTTCAAGATCCTCAAGGGCAGTCTTGAGTTGCTCCCTTAAATCATATGCATCCATTTGAAATCCCAGATCTTCCTCAAGCTGTTAGGCTCTATTAGGAGGAACTTAGCTCTGATACCAATTGTTGATAACTGAGAGGGGGGGGGGGTGAATCAGTTATCCTAATTATTTCCTTATTGAACTTTCCTTTTAATTGAAGCAGCATAAAATCAAACACAAAACATTAACCATGAAATAAGAAACACATGACACAGTATTTTTGACGTGGAAACCCTGTTAAGGGAGAAAACCACGGGGTGATTAACCCAAGAATTATTCTCTGTTAGAAGAATAGGAAATTACAAAAATGGCACTTGCCAATTAGGGCTCACTGCCCGAGCACACTGCTCACAAGAGGCTCACTGCCTACAAGAAGACACACTGTCTTACAAAGTGATAAGAATCACAGTCTTGAACTGATTGGAAGCATCTGCATATGCTGGAGTTCAGTTCCGGTTAAGTTCAGTATACTGATCTGCTGCACTTCATCTTTCCTCTGTTCTTTAGTCTGCTATCCTTTCACATACCGGATCTTTCTTGCTACTTCTGCTCTACTCTGGACTTGTTCGCATATCCTTTCACACACTTCACACTCTTTACAACTAAATCCATCCTCTATATATATCCGCACAAGTAATTTCATCACCTTTCTAGTCGGCATCCGGAACAGTCTATTTTCTTACAAACTTAGTTCTGTCGGCTGAATCCTTGCTCACCAAGCAATGCAGATCAAGCATATACTTGTAGATATCATCAATTATGTCGGCCAAACATGATTCATGCCTCCGCAACCTCTATCATCATCTGTAACACATCCGGAAAGTAGTCTGATACTCTATCAGTCAGTTCTTCCTCTGTTTTCACTGTCTCTCAGGAATCCGGTACTCAACTATTCATATCTTTTTCTTTGTCCATCTCCGGAGGCTAAATCCTTGGAATATACTACTCAAGATAGTCCTCTTGACTTCCCCAGATCCGCACTGTGCCAAGACACTTCCTCTGAGAGATCCGGACCAATCTGTCGGACCTTGCCACATGCTCTGTTCTTGTTCACCGGACCACAACAATCTTCAATCTGACATCCGGTAGAGATATATCATGACTTGCGGATATGTGGGATGACCTTTGTTGCCATCAATGACAACAACCATGAATCCATATAGTGTCTCTTGCCAACACTAAAGGCTTAGCTACAAGAATTGCTTGATAAAGGGTTGATCAGACCTAGTGTTTCACTGTGGGGAGCACCAGTAATTTTGTGTTAAAAAGAAGGATGGTACTTTGCGACTATGCATAGATTATCATATGCTAAATAAGGCAATGATAAAGAACAAGTATCCATTACCCCGCATTGATGATCTCTTTGATCAAATGCGAGGGGTAACTGTGTTTTCAAAGATTGATCTTTGATCAGGATACCATCAATTGCGGCTAAAAGGTGAGGATATTCATAAGACAACCTATAGAACAAGGTATGAGCACTATGATTTCACTATCCTACCCTTTGGGTTAACAAATGCACCTACAACATTTATGAACTTAATGAACAATGTGTTCAGTGACTGCTTGGACAAGTTTCTCCTTGTTTTCCTTGATGATATTTTGATTTACTCTAAAAATGAGGAGGAACACCTTTAGCATTTAAGGATTGCTCTTCAGAGGTTAAGAGAACATAAACTGTATGGACAGCTCTTGAAGTGTACTTTCTTTCAAAAGGAGGTGTAGTATTTGGGTCATATAATTTTAGCTAAGGGAATAGTTATGGACCTAGCAAAGATTAGAGCCATTTTGGAATGGCTAGCACCAAGAAATGTGCACGAGGTCTAAAGATTTATGGGCCTAGCAAGTTATTATAGAAAATTTGTGGCTAATTTTTCAAAGATTACTTATCCTATTACTTCTTTACGAAGAAAGGGTAAAATATTTGAATGGTTAGAAAAATACCAAGAGGCATTCGACCAATTAAAAGAAAGATTGACTACGACACCTATTTTGAAGTTACCTCACCCGAATGGTCATTTTGTAGTCATTACCGATACCTTGAGAGAATGTTTAGGTGGTGTACTTGTCCAGGATGGGCAAGTTATTGCTTATGAGTCCAGGAAATTGAAAACTTATGAAAAAAATTATGCTCTTCATTATTTGGAATTGGTAGTAGTAGGTCATGCACTGCAAATGTGGAGATACTATTTGCTTGGGAAGCCATTTGAACTAAAAGAAGACCATCAAGGACTCAAATATTGGTTTACTCAACCACATCTAAATGCTCGCCAAAGAAGGTGGTTAGAGCTAATTTATGATTATGATTTTGAGATTAAATACATTCAGGGCAAGGAAAATTGAGTGACAGATGCCTTAAGTAGGAGAAGACATATCTCCTTGATGATCTCCATACATTCTGATTTTAGGAATCAGGTGTTACAAAAGTCCAAGGGAGATGAATACTATTAATAGCGGGTAAAACAAGCTCTCATGGACAATCCTCATGATGCTTGGTATGATGGGTTTTATTTTGAACTAGATGGACTATTAAGGTTTAAAGGAAGGATGTAAGTTCTGAACTCTGAAGAGTTAAGGAATATCGTGTGGAAGGAGGTTCATTCCACACCTTATTCAGGATATCCTGGAGTGATGAAATTGCTAGTTGATGTAAAACCATTATATTTCTAGAAAGGAATGAAGAGGGATGCTGCAAGGTTTGCAGCTGGATGTCTAGAATTCTAGAGTGTGAAGGAAAAACACCATCACCCAGCAAGACTTCTATACCCTCATGAGATTTCGGAATGGAAATGGAAAATCATTGGCATGGATTTTGTTCAAGGACTCCCTATGTCTAGGAATAGACACAATGCTATTCTGGTTGTGGTGGATAGACTCACCAAGGTGGCACATTTTATACCAGTCATAGCCTGCAAATTTGTGTAAGAAGTTTTCAGATTGCATGGTATTCCTGAGAAGATTATCTAAGATAGGGCTGCCCATATGACATCAAGGTTTTGACAAACCTTATTCTCCTCACTTGGAACTCAGTTAAACGTAAGCTCTTCTTATCATCCCAAGATGAATGGCCAAACTGAAAGAGTAAACTAAGTGTTGGAAGATCTACTGAGAATGTATTGCATAGATCAACAATACAAATGGTAGGATTATATTCCTCTTGTGGAATTTTCTTATAATAATTCCTATCATTTCGCTATCAAGATGGCTCCATTTGAAGCATTATATGGAAGAAAGTGTCAAATTCCTATAAGCTGGGACAAGCTAGAAGATAGGATTAGCCTTGGTCTAGAAATGCTATCAGAAATGGAAGAGCAAGTCCATCTGATTAAGAAAAGGTGAGTGAAAGAGAATGATAGGAAGAAAAGCTATGCGAATGCTAAATGCATCGCAAGACATTTCTCAGTGGGAGAAAAAATCCTCTTAAGAGTCAAACCACAAAAGAGTTCTATTAAATTTGGAAAGACATCCAAACTAGATCCTAGGTATGTGGGTTCCTTCAAAGTTCTCAAAGAGGTTAGACCAGTTGCATACATGATTACTCTACCATCGACTCTTGCCATGATGCATAATGTTTTCTATGTTTCATATTTGAAAAAGTATATTGCAAGAGATAATCATATTCCTATTCTTGATTGGAATGCCATACAGGTGAAGGACCCAAGGGTGGTAATGATCAATCCCATCAAGGTGCTCGAAATATGTAAGCTACACTTGTGTAATAAAGAGATTACTCAATGCAAGGTCCAGTGGGACCAATATGCAAAAGAAAATGCCACCTGGGAGAATTATGATGATATTTATCAAAAATTTCATCACCTCTTTTAAGCTTTTATATGTGATGAACAAAACTCTTTTTATGTAATAAACTTTGGATACATTAAATCATTGAGGACGATGATTCTTATTGGGGGAGATATGTTACATCCCCAACTTTGACTATGTTTTACTTTTACTTTCATATGATTAAGCAGGTATTAGTCATAGATTAATGATTTGACGTTTAGGGAAAAAATGTTAGGATAAATCATTGATTTTATGAATTATGATTAATGCTTAGAATTAGACATGAAATTACATGTTATTGTGATTATTTAAGCATGATTTATAATGATTTATTGATGATGCATTGATCATAAGTTTGTATGATTGTGAGTGTAACCAAGAAAAGATTTCCACCTTCAAGAATGGAAGGAGAACATCACTAAAGATAAGGGAATAGATGTTTTGGAAAAGTTAGAGTTGTCATTTGAGTTCTAAGTTGTATATTATGTGAACCTTCATGAAACGAGGCATGAAATAGTTATCTTTCCTCGTTTAGTCATCTTAAATTCAACCATTATCGATATGACGTGAGGAAAAGGTTTTCCAACGTCAAACTTTATTCATTTGGTCAAGAGAGTTTTCTGATATATTTATTTGCTTTGCACAATAGCTGATGCTGACGTAAGCATAAGGTTGTGAAGGGGGAGAAGGCCTCGACCCACTCTCTCACCTTAGCATGTGACTAATATCAAATTTTGTTGAAATGGTAATGTTACCATTAAGTTGATATATAATATTAATTTATTTGCTTAAACAATATTATAATGAGAAAGAGAATTTGTTTTATTAAGTTATTAATATCTATTTCTCTTATGTTAAGTCTTCCTTGGATGCTACCCCTATGTCCACATAGGGAAGCACTTTCACCACAACCCATGTAATGTGGAATGGTTGTGAATAACCCACTGTGGTTGTGGGGTCGTTATGGTGACAGGGAATAGCTAGAGGGATGCATGTTCCCTTCGAAGAGAAATATGTGGTGAAGGTTTTGTCATCCTACAGAATGGTGAGGAGAGAGGATTATTCTCTTGGGGAATAGTTTCCTTTCAGTTTTGAGCAAGGAAAACGATAGGAAGATAGAAGAAAAAAGGATACAATCATTGGAAAGGGGGAGACCGATAGTGAGAAGGGAAGAGAAACTCACGACCGAAAAGCTCAAAGAGACTGATAAAAGAGTCTGTAGCTGAGTGTTACTCATATATTATTGAATACTTCAACTATGATTGAAGTAGTAATAAAATGTATCTTTATTTTCTTATGACTATCAACTATGTTTCATTCTAGTGGTGTTGTATGCTGGCAAAGGCTGAAACCCTTATGCCATGCATGATATCTATAATGTGTTTCAATTTATAACTATTAAATGTATCTTTGTCTCTGTTACAACCCAGATGATAGTCTTTGAGAGAAAATGTTATAGTTAAGTTATGGATAACATAAGGCTCACCTTGTGAGTAAGAAAGGTGGTAGTCGATGAAAACATGTATGATTATTTTTCCTTTAGATATATAGATATTCAAACTTGTAGTGTCTATGTAAAAGTAGAGCCCCTGCCCGCACCCACTATCAAAATGACAGTAATGGTGTAGTTTAGAGATAACGAGGTTGTAAACCCAATCTTACTTCAATAGAATGATAATACTAGTAGTATTAAACTTATATTTTCTTGAGAGGTAGCATAGACTTCCCATTGAATGTAGTGGCCTCCATATTTTTGTATACTAATAAGATAATGTTATTTCTCTGTTGGTAAACCACGAAAGTGGTTGGCTATGGATAGTGCCACTGGCCAATGTTTTAGCTCGTAGAATTCCATGTTTGGAAAGTTTGTTTTAAGATAAAGAAGCTCTCGGTGCAAAGAGTTGGTGTAGTATAAAACAAAATTGTTGTTCTTTATCACAGAGATGTAGGACCCCTCGTCGATACCGCCATTATGGTGGGAAGTGATTACACATTTGCTACTATAGTTTTATGATGAGACATTATATGGCTAGCTATCTTAGTTATCTGATTTTGATTTGAACCATGGATGACACATACTTTTGTATTGCATACTCTTATTCAACTTTATGTGATGTTAGATCCTGTCTTGTATCTTGTTTAGTGGACTATGTTGCTCTTTGAGATATGGTGATACATGGTTTTTGGATTTCATTGTGTGAATTCATATACCTTTTTTTGAATGATGTGACTCAATGTTAAATATAATGTTTACAATTATATTATTTATAATAGTTGATTTATAGTTGTATGATCTGGATTCCATTTGATATCTATATGTGTATTCTCTCGTGTGGTTTGGAATTGATTTCTTTATGTTGCAAAAATGATTAGAATATATGTATATGATGTAGAGGATGGTTAACTATAGCTATGCTTCAGCTATTATATCATAACTAACAATGTGAGTCAAGTGTGTAGGTTAAGCCAGTGGAACGGGGAAATTCACTTGGGGACCCATTGTGCTTTCCCAGTTAGCTGACCTAACCTATATGGAGAGGATTAGGTCCCTTGTGTAATCATATGTTGTGCGTCAATGTCCAACATGTTTGGTCTTTGTTAGTGTGTTGTCATTGTACTTATGTTAGTGTTGTGCATATATGTCCATGTGAGTCATTAGAATATCAGTTGGTTCAATGTGGTAGTATGTGGGAATAAAATTAAAATGTGTCCTGATTTCACTATTATCAAATTAAATTAATGTTTTCTTTTCATTTGAAAATAAGAAGATAAAAGAAAAAATAATGTACCCCTGTCCTAAACCTAGGTGGGCCCCTCTAAAATACACTACTAAATTAAAAAATAATAATTTTTGGGCAATCTTTTCCTAGCATTTTTATCACTCATGGGATTCATTTTTATATTATTAAACAAAGTCTTGGAATGGACACATTGTGTCCATCCAAGGTGACAAAATGCTTCCCACATGAGGACACATGTTGTCCCCTTGAGGGGACACATGTTGCACCCAAGAATAGGTGTAAAAGAGAGGGAATAGAAGGTAAAAAGGAGGGAGGGTGGTTGTTTTCACCATCTGTTGAAAAAAAAAAATTGGGTTGGATAGTGTGTTCTTTTCATGTGGTATCATTACAACTTTTAAGTCATTAGAACCAAATTATATAATGTTATTCACTTGGTCTATTTTGCAAGAAATCCAAATGAAACTTGTAGAATGAAGATGATTCTTAAGACCTTGAAATAAATAGTTATTATTGACAAATATTTGATGGTCTCTTATTTTCAAATGATAAGATTGTTATATCTTTTTGGGGTTAGAGAAGGATAACCTCATTAATGCAAGAACGTTTGGTAAACGTAAGACTCTTTATTCAACTTTTCAGTAAAATAAACAAAGTCATTATCGAAGAGGATTAGATAAGAATCCTCAATCCAAATGAGTTCCTTGGCGAACTTATGAGGTTATAAACAAAACTACTCTATGTGTCAATACTAGACATCAAAACTAAATATGAATACAAACTTTTGAAATAAGGAATAGAGTGACAGGGAGTCACAAATTTTGTGTTGCAGATGCAACAAGAAACCTTTGGAATGTACTCCAGAAATCGGAGTTAGTAATCTAAGTCAGATGGACTAAGAATTACCTATTCCTATTTACAATGTATGTATATATATATCCTAGTCTAAGGATTGATACCAAGTCAGATTGACTGGAAAAGCAATAATGAACATACAAGTTATGTCTAAGATCACTGCAGGATGAGATAGCTTCTAAGTCGAGTTAGAAGTGTGTCAACAATTGACTATGTTCATTGCAAAATGTCTATGTATATTAAATCTTTGGCCAAATTAATGCATTCGTCTCTACATGCATTAGTTGGTTCATTGTGCTCCAAATGGCATAACCTTCTAGTAGTGTCACACATAGTTAGAGTGGATCTATAGTTGTATGACCATGAAGAGTTATGAAGGACACAACACTAGAACTCAGATGGAAAACCTTATGGTTCCTTATATCTACTTCCTTCGTGAAGGGTAGGGCCACTTCTAGGTAGGAAGTTGTGTGGGGGACCACTGGTCTGTGGTTGGAGGAAAAGAACTCAGGTGATGATCTCCTTCCCAAGAAGATGACAAGTCGAGACTTATGAAGATATATATTAATACTCCAGATGTAGTATATTCTATTATATGACTAGACAGTAAAAAATTTATGTAAAACTTATCATTATTGCCATGAGCAAACATTATGATTGTAAAGTGAAGGAATTCACTATTATGCTATCTTTGAATATGTTGCAAATTTTAGTTTTGAAATTATTTAGAAAAGATATGTGTTTTAATTATTAATTGTGAAATTATTTATTGTTAATAGAAATATGATTATGTTGATCATGACTATTTATTTGATGGTAAATTGAATTGATAATCTAGGTAATATGAGTTGACATGTTACATGAAGGAACCTAGAGACCTAGGACATAAGACATAACATGAAATTACAAGGTATGCAATTTATGATGTTACAAAATCCAAGAAGAAACTAATTTGTGAGAACAAGACATGGGTAAAGAAACAACTAAAATAAAAGGCTAACTTATATAATTTTCTAATTTCTATATTATTTTTTATTAACAAATTCATGGGACATTTTAATTTTTCCTATCAAAACTTGAATATTTCAAATTTGTCTTTATTTCCTAACCACATGTTACAAAAACATGTCTAATTAGACTATGCAAATGGTCATAGTGACAACCAAAAGGATCAAAAGATCTTAAGATAGATAGTGGTGATATCTATAGTTAGGCATATCAAATAACCTATGATTGATAGTGATAATACTGTAGCTAAGAAGATCAAATGATCTAAGTTTGACAAAGAAAACAAATACATGACTGTGAGTCAAGGACTACATGGTCCTCTCATGGCCTCTATGCCTCAACTAGAGCTATAACCTACTTATCACATAAAGTAATGTCCTTTGATCCCTATGGCCAAGGACAACATGAAACTTATGGTTCAATTGACTCCCCAAAATATTAACTAGGTTGTAGTCTTAACCAGAGATAATCAATATAAACTAGCTTAGGGATGATCTCACAATAGTGTGTTCCACTTGTGGGACATCCTATTTTTTGGTTGAAATAACATATTTTTTAGGAAAAAATAATGATTTAAGCTTGGAGGGGTTCCATCTAAGGGGGTTTGATTGAATTTCTCTACAAAGGAATCATCATAGGATTTCTTTCTATTTCTACATTCTTTCTTCACATGTCCTCTTTCTATAGTTCTAACACTTTACTCTACTATTCCTAGGGTTTTTGGATTGTCCTTTTACTTGGACCTATCTTTCAATTTTTTTGATCCTCTTTTGACCCACCTTTGTCATTGGGCCTTCCTAAAAGATGCAAGGCTTCCTTTGAGCCTTCATCCATAGATTTTCTCCTCTTTTCCTCAAAAACCAAGGTATAATAAGGGAGGCCCTAATTAGGTTTGTAGCACTACCACTAATAGAAATAACTAAATTCTCCCAAGATTTATATAAAGAACAAAGCAACAAGATACATTATCTTCTTCATCAAGCTTAACATCTAAAGCTAGCTTATTCAAAATCAAGTTAAAGTTATTTAAATGTTCTGCAATAGAATCATCTTCCTTCTTTTTTAAAGAATAGAAACATCTTTTGAGATATAATTTATTTTTTAGAATTTTGGTTTGGTAAATATCACCTATCATATTCCATACTGCACAGGTAATGGTCTTCTATGAGATAATCAAGAGGACAAAATTTAAAGACACAACCAAATGGTTCCTTATGCTTTCTTATCCAACCTTTTCAAATATTCATTAGACATTCCTTTAGACTTCCCTTCCTTTACCACAAATTTCCACTAATCCCCCTCTTTCAAGAGATCCTCCATCTTTAGCTTCCACAACTTGTACCCAGTGCCATTAAGCTTGTCAATTTTGAATGAGAGGTAGAGGCTATGGTTTCGATCACTTATAAGTTTACAAAACCACTCAAGTCAAAAGATCCCACTATAACTAAAAAAACTCTCAACACTTCAAGAAATGCAATCCACTCTCAATAGAATCAAAGGTCTAATACCACATGTTGTAAAATAAGGTAAACTACTATAAATGAAAGTTTGATTATAGCATCATAAATAACTTAGGTATGTGGAAGTGTAAATTAGCAAATCAGAATTTAGCAAACCATACAATTCAAATACATGATTCCAAATGTTTGTGGTTAAACCCTTTTAGGAAAATCTCCACCACCAAAGAGAGCATCAGTAATGTATTAATCTAAACAATGTGTTACATCAATACAACTTTCTCCTCAATTTGATAGTATTTTGGTAGTACATGTGTACCTATAAAATAATCCATGAAACCTCTATCTCATGCCTCTAGTATAAAGAGAGAATGGGAGAGCAAAATCACAAGTAGTTTCCCAAAACTTGACATACTACCAAAATCATGGGATCATGCAAAAACCATGACCCCACTCAAGGAGAGCATCTTCTAACAATAGAGAATATCAACAATGAACAACATCTTTGATTTGTAACTCCCTATTGCCACACCTCCCAAAGGATAGGATTCCATAATGGAGTAGACAACTCACATGAGACACACCTAATAAATGCATTATGCTCCACTTTCTCACCTAGTGCCCATGAATAGGAACATGCCATAACTAATCTCAAATCAATTTATCACCGCTATTTTCATGTTCCACCTTCCCTCTTAATGCCACTATAATAAGTATTCAAGTCAATCGAGAGAATAAACAAAATATTAATATCTCTCAACCACTGACATGGGTGTCTAAGTACCCATTCCAAGACTTTTAGAGATCTAACATTATACATGAGGGTTGTAATTAAATACCACACTATTCTAAGATCATCAACGAATAAAAAAGGGTTAGAGTTGGAACCATTAGAAGAGGGTGGTGAGGGATGTGGTTTCCTAACAAGATAGACATAGATCAAATGATCTCTATGATAGTGAAAACAAGCATTCAACTTATTCAAGTAATTGATAAACCAAGTAAATTTAGATTTAGGACTTGAGATCTTGATGGAATCTAGAAGGGGTTGGGTGAGGTCCATTTCCATGTGAGCCCTTTAGTGAAAGAATAGATTGGAGAACTTGTTAGTGTTATTCTCACAACAAATAATACAACCAAGTTTCCATACAATATCTCACAAGAAGGTTCAAAAAGTAAGATTCATAAAGGGAAGTCCAATCCATACTAGTTATTTGGATTTGGAGGACCCTTCTGTTGGTTTTAGGATAGACAACTGAGAGGGGAGGGTGAATCAGTTGTCACCAAGTTTTATGTTCTTTAAACACTTAAACCCTTCTTATATTTCTACAACATAATAATGATTAATGGTGGAAGCACAATGCAATAACTCAAGAACAAAAACACATTCAACACATATGAAACCAAGATTTTAACGTGGAAAACCCGGTTAAGGGAAAAACCATGGGGTGACTAACCCAAGATTGTAATCTTTGTTAAAAGAATAAGAAGAATAAATGGCACTTGCCAATTAGGGCTCACTACTCGAGCACACTACTCACAAGAGGCCCACTAACCTATAGGAGACACACTATCTATAGATTAATATAGATATTACATACTTGAACTAGAGATTAGCATCTTCACCATGCTTGAGATAGTTCCATTTAAGATCAACACTTCTGCTCTGCTTTTTGCTCCTCTCCTCTCTATCACTTTCTCATCACAACCACAGATCTTTTGAAATGACTTCACAGATCTTATTTATACATGACATCGACTTTGGGATGATCATCAAAGTTGGCACAACACACTTTTTTTTATTATAGAGCAATTACACAAATACAATTTGACTTATTACAAAAAAACTTCATGCACGTCACTACCCTATTGGTCACACCTATCAAGGACTTCAATCTTCTTTGAGGAACATGTCATGCTTCATAAAACATCTTCAAGATTATCCGCAACATGTGTAAGACATCTGGTTGGCCAAGATTAGGAAGAACACATCACTGAGAGCTAAATCTTCAATTACGAGCTCTATCTTCAATACAGACCTCCAACACAAACTGGACACAATCTAGAGACTCCCACAAGCTTTCCTGAATCACCAAGAACATCTGCACCACTTTTGCTTACTGAAATCATTTGCATCTTCATCTGGAACCTTAAGAACACAGCCGGTCATCACTGTCACATAAGAATAATTGCTTGCGGACCTCCAGACCATGAACCAATTGAGTTTTCAGTTCTCATTGGATTCTCAAACATGCCACCAAATCTGTAGAATAGGATATTGCATTTATGGATCTCACTGGACCTATTTGTGTCACTCTATCACCTCTGAATAGCTGCTAGAAGTAGTTTTACTCATATGGCCATAACTTCTCCAAATCTTCATGCGGATCTCTAAAATCTTTATAGGAGCACTTGCAAACACATAGCTACAAATACTTTGATGTGCATACTCTGATCTTCAACTGAATGGAATCTTTACTTCATAGAACTTCATTGTCTTTACTGTTCTTCTCTATTTCTGATAGGGCTAATTTTCTCAATATCCTCAGCACACAACTCATCCAATCCTTGACATCAATGTAATAGGAGTATGTTGACATCAATGACAACACCGATTAGGCCCATACTTGCAACAATCTGCCCCTTTGTCATTGATGGCAACATATGATGTGAAAAATTGTTTTGACCATCAAGACAAGAACTTCTCCTCACTGGCTCCCCCTAACAACACCAATCATTCACATATCTTTTCTTTCTTTAATTTTCCTCCTTTGATCAGCAATCTCTTTTGTTTTTCACATGTCTTCTCTCCCCCTTTGAAATCAATGGCAAAGGGAACATACTTGCATCAATACTTTAGTATCATACATACTACTCCCCCTGAGTAGCAGCTTCCTATCATCAATCCAAACCACAAGATATGACTTTGAGATCCACCGAACTGATGCACATTAGTGCATCTTAATTCAGAACCAGAGGGGTAATAACCCCTAACTTCTCCCTGAGATACTCAAAAGAGTCCTTAGGTAGAGGTTTAGTAAAAATGTCTACAATCTAATCCTTTGAGGGCACAAACTCTGATCTGACTTCATTCTTGTTCACCTGCTCTCTCAAAAAGTGAAACTTGATGGATATATGTTTTGTCTTTGAATGCAACACTAGATTTTTTGATATATTTATTGCACTTGAGTTATCACAGAAGATTGTGATAGGTTCTTCATACTCTAGTCTGATATCTCTTAGTGTTAGCTTCATCCACAATACTTGAGTGCAACTACTTGCTCCTACAATATACTCTGCTTCTGCAGTGGACAGAGATATTGCCTCTTGTTTCTTTCTCAACCAAGAAGCCAATCTTTTCCCCAAAAAGAATGCACCACCACTGGTACTCTTCTGGTCATCCACATCTCATACCCAATCAACATTTATATATGTATGAAGAGAGAAATCATGATCCCTAGGATACCATAAACCATACTCAACTGTTCACTTCATATATCTGAGAATTCTCTTGATTGCCATGACATGAGACTCTCTAGGATTAGCTTGGAATCTGGCAACAAGACCAACAAAATTCATAATGTCGGGTCTAGTTTGAGTAAGGTATAGTAGTCCTCCAATCATTGACGTGTACTTTTTCTGATCAGCCTTAGGAGATTCATCATCTTTGCTCAGTTTACACCCAATTGTCATGGGACTATTCATTGGCTATGAATCTTCCATCCCAAATTTCTTCAACAAATCTTTCACATATTTGGTCTGTGATATGAAGATTCCTTTCTTTGTTTGAGTGATTTGCAGACCCAAGAAGAAATTTATTTCCCCAAACATAGACATCTCAAATTCACTTTTCATTTGATTTAAAAAAGTCTTGCACATACTATCTTTTCCTCCAAAAATGATATCATCAACAAATACTTCAACAATTAAGATATTTTCATGATCAATTTTGAAGTACAAGTTACTGTTAGCAATACCTTTGTTGAATCCAATCTTCAAAAGATGTTTGTCCAATCTTTCATACCAGGCTCTTGGGGCTTGTTTGAGTCCATACAATGCTTTCTTCAACTTGCAGACAATATCACCATGATTAGACAATTGGAATCCATCCGGTTGCTCAATGTATACCTCTTCTTCCAAATTGCCATTCGGGAAAGCAGACTTGACATCCATCTAATATACATTGAAATCCTTGAAGGTAGCAAAAACAAGAAATAATCTGACTACTTCAATTCTTGTCACTGGAGCAAAAGTTTCTTCAAAGTCAACTCCTTCTACTTGAGAATAACGCTTACAGACCAATCTGGCTTTGTTTTTTACCACTTCACCATCTTCATTGAGTTTATTTTGAAAGACCCACTTAGTCCCAATCACATTGTTTTCTTTAGGTCTGGGAACAAGATCCCAAGTGTGATTTTTTTTAATCTGCATCAACTCTTCCTCCATTGTTTTAGCCCAGCTTTCATCATTGCATGCATCACTTACTGTTTTTGGTTCAATCTTTGAAATCAGACAATACTTCTCTGAATCGTGAGCAATCTTTCTTCTTGTTTGAACACCTTTGCTTCTATCTCCTATGATTTGGTCTTTAGAATGATTCAGTCTTACATAACTGGGAGCTTTGGGAATTTCTTGCACTTCTATTTCTTGGATAGGTTCATTCAAACTTATCTCTTCTTCCTATATTTTAGGATTCTCTGGATCAGTCTTGTTACCTTTTGAGTCGCACTTATTTATTTTATTCATATTTTCCCATATAAAAAGTTGATTTACTGTTTCATTTCATTGGTCATACCTTCATTTCTTAAATTAGCTCTTTATTCTTCAAAGTTTTCCCATCTTCCGCCTTTGTGTATGAAATTACTTAAGGTTTGAACCTTTGAAGCCGAACTATTCTCTAAGTTCAAAGTTCAATGGTTCGTTGTGCTCAAATTTTCTCTAAAAGTGTGCTGTTTTGTTCCATGTGATTAAAAACGTCCTTGAGTTTTCAGTTTGAACTCGAACCCCTTTTGTCAATAGTTCAAAGGTTCCACGGTTCAAGGTTCAACACTTGGCGCCTTGTATCGAGTCACTTTGCTTAGTTCCTTTGCCCAATGTAATGTGTCATTGAACCATCTGTTTGAACTCTGCAGTAAGGTTCAATGGTTCAATGGTTCCAAGTTTAATGCTGTACCTTTTCGTAGTCAAATGTCTTTCACAAGTCATGTGATGTTGGTCGGTTTATGTAATTCTCATGTCTTTGAAATTGAACTTTGAACCACATCCCCATGGTTCAATAGTTCAAAGTTCACCAGTTTGGTGATTACGATCTTATCTTTCCCCGAGGCATTCTAAATCAGAGTTAGCAGGAAAGTTGGGGGAAAATATGTTCAAAACTTATTATGAAACGAGAAGTTCTAATTTTGGGGAATTTATGGATAATTATTATACATCATGGTCGCGCATGAATAATGCTCGCCATTAATGAGGATGTCAGAGTTCATGTCTTTTCAAATATTTTTGGCATGTATTGTTTTGGGTAATAATTATTCAGTCTATTAATGCCATTTATTAAGAAAGAACAACCCAAAATTGGCAAGTAAATATACTGTGCGATGTAGAGAAGAGCAGCGCAAGAGGTATAAGGTTTGGTTGCCCAAATCTCGTGGTAATTTCAGATTTCCTGAAGGTGAGTTCTATTTTTCCTACCTGTTGTTTCCCTTTCTCAAGCTGGAAAGAAAAATCCTTTGAGTTTCCAACATTATTTCTGAGATTCAAAGCATATATTTTTTTGTTGTTATATCCTCCAAGTATGGCTTTGAAATCTACTTGTTTGGCGAATGAACACGGCCCTGGTCTTACCTGTTCTCACTCTGAATTCAGAGATACTTCACTAGTGCAATTTGATCTAGAAGAATTTAGAGAAAGGTCTAGAAACCCTGTCCAAACTCTTATGATGAAGAAAATAGTAGATAGTGGTTTACTTGAAACTGCGGCCTTTCCCATGGCTGTAAGGTGCGCAGAACTGGTTCAAGAATGTATAAATAGGTATGAACCCGAAAATAGATGCATCAGAGGTGTAGATGGTGATATATTGTTTCATGTCAACAGATAAACCCTGATGTCTGTGATGAGAATACTGCCTAAAGAGGCATATTCCAGCCTTAACATTACTTCTTCTTATGGGCATTTCTTGGAGAAGAAAGCGACTTACAAAAGTGTAATAGCAAGAAACTGGCTGCTGAAGTTTCAGAAGGGTGGCTCAAGGTTGCCTAGGCCACTTACTAGAGATCACATGATTAAAGAAGTGAGGGATATTGTGGTGTTATTACACAGATTGAAGGGTAGCGAGCATGCATATTATTGGGAAGATTGGATGTACTTTTTCGTACAAGTTATCCTCCAAGGAGAGCAATATTTGGATTGGGCAGAAATTGTAGCTGATTGTTTGCATCAGAACTTGAGTAATTGTTTGGAAAATAGAGATTTTTATATGTCTTCATACCTGTTTTATTATCTGGCATCTACAAGATAGTGGTTGGGGCTGCCTCATGCACCTTTAGCTGAATATAGTAAAATTTATGAATATTATTCACAATTGTAGATGTAGAACTATTATGAGAATTACAAAAGGGTTAGTGATGTTTTCACTGGGAGAATGACTTATGAATTGGCCAGTAATTTGAATAAGAGAATGTCTAATGAAGCAATGCAGCTAATTAGCATTTATGGTAGTTTCTTTATTCAATTTTCCAAGTTCACTTACATCAGGATTGGAAGATTTGACGGTGAACCTGTTAAGTTACCCAGGTATGCGTTTGACCGTTTTGTGCTGATAGAAGTATGCAGACAGTTAGCACATGTGGATGAAAAGTTCTCAACGAAGAAGGGATCTAGTATCTCTTTCCCCATTGAACTTGGACATTACTCGTGCCAGTCAAAGTCTGATGCTTTGAATCTAGAAGTGAACCTTGAAAAGTTCAATTTTTAGTTCTTCACGGCCAGGTCCCAATTTGATAGCAAAGGCTTTGTCAAGGATAACTTAGATTCTGGAATAGGGCATTCACATATCCCTAAATTGGAAGATTACTGGGAGGACTGCCCAGATGAATTTGAAGTCAGGAGGAGACTGTGGTGTAGGTTCTCTTTGGGACAGATAGTCACCCTCAATCTGAGAATGGACATCTCTAGAGTTATTGATAATCAAGAACAGATGATTGATCCCCAATTTGAACATATAAAACAATCACCTATTCTAGAAATTGATTGGAGTAAAAAGGAGGAAGATAGGAGTGAGGTGAAAACTCTCCCAGTGATAAGGAGGATCGAGAAATGGTTGAGGGAACAAAAATAGAAAGGGTTCCAAAAGAGAGACACCCAACAATGCATGTCAATGATTGAATCACCTATCCCAATAAGCTCTTCTAATCAGCCTATTGCTATCTGTGGTGCAGGTACTTCCAAGTCAATAACTGGAAGGAGTCCTACTATTAAAGAATCTAGAAGAGCCCTCACAACTATTCTCCCTCCTAGTGCCACCAGATTAAGAACCAAAAGCAAAAGAAAGAAGCAGGTTTCTGAAAGAATAGTTGTGGATTTGAATTTAGAGGAGGATTCAAGAGAAGCCATGGGTGATAAAGAACCTAGTTCACCAAGGACAGAGGAAGTTAGTGCTAAGCAACAATCAGAGGTTGTCTTAGAGACCCTTGAGATAATGATGATTTCTGATGTATCCTCTAATAAACTAAATTCTGGGAAAAAAGCCTCAGCCTTTGCACCTAAATGGCTGGAGAATTCTATCAGTGACAAAAGAAAAATAATTCCATGTTCTGTGCCTTTAGAAGATATGGTGAGCAAGTGCTTGGGAAAAATGCCTAAGTCCAAGAAGTTAAAGACGACGTCCAGGCTAAGCATTTACCCAAGTACTGGGAATTGGAATGCGGAAATAGCCAGGCCAGTGACTGATGAAGAAGTACAGGACCCCACTGTACAGGATTTCACTGTTGAAAGGGTAGATCTTGGGGTTGCTTTAAGAGCAGCAGATGTTCATCATCTTGAGGCATCCACCAAAAGAATCGTTAGCCGAACCTGGAAGCACGAGAGGGATAAGAAAGAATTGAAGCAAACTCTGCGTTCCATGGTAGAGTATATTGATGCCATTCAAAATCCCAGCCCACAACCAGTCTCACAGCTTTCTTTGTCTTTTGATCCTAAGTCGCCAGCCAACTAGAAGATGTTGGACCAGGTTAATAGAAACAGGATGGTGGCTAAGGTATTCGATGATTGGTTAGACTATATTGTATAAAAGGGTACTAAATATATTTGTGAACTTAAGAATATGTATGATCAAAACAGCCACCATTGAGGACCTTAAGGCATAGATTGCTTCTTGGGTGAAAGATGAGGGTAAGTGGATGAATGTACTGAACCAAATTGATGAGGTTCAAAAATATGGGGTAATGAAATTTCTGTCAGAAAAGAGTTTAACAGGTGTGGATGAAGATTTATTGTACGTGAATAAGAAAAACATTGAATGGAGAAACTTTGTGTCACAGCAAGGGCGTCTTGAACTTACAAAAATGATTAAGGAAATCACCGAGTTTACTCAATCACTACAGCATGATTTACAATGCGTTGATGTAAAATACATAAAAGATAATGGGAAACCGGAGGAAAATGTTGATACAGTGGTTCAATTCTTTAGGGATAAAATTAGCTTTGTCAAAGAAAGTGACAATATCTTAACTGAAGATTTCTCCTGAATTTCTAAAGTGGAGTCACTGCTTTACCTCTGTATCAATGCACTCCCAGAACATAAGGAAAGGATTGGGAAAATGCGGAGGGAGAAGGATGTCTGGAAGACAAGGGTGAAACACATAGGCATCCCAAACCTCCAGAAGATTCAAGAGTTTGTTACTGTGTTTTAGGAGTGGAAGACTTAATGTGCCTCCCTGACCGCCAATAGTAAATCTATAGATTCAAATCAGTTACTGCAGCCGTGATCTTATTCGCCCAGTTGCCTTTATTCAGTTTTTCAGTTATGCTATTTTCTAAACATGATCTTTAAATCAGTTTGTTAAAAAACTAAATCCCATATGGGTCAGAGGTACTTTAACTCTAGGTTTGATTTTACTCGGTTAAAGAATTAGGGCAACATATATATATGTTTTTCATTACTGAGATGAGAGAGATAGAATAGAAAAGAAGATAGAAAATTTTGAAGCTGAACTATTGTTGTTTCCATAAGCATATATGATTTTTGTCAAAAACATTTTCATCTATGAATGAAAAAGAGAAACAATTACTGCATGCTTGAATCTGTGTGTTTGAGTCTATTGAAATTGGATTTTTTGTTCGAAGTCTTCTTTCATATGGTAATTGCTCTTGCTAGACAATTCATTATATGTGTTCTATAAATTATTGGTTCAGCAACAGTTATATGTTTATGTATCTGATTGACTTAAAAAAAATAGAATCTGTGTATTCTATCATAAAAAGGTGTTTTAAGAAAAAAGGATATTGCATTCATAACATGATGATGTATGGATGTTAGTTTGGCCTTTAGGCACTTTCTAGTTAAAAGTGTATTGGGATAATTAATATAGATTGAATTCATTGAAGATCTTAAAGGGAGCTGTACCTAAATTCAGAGGGGAACTAGTTTAAAAAGTTCACCCATTTATTGATTAATTCATTTGTTCTTTAAGGAAGAAAGGGTATAGAGTCAGAAAAGGTTATTTTTGAATAAAGACAAACCTGTTAACCAACAGTTTTTGGTGACTCTACTGGGGACCGAAGTTAGTAATTAAAAGATTGGTCGCCTTAATATGAAGCAACAATGGTGCTTCCACATGAAAACATAATTCCTGTTCTGCAGCCTAATCTTGTTTTTCAGGATGAATAGGAAGACATTATTGGTCAATTGAATACCCTTGCTTGGCGTACTCGTCGGAATAGTGAAGATTATTGAAGAGCAAGTAGAGTATTAGAAAAAGAGGAGGAATTGGCCGATAACCTGAGATTGCTATTACTCGGGTAGAGAAGGAGGCAAGCTCAAAATGCAGCAAGAAATCAAGCCCCTAAAGCACAAAGAAATCAAGAATAGCATAGAAATTAATAGTTGCCTATCCAGTTACAATATTTTAAGCTAGATTCTAGACCGTTTATGAGGTCTTTGAGAGGAGAGGGAGTTGAGGATTCTACCTTTCAAGCACTACAAAACTTTAATTTTCCTTATATCCCTACTCATGTTAGAAGAGCTAGGAGTAGGCCTCCTAGTCCCCCTAAACCATCTACATCTCTTGTCTGTCAAGCTCTAACTCTTTCTGGTACTATTATCCCCTCTGCTATAAACTTCTTACCAATGGCCCAACCTTGGGGAGCAGCCATAGGACCTTTGAACCTAGGGGCTAACCTAAACCCTTTGCCTAAAAATGCATAGGAAAATTTGCCCAAATTCAATGGAGATGGGAAGCAATCACCAAAAGAACATTTGTGTGCCTTTGCAACAGCATGTAGCGTGTTAGGTGTACAACACCAAGATGTAGCCATAAGGCTTTTTGGGCAAACCTTGACCGATACTACGACACAATGGTTTTATCATTTAACTAATTCCTCAATCACAAATTGGAATGATATGAAAACTGCATTTGAAAACAAGTTCAAAAGTGCAGAGGATGAGCATTACCTCCTTGCCCAACTAACTCAGCTTAAGAGGAGATACATGAACCTATGAGGGAATCCGTGGCAAAATTCAATAGAATTGTCGACAAAATCCCTACTACTAAACGGCCAACTGGCGAGAATCAGAAATGTTTCTTCATCAATTCTATGCCCCCTGATATTAGCTTCCATCTTAGGAGAGGTGTAATTGCTGATTTACCAACTGCACAAGCTTTGGCAGTCAGATTGGAGGATGACCTTATTATGGCTGGTAAATGGAAGAAAGAGGTCCAAGTGCCAAATGCTCACCCCTCATCATCTACTGATCCTGTAGTGCAAAAATTAGTCAATGATATGATCACCTTAAAGAGGCAATTACCTAAAACTGGTGCTTCCTTCCAACAATCATATCAAGACATTGGCAGGAGGAATTTGAATCAACAAGCAAATACTGGTAGAGCTTTACCCCTGACATCAGCACAACCAAGGCTGACTATTGAAGCTCCTCCAGGAAGGGGGAACATGTGTATTTTTAATTTGACTACCGACCATGATGGAAATTCCTATCCAGAGATGCTTAGGTATGCTCAGATGACTGCTACCCAAGATATGTTAGGGGAGCCCACTAAAGAAGAAAGGAACTTTGAGGAACGTGGCGACTCTGAGATACACTTCCTTGAATATGAATCTGATTCAGAAAGGGGAGGTAAAATATTGGTCACCCTCGAAGATCCTTCATGTGTCGTGCTCACCAGAAGTTAGAGGAATATGAGATCCTCTTATACGCAAGAGGTACCTGGTAAAGGTAAAGAGCCTTTTATTAGAACTCATGATGCTAATTTGAAGGCTCAGGAAATTAAATTGTTGCATAAAAATGATCCACATGCTTCTTTCGATATTGTTGAATTCTGTAAATCTGCAAAAATTCAAATCTCTCCTTTTGAGTATCTCAAGTTAAAACCTAATGAGCTTGATAAACTAGTTAAACATGTTAAGGGTAGCCCTACACAAACTGAATCTGAGAGTCAACTAGATGTTAATGTTGAGTCCCCTATTGCTCAATTATTTGCTTCCTCATCTGAGTCATCCATGACTACCCTTAAAATGACCCTCAATTCGTCAAATGATACTTCTTACACAGCTAATTTGAAACCCAACCCTTTCTATGTATCTTTGTTCATCAATGGCCATAAGCTTAGTAACTGTATTATAGATTCAGGAGCCTCTAATAACATCATGCCCTCTTCTATGGCTAAAGCCCTAGGATTATCACTTACAAAGACATTTGGTAGGTGTTATTCTATGGATGGCAAACATGTTTCCTTGCTTGGACAGATTAGGATGCACGAGTTGCTCTTGCAACTTACCTTGACAAAAAGGTGAAATTGACTATTTTGGTAGTAGATATACCTGCTAGTTATGGGATGTTGTTGAGCAGGACATTTTACAAGGATTTGGGTGGACAAATTAAATTGGATTGGTCAGAAGCCACAATCCTAGTGGGAAACCAGAAAGATGGAACCTAAACCCAAGTGCAAGTTTACTGTCTATCCCTTTGATGATCATAAGTCCCAGATTTTGTTTGAGGAAAGTGAATTTGGTAACTATTTTCTCTCTTCTGAACAGAGTTTTGGAGAAGACCTCAAAGAAGAATTAATCCAGAGGTCTATACATTTTGATGACCTATGGATTATGGAATTTGACAGCAGTTGTGCTACTGCTGGATCAAGGGCTGGGGTTGTGTTGATCTCACGAGAAGGTGAAATTTTTTCTTATTCTTTTAAATTAGAGTTTAAAAACATCAATAATACTGCAGAATATGAAGCTTTATTGCTTGGGCTATATGAAGCCAAAGGAAGGGGTGTAAAGGTGCTTAAAGCGAGAGGAGATGCTGAATTAATTGTGAAACAGGTAAGGGGCATCTTTTCTATTAAGAATGAAAGATCAAAGCATTACAGAAATAGAGTATGGGATGAGATCGAATATTTTGATGCTTTCTCTATCGAAGTAATTCCTAGAGACCAGAACTCCCGAGCAGATTCTTTAGCGGTATCAGCTTCTCTTCTTCTGCCACATCCAGACTTTAAAATGGATTCTTATACAATAGAATTGGTATACCGTCCTAATGTCTGAAACAATGCCGAAAGCTGGCAAGTTTTTGAGAGTGATAATCAAATCAAAAAAAATTTAGAGAATGCTGAAATGTTCCTGGGAGTTTATTTTGAGGGTTCTGAAACAGAGTGTAAAGAATTCAATCCTGACCCAGGGATTAATCCAAAAGATGATGTGATTCAATTGAAGGGAAACAAAATCCCTAAAGGACTGGTTTCCTTAGAACATTTGTTTTCTCGAAGAGATGAGTATATTAAAGGCAAACCTTCCCACAATCCTGATAAATTCGAGGACTATGAGAAAATAAACATCAGAGATGAGGCTGATCCTAAATGGATATCCATTGGTAGGTGTTGTTCTTTAGAGGAGAAAAACAAGTTGATCAAATTGTTAATCAAGTATAAGGATGTTTTCACCTGGTGCTATGATGATCTTAAAAATTTTAGACATGGATAGTTTCAACACCATATTCCTCTGAAACCATATGCAGCCCCATTCAGGCAGAAGCTGAGGAATTATAATCCGAAAGTTGCTGAGGCCATCTTTAAGGATATTGATAAGATGTTGAAAGCTAGAATTATCTATCCAATTCATCACTCAACTTGGGTGGCAAATATTGTTCCAGTGCGCAAGAAGAATGGAGAAATAAGAATCTGCGTTGATTTCAGGAATTTGAACCAGGCTAGCCTGAAAGATAACTATCCCTTACCCGTGATGGACCACATCTTGTAGACAGTTGCTAGATCTGAAATGATGTCCATGTTGGATGGGTTCTCAGGTTACAATCAGATAGGTGTGGCTGTAGCTGATCAGCATAAGACTGCTTTCACTACGCCTCGGGGAACTTTTGCCTATAACTGAATACCCTTTGGCCTGATTAATGCCGGAGTAACCTTTCAGCGGGCGATGGATTCATCCTTTAGAGATCTGAAGGATAGAATTATTGTTGTTTATCTTGATGATCTGACTATCTTTTCTAGAAATAGAGAAGATCACTTGAAGGATCTGGAAACTGTCCTACAAAGGTGTCAGAGCCATGGCATATCACTCAATCCCAAGAAGTTAGTCTTCTATGTTACAGAGGGAAAGTTGTTGGGGCACTTAGTCTCAAAAGATGGAATTAGAATTGATCTAGAGAGGGTTAGGGCGATACAACAGCTTAGTCTCCCTTCCAATAGGACTGGAGTCAAGTCCTTCTTTGGCCAAATCAATTTTCTTAGAAGGTTCATTCCTGACTTTGTTGAGATTACAAAGCATATTTTTGGAATGATGAGTGAGAAACAGACATTCAAGTGGAATGAAGTTGCTAAGAAGGCATTTGAGGATATCAAAGAGGCAATTGCATGCACACCCACTTTGGTAAATCTTAATTTTCAAAAAGATTTTATTATTTACTGTTATGCCTCAGAACACACCATGTCAGGTATTTTGTTACAGAAAAATGAATTGGATGAAGAGGTCCCTATAGCCTTTATGAGCGTTCCCCTTAAAAAGCATGAGTTGAAATATTCTTTGGTTGAAAAACAAGCTTTCACTGTAGTAAAGATTGTTAAACAATTCAGATATTATATACTTCACTTTCATTTAGTTGTTTTTGTCCCAAGTTCAGCCATGAAAAGTATCTTGACTCAATAAGATGTTGGGTTAAACAATAGAGCAACATGGGTTGCTAAAATCCAGGAGTATGATCTGGAAGTTAGACCAACTAAACTGATCAGAGGTCAAGGCTTATGTAAATTAATTGCTGAGAACGGAAAAGAAAAATAAGGACTTCCCACTATCCTGCTGGTAAGTTTACAGGACCCATGGTTTCTAGATGTAGCATATTATCTTACTTATGGAGATTGTCCCAGTCATTTATCTCCTAAAGAGAAAAGAAACCTGAAGCTAAAAGTGACAAAATATGTTATTTGAGGGGATGTCCTTTACAAGAAGGGACTAGATGGGACTTTCCTAAGATGTGTAGACAAGGAGCAACAGGACAAGCTCTTGGAAGTCTTTCATAATGAAGCATGTGGTGGACATTTTTCTTCTTCAGTCACAACTTTTAAAATCCTCAGGAATTGTTACTATTGTCCAGGGATGTTTAAAGACGCATATAAATGGGTGGCCAACTGTGAGAAATGCAAAATGTTCTCAGGAAGGCCGCAACTTGCAGCTTTGCCTCTGAGGCCCATTGTTATTGAAGAACCTTTCAAACAATGGGGATTGGATATTATTGGGCCTATCTCGCCCCCTCAAGTGTAGGACACACCCACATTTTGACAGCAACAGATTATTTCACGAAATGGGTTGAAGCAGCCCCTGTAAAGAGAACAACTTCAGAGGTGGTGTGTAATTTTTTTAAAGAAAATATTTTGGTATGTTTTGGTGTTCCCCAAAAGCTTGTAGCAGATAACGCTACCAGTTTCTCTTCAGTTGAAATGACTTCCTTTTGTTATGAACATAGTATATCTCTCTCCCATTCATCAGATTACTATCCCCAAGGAAATGGACAAGCTGAGTCCAGTAACAAGAATCTGATTGCTATCATGAAGAAATTGGTGAATGATAACCCCAGAGATTGGCATAAGAGACTGTATGAAGCACTCTGGGCCAACAGAATAACTCCAAAAAGGGCAATTGGGATGGCGCCTTTTGAATTGGTTTATGGAATAGGTGCCTAGTTATCTTTACCTCTGGAGCTGTCTGCAGCTAAACTACAAAGTGTAATTGAGGATCAATATTTCCAAGATTCCCTGGAGAAGAGGATTATGTACTTAACTAAGATTGAAGAAGAGAGGAATGAACTGGTTGACCAAATTACTGCTGATCAGGCAAGAGTAAAAAAGATTTTTGACTGGAAAGCAAGGCCTAGAAAGTTTATGGAGGGTGATGAAGTATTGATGTGGGATAGAAGAAGAGAACCAAGAGGTGCACCTAGCAAATTTGAATCGCTGTGGAAAGGACCTTTCAAAATTCACCAGGTACTGGGTCCAAATTCTTTTAAACTGGAATATCTGGATGGAGCTATTTTACCCCTATACTATAACGGACAGGATCTCAAATTGTACCATTTGTGAAACAAGAGTCCCCTGTTTTGTACATAGCCTTCTTTTTTTTGTCTGGTTTTGTGTTTCCCTTTCCCGGTTTTGTTTTGTCTTGCTTCTTTTCCTTTCTTCTCTGGGTTTCAGTTTCTTTTTGTGTAACCAGAGCTTCTAAGTTCTCTGCATTTTGCCATAAAATGCAGTCCCCAGTCAGAGCCAATGTTACCTTTTAAGTCCCGCTTATTTATTTTATTCATATTTTCCCATATAAAAAGTTGATTTACTGTTTCATTTCATTGGTCATACCTTCATTTCTTAAATCAGCTCTTTATTCTTCAAAGTTTTCCCGTCATCCGCCTTTGTGTATGAAATTACTTAAGGTTTGAACCTTTGAACCTGAACTATTCTCTAATTTCAAAGTTCAATGGTTCATTGTGCTCAAAGTTTCTCTAAAGCATGCTATTTTGTTCCGTGTGATTAAAAACGTCCTTGCATTTTTGGTTTGAACTCGAACCCCTTTTGTCAATAGTTCAAAGGTTCCACAGTTCAAGGTTCAACACTCGGCGCCTTGTATCGAGTCACTTTTCTCAGTTCCTTCACCCAATGTAATGTGTCATTGAACCATCTGTTTGAACTCTGCAGTAAGGTTCAATGGTTCAATGGTTCCAAGTTCAATGTTGTACCTTTTCATAGTCAAATGTCTTTCACAAGTCATGTGATGTTGGTCAGTTTATGTAATTCTCATGTCTTTGAAATTGAACTTTGAACCACATCCCCATGGTTCAATAGTTCAAAGTTCACCAGTTCGGTGATTACAATCTTATCTTTCCCTGAGGCATTCTAAATCAGAGTTAGCAGGAAAGTTGGGGGAAAATATGTCCGAAACTTATTATGAAACGGGAAGTTCTAATTTTGGGGAATTTACAGATATTTATTATACATCATGGTCGCGCGTGAATAATGCTCGCTATTAATGAGGATGTTAGAGTTCATGTCTTTTCAAATATTTTTGGCACATATTGTTTTGGGTAATAATTATTTAGTCTGTTAATGCCATTTATTAAGAAAGAACAACCCAAAATTGGCAAGTAAATATACTGTGTGACACAAAGAAGAGCAGTGCAAGAGGTATAAGGTCCGGTTGCCTAAATCTCATGGTAATTTTAGATTTCCTGAAGGTGAGTTCTGTTTTTCCTACCTGTTGTTTCCTTTTCTCAAGCTGGAAAGAAAAATCCTTTGAGTTTCCAACATTATTTTTGAGATTCAAAGCATTTTTTTTTTGTTGTTATATCCTCCAAGTATGGCTTTGAAATCTGCTTATTTGGGGAATGAACATGGCCCTGGTCTTACCTGTTCTCACTCTAAATTCAGAGATACTTCACTAGTGCAATATGATCTAGAAGAATTTAGAGAAAGGTCTAGAAACCCTGTCCAAACTCCTATGATGAAGAAAATAGTAGACAGTGGTTTAGTTGAAACTGCGGCCTTTCCCATGGCTGTATAGTGCCCAGAACTGGTTTAGGAATGTATGAAAAGGTATGAACCCCAAAACAGATGCATCAGAGGTGTAGATGGTGATATATTGTTTCATGTCGACAGACAAACCCTGATGTCTGTGATGAGAATATTGCCTAAAGAGGCATATTCCAGCCTTAACATTACTTCTTCTTATGGGCATTTCTTAGAGAAGAAAGTGACTTACAAAAGTGTAATAGCAAGAAACTGGCTGCTGAAGTTTTAGAAGGGTGGTTCAAGGTTGCCTAGGCCACTTACTAGAGATCACATGATTAAAGAAGTGAGGGATATTGTGGTGTTATTACACAGACTAAAGGGCAGCGAGCATGCATATTATTGGGAAGATTGGATGTACTTTTTTGTACAAGTTATCCTCCAAGGAGAGCAATATTTGGATTGGGCAAAAATTGTAGCTGATTGTTTGCATCAGAACCTGAGTAATTGTTTGGGAAATAGAGATTTTTATATGTCTTCATACCTGTTTTATTATCTGGCATCTACAAGATAGTGGTTGGGGCTGCCTCATGCACCTTTAGCTGAATATAGTAAAATTTATGAATATTATTCACAATTGCAGATGTAGAATTGTTATGAGAATTACAAAAGGGTTAGTGATGTTTTCACTAGGAGAATGACTTATGAATTAGCCAGTAATTTGAATAAGAGAATGTCCAATGAAGCAATGTAGCTAATTAGCATTTATGGTAGTTTCTTTATTCAATTTTCCAAGTTCACTTACATCAAGATTGGAGGATTTGACAGTGAACCTGTTAAGTTACCCAGGTATGTGTTTGACCGTTTTGTGCTGATAGAAGTATGCAGACAGTTAGCACATGTGGATGAAAAGTTCTCAATGAAGAAGGGATCTGGTATCTCTTTCCCCATTGAACTTGGACATTACTCATGCCAGTCAAAGTCTGATGCTTTGAATCTAGAAGTGAACCTTAAAAAGTTCAATTTTTAGTTCTTCACGACTAGGTCCCAATTTGACAGCAAAGGCTTTGTCAAGGATAACTTAGATTCTAGAACAGGGCATTCACATATCACTAAATTGGAAGATTACTGGGAGGACTGCCTAGATGAATTCGAAGTCAGGAAGAGACTGTGGTGTAGGTTCTCTTTGGGACAAATAGTCACCCTCAATCTGAGAATGGACATCTCTAGAGTTATTGATAATCAAGAACAGATGATTGATCCCCAATTTGAACATATAAAATAATCACATATTCCAGAAATTGATTGGAGTAAAAAGGAGGAAGATAGGATTGAGGTGAAAACTCTCCCAGTGATAAGGAGGACCGAGAAATGGTTGAGGGAACAAAAATAGAAAGGGTTCCAGAATAGAGACACCCAACAATGCATGTCAATGATTGAATCCCCTGTCCCGATAAGCTCTTCTAATCAGCCTATTGCTATCTATGGTGCAAGTACTTCCAAGTCAATAACTAGAAGGAGTCCTGCTATTAAAGAATCTAGAAGAGCCCTCATAACTATTCTCCCTCCTCGTGCCACCAGATTGAGAACCAAAAGCAAAATAAAGAAGCAAGTTTCTGAAAGAATAGTTGTGGATTTGAATTCAGAGGAGGATTCGGAAGAAGCCATGGGTGATAAAGAACCTAGTTCACCAAGGACAAAGGAAGTTAGTGCTAAGCAACAGTCAGAGGTTGTCTTAGAGACCCCTGAGATAATGATGATTTCTGATGTATCCTCTGATAAACTGAATTCTAGGAAAGAAGCCTCAGCCTTTGCACCTAAATGTCTAGAGAATTCTATCAGTGACAAAAGAAAAATAATTCCATTTTCTATGCCTTTAGAAGATATGGTGAGCAAGTGTTTGGGAAAAATGCCTACGTCCAAGGTAAGCATTGACCCAAGTACTGGGAATTGGAGTGTGGAAATAGCCAGGCCAGTGACTGATGAAGAAGTACAGGACCCCACTGTACAGGATTTCACTATTGAAAGGGTAGATCTTGGGGCTGCTTCAAGAGCAGCAGATGTTCATCATCTCGAGGCATCCACCAAAAGAATCGTCAGCTGAACCTGGAAGGATGAGAGGGATAAGAAAGAATTGAAGTGGACTCTGCATTCCATGGCAGAGTATATTGATGTCATTCAAAATCCCAGCCCACAGCTGGTCTCACAGCTTTCTTTCTCTTTTGATCCTAAGTCGCCAGCCAACCAGAAGATGTTGGCCCAGGTTAACAGAAACAGGATGGTGGCTAAGGTATTCGATGATTGGTTGGACTGTATTGTACAAAAGGATACTAAATATATTTGTGAACTTAAGAATATATATGATCAAACTACAGCCACCATTGAGGACCTTAAGGCGCAGATTGCTTCTTGGCTAAAAGATGAGGGTAAGTGGATGAATGTACTAAACCAAATTGATGAGGTTCAAAAATATGGGGTAATGAAATTTCTGTTGGAAAAGAGTTTAACAGGTGTGGATGAAGATTTACTATACGTGAATAAGAAAAACATTGAATGGAGAAACTCTGTGTCACGGCAAGGGCGTCTTGAACTTACAAAAATGATTAAGGAAATCACCGAGTTTACTCAATCACTGCAACAGGATTTACAATGCATTGATGTAAAATACATAAAAGATGATGGGAAACCGGAGGAAAATGTTGATACAGTGGTTCAATCCTTTAGGGATACAATTAGCTTTGTCAAAGAAAGTGACAATATCTTAACTGAAGATTTCTCCTGAATTTCTAAAGTGGAGTCACTGCTTTACCTCTGTATCAACGCACTTCCAGAACATAAGGAAAGGATTGGGAAAATGTGGAGGGAGAAGGACATCTGGAAGACAAGGGTGAAACACATAGGCATCCCCAACCTTCCGAAGATTCAGGAGTTTGTTACTATGTTTCAGAAGTGGAAGACTCAACGTGCCTCCCCGACCGCCGATAGTAAATCTATAGATTCAAATCAGTTACCGCAGCCGTGATCTTATTCGCCCAGTTGCCTTTATTCAGTTTTTTAGTTATCCTATTTTCTAAACATGATCTTTAAATCAGTTTGTTAAAAAACTAAATCCCGTATGGGTCAGAGTTACTTTAACTCTGGGTTTGATTTTACTCGGTTAAAGAATTAGGGCAACATATATATATGTTTTTCATTACTGAGATGAGAGAGATAGAATAGAAAAGAAGATAGAAAATTTTGAAGCTGAAGTATTGTTGTTTTCATAAGCATATATGATTTTTGTCAAAAACATTTTCATATGTGAATGAAAAAGAGAAACAATTACTGCATGCTTGAATCTGTGCATTTGAGTATATTGAAATTGGATTTTCTGTTCGATGTCTTCTTTCATATGGTAATTGCTCTTGCTAGACAATTCATTATATGCGTTCTATAAATTATTGGTTCAGCAACAGTTATATGTTTATGTATCTGATTGATTTTAAAAAAAATAGAATCTGTGTATTCTATCATAAAAAGGTGTTTTAAGAAAAAAGGATATCGCAATCATAACATGATGATGTATGGATGTTAGTTTGGCCTTTAGGCACTTTTTGGTTAAAAGTGTATTGGGATAATTAATATAGATTGAATTCATTGAAGATCTTAAAGGGAGCTATACCTAAATTCAGAGGGGAACTAGTTTAAAAAGTTCACCCATTTGTTGATTAATTCATTTGTTCTTTAAGGTAGAAAGGGTATAGAGTTAGAAAAGGTTATTTTTGAATAAAGACAAACCAGTTAACCAACAAGTCTAAATCTGAAATGTAGTTGGGGCTTGGTCTTCTTGAACTGAAACATCATTCTGATCATCTACTTAATACTCATAAAACCTTGAGGGATTTTCAATGCCTTCATCAACCTTCACATTTGTACTTTCTACAATCTTTCTCAATCTCTTGTTATAACACCGGTAAGCTTTGCTTTGAGTAGAATAACCCAAGAATATTCCTTCATCACTTCTAGCATCAAATTTGCCAAGGTCTTCATCTCTCTTAATATAACATTTACTACCAAAGACTCTAAAATACTTCACAGTAGGAGTGATGCCAAACCAGAGTTCATAAGGAGTCTTACCAGTATTGCTTCTGATTTGTACTCAATTAAGAGTATAGATAGCAGTACTTATAGCTTCTCTCCAGTAGATCTGAGGGACATTTGCTTCCATCATCATGGTTCTAGATGCTTCCTAGATGGTCTAGTTCTTTCTCTCCATTACTCCATTCTGTTGTGGAGTCCTTGTAGTAGATAACTGTCTCTTTATCCCATGTTTCTCACAAAATTCTATGAACTCTCTGGATGTGAATTCACCACCTCTATTAGACCTAAGACATTTTACATTTATCCCAGTTTCATTTTCTACCATAGCCTTGAATATTTTGAACTCCTCAAGTGCTTCAAAGTTCTCTTTCAGGAAATTCACCCACATCATTCGGGAGTGCTCATCAATCAGTAATATGAAATATCTATCACCTTGCAGACTCCTAACTCTTTCTAGTCCACTTAGATCAATGTGTACCAAGTCCAACAATCTGGTAGATGATTGTTCCTTACTTTTAAATGTGCTTACCCAACTGACATTCTTTGCACAAATTGTTAGTAGGTTTTACAAGTCTAGGAAAATCTCTTACAGCCTGATTGTTTCTTATCTTGATGATATTGTCAAAATTTACATGACACATTCTCCTATGCCACAACCAACTCTTGTCAATTTGAACAAATAAACAACTTTTACCAGTACCAACCAAGTGGAAGATGTTACCTTTTGTTTGAGTAACGGATGCAATCTCAGTTCCAAAGCTTTCAAAGATCTTACATTTTCTATTTTTGAATTAGAGATCATAGCCTTTGTCAACCAACTGTCCAACACTGAGAAGATTATGCTTCAGACCTTCAACAAACAGAACATCACTAGTTTTGTTCTTTCCATCAAAAGAAATAGTTCCTCTGCCTCTGATTCTGCTAGCAGAATTATCACCAAAAAGTACAACTCCTCCTTCATATCTTTCCAAATTTATGAACTTATTCTTATCACTAGTCATATGGTGGGAGCATCCACTATCAATGACCCATTCATCATTTTCTTCAACTTGAGCAGCCAAAGCCCTTTCTACCATTTTATGATCGACAAATTCAATGGGCATTGGATCTTCTTCCTTGATGGCAATAAACATCCAGTCACTTCTGGATTTGTTTCCTATCTCAGATTCATCATATGTTACTCCTTCATCATCATCATCTTCTTGAACATAATAACATTTCTTTTGGAATCTTGATCTATTAGGATTTGGCCTTTAAAATCTTTCCGAACACCTTGAGGCAAAATGACCAATCTTGTTGTAGTTGAAACATTTGAAGGGTAATTTTCCTTCATACTTACCAAATCCTCTTGGCAGTCTTTTAGCAATGAGGGCTTCAAGTTGAGCAGCTTCTACCTCATCTTCTTCCAAATCTTTTCTTTCTTTTTCATACCATGATAATTTCTTTGAGGAATTCTCTCCTGGATCATACCTTTGTTTACCTTTTGCAGATGCAGTAGCTTTGAATACAAATTCAGTCTTGGGAGGTGCATCTCCAAACTCAGCCAATTCAAATGTAGCTAACTTCCCAACCAATTGATCCCTTGTAATATTTGATAAAGATCTGAATTCCTCAATAGCAGGAACCTTGTGTTTGTAAGCAGGAGGTAAGGATTTGAGAACTTTGGCAACAATCTCATCTTCATCCAAGGTTCCACCAGCACATCTAATGCCACAAACAAGCTCATTTACTTTTAGCATAATTGTAGGGATATTCTCATCTTCATTCATCTTCAGGTTTTCAAATTTTCCTTTCAGACTTTGTAGCTTGGCACATTTAACATATATTTGTCTCCTTCATGCAGAACTTCCATCTTTGGCCAAATTTCATATGCATTTTTTAAATCCATAACATTTGTCAGCTCTATATCAGATAAGGCACTTAGTAAGGCTTCTTTAGCTCAAAGATTATCTTCAGCATCTCTGATTTCATCTAGAGTTGTCAGACCATTCTTTGGAGGAATATACTTTTTTATAGTCATGTTCCAATATTGAATTCCCATACATTGCAAGTGACATTCCATGCAGCTTTTCCAAAGAGTGTAGTTTGTTCCATCAAACCTCAGACTATCCTTCTTGTAGGAAGACATCCTGGATCTCCTCAAGTGGTTGAGCTCTTTTAGAGGAACTTAGCTCTGATACCAATTGTTGGTTTTAGGATAGACAACTAAGAGGGGGGGTGAATCAGTTGTCACCAAATTTTATGTTCTTTAAACACTTAAATCCTTCTTATATTTCTACAACATAATAATGATTAATCATGGAAGCACAATGCAATAACTCAAGAACAAAAACACATTCAACACATATGACACCAAGATTTTAACGTGGAAAACCCAGTTAAGAGAAAAACCACAGGGTGACTAACCCAGGATTGTATTCTCTATTAAAAGAATAAGAAGAATAAAATGGCACTTGCCACTTAGGGCTCACTGCCTAAGCACACTACTCACAAGAGGCCCAATGCCTACATGAGACACACTATCTACAGAATAATATATATATTACATACTTGAACTGGAAATTAGCATCTTCACCATGCTTGAGACAGTTCCATTTAAGCTCAACACCTCTGCTCTGCTTTTCACTCCTCTCCTCTCTATCACTTTCTCATCACGACCACGGATCTTTTGAAATGACTTCACAAATCTTATTTATACATGACATCGACTTTGGGATGATCATCAAAGTCAGCACAACACATACTTTATTTTATTATGGAGAAATTACACAAATACAATTTGACTTATTACAAAAAAACTTCATGTGCATCACTACCCTGTCGGCCATGCCTATCAGGGAGTTCAATCTTCTTCGAGGAACATGCCATGCTTCGTAAAACATATTCAAGATCATCTGCAACATGTGTAAGACAATCTGGTTGACCAAGATTAGGAAGAACACATCACTAAGAGGTAAATCTTCAATTATGAGCTCTATCTTCAATGCGGACGTCTAACACAAACTGGACACAATCTAGAGACCCCCACAAGCTTGCCTGAATCACCAAGAACATTCGCACCACTTCTGCTTACTGAAATCATTTGCATCTTCATCCAGAACCTTAAGAACGCAACTGGTCATCACTGTTACATAAGAATAATTGCTTGCGGACCTCTAGACCACGAATCAATTGAGTTGTCAATTCTCATTGGCTTCTCAAACATGCGACTAGATCCACAAAACAGGATATTGCATTTCTGGATCTCACCAGACCTATTTGTGTCACTATGTCACCTCTGAACAGCTACCAGAACTAGTTTTACTCATATGGCCATAACTTCTCCAAATCTTCACGCCGATCTCTAAAATCTTTACAAGAGAACTTACAAACATAGCTACAAATACTTTGATGCGCATACTCTGATCTTCAACTGATTGGAATCTTTACTTCATAGAACTTCATTGTGTTTATTGTTCTTCTTTGTTTCTGATAGGGCTAATTTTCTCAATATCCTTAGCACACAACTCATCCAATCCTTGGCATCAATGCAACAGGAGTATGTTGACATCAATGACAACATCGGTTAGGCCCATACTTGCAACACCTTCTTGATAAAAATCAAAATCCCAAGCTTGTAAATAACATGCTTTCCCACATATATCCCATGAATCATATTGTAGGATATCATGAATGTGATATGGAGATAAAAACATGCATGAATTGTAACATTAAACCTACCCTCTAATTGAGTCAATTTGCCAACCCTTTCATTTCTAGTTCACCCTAGCCCATTTGCAAAAGTCTTTTTCAAATGGAACTCTTTCAAGAAAAATATTGTAATAGAATAAGCTTTACAATTAGAGATCACATTTATAATGTCACTAAGAAGTTCAAAAACAATTGCCCTATATCCTCAAGTGCTACTAAAATTAGTGTCTATTGATGACCTCCCCTATAACCTCAAATAGATGGATGTTGCATTTGTTGGTTCCAATGGTCGTGGTATTTGTTGTAACAATATCCTTGAAAGAATTTAGACTAAGGTCTTGTAGGGTTCAATTAGGATTACTAGAAGAGGAAATGAATAGTGATGAGGGAAGTAGATTAGGGTTGGAAAAGTAAGACATTAAGGATTTGCAATTTAAAGCACACATGATAATGTGATTAACGAGTGCCTTGTATAGTGTATCATGGCAATCATCCAAGGGTGGTAAGGTGGTTAAGGTTTCATTAAGAGATTATATTTTTCAATCCAACCTTATCATAGGTTTTTCTTCCTTGCAATGTGCCTTGGATTTAGTTTGGGATGACCTCCATAGGAATCAAAAGGCCCAAAGACAACATGGGCTTTGGATTAGACTATAGTGACTACAAAAGGTACTTAGAGATTGTATGTAAATGTAAAAGGGTTGTTATAGTGCTCATGAAAAAGGCACTTTTCAATCTTGTAGCAATTTTTGATCACAATGTGGAAAGATTAATGTTCAAGTGGTACTAGTTATTCTTAAGTGTGACAAGTATCAATAACATTATCTATGGATATCAATTTTATATGTTATTCCATTATTTAAAACTATATTAGGTAAGTGACCATGTTTCTTTTTTCATTTTTCCCATTAACCTTTTAATTGGTCATTCAATTTCTCGATCTTTACGATTATTTTAATTTTATTTATTTTACTTATATAGTTATATAAGATATATATTTATTAAAGATATAGAATTATATATTTCAATCAAACACCTAATTCCAACGTAAACCAAGGTAGGTCAAACGAGAAGAGAAGAGGGATAACATGCAAACGTATAGACAAACTCAAAAAAAAAAACTGCCCTAAATAAATAATGATGTTGAAAATTGATTGAGCTACTTAAAGTTTCATAAGATAAGTAACATGCAATTTTAATGAGAACTCCTTAAAGTTTAAAATTTCCAAACGTGGAAGGTGCATATTCAATCCAAAGAGCCTCGAATGCATTCCATAGAGCTCGAAGTGCATATGGCTTAATTTTTATGGCTCACACCTGCTCAAATGCAAACGTTAGTCCCTACGTCTTCACAACCGTGAAGTTTTAAAGCCGCATTCGTATTTAGTCGTTTCAGCTACTTTGCATGGTCGGCAATTTTGAGTTCGATTTGCCCCTCCAAAACTTCGTCAAGTCTCAAATTTGCGGAGTCCCACAACTATAAAGGAAACTGACATGCTGCCGTCCACATTTATATACACGTGAACAGATTGGTATACTAGTAGTTGCACAATACATGTGTGCAATGTGGTAGTTGAATGGAAGTCTTTTGGGTACATGTATTTCGAGCTTTCATGTATGCAATGTGAGCTGTTCAAAATGATTCCACACCTTACACTATTATGCAATAAGTTGTCTAAAATTTAGAGGATTCACACCTGTCACTATGATCAAATATAATATATAAAAGTTTTATACAACAATATAAATGGTCAAATATGATATTCAAAAACTATTGGTAGGTGTCATAATTGTACAACCAAATATATGAAATAAAACTACGTCGACTTCAAGTCTTTCATTAAATATGAAATATTTTCAATGTTGAAAAAAGAAACCTCAATCACAATGATGCCATTAGTGATCCGTCTTGGAGAATAGAGGGATTTTTTGAAAAAATGAATGGAAAGCTTTAGAGAAGATAAAAGTTAGTTACAAAAATTGTGTAGTAGTAATGTGGGGCTCTTGTAAGAGCCTAGCCCAAGTTCAAGTTGAAGTTCAAAACCTGAAAACATAGGATATGCAATGAGGTAAGATGACTCATACAATGGAAGGACAATTATTTTATTAAATTTAAATCTCCACGATGCACAAGAATGACCTATATATATATATATATATATATATATATATATATATATATATATATATATATATATATATAAACTTTAATATTTGAAAGACAACTTGAAATAGATGACCGTCACAAACTGTCAAATTTAGGGCCTGATCCTAAGTATCCTGGAAATAATTTCTATTCTTCCTCAGAAGATGATGTTTAAATTGGGAGTTTTATAACTCATTTACCTCCCTAAGAATACGCCACATATCACAATCTTTGTCAAATTTATATAAGGGTCAAACACTTGTGTGGTCCATTTGTATGAGTATAATGATGAGAAGAAGTTGAAGTAAACTCCTTGTATTGTTTAGCTCCCACTTATCGCATAGTCCAATTTTTTAGGCTTTAGGAATTTTTTGAGTACATGCCTATTTTTCTCTTCATTGCAGATTTTATTGAACCCAAGGCTTCTCCAAGCTATGCAGTTTATGGTGATAACAAGAGATACTTTTGCTACCACCTTTAGTTGCTGGCAGTTGGTTTTTTTAGTGTATTTAGGGCTCCAACAAGACCATGACATATTGCTCTGTAAAGGTTAAATCTCCTATTGAATGCATGGTGACGAAATAATAAAATATGTTGTCGATCAGAAATAAAATTAGAATATGGTACAACACCTTTGTATCATAAAAGTTTGAATAAATTAATATAATGTGGTGAAGAATTGACCTACATTTCATAAAACATCAATCTGAGTCAAATTATCTTCAAGATTAAATTTATTTGGTGACTAAAAATGCAATTGGAATTAACAAGAAACTAATTTTGCCTTGGTCTACAAGAATGATGATTGCACTTGGACCAGAAAATCCAATCATTTATTGAGACTTCAAGACATCCAACATGTTGGTAATGGTGGAGTCCTCTTCTACATTTGTGAAATATGCTTCTTTGCTCTATATGTTTGAATTGGTGCAGTTTGAAAATATTTTTCTAGTGTTAAGACTTGATTTATTTTAAACTGGATTGAAATTCCCCATTTATTGTCTTTGTTCTATGTAGACACATTACATCCAGGTTAGTTTCAAATCAGAAATTGATGTGCATCTCTTTTCGAAACATGCGTTAAAATCCCTATCAAAGTAAAAGTGCCAGCTTAAGAAAAAATAAATGAAATTATAGGTGGTAAGCAGCGACAACTAGTTCCAGTTATCGTTGCTCTTTAAAAAAATAAATGCTCATACCCTACACTTCAAAGAAAATACAAAGCAATTGATCAATATGAAACTGATACTCACATTGCATTCCAAAACACATAACATTATAATAGAAGAACCAGAAATTTTATGTCAAGCTTACATTCAAAAACTTATCCACAATTAGTTCTATTTTGGGAAAAAGAAAATACTACCTATAGACTAGAAATTAACAGATTGCACGCCAATTGGCCAAAATCACATAGAGCTCAAGTTGCATGCAAAAATTCATTAGCAAACCTCAAAATTTTGATACATGAACCACATTTTGTCCTACTTCAAGCTCCAATTAAATAACAAGAAAAAAATGGATCATTACAATTAAGCTTTCTAATACGGTAAAGAAAACAAAATAGATTTATGGATGCCCCGTTAAAAAAGGAGTTAAAGCCTACAAGCAATGCACAACATAAGAACCACATTTGCTATTCCTTCAAGCGTTCTGCTTTATAAATTAACACTCGACAAAAAATGAAATAGGTTTCTATTATATCTAGATTTTCTAGTATGTAGTTGCATCAAACAATAAACATTGAGAGGACTAATAAATTGATGAGTAAGATTTAAAATCAAAACGCAGTGAAAAAATGAGCATCATTATTACAAGATTTGTTGTAATCATTTCTTCCTTTTATTATAATCTTTTACCACTCAACAGTATTGAACGCATCATGCTCTTTATTTTATTAAATTCTGTGAATGAATTGCTTACCGCACAAAAAAATAAATAAAAATGAAAAATGAAACAAAGCGCCCACAGTCTGTTCAACCGGTTTCCCGAAATATTACAATTAAGAAAAAAAAAATTGCAGTCGTCTTTTGCCTGCCGTCTGACATAATATTTTTTATTATAATTATATTATTATTAAATTTATTAATTAAGAGTTTTTCTGCCAAAGCGATTTCCGACCATACTGAATTGGTTCGGGGAAGACTTCAGCAGTATTTGGGGGAAAACGGAGCAAAAGCTCTCATAATGAAGCCTATGGGCTAATTAAAATTGCATATTTCCATTGTGTTTTACAATGGCTAGATTTTTTAATGGTTTTTATTGTTTTTTTTATTAGTTTGTGTTATTTTTGTAAGGGATTTTTATTTTTTACAATTACAAAAATGGGTCAAAATACTTTGGCCAATAAAAATGAGTAGGAGAATTTTTTTAGAGGGTTTCTAATGTTTGAAGGGTTGTAAATGTGTCTTCGCCATGAGTTGTAGGTTATGTTTCGAGAACTTGCTGGTGGACAGTTGTGGACATAGGTGGCTATTGCATGGGGTTTGTGTTATGAACATGTGTCGTGACCTGGTGCAATGTGGAACTCCCGAGATCTAGTCACTTCAAAATACATAAACAATGGCATGAAAGTAATGCAGTCTACCTAGTTGGATTTTCCTACAAGTGGGACAGATTTGGTGTAGGCTCTTCTTGTTATTTTAAAAGGCCCCTGAGGTAAACGCCTCATTCTGCTATGATAGGTGTCCATGGTGGGGTTTTTTATAGCAAGGTTAAAAACGTGCATATATTGTTCTTCTTTTTTGATGTGTTGTGGTTATTGAAGGTTTTTTGTGTCAGCTATGTGCAAATCCCATACAACGTTGTACACATTATATTTTGTAGCTTGGGTATACTCCTTTCTACTTTATTTTGCATGACAAATTTATGGAACATGTGTCTTCCACATTGTTTTGGTGAATGTGAAGTGGCATACACATTTTACCTTTTTAAGTATACCCATTTCAAATCTTGCAATCTGACCCACATAGTTTGTTTCAGTAAAGGGGATTGCCCATTGAGTTTGAATGATTATTCTTTTAGTATTATTAGTAAACTTGATATGGGGATCCTTAAGATCTTCTTCTTGGGTTTTATGGTAGAGAATTAGGAGGGTCATCGAACTCTAAGTGGTTGTCGTGCGCTAAATTTTGGTTTGTATTTGGCTATGTCTATTAATGTTGAATTGCATTTCTATAAATCTAGCGTTGCACCTTATTTTTTTGCATTTAGTGGCACCCTTGCTAGTTTTGGTTTCTGAAAGTTCAATGCTTACTGAAGAAAGCTTATTGGAATTTCTGTACAAAACATATAGGCTCAGCTGAACAATTCCAAAAAGGCTCCCTGTTCCATTGGGTATTTGTAAAACAAAGATGAAGTAAATATCTTTTTAAAGAGTGAAGATGTTGGTCCTATTAAGGATGATTGTAGGTACTCATAGCAATGAATATGTCTTTGGCATGCAATCCATACAAGTGCATTGATGAGATTAAACAACGACAATAGAAACAACATGCACTCCACACTTTTGTTGCTTATCACAATGCCCTGCTTTGCCACCAAACACATTCTTAAGTTTCTTAAAATCCATTTGAATATAAAACTTGAAGAAATGATGCCTTGGGTCTTTATGAACATGAAGTTTTTACAGAAAATTACCAGTATTTAAATATAAAATTATCTTTTATTTTTTATTGAGTTAATTCTATTATTTTTTAATTTTTATTTTATTGTGATAATAAATATTGATCCAAACTATTAACCACTATGTGTATGCACTACTACAACAATAACAACTACCACACTAGCCAAGGTCACTCTTGTTGCCAATGTTAGTCACATAGTCTTCATCTATAGCGAAGCATGATTCTATTAAAAACTTAGACCAACTCAAGTGAATGACACCTAGTTACCTATTTGAAGACAATGAAGTGTCTTATTACTGTTGTAAATGAACACTTCCATACATAAAATATAATTTTAAATTCATAAAAAGGAATAACTATATGTTTTCTAATTGTAAAATAGCTTTAAGAAGTGCCAAGAGATGTTAAGAAGACACAAAAACATAAGAAAAAGGAGATGTTTTACTTTTATTTCGGGTTTAGTACCTTCCTTGGCATCTCTCGATATTATTTCTTAAATTTTATTGCTATTTGATAGCATCTTTTTGATAGATCACAAAATGTGACTTCAACTTAAATATCAATAAAAACAAAACACAATTTATTTTCCAAAAAGCACTTAGGAAAACCTAATATCTAGGTTATTTGAAATTCATCCCATAAATAATATAAACAATGGATGTCATAAGTGATCACCTTCTTCTTTTTTGGAAGCAAAGGCCATGTAACACAATAGGTAGAATAACTCCAGGAGAGTTCCATAGAGTAGCCAGAGTGCACAATTGAACAATGTGCACACATATGGTAGGGAAGAAAATTCTTGGGTAGACTTTAATTTGTATATACAATCCACAGTTATGTTGAACACAATCTTTGCAAGATCGATCCACATTTTATTTTCTTTACTTTAATTTAAGTAGCTTAGACCCAACTCCTGTTTGGTTTGAAATCATTGCAAATAGGATATTGCTGAATCTTGCTTTTTGAAACCAATCTTAGTAGTGTCTGCATATGTTACAATTTTGGACTCAAAATGTGATTTCCGTTCATTCACAACTTGTTTCTTTCATACTAAATTTTAGTAGCATGCACCCACACTGACATCTTCCTTTTGTGAAGTGTTGTTTATTCTAAATCTACCTTAAAGTAGCAATGTATCAACTAGCATCTGAGCTTGGCATCACCTATCAAGGTTCTGAAGTACATCAGTGACATACATGTTTTTTTAGATATCTATAGAATAACTCAACTATCAAAATAAATGGTAATCATCCAGTGCCTAACTCAATGAGGAAATACAAAATAGCTAATATATATGTGCCACCAAAAAGTGAGGCACTACAGGAATCCGTTGTCATTTCCTTAAACTAAAATTTGGTGACATCCACTCATATCTTGTTATGCAAAACTTGATTTTAGCGTCCCGCACCAAATCTTTTTTTTTCTAGGATTGCTCAAGCTCACACTTACATCTTCTTGTATGGGATAAATTTATGTTCTAGTTTAGTATTCAAGGTTCTGAATAATTTGGCTACTCATGTTAGTGTTTTTTATAAATATTTTTTTGTGAGAGAGGTTTTAGTGTCTTGCTTTGCTTAATGTTTCTGAATCAGACTACACTAAGCTGATCATCAATGAGATGGTCAAATCAAATTCATTTTTATAAATGTTTTAAGTAGTTCTTTATTAACTTTAGTTACAACAACTGTGCATTTTAATTTTTTAGAGAATCTCTACATAAACCTAAAGGCATCCTTATCAACCTTTTAGATTTAGCCACAACATTTATAAATCTACGAGTCTAAGGAAGAACAAGTGAGTTCCCTAAAATCTTGGCTTTGCAAGAAGCATATAAAGGAACAACATTAAAAAATATTTTCTTTCTTAAAACTATTCCAACAATAGTGAAATTAGGAATGTAGATTGAATTCACCAAGAAGCATGAAGTCCACTTGTCATGGTACAAGAATATCTTAGGTTGATAGAGAACTTGAAATTTTGACTTACCTATACATTAAGTATAACTTCTCTATACTTTCCCAATTTTAGCCTAGGGACAATAACTCTCACTAATTTTTAAACAAAAAAAAATGGGTAGAGCAAGTTTGAATTATAGATGCATTGAAGCTCCTTTGATGGAGTCCCTTTTAATGCTAGGCTAGTTTACGTTAAACATATTTGTGTTGTACAAAACAACATCCTTTGTGGCATTTCATCAAATAGTTCTAATGCCTTATCTATGTTTTTGCATGTTAAAAAGGGTATTCTATCAAATAGTTCAAATACCCTATGTATACTTACATTCTTGTGCTATTTTGTCATGTAGATCATGTGCGTCATCTATGTGTTCATGTTTTTCTTTATGTCTACTTCGCAGCTGGAGTTGCAACATTTAAAACATTCCTCTCTTATTGATGCAGAGTGGAACGCAACGGAGGCAACCTAACAGGGAGGAGCTGCCAACAAAACAAACAGCATGATAAACTTCTCTATCGGCTGAACCTCATCATCATATTTCCTAACAACACCAACTGCATCATCATATTTCAACAGCATCATCATATTTCTGATGATCGCAAATATCCTCCTGTCGACTACTATTTACCTCCTTCGACTGTCGCCTGTCATCATCATCATGATAATCAACGGGCGCAAACATCCTCCGGTTGCACTGTTCATCGGGTGCCAAACACAAGCGGCATCATCATGATATTCAATATCACCTTCGTCAGCAGGATATCCAAATATCCGGTTGTCCAAATATCCTGATGACGTTCCACTTCAACAACTTGCCTTCGATGCTTCACTGCCCGACGATACAAGCAACAGCATCATGATATTGTTCATCCGGTTCTTCGAAACCTCCTGATGATGCTAATACAACTTCCTGCCTACGCCGATACCTTTCCACTTAGCGACAACAGGATAAACCCGCATAGAGGGATTTCTTAATATCCTGATGACGATGACGTCATATCCTGATGACGATGACGTCACACATCATCCTGATGAACTCTTCAACACTTAGCCAAAAAACTCAACTTTCACACCCGCATCCGTTAAGGATATGCGGATGATGACCTTCCCCGAGAGATGATCCTGACTGCGATATATACACTGAGTATATATCCAACTCAAAACATCATGATGCACCTGCAACATGCAAATTTCAACAACTTCATGACCCGATCCTGATGGCGATGGATTCGCAGATGATGTTGCGGCTCGTTCCGACTGGAAACGCACATGCAGACTCCTGTGTATCCTTCCACTGCATGAAAACACTCACAACCGCATAATTTCACAAAGATCATGTGACGACCGGGCCGGATCACCTTCAAACCAAAATCTAACAACTTATCTTCTAGACCTAGCACATGAGGATGCTAGGCTGATTTACAGCATGCTTCTGACAGATCTCCTGAACAATGCAATGCACAAACAGAAAACACAAATGCAATCTAAGCTATGATACAGGACCATTCCACCGATTTGCAGGATCAACCGGTGGAAGGGTTGAAAGTGGTCATTAGCTTGCAAAACGGAAAGGAAATCAACACAGATGCAAACAGATAATGCAAAAGACGAGATCTTATTCAATTGAAATTCAGTGTCCTGAATACAGCTTCACAATGTCTGAACTGCTCTCCTGAATCTCAACTCAACACAACACCAGTACATCTAGCAACATCAATATCAAAACTATATCTCTAAAACCCTACAGATCGAAGGTATATATAACAAATCCTTCGAGTACTACTAACATCACTTCCCAGCGGCTGGGAGCTTCCAAGCGGCTGGGAGAGAGGACAGCTCAGACTCTCTTATCCCGATCTCTAACTGCCTACACATACTCCTATGCTGAACTATTACATAGCATCGGTCACAGTGGACCTTATTACATGATAAGTCAAACATACTAAAAATAGATTATCCCGTCAGCATGATGATAACTATCCTACATCCTGATCATGTATGTCATCATGCGGACCTATATCCTGATCATGTATGTCATCATGCGGACCTATATCCTGATCATGTGCGGGTGCTCCTGCACCATACTCCCCAAAAGAAGAAATCTCAAGTCCACTTGAGATGAGAGTATCAAGGTCGGCACCATGTTTCTGTATCTGTTCTGCAGTCATCCAGACTGCTTCAGAAGTCGGCTGTCCCTTCCAAGAGACGAGGTACTCCAAGTACTTCTTGTTCCTGGTCTGTTTGACCACTCTAGTGTCCAAAATCTGCTGTATCTATGGAGGATCATGTGGAGGAATGTCTTCAGCAACTGTATCCTGTAGGATATCCTGATCTGCATCTGGATTAGCCTTGTATGGAGTTAAGTCACATACATTGAAGATAGGAGATAAACCAAGATCAGGTGGTAGTTGGATCTTATAAGCATTCGGTCCATGCTTTTGCAAAATCGGACATGGTCCAACTTTCTTTTGCATGAGCTTAGTATACTTCCCCTTAGGGAGCTTGTCTTTCTTCAAGTGAACCCAAACCAAATCTCCAACAGCAAATTGAACATCCTTCTTCTTCTTGTCAGCATACTCCTTATATTTCAAAGTTGTTTGCTGGAGTTGGGTCTTAACCTGATCATGAACTTCTTTGATTGCTTCAGCAAAAGCTTCTCCATCTGCACTAACAGGATCTGCTGGAGGTAGTTCTCGCAACTCTAAAATACCTCTGGGATGCATTCCATATACTACCTGAAAAGGCGATTTTCCTGTGCTCTTGTTGACAGTATCATTATATGAAAACTCAGCTTGAGACAGAATATTGTCCCACTTCTCTCCATGCTGTTTTGTCAAGCATCTAAGTAGATTCCCTAAGGAACGGTTCACAACCTCAGTTTGTCCATCCGTTTGAGGATGATATGCAGAGGAAAAAGATAAATTGGTTCCCAGCTTCCTCCATAGGGTTCTCCAGAAATGACCCACAAACTTCACATCTCTGTCTGAAACTATGCTCAAAGGCAACCCATGAATTCTGACAACTTCCCTGAAGAATAAATCTGCAATATATGAGGCATCTGCAGTGGTTTTGCATGGCAAGAAATGTGCCATCTTACTGAACCTGTCCACTACAACAAAGACACTGTCAAATCCTCTCCTGGTCCTTGGTAAACCTAAAACAAAATCCATACTGATACTTTCCCATGGTCTGGAAGGTATGGGTAAGGGCTGGTATAACCCTGCATTAGTTGACCTGCCTTTAGCCTTCTGACAAATTACACAGGTTTCTACAAATTTCCTGACATCTGACTGCAACTTAGGCCAGAAATAATGCCTCCTGACCAGATCAAGAGTCTTGTCTAGACCAAAATGACCTGCCATTGCTCCACAATGTTTCTCCTTGATTATATTCAACCTCATAGAACATCTGGGAATACACAACTGTCCACCCTTGAACAGCAATCCATCTTGGATCAGGTATTCAGAGAACTCAGCATGGTATTTCTCCCCAAAAGAAGTACAGACCTGATATATTTCTCCAAAATCTTCATCAGACTCATACATGGTCTTGAGTGAGTCAATGCCAACACTCTCTAACTGAATCTGATTTACTGTGAGAACTCTCCTGCTCAAAGCATCTGCAACTTTGTTCTTAACCCCTTTCTTATGCTTCAAGGTAAAAGTGAAAGCCTGTAGTGTTTCTACCCACTTCATATGTCTGTGGTTCAGCTTCTCCTGACTGTTGATGAAACTCAAAGCTTGATTATCTGTGAAGACTATGAACTCCTTTGGCATCAGGTAATGCCTCCATTTCTTTAGGGACTGAACTAGAGCATACATTTCCAGATCATATGATGAATACCTTTTCTTAGCATCATTGAGCTTTTCACTGAAAAATGCAATTGGTCTACCCTCTTGACTGAGTACTGCTCCAATGGCCATGTGACTGGCATCACACTCTACCTGAAAGATCTTATTGAAATCTGGAAGTGCAAGGACTGGCTGCTGTGCCACCTTCCTCTTCAATGCCTCAAAGGAATCATCTGCTCCTTGAGTCCAAACAAACCTGCACTTTTGTCCTCCTTTGATGGTATCCAACATGGGTGCACAAATATGACTGAACCCTCTGATGAACTTTCTGTAGAAGGTTGCTAACCCATGGAAACTTCTGACTTCATTCATGGTCTGTGGAGTTGGCCAATTCAAAATGGCACTCACCTTCTCCTTATCCATCTGCAGCTTGCCTTGTGAGATGACAAAACCTAAATAGGTGATCTCCTGTTTCATGAACAAACACTTGTCCAAGTTTATCATCAGCTTCTCTTCATGTAACCTCTTGAGAACCAGCTCTATATGCCTGAGATGTTCTTCTTTGGTGTTACTGAAAATCAGAATGTCATCTAAATAGACTATGACAAACTTACCAATGAATTCCTTCAGAACCTCATTCATCAGCCTCATGAAAGTACTAGGGGCATTAGACAAACCAAATGGCATGACCTTCCATTCATACAAACCTTCATTTGTTTTGAATGCTGTCTTCCACTCATCACCTGGTCTAATCCTTATCTGATGGTATCCACTCTTCAAGTCTATTTTAGTAAAGTACTTAGCATTTCCCAAACAATCAAGTAAATCCTCAATTCTGGGGATTGGAAACCTATACCTGATTGTGATCTTGTTGATGGCTCTGGAATCGGTGCAAAGTCTCCAAGTGCCTTCCTTCTTAGGTGCTAGTACAGCTGGTACTGCACATGGGCTCAAACTCTTTCCAATCAAACCTGAATTCATCAATTCTTCAATCTGCCTGGCTACTTCTGCATTCTGTTCTGGGGTAAGCTTATAAGCTGCTTTATTTGGAAGTGTAGACCCTGGAATCAAGTCTATGCAATGACTGATATCTCTGATAGGTGGTAGGGATCTTGGCATTCCCTCTGAGATAACACCTTTGTACTTATCCAATAACTCTTGGACAGCTGGGTCTATCAGCCTTGGCTTCTTCTCCTTCTTGGCTTCTTGCTGTTGTTTCTTATTCACACTCATACAGGGGATTAGGGCATATGCAACTGCACCTTCTGCTGCCACTTCTTTCATAAACTGTTTGCCTTCCATCAGCATGACCTTCACTTCTTTGCCTTTAGACTTCTCCTCTTTCTCCTTCAATGGGAGTAGTGTTACGTCTTTACCATCCTTAGTGATTTTATAGGTGTTTTTGACACCATCATGCTGTGCCTTCAGATCATATTGCCATGGTCTACCAAACAAAAGGTTGCAAGCATCCATCTTGGTGATATCAAACAACAACTTATCTTTATATCCACCAATCTGAAACTCTACCCAAGCCTGCTCTTCTACAGTTGTTTGCTGACCTTGAGTAAGCCATGAGACTTTATATGGAGATGGATGAGGCAATCTCCTAAGCTTCAGCTTCACCACCATTTCTTCAGACACAAAGTTCTCAGTAGAACCAGAATCAATCAAAACTTTACAAGCCTTACCTCCTGCTTTGCAAGTGGTTCTGAAAAGGGACTTCCTCTGAGGGGCTTCTTTATCAGGTACCTTCATGGTAGTTACTGTTCTTCTCATCATCAGGGACTCTCCACTTTCTGGATATCCATAATTCTCAGGACCATTCACACTCTGAAAATCATTAGAACTTGTCCTACTCTGATTATCAGGTTCATTGACCAGATTTGTCCTCCTTTCACCTGCTGAGCTTGTGGCCTTGTCTGGACATCTGCTGGCTATATGGCCTTCTTTGTTACAGTTGTAACACCTGATGGATCCTCTGCCCTGGGATCTTCCTCTGTAAGGTCTTCTACCTCTGAAGTTTCCTTGCTGACTGAAATTCTCTTTCTGACTCTGGCTATTGTTGCCCTTGCTATTGTCTTGACTAGACTCTCCTTGATATCCCTGTCCTTGTCCTCTGCCTCTGAAAGGACTTCTTCCACCTCTCTGTTGTCTTCCTCTTCCTCTGTTGTTCTGATATTGCTTTCTCTTCAGCTTTTCTTCCACCTTCAGTGCCAACTGAAAACTTTTCTGCACTGTATCTGGGTTATGCAGACTCAGATCTTCCTGAATATTAAACCTCAGTCCATTAAGGTATCTGGCTACCTTTTCTTCTTCACTTTCTTTCACCTTGGTCTTCATACAGAGTTTCATGAACTCTTCTGTATATGAGCTGACATCTAGCTCCTTCTGCTTCAGGTTCTGCTTCCTCTTGTGTAACTGGATACTGTAATCCAAAGGGATATAAGCCTCCTTTACCAACTCCATCATCTTCTTCCATGTGGCAACTCTACGTTTTCCCTCCTGCACTCTATCATCCTGAACAAAGTTCCACCATGTCAAGGCAGCTTCTTTCATCTTTGACTGTGCTATCTTCACTCTCTGCTGTTCTGGTATCTCCTCTGTCACAAAGAAATTGTTCAGACAGTCTATCCATTCCATTACTGAATCAGGGTCCATCTTACCTGTAAACACTGGCAAGTCCAGCTTCACATCCATGGTTCTCCTCTCCATGGCCTTGAGGGCGTTCAACAGCGGTCTCTGGTCTGCAGGAACGACCTCCTCGCTCCAATTAGGGATATCCTCTTCTTCCCTATCATCTTCTCTACCAGAACCTACTCTGCTCCTCAACTTTGCTAATTCATCTTTCAACTCCTGATTCTGAGCCTTCACGGCCCTGCTTTCCGCAATCTGTTTCTTCACCAGAACTGCCAACTCAGCGTTGGTCATCTTTGTTGGAAACTCAGATGTTCCTTCTTCGTCTGACATCCTGCTTATCTTTTCCAAAAGATCCTAAACTTGGCTCTGATACCACTATGATGCAGAGTGGAACGCAATGGAGGCAACCTAACAGGGAGGAGCTGCCAACAAAACAAACAGCATGATAAACTTCTCTATCGGCTGAACCTCATCATCATATTTCCTAACAACACCAACTGCATCATCATATTTCAACAGCATCATCATATTTCTGATGATCGCAAATATCCTCCTGTCGACTACTATTTACCTCCTTCGACTGTCGCCTGTCATCATCATCATGATAATCAACGGGCGCAAACATCCTCCGGTTGCACTGTTCATCGGGTGCCAAACACAAGCGGCATCATCATGATATTCAATATCACCTTCGTCAGCAGGATATCCAAATATCCGGTTGTCCAAATATCCTGATGACGTTCCACTTCAACAACTTGCCTTCGATGCTTCACTGCCCGACGATACAAGCAACAGCATCATGATATTGTTCATCCGGTTCTTCGAAACCTCCTGATGATGCTAATACAACTTCCTGCCTACGCCGATACCTTTCCACTTAGCGACAACAGGATAAACCCGCATAGAGGGATTTCTTAATATCCTGATGACGATGACGTCATATCCTGATGACGATGACGTCACACATCATCCTGATGAACTCTTCAACACTTAGCCAAAAAACTCAACTTTCACACCCGCATCCGTTAGCGATATGCGGATGATGACCTTCCCCGAGAGATGATCCTGACTGCGATATATACACTGAGTATATATCCAACTCAAAACATCATGATGCACCTGCAACATGCAAATTTCAACAACTTCATGACCCGATCCTGATGGCGATGGATTCGCAGATGATGTTGCGGCTCGTTCCGACTGGAAACGCACATGCAGACTCCTGTGTATCCTTCCACTGCATGAAAACACTCACAACCGCATAATTTCACAAAGATCATGTGACGACCGGGCCGGATCACCTTCAAACCAAAATCTAACAACTTATCTTCTAGACCTAGCACATGAGGATGCTAGGCTGATTTACAGCATGCCTCTGACAGATCTCCTGAACAATGCAATGCACAAACAGAAAACACAAATGCAATCTAAGCTATGATACAGGACCATTCCACCGATTTGCAGGATCAACCGGTGGAAGGGTTGAAAGTGGTCATTAGCTTGCAAAACGGAAAGGAAATCAACACAGATGCAAACAGATAATGCAAAAGACGAGATCTTATTCAATTGAAATTCAGTGTCCTGAATATAGCTTCACAATGTCTGAACTGCTCTCCTGAATCTCAACTCAACACAACACCAGTACATCTAGCAACATCAATATCAAAACTATATCTCTAAAACCCTACAGATCGAAGGTATATATAACAAATCCTTCGAGTACTACTAACATCACTTCCCAGCGGCTGGGAGCTTCCAAGCGGCTGGGAGAGAGGACAGCTCAGACTCTCTTATCCCGATCTCTAACTGCCTACACATACTCCTATGCTGAACTATTACATAGCATCGGTCACAGTGGACCTTATTACATGATAAGTCAAACATACTAAAAATAGATTATCCCGTCAGCATGATGATAACTATCCTACATCCTGATCATGTATGTCATCATGCGGACCTATATCCTGATCATGTATGTCATCATGTGGACCTATATCCTGATCATGTGCGGGTGCTCCTGCACCACTTATACTTAGATGGGCCTCCTTACCCTGTACAAAGCCCCCATGTTGTGTAGGGATGGGATAATTCTTATTGAAGCAAGGAAATAGGGATTTATCCTTTCCATTGCATTTGCTAAAACTTTTTGGATGGTTTGTAATACTATAATCAGTAACTTTAGTCCTCCTTTGTTGAAAAAAATGACCAATGGCTCTGTAATCTATTTGTTGTTTCTTTTATGGAGTAAAAAGTAGCCACATGTCTTTTTACCTCCTAAGTCCCCTTTATTGCATTATACATTCAAACTGTTTATCTCGAAGCAAAATTGCCTAACATCGAGATGGAATTGGAATATGGGCCCCTTGTTTTAACTTACCCCAGACATGTACGCTCAAAATCGTGACTCTGGTTGCCTGGGGGTGTCGGCTCAAATTTTGGCACACACACGGACCCTTCCCTCCTTGCCACGGGGTGATCTGCCACATCACTCTCGCTCACGTGGAAGTAGCTAGTCGAGAGGAGGAGAGATACGATGGGGGTCTGGCTCGTTGGAGAGCTGGACTTCACAGAGATGGGTTGGCAAGTACTGCGGCCTCTGTTGTTGTGTGCTACGTTGAATGTTTCATTCGATTGTAGTTGTAGTTGAGATAACCCTATGACCCAAAGGGTCACTAGTTTCTCTTCTCCTGTTGGGGTTTCTTAGATTCCACCTCTGTGTGGGTAAGCAATTTTGTTAGTTTATGTCCTCTTGTCTTTCAATGCGTTGGATGAGTTCTTGTTGTATCTAGTGTTGTCTAGTTTCTTCTAATAACAAGAGGACAAATGGGTCTCCTTGTGGTAGAACAAATGTTTCTTGTTATGGTCTTGGATGGATCTCTTGGATCTCATCACAGATAGCCCTCACCCACTCTCCTCTCACTCCTAAGCACATTCATGAATTAGGATAGAGGTAGTTGTATGATTGCTAACCTTAACTAGATCTAAGGTTTTGACCTAGGGTTTAGTTGACCTAGGGTTTGACTTTGTGTTTTGACTTGTTTTTACCTCGTGATGGTATCGAGGGTTTGTTTGGATCGTTTAACTATGGTTACCTCGTGATGGCATCGAGGGTTTGCAATAGTGTCTATTCTAGGGCTTCTATATGCATGCAAGCTAAATGATATGCACAACATTTTTTTGTGCTTTTTTTAATATCTTGGAAATGAAAAGTGCTTTTAATCTATGAAAAGGGAAATATGTATGCAATCTAATATAACTTTTCTAATTTGCAAAGTTAATCTATGTTTTTTGACTTTTTGATGATTTTAAAGTAATCTAATCTAAGAAAGGAAAATGCTTCTTCTAATAATCTAGATCTAGAAATATGAAAACAACTAATCTAACATGCAAGATCTAATTATCAAGGAAAAAGCAATGTTTAACTATTCCCAAGAGCAAATTTGGTTAGCAAATTTGGTTTTCTAATTACTATTAATTGAACAAAACAATGAAGGAACCTGAGAGAAATAAAGATTTGTGTGACACCACTACCCTTAGAAATCCTTGATAACGGCAACCTCGGGTCCTTTTGAAGCAGCGGGAGATCCTCTTGATGAGAAAACGACACAAAGAAGCAAAAAGAAGCTTGTATGAGCTCAATGAGAGCTTTGGTTGAGCACAATGGCATAGAATGAAGTAGCGTAACATTGCTTGATTGAACAAATAAAGCAAAAGGCACCTTTGTCCTGTAAGAGCATTTGAATGCTAAGTTGGAGAGCAAAAACTGGCAAGAGTTGTGTGCATAATGAATTTGCCTCCCTTTATGCTTAAGGGAGGGGTGTATTTATAGGTTTAGAAGGGATTGATTGAGAAGTTAACTCATTCGATTGATGAGTTAACAAGGATGATTGGGGAGTTAATAAGGTTGATTACCCAGTGAACTCATCTAATTGTGGAGTCATAACTCAATTATAGCTTATCACTGAAGAGGAAATGGAGGTGAGGGAATGCATGAGATTGATTGAAGAGTTAATTTGAGATCAAATAAAGCTAATTATGCATGTGTGGGTGCATGAAATAGTTAACTCTATATTAGGCATCGAAAACCATGCAAACTAGAAGAAAAACGGGCAAAAATAGAGCAAAAATGAGTGAGAAACTTGAGTTTTTCCGTGGCTGGAAGAATGACAAGGTCGCCCCTTTTTCCAGTAGGGTCACCCAGGGGGCGACCCTAGGTCACTCAAGGGAGATCCAGACTGGACAGGGTCTGATGCAGAAAATCAAGTTGGGAGATGAAAGAAGAGAAGAAAAGGAGAGGTTCTGCCTCCGAAAATAGGTCAGTCATGTGCGAGAATCCAAATTTGCACTTGCACCTACAGGATCTCCCAGGGGAGATCTAGAAATAATAGGGGGAGATTTGGATTGGTTAGGCAAAAATAAAAACTGAAAGTGGGAGATGGATAGGGAGACCTCTAGAAGGCTTCTAGGAGGTGCACAAGATGAAAAACATAGGGGAGAGGTGAAAACTCATCTACAAGACACTCACAAGGCTTAGGAGCAAGGTCGAAAGCTCAGAAAATGCAAGTCAACAAGTGTCGCAACAAGTGTTGAAAAGCGTTGCAAACGAGGAGAGAGAGAAATTGACAAGGAAGAAACAACACAAGACAAGAAAGAGGACACGTCATCAAAAAGTTTGTTGCTTAAAGGACATTATTTCACGCTTACATGTACGTGACAAGGATTTGAATCATCATAGGGTCCTCGTGGAGGCTGTGCGTGATTTTTGTGCTTACATATTTGACCCCTTGGGGACGGTAGTCTACATGAAAGGTAGGTACCGTTCCTGAACTAGGCCTTACCTGTTGTATTTCCCACAATTTATACCTACAATAACTAGTATTAGTCTAGCATTTAAATATACCAAAACAAATAATGAAAACTAAAATGATGAACTTACCATGGATCATTCGAGTTTGATTGGTTATTTGCCTTTGTCAGTTTGAACCTATAGGAATGAAAGCATGCAAACCAGTGCATGAAACAAATGCATAAAAGCAAAGAACTAATCTAAAAATGCATAAATGAACTAAGCTAAGGGCAAACAAAGCAAGCCAATTTGTGAGATCATAGCGAAACGATGATGGAATCGTTTGCGTGAGCAGTTGTTAGAAAGATATCATCGATTAGATCGCAAAGATGGCTGCCTCTTCTTTAGTCGCGAAGAATTGGGTAAGCAATCAGTGAAAAACCCTTCTCTAAACCCTAGTTTGAATTTTATGAAAAATCTCTTAAAATTGTCTATTTTTGATTATTTTCTTTATTGCTTTGTATTTGTCTCATCGTTTAGAGCAAGATTGGTTTTTCATTTTCTAAAATTGGCTAAGAAATGAGTTTTATAGAGCAATTTTTGGTTGAGGTATCTTCCTCTAGGATCGCCCCTTTTGTCAAGTAGGGTCGCTCGGGGGAGATCCTGTCTGACAGCAGGGTCGCCCAGGGCAGATCCAGAAAAACACCTAGATCGCCCGGGGGCGACCCTATTGGGTTGATTTTAACTGAGTTTTCATGTTGTTTAACGCTTGTTTCACTCTAATCTGACATGTTTTGATTACTGTATTCGCCTGTTTATTGCAATTTTGAGGGTTATACGCTTTTTTGTGTTAGGTTTTCTATAGTTTTATGATTTTTACGGATTTTTATGAGTTTACGAGATCTAATCTAAAGTTCTCCTTTGATTTTGTAGGACATGCATATATGATGGAATACCTACTGAGAGGAGGGATGGCTCTCAGGGATGTTTTCTTCGTTGAGTACTGACGATTGTGCTATTCTGAAGAGGGCAGATCTAGCTAGAGTTTGCCATGTGCCTATAATTCATCCTGTATCTTGTATATGCTATGACATTTTGACTTACTGGGATGCAGACAGAAACACATTCAGGTTCCCATAGATTTCTGGAGAGTGGACTATCACTCTATATGATGTGTATCGTATACTTGGAGTTCTTGTGAGAGGATAGCCTTTGGTTCTTCCTGTTAGCGAGTCCTTCAAGGACAGGGCTTCCTAGGCTACGTTAATGGGGGTTAATCACCCTGGGGATCAGACTGGAGTCCAACTTACATCTGTGCCACGCCTCTGCATTCCACTTTTGAGGAGATTCCTGATTGGTTTGATTGCATCGAGGCTGTCGGTCCAGACAAGGCCTCAGCTCATCTGAGATGGTGTTGGGCACCCATCATTCATGATATTGAGGAGGGCACATTTTACGCTTGGGGACTGGACATCTTGGCCATGGTTTATTGAGACTTCTATCATATTTCATGGCAAGGGGATCTAGTTTTTAGCCACTCTTCTTTGATCATGACATGGATATTTGAGCACATGAGTCACTATTAGAAGCTCATTCCACTTCCAAATAGACGCTTATTGAGAGCAGCGAGGTGGATGCATGTTGGTCACTTTGATGCTTCTTTACCCATTGTTGCTACTCTTACCGATGAGGACATGAGCTTTGATCCTTATCGTGACATGGAGGGATCCTGGGCCCGTGATGGCGAGGTCAAAGAGCACTGTCGCGGAGTATCTGAGCTTTCAAATCATAATGGTCTAGTCGAGGCCCATCGTGTTTATCGTGTTTCACAGCAGTTTGGCGAGGACATTCCTGAGGACTTGCCCCCAGTGTCCACATGCTATAGGACAGTTCAAGAGAAGGGTGAGATTGGGTAGAGGACAGTCATTTGGAATCTTTTGACTCTTGGAGTCTTCATTACTAAAGCTTCGAGACAAGGACAGAGAGGAGGGAGAGGGACTCCTTCCTGATCTCTCATTGTGACTGTGGACTCAAAATCTATTGACAAGGACTACGTTCTAGATGATGACGATTAGTCAGACGAGGTCCTTCCCAAGGATGAGGATTTTGATGATATTGATGATTCAGATGATACTCATGATATCCCCAAGGGTCCTCCTATGGCTCCTCGACCTCCTCATTTAGGTGAGGTGATGCGGCATTTTGACCCTGATTGGCAATCTGGTGATCCACGCAAGTCTAGTCTATTTGCTTTTTTGCACTTTTGTCCTTTCTCTTTCCATGGGGAACTGACTTGCTTTTCTTTCGATTTGATCTTTTAGGTAACGTCAAAGAGTGGAGGGACTTTGTTCACGAGATTAATGTTGGATTAGCTTCTCCCTTCACTAAGATGACTTGTGATCACCTTTTAGATGATCCTGGTGTGCCCCCTGCTGCGGGGCGACACACTGACATTTTTTCTCCTGTCTATCATGGATGCCATATGAATACAGAGTTGAAGACCTAGGTTGACACCCTTAAGGGTGAGAATCAGATACTCTGAGAGATGGCTCGCCTTAATGTTTGCCGTCATGATGCTAGAATGGCAGGACCTTCACAATCACATGCTCACAGCAGATCACCTCACTCTCATAGGTCTCATGGAGCGATGAGTGCTATTCGTAGACAGAGGAGCTAAAGTCCTGAGGGTTTCATTGGAGGAAACCATCCTTAACTTTCTTTCTTGAAATTGTGCCCCTTGCATGGGGAGCCTCTACTTCTCTTGAGAGCATTTTGTCCTAGCTCTTTGATACTCTTGTATATGTAAGCTTCAAATGTATATATGAAAGTTTATCCTTTTATAGTTTTCGTCTGTCAAATTTGTACTCATCTCTTGTCCATGTTTGGAGGTTTTGGGAACTTTTTTATTATGTTTGACCTTTTCAACTTTTTTAACGATGCAAGTATGATAACGATGACATATTTTTGTAATTTTTTGGCATATATATGAGATGCAGTTCATGATATGATAATGCAGGAACACAAGAAATGCTGAAATGAAACATTTACTTCTACTGAATGTCATGAGATATGACATTTGACTTTATTTCTTTGAGACTCCTAATTTTTGGCATGAATGCAATGTGGGACAAACAATGTGACTGCTCTTAAATATGATTTTCAATCCAAGGGATTGCAAGTTGTCCTGATTTAAGAGACCTATTCAAGGATGTGAGATAGGATTTAGGGAAACTCAAGTGGGGAGTGGGAATGAAAATGGAGTGTTTCTAATTTTGGGCTTTGCTAAAGGCTAAACATTGATCCTTATCTAGATGAGACAAGCTAACAAGCTTTCAACTTAGACAATTAGCAAATTTTATTGGTGCTCACTAGACTTAGATCATAGATGGCAAGCAAGGTAGACCTGGGGTAAAGGATAAATGGGAAAGAACAAGGGTCCCTAGATAGAAGATGATCCTAGAGACTACTAGACTTTTCGGTTTTTCTCAGCTTGTGTGTGTGTGTGTATGTGTGTGTGCTTTGTACCTTTCTTTCTCTGTTAGAATGTCACCCTTGAGGCTTCGAGCTTAAACTGATCTCCACCCAAGAGTACGGACATTCAACAATCTTCTCTCTTTCACTCTTTTTTTTGTATCTCTTTTTTTTTTTACTTTTCACTTTTTTTGTATTTTCCTCACTTGATTTTTCTCATTTTTTGGATTTTTGACTTTTCCAAAAATGCTTTTTGGAACTTTGATATGCAATGCTTTGTTCTCTCAATTCTCACTTTTTGACACTCTTATTTTGATCACTCATTTTTTTATTATTCACTCAAATCTTATATTTCTTCCTTCAGAGTTTTGATCTTCCTGACGTTTTTGGCCAAGAAAGATAAGGGGTTGAGCACCACCTAAAGTTTTTGTAATCTGGTTGGACTTCTCTAATACTAGGGAAGAATTGGGAAGGTCTACTTGCAAGCTTCCTTTGAACACTGTAGGTTTGAATACTGACTTTGTTTAGACCTAACATCTTGACTTATAAGACTGGGATCAGTGTAAATACAAGAGCAAGTCACTAATAGTAATGCAAGATGAATAGAATGATACAGAAATGCAAGAAACAAATTGTTTTTGGCATTATATTTTTTTATAATTTTTTTGTATTTTTATGTTTTTTTTTTGGTGTTTTAGACAATATTTCTTGAGGTGAAAGGCATTGACTGTTTCACCAAATTCGTCTCCCTCCATTGTGCACAAGAGATAGGCACCATTTACAATGTCTTCTTTGACCATGTAAGGACCTTTCCAGTCTTTCGAAAAAGCTCTGTTTCATCTTTTTTATTTTTTGTGCTACCTCTTCTTAAGACAAGTTCTCCTATTCTATAAGGTTTGTAATTTGAATCTATTACTACCAACTCGGTGGTTTCTATTGGCATTGTTAGATGAAGTAAGTCTTGAAAGGCTTGTTGATGAGGAGTCCAATACAGAACTCCATCACAATTCAATAGCTCTGTTAATAGGTCAAATTGTTCTTGCATATAGATCTTCACATCTGGTCTTTCTTGGATTCTTTGCAAGAATTACAATAACTCAAGGGGACTTTATGGCTCCCTTTGTTCATTAGGAGGGACAAAGTTGATACTTGTCCTCCCATTTGGTTCTGGTCTTAAATCCATGGCATATCCGATATAGCTTTTTGGTAATTCAAAAATGACAGGGTCATCAATACCTACCGTCACTCTCATCTCCCATTCTCTATGAAAGATACCTTTGCTTTCTTCATCTTCATCAGGAAGTCTTTCAACCATCTCGATTTGTACCAGAGGTGCTTCCTATTCACCAAGTTCATTTGATTGAACCGAGGCAAAGGTGGTTAGTTTTTCTTGCGGTTGTGATACCACGAACATCCTAGTTAGTATTCCTATAACATTAGTTGATTCATTGTCAATAGAATGCACCTCTTCCATGGGTATCATTGGTTGATGTGAATCCTCTATCAGTGTGAGAGGCTCATATGATTCTATTTCTTCTGGTGTGTCGGGGACATGTGATTCGCTTAGTGGTGATAGTGGAAAGTAACTTTCTGTCATGTCTTCCTCAGCATCTAAGAAAGCATGTGGGTCCACATTTCTTAGATCTAATGTAGTGGTTTGAAAGACTGGTCCTTCAGTTCTATGAGGCTTCTCTCCTATGCAAGGGAAGAGTTTGTAGACCTCTTGGAATTCGATCATGAGTACCTCTAGAGGGAATTGGAGTGGTCCATCCCATTCATTTAATTCCATGATCTCAATTGTCTTTTCTTTAGGGACCGTTTCCTTTTGTTTTGGTAATGGCTCATTTTCTAAAGTTTTGATTTCCGCAACGTTTATGGTCTTTTCCAGGACTTCCATTCATTTGATACATATGGACTGAGGTGTAGGATTAGGGATGGTTAACTTGTTGGTAGAGAGCTCATAGTATATGGGGATACCTATACACTTGTTTGGCGTGTTTGATTTTAACATGCTGAAAGGTTCTAGATCTCCCTTTGCAACATATACATTTCCTAAGTGCAAGAATAAAGCTTCCTAAATTAATGTGGATTGGAGGTGGTATTGGTTCTACCACCAAGATGATACCTTCATATGCTAGTATTTGCTCATTTTCATCCTCATGGTCTTCCTCTTCTTCTTTGTTGTGCATGATCTCGACTAATCCCATCATCCTAGCTTCTCCTTTTTGTCCCAATTGCAATGGGATTTCGGGGTTACTACTCTGAGTTGTCTTGTTTTGGTTTGTTGTTTATGTGTCTTTATGTGCGGGGAACAGGTCCTAATAAATTCTCATGTTCGCATTTTGTGGTGCTATTGGAGCCTAATTTTGTCTTGTATCTTTGTTATCCGGCGTGACCTCCTGTGGGTTTAAGAACATTTCTAACAACAAATGTTGTTGGTCTTCTAGCAACCTTTCTATGAATCCATTATATTCTCTACAAGATTCTATGTTGTTTCCCCTTGTTCTATGAAAAGAACAAAATTTATTGAACTCATATGGGGGTCTCTTGTATCTTCCATCATTTCCATTATGGTTCCAACTTTGGTAATTGTCTCGAGGGTAGTACCCGTTGTTTCTAGGTCGGTCTATGGCATTTACGTTAGGAGGATAGTAATCTCTCCCATTGTAATCATCTTTTATCTTGTTGATTGGCGGTTGATCTCTCACCCCGTCTATGGTTGCACTCCTATTGTTTTTAAGGATTTTAATGATAGAGGCATTGTTTCCCATGTCTTCCTTTGTTAGCTTTCCATTTGATCTGTAGACTTTTCTACCATTGTCGATGGTGGCTTGGTCAATCCTCAAAGCACTTTCCAATGCCTCTTCGTAGGATTTATATGGAAATTTTTTAACATCTTCGCTCATGTCATTGTTAAGGGCATGCAAAAGAGGTCACACAGTTCTTGTTGGTCCATGTTTGGAGCACTAGTCAAAGAATAGAGGACTTGACTCCATTGAGTGACAAAGTGGGCTACAGATTCATTTGGCTCTTGTTTCATTGTGAGGAACTCTCTAATCCCTATTTTAACAAGTTTGCTCATGTTGAATGCCATGACAAACTCTCTGATTAACTGTCTGAACGAATGGATTTAAGCTTCTAGGAGATGATAATACAAATCTAAAGCTATGCCTTCAAGGGTTTTTGGAAAGATTCTTTCAATAACCCCATCCCAAGGGAGGAGTTCTCTTATGGCCATGGTGTAGGATTTAATGTTGGATCTCCTTCTCCTTTGAACTTGAGGAGATCTGGCAAGGGTCGCGATAGTTGTGTTGATGTGTAAAATTGCACAGGTTCCAGCACCAACATGGGAAGTTCCAAGAATGTGAGACTTGCTACTTGAAACAACCTCCATATTTTAAAGAAGCCAGCTCTTCCTATTTCAATCAGGTTTTGAGTAAAGGGGAAGAGATTAAACAGGATTACAGATACATTAAGCAAATCTAATTTATGGTGATGTGCCTAAATAAAAAATATTCCTCCAACTTAGCACAGTGAACAAATCCTCAAGATATAGTTATATTAAAGAGCAGATACTGCATGATTAATATAAACAGATATAAATGAATATTGTCAAAGGCTTATAACCAGACAACTTTGTAAAGACACAGATGATAGCAACCAAGGCATAGAGCAAAGTTTCTCTTATTAATCTTCCAGCAACATAAAAGGCACAAAAAAACATGCACAGATATATCAACTTTCTTATCAAGAACAACATAAAGGTGAATGACATAAACTGGTCACAACGAAGTCTCTGAATTCTCTATTAGATCTTTTACAAACTTTCTAACTGAAACTCTTGTTCCAAAAAGGTGTCTAGCTATTACAAATTCTACATATTTATAATCATAGACCTAACCCAAAATTGCCTGTAACAACCTGAATCTTCAACGGCCAAACATAACTGAAGATTATTGAAAGTCCATGGCAATTATGATCTTCTGAATCTGCAACAACCATCCTTCTTGCACGCTTATTAGCTAGGGGGTAATAATATGTGGCACACTAACTGTATCGAGATTAAGACACATGGCGACACCTGCATACTCGATGCTCAAAAGAAATTATGACAAATGGCAACATCCACATATACTTAGAAACTCCTTTACCTACCAAAGAAACTCACAGAAATAGCCACTTGTCGCACTCCACAGCCTTGAAAATGATATGTGTCCTACCCCGCTGAGCACTCAAAAATTGTCTTTATACCTGGGCACCTTAGCATTGTGACATATGTCACAAGCCACTTCACTTAGAAACTGAGACACAATATTAATGGGATCCACTGCCTTCATTACTCATTACCTTCACAAGAAATAAAACTGGGACAGATGGTGCCCTCTGTAGCAAAAAAAGTTAGACACGCGGCAATCTCTGACAACTTAGTTGAAACTTATGAAACTTTTGAAGGATCCTTCGAAAGCTGACACTTGTCACATTCCACTACAACTGTGAATCAAAATGTTTCCGCTACAAGAATATTATGAATAAAGTAAACCTTTCTCTGCTATCGCCACATGGCACCTCCTGCATGCTTGAAACTAACTTTGAACTGTGGCCCACCATATATATGCCGATATCAATATAAATTCTGAAAAGGAACACGCGGCATCATCCACATAAAACTCAAAAGGACACACGGCAACTTCTACAAGCATATAGCAAGAAAATAAACTTTTTGAGATTGCTTCCACTAGCAACACGTGGTGCCTTCCACAAGCTTGAAACAAAATGTAACAAAAGATGTTACCTAATATGTGGCACACTCTACACAAAACCTGATGCTTGCTCCAATGTTGTAGCTCTGACACATGGCACGACCTGTACATAGAAACACAGAGACACAAATATAATAAGCCACTGTAACTTTATCACAACACTGCTGAAACTGAAACAAAATGTAGAGTTACTCTACAGTTCTTGGCGACCATCAAGACTTCTAAGCCTGCTCTGAAAGAACCCAAAACTGACAAAAAATATTGTCATTGAAATGAAAACTCAAATTATAAATTTTGTAATGCTCTGATATATAGACCATTCTGAATCTGAGAGCCCCTATCTGCTCTGCAAATATTGAAAAGAAAAATCAAGATTAATTATATCTTTATGGGAAAATGATTACAGAATCTGTACCACAGCCTTTAATTGAAATTCCAGCTGGGCCATAGGTATCAACATAGTTTCAACTTCCTTTACTGTTGATGAATCACTCAGACCTTGGAAAATTGTCTAATCATTTTGTTTTGTCAAAAGAAGGGCCTTGATGTCATCTATCATCAACACTATATTACCATCTAGGAAAGGTGAAGGAAGTCCCAGTTGCACCAAATCTTTGATATGTTTCTTCATATTTTTTACTCCTTCCTTCACTATATCGAGGAGCTCTTGACAATTTGTAGCTGCAGAATTGCAACTCAAAACTGCATTGACCTTGTTAGCAGCAATCATTCTATCATCAATACCCACTGCTGATAATGCTTCATCTGTTGTGTCATACAAATTTTTGAACAAAAACTGAGAGTTAGAAACCCTTAGTGAAACAATAGATAAAGTAGCTTGTATAGAAGTCTCTACCTTCTCACACAGCTACTGAGCATTTAACAGAAAAGTCAAAGATGGCTTTAGTTGAATAATGTCCTCGGAGATTCTCTTCCATACTAAAACATATAGCTCTTTTAACAAATTTAGAACTCCTGCATTCTGTGGTCTATTAGCCAACTCAATTGTTACTTGTTTTGCTCTTTGTTGCTCATCCAGGAATTGTGCTTGAGCTGCACTATTGGCATTTTGCTCACTCAATAATTTTTGTTGCAACTGTGTTGCCTCTTGCAATTTATCCTAATACTTCTTTTCTATAGTGGCCTTCTCTTGTCTTAAAACAGTCACTGCAGCCTTTTCCTATGCTAGCTCAGTCTTCAGAGAAGCAACTTGAGCCTGTATAGCCTAATGAATTTGTAAAGAAATAGTATTTTGCAATTGTTTGCTCAAATTATCAATCTCATTTATTTTAGACTAAATCTCCCAAGTGAGATTACTGCTATTTACTTTCTCCTAAGCAAAATCACTCTCTATCTTTTGCAACTTTTTAGACACTTTCAAGTAATCTATAGCCACAACAGTTGCAGTCTCATTCATTAGCTCAACTTGGTCCTGTGGCCTGAAGAGAGACATATCCATAGCCACAGCATTCATAGCGTAATCTTGTGGTTGCATCTGTTCATTTGATTTTACCACATTTGGGGACAAATGTGTCACTGTCAATGATTGTTGAATAGGGTCAAAGAGTGACCTCATGTGAGCCACAGCAGGGCTTTTGTTTTTCTTATTTCTCTTCTTCTCTATTCTAGCCTCTCTGACCCTTTTTGTTGTATTTGCTTGAGCTTGGAAGGTGGGAGGAGATGCAATATAACCTCCAACAAAGGGGTGACCTTAAGGCAGGCCGTAAGGAATAGTAGATAATTTTTGGCTAGGGGAAACTTGAGGTGGGGTCTGTTTAGGCACAGATGGAGAAAACAATGGCAGGGTTATGGCCTGTGAAGACATGGCCGGTGCACTGGTAGTTGGGGTAGAGGTTTGTGTGAGCACAACAGAGGTGGCAGGAGACGTAGAAACCTGAGTATTTGGGATTGCCACCCCTAAGTGAGAAGAAAGAGAAGTAGGAGAGAAAAGAGAAGAAGTACTTACTTGAGTCATAGAAGAGATGATTGGCACTTGTTGTTGCTGTGGTGCTGTTACTTCTTCTTCTTCTTCCTCTAGTAGTATCAATCTCCTTATTTTCTTTCAAGACCTTGCCTCTTCTTCTTCTGGATCCTCTTCTTCAATATTTACAACCACTGGTTGTTGCAAAGGGACCATTTTGGAACCCCCAGATGCTGAAGCTGTATGGGTTCCAAGAAATGGTGATGACACAACTCATTTTTATTTCTCTAAGGTGCTAAGGGATTGAGGCCATGAAGACCTAGGATCGACAGATGATGTTTGCCCTATTTCTTGCATTCTTGGGGCCTCCTTTATTTCTTCCTTTGATTCCTCACCCTTTTCTTGAATTCTACTTATGTCTAGACTTGAGACTAGGGATGGATGCCACTCATCCCATATTGACTCCCATGTCTCATCAGTATCAACATTCCTAAATGAATGTGTAAGCTTAGAGATCTCTTGCCTATATTTCCAATAAGATTCAATCTTTTATGTCCTCCATTCTTTTTCTTTTAATGATTTCCTTAGACCTGTTGTCATCTTCAGCTTAGGATCATACTCTTTCTCTTTGGCATAGAAGGTTTCCCATGACCTTGGCCCCTCATAGGGCAAATCAGTTAGCTCTACATAAAAATCTGGGCTATCTTCTTTTGGAGACCTCCTATCCTCCCAGAATAGGCATCCCTCATGTAACATCTTGGCATGAACCTTATTATTTATTATCTAGGAAGCCAAGAAACTATCTGGATCATATTTCAATTTATCTTCTATAATAAGAAAACTATGGGCAACTAACTTCCTTAACAAGAGGCTCTATGTTCCTCTAACTTCAATTGTTATGTTTCCTCTGGTCCATGGAACATTATACATCTTTTTCTTTCTTTTCTTGTGGCCATAGTCATTATCTACAATAGATACTTGACGGGCAACCTCTAAAAATGTGACCCTAGGGGTCAAGACTTTAGGCAATAGCATAGGCTCTCTGGTGAAACCTTGGACTCTGATTATGGTAGTATGGGCTCCAAAGAAGTAGTCACAGGGGATTAAATAGTTGGTTAGAAAACCACTTATACCCTTTTTCATCCTATGTTCCACAGGTTCGGGACTTAACTAGCCAAAAGCAGGGGTGACAAAAAACTCCCAAAACTCATAAGGGTCTGAGGTATCTGACAACACATGAGTCCATGCGGACACAGGAATGGTTTTACTATGATCTGAATATGAGTCATACATATTTAGGGGCATATGCTACGTGAAAAGACCAAAATTTTGACACAGCATAAGATGAAACAGATATGTGGAATATCTGAATACTCATTTTGTTCAAAAATTGACAAGCTGGTCAATCATGGCCGCAGTGATCTACTCTAAAAGTCTAGCTAGTTGCCAATCATAAACTGTGTTGTCCTCCTTCATTCCAAAGATGAAAGCTAACATTAAAAGAGCATCCTGAACATCAGGGTTAAATTGTGCAAGGCTAGTAGGTAGCGTAGGCAACTGAGTATTATCTTCGCCCAGATGCATCTCTGTATTCAGGAATTTCAGTGTGCTATGCAAGTTTGTCCATGTGCCTTGCATCTTGGCAATAGTTGGAAATGTTGTCGTTTTATCATATTGCAAGGCCAGCATGTCCCTTATGGTCTTAGGCATAATATGAACTATGAAAGGACCTCATTGAATAGAATTTGATGGTGGATGAAACAACTTTGCACATAATTCAATTAGTTTAGGACAAGAGTGCACATTTGGGACCAGGAACTGTGCCAATTGAGAAGTCCATATTCTCATGCCAAAAGTTTCATACTGCCCCTTGTTCGTTCGAATGAGGGACCTCTGATGTGCTCCCTCCCAAAGATTCTTGGTGTTCTTTTGAAGAGGTGTGTCATATATGTTATCTGCATAGTCTTTTACCTGATCTGGGTCAACAGATAATCCTACTTCAGGAACCCTTGTTCTTAGATAGGACTTCCTTGGCTGCACGGGTACAGAAGCATATGATTTGTTGTTCATCAATTTATCAATTGACTCAAAAATTCCAAGTCCCTCTCGTGGTGACTGTGTCTCCAACATGTCTGTATCATTGTGAGAAATATTCAGAAAGTTTTGACATAGTAAATAAGAGCAAAAATTGTAGCGGGGTTTTACTTAGCTGAAAAAAGCTTGCGGGGAACAGAAACTTGGATGCAACAATGATTTAGGGCAGGAGGGTAGGAGCAAATGACACTTTCAAGTAACTTAATATCTAGTTTATTGGGCTTTATGGAAAAATAAATGACACGTCCCGGCATTAATGCCGAGAGATAATTAATGTATCTTTTTAAAATCCGTATTGGACGAAGTGTCAAATATGTTATGAGAGTGGCTATCTTTCTGAAAAAGCATGTACCTCCCTTAAATTTTGGGGATGAACAACCTTAATAAATGCAAAGACTAAAAGAGAAGGGGCTTTGTGCTACTGAAATGTGTTCACTAAACACTTATTTGAAAAAGAAAGCGGGAACAGAAAGCAAGAAAAACAGAAAGTGAGAAAAGGAAACAACTAACTAACTATGATACATGATGAGCCCTTTCTTAGGTAAAATGTTTCAGAAAGATCCCGTTTACCGGAATCTCCTTAGGTTCTCCATTCACGGTTTCCAGCGCAAATGAATTTTTCTGCTTGCAAGAATGAACCTTATAAGGGCCTATCCATAATGATTCAAATTTGCTGTGTCGACTCGGCTTGGAAGATCTTTCATCCCACTTCAATACCAGAGAACCAACTTAAAAAATAGAATTAGAAGTCTTCTTGTCAAACTAATTCTTAACCAGTTTCTGATGTTTCATTACTGATTCATGTGCCATTTCTCTCTTTTCTTGAACCTCCAATAGCTCAACAAGTCTGACTTGCATTGGGCCATTTTCTTCAATTTCTATGTGCTTCAACAGCTATAAAGCAGGAATCTCTAAACTTGGTGGCATCACTACAGGTTTACCATAAACCAACTCATAGGGAGACATTTTAGTTACTTGCTTTAGTGTGATCCTGTCTACCCACAGTGCTATATTAAGTAACTTGTGCCAATCTCTCTGATAATTAGTTTCTATTCTTTTTATGAGTCTGATAAGGTTCTTGTTAGTGGACTCTGCCAAGCCATTACCTTAAGGTTAATAATTGGAAGAAGTCTTCAAATATATCCCATTTCTTAAAGCAAACTCAGACAATTTAGTTCCCAAAAATGCTTTAGCATTATCTGATATGATGGTATGATGAGGACCAAACCGAGAAGTTATGCCTTCTAAAAATTCTAGTATGACGTTCTCTGTTGCCTCTTTGAGTGGTACTACTTCACTCCACCTGGTAAAGTAATCTATTGCTATAAGAATCCACTTATGTCCCATATTTGACACAGGATTGATCATGCCAATAAAATCTAAACCTCATTGAGCAAAAGGTTCATCCACAACTATGGGGCTTAAAGGCATTGCTACATTTCTCCTCTTTTCAGTATAAAACTGGCAAGCCTGACATTCTTTGACCATTTGATAGCAATCTGCATATAGGGTAGGCCAGAAATAACCGGCTTGGGTCACTTTGATTGTAGTAGTCCTTGCTGAAAAACATCCCCCTGAGGCTCCATGATGCAATTCATGTAATATCTTTTGGGATTCATCTCTCTCTACGCATCTTAATAATATCCCATCACTATTTCTTCTGAATAATATATGGTCAAGTAATGCAAAATGGATGCCTTGCTGTCTATAGTACCTTTTCTTATCAAGGGAGAGTTCACTCGGGAACACACCAGTTCTCATAAACTGTATTCGGTCCTTGACCCAAGAATCTTGATCTGTTTCTTGGAGTCTCAACACTATTTCATTTTCCTTTTCTTCAGACACTGATTTTTCTATGTCTTGGGTCATATATTGGCACAGTCCTTTGCCTTTGACTAACTTGGTGGGTCTTACTTCTATATCATATTCTAAAATATTTGTTATCCAATTGGCTCTTTTCTTAGTGATATCACCCTCCATAATATATTCTCTCACACTGGGGTGGGCCACCAATATCAAAATTTTATTTCCTGTTACCAAGTGTCTGAATTTTTTAAGGGCTTTTACCATAGCATATGCTTATTTCTCCACGAAATTATATCTTGATTCATATTCTCTTAGAGTTCTAGAGAAGAAAGCTATTGGATGTTCCCCTTCTCCTTTGTCATCTTTCTGAGTAAGAACAGTGGCCACACTGTATTCACCTCCATACACATACATTATAAAAGATTTAGAGAAATCTGGGTTCCTTAGTACTGGGGCTATTGAAATGGCTCTCTTAACCTCTTCAAAAGCCTGTCTCCCTTCTGTTGTCCATTTAAAGACCAAGTCTTTTTTAAGCAATAGTGTCATTGGTCTAATTAGACCTGCAAAATCATATATAAAGCAGCTAACAGAGTTAATTTTTCCTAAAAAGGACTGAACTACTTTCTTGTTAACTGGCAAAGATAGATTCATTATAGTTGTGACCCTTTCTAGATCAATGGAAACCCCATCCTTTGACACTATGTGTCCCAGAAGTTTGCCCTGAGGCACAACAAAGATACATTTCTTAGGATTTAGAAAAATCTCAAACTCTTGACATTTCTTGAAAACAACCTCTAAGTGGTCAAAATGATCTTTGGAATTCTTAGAGAAAATAGTCAGATCATCTAGATAGATTAGAATGATCTTATTTATTAGTTCTCCAAATACTGCATCCATTGCATGCTGAAAAGTAGCTCCAGCATTCGAAAGGCCAAAGGGCATCTTAGCATATGCAAATGTTCCCCACTTTGTAGTGAATGATGTCTTATGCTGGTCTTCATCTGCTAACCAAATCTGCTTGTATCCTGAGAAACTATCAAGCAAGGGAAACCTCTCTGAACCAGCCACAGTCTGTAAAATATGTTCCATAGAAGGTAGGGGATAATGATCTTTCAAAGATGCTTTATTCAGATCCCTGAAACCTACACAGAGCCTTATGTCACCACTCTTCTTTCTTACAGGCACTAGGTTTGACACCCAGGTTGAATGCTTAATTGGGAAAATCACCTTTGATTCCAGAAGCTTTTGTAGTTCATCTACCATTAGAGGTTCAATTCTAGGATTCACTGGCCTTTGCTTCTGTCTAACTAGTTTTGATCCTTCAGTAAGCTCTATGGTGTGCTAGATGATATCTCTATTATAGCCATGGAGGTCCTCATAGGTCCAAGCAATCACCCTATCATATTTGTCACATAAAGCAATCAACCTCTCCTTTTCCTCTTGGGTTGTAGCATTACCTATTTTCAACTTTCTTCCTTCACTAACTTGAATTTTAGAATAATCCTCCTTATTTACCTTAAACCTCTTTTTCTCTAAGCTTGCATCTTCAGGGTCAAATAAATTCTCTAGAGTAATCAATCCTTTAGGGAGTTTATTTGACCTTAGCTGAATAATTTGATCACCCTATGCTTCCTCAATTTTGGGGTGCAACTGGTCAGCAAATTCTCCTGATTGCTGTAAAAAGAAAGAACTTGAAGATCAATGTCAAAAACTTGCCCATTTTGATCATTGTATGGAATTGTTGGTCTTACTATAACCTTTTAACTAACTCATTATTAACTAATAGATCACTGGTTGGGTCAAACTGAGAACCAATTTGTGCCATTCTATCTGCTTCTAAATTTTGGGCTTTGGGCACTACCTCAATATTGAAAGCATCAAAGCCATCTATTAGATCCCAAATCCTATGTCGATAGGACCTCAATCTTACATTCTTGGCTATCACTTTCTCTTTGATGCATAAATCTTTGGGTTTAATCCAGCAACAACATGGGAAGTTTCTGAGATGTGGGATTGACCCCAGAAACAACCTCTAAATTTTAGGGAAGCTGGCTCTTCCATTCTTTCACTGGGGGTTTGGGAAAAGGTTAGAAAGAAAACAAGATTTGTAGAAATAAATGCCTAGATCTAAGGTGATGCGCTGGACTAAAAATTTACCCAGTTGCACAGTGTTAACCTTGTAAGATTTAACTGGAAATTAAAGAGCAAAATGCATGATTAAACCCAGTTTGTAAAGAAATTAAACAAAGGAAAAAGAAATAGAGAGATCAGAAACAAGAAATGGAGATTAACTTAGATATGTATAGAATAATATTCTCATTACTTGAATGGTAACATGTTACAGAGGTTGAAACTGCACAAAGTAAAATATTACATTCTCATGAAAGAACCACTTGCAAAGGCAAAAGAAATATCTGCTATTGCTCAAAAAAAATCTCTGATCTGTTTTACCACTAGTTCTAAATCTCTTCTAACTATCAGATTCTTAATTCCCTTTTTCTTGGCCAACATGAACCCATGCACCAAAGATTCATATTCAACATCATTATTGGTAGAGGTGAACTGAAAGTGAATGGCTTTTAGAATTTTCTCACCATTTGGGGCAGTAAGGCAAATACCTGCTCCAGCACCATTTTTGCTCCTAGCCCTATCAAAATTTAAGGTCCAGATTTCAAATTTTCCTTCAAATCCTCCACTTTCTGATACTTCTTTCCTTATAATATTTGGGATTTCCTGGTCTTCTTCAAAAATAACATAAGTGCCTAAACCAGTAGAGTCATAGTTTCCATAAGGATCACTCTACATCATGGTCAACAACTGATTGTTTTCTTCTTGTTGTTGGTCATGTTCAGACAAGTCACCTAATTCTTCAATAAAGGCTCTCTCCTTCTTATTCATCATGGCATGGGATGCTTCTATTTTTGGGGTTGGTTCATTAGTAATATGGTCCTTAGATAGTGACTCAGACAACACCTTCATCTTTATCCCATACTTGGTTCTTAAGATTAAGTGTGACCAATCTAGTGACATGTAACGTCCTATTTTGGCTGTGAAATCTCTGGACAGGTATAAACCAAAAATAGGGGGAATATCTATGACTACCACAACCTGATTGACAATTATATTGGGACAAGTATATAGTTGTAACGGAAGTTGTTTGATTTTTCCTATAGTTTGTACAGACTTTCCGTCCAACTGCATGACTCCTCTGGTAAGTGGCTCATACTTTATCTGTAAAGCATCTACTATATGCTTTGGCATTACAGTAGTAGTGGCTCTAGAATCTATCATTGCATTATGCAACATTTTTTTCCAAACTATCAAAGTCAGATAAAAAGGATCTGGTTTAGATTTACCTACCTCAGGTGCATTGTTCAGCGGAGTTGTTGTTTGTGGAGGTTTAGTATCTTTATGTTGGATTTTCCTTTTATTAGTAGCTCCTTCTTTAGCACTGGTGGATTTAGAGACCACCTGACTCTGTAGAGCTTCTTGTAATAGTGTCTTCTGGTCGGGAATAGCCAACATATCCCAAATTGATACGTGTGTTGGAGTTGTTTTCAGCTTGTCCACCACGTTCATGAGTCCTAATGCTTGTGTCTTTGGGTAGTAAGCATACCTTGACTTCTCTCGCATCTGACCCGAGGCTACCTGATTCTACACCGGCTGGGGCACTTCTTGTCTAGAGATCAGATTGTGATGATTTTGAAATGGAGGAGTCTCGATGATCTCATTATTTGTGACTTCAGGTTGCTCCATCATTCTCCTTTTTAATTTGGTATAATAGTCTGACTGCACCAATGGTTTTGAAGTGGATGCATCATTCAAGAACACTAAATCCTCCTCTTCAATCCATGAAAATAAGACATGTTCAGGGGTAATTTCCTCCTCTTGCTGAATAGACATCCCCTGCATCTGAGCTATCATTACAGCATTCTGGACACTAGGTGACTGGTATGGGGGAGCATTAGGTGTCATATCTTGACCTTCTCCTCTCCTCTGCTACGCTATCTTTTGCTGTAGATTGCCTCTGGGACAATCTCTAGGCATATGAGCATTGTTACAAGGGAAGCACCAAGCATTGATATCTCTTGCTAAATTATTCTATCCTGGAACTATTTATTTGTTGGGATTATGAGGAACAACCTGTAGAGGGGTAGGGACCTGGTTTGACGGTTGAGGATTATTCTACCTCTGAGGGCCTTGGTATTGATTTGACAGATAAGGGGGTTTGTTTCCTTGGAAACCCTGGTAAGGAGGCTTTGGGTAGGAAGTCTGCTGGCTTTTGAGGTTAATTATCTCATTTGAAAAGGTTCTAAGGATATTCTTGACATCATCCATTTTAGATGGTTGAGGAGAAGAAGTTCCCCGGTAGGTTGTTGAAGTGTTGAGAAGGTATACATAGACACAGGTGGGGTTGCAAGATTTGGAGCTTCTTGTGGCAAAGGTAAGGAGATTTCTGGGGACATGGGCATAGGAGGCCTTAGAGGCAATTTTCTAGCATCTATCTAGTTGTTTTCATTCATAACAGCTAACTCATATGCTTCTAGCAGATTCTAACCTCCTAAAGACTGAATCATTACTGATATATCAGAATTAAAAGCTTTGAGGTAGAACAGAATAGCCATACCTCATAATGGTCTTGTTGTAGTAGGAATTCTATCCTAGGTCTTTTGAAATCTTGAGTTAAAATCAGTCATGGCTTCTTGTGGTGCCCTTTTGATAGTGATTAATTATTGCAGAAGGGAAGATTTATCACCTTTCTCTTCAAATCTTGCAAAGAAAGCATCACCAAGCTGGTCCCATGTAGATATTGTATTTGGAGTCAGAGATCTATACCAGTCCAGAATCTTTCCTTTGAAAGAAGCTGCTAGCAGTCTTATTGCCACATTCTATTCAGTAATAACATGCACTACACACACATCAGATACATCTTGTAGATGTTCCCTAGGTGCCTTAAAATTTTCTCCACTGAACTTAGGTAGAGCCTTCAAAGCATTGGCTGGGATAGGATCCCAAGTGGATGGTGGTATTGGGAGAATGAGAGGACTGCCAGTGTTCCAATTTGTATAGTTCCTTGGAGGTATAGGTGCTCTGATATTTATCCCTTGTGTTAATGCAACTTGATTCGCCCTTCTTCTTGGAGTCGTAACTAACGGTGGAAAAAGAATGACTGGATTAGGAAAAGATTGAGCTCTTGTCGTAGGTCCATAGCTCTGGCTTCTTTTCACTCTCTAGCTCATACGATCTTGATAGGAACTTCAAGAAAGGTCCCACTGAGCATGCCAAAAATTGTTGATGTATAAAATTGTGCAGGTTCCAACACCAACATGGGAAGTTTCAAGAATGTGAGACTTGCTACTTGAAATAACCTCTAGATTTTAAAGAAGCTGGCTCTTCCTATTTCAATCAGGTTTTGAGTAAAGAGGAAGAGATTAAATAGGATTACAAATACAATAAGCAAATCTAATTTATGGCGATGTGCCTAAATAGAAAGTATTCCTCCAACTTAGCACAGTGAACAAATTCTCAAGATACAGTTATATTAAAGAACAGATACTGCATGATTAATATAAATAGATATAAATGAATACTGTCAAAGGCTTATAACTAGACAACTTTGCAAAGACACGGATGATATCAACCAAGGCACAGAACAGAGTTCCTCTTATTAATCTTCCAGCAACATATAAGGTACAAAAAACATGCACAGATATATCAACTTTCTTATCAAGAACAACAACATAAAGGCGAATGACATAAACTGGTCACAACAAAGTCTTTGAATTCTCTATTAGATCTTTTACAAACTTTCTAACTAAAACTCTTGTTCCAAAAAAGGTGTCTAGCTATATTACAAATTCTACATATTTATAATCATAGACCTAACCCAAAATTGCCTGAATCTTCAACGGCCAAATAGAACTGAAGATTACTGAAAGTCCATGGCAATTATGATCTTCTGAATCTACAATGGCCATCCTTCTTGTGCACTTATTGGCTGGGGCGTAATAATATGTGGCACACTAACTGTATCGAGATTAAGACACATGGTGACACCCACATACTCAATGCTCAAAAGAAAATATGACAGATGGCAACGTCCGCATATACTTAGAAACTCCTTTACCTAGCAAAGAAACTCACAGGAAATAGCCACTTGTTGCACTCCATAGCCTTGAAAATGATACGTGTCCTACCTCACTAAGTGCTCAAAAACTGTGTCTTTATACCTGAGCACCTTAGTGTTGTGAAATCTGTCACAACCCGCTTCACTTAGAACTGAGACACAATATTAATGGGACCCACTGCCTTCATTACTCATTACCTTCACAAGAAATAAAACTGGGACAGATGACGCCCTCCGCAGCAAAAAAAGTTAGACACGTGGCAATCTCTGACAACTTAGTTGAAACTTATGAAACTTTTGAAGGATCCTTCGAAAGCTAACACTTGTCACGTTCCACTACAACTGTGAATCAAAATGTTTCCGCTACAAGAATATTATGAATAAGGTAAACCTTTCTCTGCTATCGCCACATGGCACCTCCCGTATGCTTGAAACTAACTTTGAATTGTGGCCCACCATATATATGTTGATATCAATATAAATTCTGAAAAGGAACACGCAGAAACATCCACATAAAACTCAAAAGAACACACAGCAACTTCCGCAAGCATATAGCAAGAAAAGAAACTTTTTGAGATTGCTTCCGCTAGCAACACGTGGCACCTTTCGCAAGCTTGAAACAAAATGTAACAAAATATGTTACCCAATATGTGGCACACTCTGCACAAAACATGATGCTTGCTCCAATGTTGTAGCTCCGACACTTGGCACGACCCGCACATAGAAACACAGAGACACAAATATAATAAGCCACTGTAACTTTATCACAACACTGCTGAAACTGAAACAAAATGTAGAGTTACTCTACAAGTTACACACTTCTTATGTTTTGGTCCAAAGGTTCCTTCAAATACTCAATATATGTTCCTAGAAAGGCACTATGAGATTGCGGGGTTGATAGTAACAACCCTGTAGGTGGGTTTTAATAACCCATTGTTGGACTTGTTTGATTGTTCTGAACAAGAGGATTCCTATTTAGACATGTGTCATTGCTAGCATTCCCTGAATAGTAATTAAGGTAGGGGGATTCTGCAATGTCCCCTGGTCCTTTTCATGGGACTATTGTCTTCTTTCTGGAGCAGCTTTCTCTACTTCCAAGATTCTAATTATTTGCACTAGAGTTGCGATTAAGTCTGCAGGAGTAGCAGCTCTAGGTGTTTCTTCATTTCTAGGATGTTCTCGTCGAGTATTTTCATGGTGATATGCTTCTTCAAGTGCCACGTTTTCCCTTTGTTCTTCTTGCAAGGCAATCCTTAATGCCTCTTGAGCGTCTTTGGCTTCTTGTAGATGTTTTTCTAACCGTTTAACTTCCTCATCAAGATGAGTACTCAAGGTGCTTATGGAAGGTTGTTGGGATTGGTGTATCTCTGACCTTATCCTTCTTGCTTTATGTGGTGCATTTTGTATGGCCGGCTTGTTTTCCCAAGCTGGGTTGTTGAAAGATAGAGAATGTCTGGATTCTCTTTGATCTTGTTCATAATTAAAATCTTCATAGTCATAATAGTTGGTAATTGGTGCATCAAGATGTGGTGGCACATACCTATCAAATGAGGGAGTTTCTGGTTCTCTTGAGGGAATGTTCCCTTGGTTTAAGTCAGGTTCTGTCATATTCAGGGGTGCCATAGACACCACAGAATAAATGGAATGGATGATGGCGTAAGCAGTAGAAGCTAAAGCGGCTATGAAGAGCGGTGAAAAAATGTTTTGAAGTTTCTATTAATTGTTTTGAGATGTTTGAAATGGGAACACAAACAACATAACCAAGAGGCTCTGCCCTTAATGTCAAGTTTACCAAAATATGTACGCTCAAAATTGTGACTCTGGTTGCCTGGAGTTGTCGAGTTAGATTTCAGCACGCATACAGACCCTTCCCTCCTTGCCATGGGATGATCTGCCATGTCACTCTCACTCATGTGGAAGTAGCCAGTTGAGAGGAAGCGAGACACGGTAGGGGTCTGGCTTGTTGGAGAGTTGGACTTTGCGGAGAGGGGTCAGCAAGTACTGCGGCCTTTATTGTTGTGTGCTAAGTTGAATGTTTCATTCGATTGTAGTTGTAGTTGAGATTACACTATGACCCAAAGGGTCACTAGTTTCTCTTCTCCTATTGGGGTTTCTTAGATTCCACCTCTGTGTGGGTAGGCAATTTTGTTTATTTATGTCCTCTTGTCTTTCAATGCATTGGATGAGTTCTTGTTATATCTGGTGTTGTCTAGTTTCTTCGAATAACAAGAGGACAAATGGGTCTCCTTGTGGTAGAAAAAATGTTTCTTGTTGTGGTCTTGGATGGATCTCTTCATAGATAGCCCTCACCCACTCTCCTCTACGTCCTAAGTACATCCGTGAATCAAGATAGATGTAGTTGTATGATTTCTAACCTTAACTAGATCTAAGGTTTTGACCTAGGGTTTAGTTGACCTAGGATTTGACTTTGCATTTTGACTTGTTTTTACCTTGTGATGGTATCGAGGGTTTGTTTGGATTATTTAACTATGGTTACCTCGTGATGGTATCGAGGGTTTGCAATCGTGTCTATTCTAGGGCTTCTATATGCATGCAAACTAAATGATATGCAAAATGTTTTTTTGTGCTTTTTTTAGTTTCTTAGAAATGAAAAGTGCTTTTAATCTATGAAAAGGGAAATATGTATGCAATCTAATATGACTTTTCTAATGCAAAGTTAATCTATGTTTTTTGGGTTTTCGATGATTTTAAAGTAATTTAATCTAAGAAAGGAAAATGCTTCTTCTAATAATCTAGATCTAGAAATATGAAAATAACTAATCTAACATGCAAGATCTAATTATCAAGAAAAAAAAATTTACTGTTCCCAAGAGCAAATTTGGTTTTCTAATTACTATTAATTAAACAAAACAATGAAGGAACTTGAGAGAAACGAAGATTTGTGTGACTCCACTACCCTCAGAAATCCTTGATAACAGCGACCTTAAGTCCTTTTGAAGCAGCGAGAGATCCTCTTGATGACAAAATGACACAAAGAAGCAAAAAGAAGCTTTGATGAAGCTTGTATGAGCTCAATGAGAGCTTTGGTTGAGCATAATGGCATAGAATGAAGCAGCATAACGTTGCTTGGTTGAAAAAATAAAGCAAAAGGCACCTTCGTCCTGTAAGAGCATTTAAATGCTAAGTTGGAGAGCAAAAACTGGCAAGAGCTATGTGCACAATGAACTTGCCTCCCTTTGTGCTTGAGGGAGGGGTGTATTTATAGGTTTAGAAAAAGGGATTGATTGAGAAGTTAACTCATTTGATTGATGAGTTAATAAGGATTATTGGGGAGTTAACAAGGTTGACTACCCAGTGAACTCAACTAACTGTGGAGTGATAACTCAATTATATCTTATCACTGAAGAGGAATAGAGGTGAGGGAATGCATGAGATTGATTGAAGAGTTAACTTGAGATCAAATAGAGCTAATTATGCATGTGTGGGTGCATGAAATAGTTAACTCTATATTAGGCATCAAAAACCATGCAAACTGGAAGAAAAACGGGTGAAAACAGAGCAAAAACAAATGGGAAACTCAATTTTTTCCACGGCTGGAAAAAAGGCAGGGTCATCCATTTTTCTAGTAGGGTCGCCCCTGGGTGACCATGGGTCGCCTAGGGGAGATCCGGACTAGATAGGGTATGATGTAGAAAATCAGGTTGGGAGATGAAAGAAGAGAAGAAAAGGAGAAGTTCTACCTCCGAAAAAAGGTCAGTCATGTGCAAGAATCCAAATCTCCACTTGCACTTGTAGGATCTCCCAGGGGAGATCTAAAAATAATAGGGGGATATTTGGATTGATTAGGTGAAACTAAAAATTGAAAGTGGGAGATGGATAGGGAGACCTCTAGAAGGCTTCTAGGAGGTGCACAAGATGAAAAACATAGGGGAGAGGTGAAAAGTCACCTACAAGACACTCACGAGGCTTAGGAGCAAGGTCAAAAGCTCATAAAATGCAAGTTGACAAGTGTCGTAACAAGTGTCAAAAAGCATCACAAACGGGGAGAGAGAGAAATCGAAAAGGAAGAAACAACACAAGACAAGAAAGATGACACATTATAAAGAGGTTTGCTGCTTAAAGGACATTATTTCATGCTTACATGTGATAAGGATTTGAATCATCATAGGGGTCCTCGTGGAAGTTGTGCATGATTTTTGTGCTTACAGGACCTTAATGAGGCTAAAAGATCTAGGCAGTACTGCCCAGGTCTCTCACTTTAGGTTGGGTCTAATTTAAATGATTCCCAGCTTAACACATCCCTAGAGGTTTCTCCTTGTCAACTCTTTTGGTTTGAATTTATGATTATGAGCAGGAAAGCATATATAAGTGTGTTTTTGAGTTCATTATCATCTAGGTTGGAAAAAGGTTTGATCTAGTTTGCATTCTAGTTGTTATCATTTTCCTTTTTCATACTTAACATTTTTCATATAAATAGCCTTTAAAGATATCAAGATCTAAAACATAAGGATGCATATTAATGAATTTGTAAAAATGTTCAAGATCTTTGATATATCCATGCAAAGATACCAAAGAGAAATAACATGAATATTCCATGTAATGAAATGTTTTGTAACAACAATGTATAATCAGATCTATTCATTAATCAAGTACCACCAATATGATCATGTAAGAGAATGTTTTGAAACCCTAATGCAAAATTTTACCAAAATATGAGATTTTGAAGGCCTAAATATGTACTTTTTTCAAAATTATGCAAGATTTTTGACTGAATAATGAGAAAAATGCAATAAATCAATGCAAGATCTGATTTGAACCATCAGCAAGATGCAAAAGTTTGAAGCTACGGGTTCACCAAAATGTTAAGTATGAAAAAGGAGAATGATAACAACTAGAATGCAAACTAGATCAAACCCTTTTCCAACCTAGTTGATAATGAACTCAAAAACACACTTATATATGCTTTGCTGCTCATAATCATAAATTCAAACCAAAAGAGCCATCAAGGAGAAACCTCTATGGAGGTGTTAAGCCAACAATCATTTAAATTAAACCTAGAACCTAAAGTGAGGGACCTGGGTGATATCGCCCAGGTCTTTTAGCCTCATTTAGGTCTGGGGTAATTTAAAACAAGGGGCCCATATTCCAATTTCATCTCAGTGTCAGGCAATTTTTCTTCGGGATAAACATTTTGAATGTATAATGTAATAAAGGGGACCTTGACCAAAATGCTCTCTTTGCTATGGTCTATCTTATGTCAAAATTTTTATTGTGGCTAGTTCTACACCAATGACTTTTAACTAATGATTTTCTAAGGGGGTACTTGGATAATTCTTATCACCATGTTCCATAAAAGATTATGGAATTAGATAGTGCAATGTATTTTATTTTTTAGATTAGGTTATTACACTTAACAAAAGATTGATATTTATTAATAAGAAAATATTTTGCAGTTGATAGTATTGGTTTCTTTATATTGTGGTGTTATTGTTGTGCTTCAAGTGTATAACAATATGATCTAGCAAAGTGTTTATTAATTTACTTGATATTGATCTAAAAATTGTTTTGTAGTTATATGTGCAAATGTTTAAGGTTTTTGAAATTAAACATATTTGTGAATTTTTACATATCATTTTGTATGTTGACTCCTATGCATCTTTATGGAATAGAGTGGGATAGTGCTTGACTAGAGTGAAGTCTTTTGGATTGCATAATTGAATACTCATGTTTTTGGAATCAAATTCAATTTTAAAATTATGTATATCATTGTAAATCTTAATTTTGAGCCACCATCATACCATGTGGGCATTTCTTTAGTTATTTGTTTGGAACTTGCAACAAAAAATCATAAGTAGGTTTTGTGCTTCTTGCTTGATTTCTATGGTGTATTATCCCTAACAATTTGTACTATCTTTTAGTGGTTGCAAGAGGGGGCTACTAGTTGTTGCCTAGTAGAAAGATGAGAAAACATATAGGTAAGCGGTGTTGTGGCTTGTTGCATGCTTCATAGCTGAATCTTTAGTGCTACAATAAATGATAAATACATAATTTAATTTGTTTGCATTATAGATTTTAATATCATCCATGATTTGAAGCATCATTAAAGCCTTCATTGTAACCTTCCCTCCTCTTTTCTCCACTTGAATTGGAGTTCTTATTGATCTTGAAGGTTTGCATGGCACAACTTAACTCTACACCATCTTTACACATAGCTTTGCTTTACACCACCTTACCTATTCTATCCATCATTTCCCATTCTTTGCATGTTTTACCATCTATAAGACTTCTTTTCTTTGAGTGCTAGCTTGTAGGCTCCTTTACATTGTGAATTGTTAAAAAAAATATTATGTTGAATTAAGATGCACACAATATTCACATGTTTGGACAAATTCTTAGTGTCATCTTCTACATAACTAGCATGGATGCCAAGTTTGTAGAGCTCCTTCATGTTCATTTTCCTTTGGTATAGGTTTTGGAGATTTCTGATCGTATCTAGTGTGTAATTGGTTGGCAAAAAAATTCCCTAGAGTTTAGTCACCATGCGATCCCATTGTGTGATCTTGTGGTTTTTCCTTTGTGTGTCTCCTTTAGATAAAATCTCATCATAAGGAAACACACACTCTTAACTTTATGCTGGCATATTTGACTCCCTTCATGTCTTGGATTATTTCAAACTCAAAATGCTTTTCTAGCTTGTTGATCCAGTCCAACAACTCTTTTGGATTTAAGCTTCCTTAGTAGCTTAGAATATCAAACCTTGGCTTGTTACATGAATTTTGAACTAAGGAAATTACAAATGTTTCTTTTGTAGTGATTTTCTCCTCAAAATCATGATCTATGAAATTGTTGATGGATTTTGTTTTCCACACTTAGGAGTTTCTCTTCATTTCAGACAAGCATCAAAGTAATGGGAGATCATGTGACTGTGGGACTCTTTTGCGAATCATAGGATAACCTCTAGGATTTTAGAAGATAACTCTTCTTAAGATTCTCATTAATTATTTAGAAATCCTGGGGAAGGAAAGAAGAGAGAGAAACTTAAAATAAGGAAACTAATCTAAGGCGATGCGCCAAAAAATAGTACTCCAGTTGATGTGTGAAAAGCATAGTGATTTCCTGTTTTAACTCATAACATTAACTCGTGGTTGCCAAGAGCACAAAGGCATGATTTCAAAATACTTACCAACATTATTTATTAAAACTAAAAATAGAGGCACATCAACATCTAGAACTCAAAAGAAAACTAAATAGACACAGAATAAGCATAGGGTGTTACTTTTCTTCGTCGATGAACCAAGAACAAATTACAATAGGCATAGAGGTACAGTTTAAAAGTATCCAATTAACTCTAAAATGCATCCAAAGAGGCTTGGAATCCTATTAACTCTACTCTTAAAGTCCAGAATTTCCTCAATGAATAAACATTGCCCAACCCTTATTAAAATGGCTCATGGCCCTATATATAGCAATCTAACCGCCTCAAAAATGAAGTCGACAGAAAATATCTATCGCAACTATTCTGACGCCATAGAATTGAATTGCCCTAACTTTTTTGTCCTCCTTTGTTAAATCTTGATGGTGCTAGTCTGAAGCATTGAAGGCTCACCAAAACTACTGGCGATTCAACCACTTTATTGATGAACTGCCAAGCCATTAAGTCCTTAGTTATGGCAAGACGATGCTTTTGTTTCCTCTTCACCTTCCTTGGGGCCTAGAGGCTCATCCCTATTTGTTGCCAGTGTATCGACTGATTTATCTTTCTTGAAAGGTCCTTTATAATCTCCTAATCATTGGATTCCATGTGCTCATGATTGATGACTATGCAAGGATCATTTCCCTTTGAGTAAACCAATGGGCCATAATGCCAGATGGCAGCCAGGTGCTTCTCTTTCAAACTTTAGGCCTATGACCTTAGACGAGCATGAGAATGCCAGGTGTCTCACCTTCGCATAGTTCTCCTTTTGAATGTGTCTAATCCACTTGTGGATCACAACATGACACTTGGCAATTCCATGATCTATCTTGAGTGTGTTAGCTTGGGCACTATCCAGGAGAGTGGAACGATGCCAAGTGGCAACGTTGAAGACCTTCATCAAGTGGTGTCTTATTGAAGATATCAGGCTTGGTAGAATTATGACCTAGTAACACTTGGCAACCTGGCACTAGTGGAGATGCCTTTAGGTTTGACGACTCCTTTGCTTGTGAGAATCCTCCATGTGGTGATCGATGGCCTTGACTTTGATGGTCCATCATAGTTTGATTCAAAATGGGCAATAAGGACCAAAATGATCCCACCCATTTTGCGATTAAAAAATTAGTGTTGCAAATGCCAAAATGATGTTGATCCGCATTAACTTAAAAAATGTAGAGACAAATCACTTTACATTTCTTGGTGACTTTCAAGGAAGTGTGCTCGCACACGTCGAATCCCAGACTTAAAAAATGATAGAATCCAAAATTTCAAAAATGGAAAGAAGAAAATTGACCTTAGAGAGCCTCAAGGGTAATTTGTAAAGATGCCCACTCATCCTCTGAAGTCTAGTCCTTCTTCTTCAGCACCTCAAAATATTTTCTTAGCTCTATTATTTCCTTATGGGAGATACTTTACAGTTTCTCTGTAACAACCTTTAACCCATGCTCCAATTGAGCCAATGGCTAAAGAATTGCCTCCATGTCCGTGATGCTCGACATCTATACCCAACCCTGAAAAGATGTCTGGTTTGTCGTCTTGTCTATGAGCTTCACCTTGTATTCTACTTCATCCATCACTTCATCATTATCTTTGAAAGGAGAGGGGAGTCCCTATCAGACCAATGAGTCAATATGCCCCTTCATTTCCATCATGGCCTGCTCAAGAGTGACCAAATGGGTCTTACACTTCAGGACAACCTTGTTTCTACTCTTCACCTCATTCACTTTGGCTACCACGACATATTGATCGTTGACTCTGATAGACAAGATGGTCTCTTTTGAAAGGCTGTAGATCTTTTCTAATACGGCTTGGGCCTGAGACACTTTAGGCGAGAGGGCTTGCAGAGTCCAGTCTACCTCTATCTTTACTTGTGTAATGAGCCACTGGGCTGTTGATACGAACTTAAGAGCTCCCTTAAGTTCTACTATATTGTCGGTGATCTTGGTTCAATGGATAAAAGTTCAAAACCGTGTCACACTTTTATAAAGGAATCAACCAATAAAAATATATTTTTTCAACTTAAACGATGAAAAAGTCATATGGATGCTTTGAATTTTAAAATGACATAAAATAATGAAATGCAGAAATTTTAATGTAGTTTATGCGTATAATTTTTTAAAAAATTTCAAAATTAGTTAGATATTTTTTGTGAATTTAATAGATGAATTTTAATTTCTATTTTTTTTAAATAATGTCAATGGGACGTCAAGAAAAATATAGTAAAATTAACTTTTTTTTAATTTATTTTTTCTTAATTAGACAACTCAAATATCTCTAGTGCATGGAAAAAAATTAAGTTTTGATGAATAATTATTTTTTAATAATTTTTAAAGTCAAATTTAATTAGAACATTATAGTTTTCATGGGACATCAATTTTTGTACAATTATTTTTGGAACATTATAGTAGATCCTACCATAGCTCATCACAAGGGGAATGTGGAGGACAAGGCTGACATAGATAGTGTCATTTTGTAAGGGACACATCCCTAATGTAACATATATATATGTAATACACACTATGTAAGATGTAAGAGAGATGTAAGAGTGAATGTATATGAGGAAATATATACAGAGAAAAGACTCAGACCTACCTAATTATACATAAGATTTTGATGAATATATAATGGAGATATAAGGATTGGATCTAATATATAAGCATATATGAATGTATATGATATGTATGTATGATATATTATTACCACATTCTATAATTCCTTACTGTTCTTTATGCTTTCCCTTGCTTTATCGTCTGGGGTATAAACTAACTATAGAGAATTGGTTGAGGCTCAAATCTCCAAACTAAGTCCTCTCCATTTTCTTGCCAACATTTAGTTCCATTACCGGGACCCTAGACAAAATAGGGAAGAAGAATAAGATGAAACAGTAGAAGGGAAGTGCAGAACAAAAAGAAGAAACAAAAGAATAAAAAGGAAGATAACAAAAAAAAATTATGATTTGTGGTGAATCCTCTTAGGACCTACCCTTGTGAGAGTGAGAAAGCACCTAAGGGGATGACAAATGGGAAGGGGGAGGGTCTAAAAAGATCCTTGAAAAGATGTAACTCTTCAATTTAATCCAACCATGGGATACATAAGGATTAATGAAACACCATATCTAAAACACCCATGGAAAAATGGGGCAAGAAGATATTAAGAGAAGTTCAGGAAATTATACAAAGTAGTATGGAAATCAGCAGGGAAGAAAGACAAAATCAAACTCAAGAACTATAAGAAAGATACCGCAGAGGGATGGAGAACATGGAGAAATTAGGAAGGGAAAGCACCAGGAAGGTTGCGGAGGAAAAATAATAATTGAATGAACACTCCATTGAGGATGCTGCTGAACATGCTAATGTGGTGTTGCCGGAGAAAAGAACATAGGAGAAGAAGAAAGAATAGATGAGTGTGCCATAGGGGCTACCGCAAATTTGATACAAAGGGACATAGACAATCCCAAACCACTAACAATACATTTTGACAGTGCTACATAACTTCTTAAAATCCTAGGAGGAAGTATTGATGCATATGACCAGTCAAGAAGGGTATGGAGGGAAGAATATAATCAAACCCTAAACCTACCGCAAATAGGCATAACACCAAGGTTTCAACCTAATTTTACTAATATCCAAATTAGAGTTGATAAACAATGGGAAGATTTATTAAATCCTATAAGAAATCTCCAACCCTTGAAATTGGATGTGAACTATCTAGTTGAATCTAGTAAATCAAAGTGTAATGAAGGTTAGAGAAAGAAGAGATAATGCGGTATATGATATCATTAGTTCTGAGAGTATAAGACAATTAAATGAAACAACACCACTAAATGATGAGATGCCATTAACTAATAAAAAGTCATCCCCTAAAATTAAGAGGCACCTTGAAGTGATACAACCCCCAGACCATGAGTCACCCCATGTTCCATATAAGACAAGGAGAATTTTGGTAGAAGAGGACACAAATCAAAGAGAAAAATAAGAAGAGATTGAAGAACATATTAGAAAGGATTGTGAACAAATATTGGGGAAAGATTATTTTGACATTAAGTTACAAAGGGACAAGGGAAGAGAAAATAAAACCCAAGTACAAAGAACAAAACCTAAGCAGAAAGATAGTAAATTAACACACCTCAAGAAAACAAAAGTTTTAGAAAAACAAAAGAAATCAACAATGGATTCACCTATCAAGCTGCCTATATTTGGAAAGGACACAACAGAAGCTACAAATCATATCTTTGTTTTGGAATCAATTTGGAACAAGAAAAATATGACAAGAGACTAGATTAAACTTTTTGATTTTGTGGAAACATTAAGAAATGATGCATTAAAATGGTATAGAAATACATGTCCTGACCATGATAAAGCATGGGACAAGGTAAAGAAAGAATTTATAGATAACTTTGAGTCTTCGAAAATCCCTACAGAAGGAGTGAGTAAGATGAGAGATATGGTCATGAGAGGAGAATTCATTAAGGAATTTGACAAAAGGTTTAAAGAAATTACCCACAGGCTAGAAGAACCACTAACATAAAAATAAATGATTGAATGGTTCATATCTAGCTTAAGCTTGACATTAGGACTTCTCTGGATGGAAAGGTTTTTTAGACATACTCAGAAGTAGTGACTATGGCATGTCGCATTGAATCACAAACTTGGCGCAAACAAGACAAGACCAAGGAAAATCTGGAGATGGAAAAGTTGAAGCTTGAACTAGAACAACTGAAATTAAAACAAGAAATTCTGGCAAAAAAGAGGAGAGCCCACAAAAGCAAAGACCTAACTTATGGTGCTTATATTGTACAAAAGAAGGGCACTTGCAGAATGAATGTCCAATGATGAAAGGAGAGAGAAAAGCTACTGCAATGAAGGTAGACATCAAAACAGTACCAAAAAGAAATAATACAGTCTATTGCAGGTTATGTGGAGAGTGGGATGACCATGAAATAGAGGATTGTCCATCACAATGCTTTAGGTTAAGAGAGGAAGATGATCATGAAACTTGGTGTAATGCACACTGCAAAAATAGAACAGATAATAAAAACCTCACATATGTGAAAGGATTAGCAGAAAGACCCTTGTACATGCAAGATCATGGGTTAACATCCCAATTGGGCCAATCAAGAAAATATCAATACTTTACAAAACACAAATCCTAATTCTATACCTTACATGAATAACTATAACAATGAAGAAAGAGGCCAAAATAATGGTTACAGAGGAGGAAGAGGCCACGACAGAAGAAAAAGGAGAGATGATGCAACATGTTTCAAATGTGGTAAACCAGGTCATTTCGCTAATGAGTGCTGGGGAGAAAAGAAAAAAACAATGTGGATTCTACAGTAGCATAAACCATGACATATTTAACTGTGATATGGCTCAAACATATTATAAAAATGCTTCACGTCAGTCTAAGAGCAATGAACTTTAGGGTTTCAAAGGAGCAAGACTCATGAGGAGAGTGCCAAAAACCCACCGCAAGCAACATGGAGATGCCAAAAAGTAGAAATCTATGAATCAAAGATCACTACCGATAGTTCATTAGAAGATGATTACCAATCGAAAACATATGAAAAAAAACCAAAAGAAAAAAAGAAAAATAAAGCAACAGTAGTCACAAGACAAGGGACTAATACCATAACAAAATACATTAACACAAGTGAGGAAGAAAGTGAGGAAGATGAAAAACACTCCTTCCCTAACAAAGCAGAACATGATCAAATTATAGAACAAACTCAGAAAACAATCAAACAAGAATAACAAAAAGAGCCATACAATTTCTTTACTAAACAAGAAGTAAGAATACTGAAACAAATTAAACACAGATGGATAGAATGACCTCTTAGAAATACTTAAGCAATTCAACAAATATTGGAACAAACAAAAGATCCAACAACTACAAATCAGAAAGATAGGGAGAACTAAGAGACTATGGAAGCAAATCCCTATAATGATTACAGTTAATATCAATCACAAAAGATTGAAAAATGTAATGGTTGATTTAGGTGTAGACATCAACATGATCCCAAAAAGGGTGTGGGAACGGTTGGGAAGGCCTAAACTACAAGAAACACCATACAATATCAATCTTGCGGATGGATCCAGAATGAAAACACTAGGAACATGGAGGAATGTAGAAGTTAGTGTCATGGGAGTAAAACAAACTATACACATTGAGATAGTAGAAATCAAAGAAACCTTTGATTCTTTCAATGCACTACTAAGGATAAGATGGTTTGTAGACATAAATGGGGTTGTGGACTCCAGGAAAGAAGAAATATCCTTTGTGGATGATGAGAATATTGTTCACATACCTTTAGGAGGAAATTATGATAAGTCATATATAGAAGAAATCAATCCAGAAGAATACAGTGATGAGGATAACAAAAACCTCTATTCAGTCTCTAAACTCCCTAGAAATGAAAACATAGAAGAACCTAACTCTAAAGGAGAGATAGAAATTGAAACTAACCATTATAGCATGGATAGTGAGGATGACCTAAGTGCCTTGTTGCAAGAAGAACCAGAAACATACACCCACAAAATCAGGGGACCCAGGAGATTATTTATTTTCAGTTTAACAGAACTAAATTCATTACATTTTACCGCAAATGATGAAATTACACCACAAGGAACAAGTGGAGAACAAGACTTATGAATAGAAGGTGAACGCCAAAAATCATGTCAAATAAACTACATTTCAAGGGGAATATCACATATCAAGCTACCTAAATATTCAGGAATTAGGGATCTAACTACATACCTAACATAAATGGAACAAACTTTTGAGAAAGTAGAAGCAAGACTTGAAGCATTAAAACATACACTAATATGCAATGCTGCAAGTTGGTGGAACACTCATAAGCGTAACATCTAGCATTGGCTAGTCTTCAAGATCTTAATTTAGACAAGATACATAGCTGAAGAAGGTGAGTATGCTGAAATCCCTAAATATGATGGAAGTATCCATCCAAAAGAACACATAAAAACTTGCATTTGGGTTTGGAAGGCTTGAAATGAATACGAAGAAAGACTATACATACACTTATTTTACTGGACAATTACACTAGTAGTACAAACCTAGTACATCAACCAAGAAAGAAGAGCAAAAACTAGACACTGGGATGTATTAAAAGAAGACTTCTATCATACATTTGCTTTTTGGGATGAAGATAACCATATTCACACTGCAATGCTCAAAATCAAGGAAATAATATTCAAACCTAATGGAGAAAGAGAAGAACAAGTACTGCAAACAAGTTCCCCACTACCTTGGAGTGAAGGGATACGAAAATTTATTGAGTGGATGAACAAGGAAAAAAACCCCACTACACATACATGTTACAAAACTACTCAAGGGGACAATGAAGATATAGAGAACCTAGAAATAGAAGTACAAGAAGGGGAAAGAAAACTAAAACTTCCTACAGAACCCAAAGAAAAATATTATAACCAACCCGTAGAGCTAAAACTCTACATGTTGTTTCAGTTATATTGTCTCAGTATATTTTCAGTTGTGGTATATTTCAGTAGCTATGTATTTGTGGCTATATGTTTCTTGAGCACAGATTGCGCCATGTGTCATGTCATTTTGGAGTGACAGTATTAAGCGGACGCTGCCGCGTGTTTCTTCACATATTTCCTTCTAAGATGTAGCTTGCAACGGAGTGTGCCACATGTTGGTACCAGAGACATGTCTAAGTTGCCTTTATGCCGTGAGCTTATGCGGGTTGTGTCGTGTATTTTGTGCTTTCATCAAGCGCTGCCACATGTATTTTCTTTTGTTGAAGCCTTATTTGTACTGGCATGTATGTGGTGGACCCACAATATAAAGACACAGTTTCTCAATTGTTGCAGAGTGCACCACGTGGCAAATGCGGAGGGCTAAACTATTTTGTTTTGATGCTCTTGGGTGGAGACATGTTATGATTCTCAGTTGTTATCGGAGTGTGACAAGTGTCAATCTCCGTGGTTTTCCTTAGGGCCATTTTTATAAGTTATTGATATTGTCGGATAGTGCCGCATATCTAGAGTTACTTAAAGTGGAAGGTGCCATGTGTCATAATATTGTTTCTCTCTGCGTATATTTAAAGGTATGCAGTGGGTCCTAGATATTAATGTCTCAGTTTCTAAGTGTTGCGGAGAGTTACAAATGTCATAGCAACAGTTGCTCGAGCATAAAGATTAAAGGTTTCTAGTTTTGTCAGAAGCTGCCATGTGTCTTAGTGTTTTGCATCAGACAATGCCACATATCATATTTCAAAGTCTTGCGGAGGGCGATGCGTGGCGCTATTTTGTGTGCTTCATTTTAAAGGTAAGAAGTTAACAATTGATCAGACGTTGCCACGTGTTACATTTTTGAAGCTTTTAGAGCCCATGGGTGCCGCCACGTGTCTTAACAAAAATGCAGTTAGAGTGCCATATATTTCATTGCTTAGCCAATGAACGTGTAGGGATTAGCAGTTATAGATTCAAAAGATCTTACTGTTAGAGGAGTCCCAGCTAGCTTCAGTTCTCTTATGACATTGAGATTTTGGGTGGTTGTAGGCAATCTTGAGCCAAGTTTGTGGCTATATATATGCAGGAATTGTAATAGATAGGGAGATTTGAAGAAGATATCAAGAATTAATTAGAAAATTTGGAAACTTTGCTATGACCAGATTGTATCTTTTGCCTTAATTTTCTTATTTCTGATAAGGAAGCTGATATACCTGTGCATAACACTGTGCCTTTTGTATTTGCCAAACTATTAATGAAAGAAGCCATGTTCTGTGCCGTTGCTAATATTATCTATGTCTTTGCAAAATTTTATGAGTTTAGCCTTTGATCTTATTCATTTACAATCTGTCTATATTGATCATGCAATATTTGCTCTTTAATATGGCTAAATCTCAAGAATCTATTCATTGTGCTAGTCGAGGAATTACATTTCATTTAGGTGCATCGCCATAGTATTAGATTTTATTTATTGTATCTGTAATTCTGTTTCTTCTCCCTTTTACTCAAAACCCCATTAAAATAGGAAGAGCTAGCTTCTTTAAAATCTGGAGGTTGTTTCAAGTAGCAAGTTTCACATTCTTGAAACTTCTCATGTTGGTGTTGGAACTTGCACAATTTTACACATCAACACAACCCATAAAACTAAGAGAGGAAAATGTAGCAAAAGGAGAACCCAAGCTAGCAAAAATTGGAGACTATTGGGATGAAAGGGTAGTAGCACAAGTCAGAGATATCTTATCTGAATTTGAAGATTTATTCCCCAGAACATTCACATATATGAAAGGAATTAAGGAGGAAGAAGGAATAATGAAAATCCAATTAAAGGAAGGAATCAAACCCATAAAGAAAAGACCATATAGGTTGAATCCTAATATGAAGAAGAAGGTAAAACTGGAACTAGACAAAATGATGAAGCATGTATAATCAAGCTTGTGGAAGATACTGAGTGGATAAGCCCCATGGTTGTGCAAAACAAGAAAAAAGGAGAAATAAGAATATGCGTAGACTATAGAGAACTAAACAAGGAATGCATACATGACCCCTTTCCCACTCCATTTACAAAAGAAATATTGGAGTCAGTAGCTAGCAGAGAGATATACTCCTTCACTAATGGATTCTCAGGATACCATTAGGTCAAAATAAGAGAAGAAGACTAGCCTAAGACAACATTTGTATCATAATTTGGGTCTTATAGGTACACGGTGATGCCTTTTAGTTTAAAGAATGCACTTACGATATTTAGCAGGATAATGGTGAATGCTTTCAAGGACTTTATGCATGATTTCCTAGAAGTATATCTTGATGATTGTACAGTGTACGTCCTAGTAAAAGACCATGTGCAAGCATTTAAGGACAATGTTAAATAGATGCAGAAGCATGAAAATATTATTGAACCTAAAGAAGTGTATGTTTGCGGTACCTTTTGGTACCCTATTAGGGCATATCATATGCAAGGAAAGTCTAATGGTTGACCGTTTGAAAGTAACATTGATAATGACCTTACCACCACCAAAGTCTGCACTAGAGGTAAAAACCTTTTTGGGCTATACAGAGTATCACCGCATGTTTATAAGAAGATATGTGGCAATTGTAGCACCTTTGGAGGAACTCTTGAAAAAGAAAACCTAAAAGAACATTGAATGGAATGATGAATTCCAGAATTCTTTTGACATGCTAAAACAAAAGATAGCAGAAGCACCAATATTAATATTTCCTGATTGGAATATATTATTTCATGTACATGTGGACACATCAGGGATAGCAATTGGAGTAGTGCTGACACAACCAAAGGGAAATAAGGACCATCCTATAGCATTTGCCAACAGGAAGTTATCCAAGGCAGAAAAGAACTACACAACAATAGAGTAGGAAGCCTTGGCCATGGTCTATGCCTTGTAGAAATTTAGACATTATCTATTATCCACTCCATTCACATTCTTCACAGACCATGAACCTTTAAAATACTTACTAAACTGACCTATTATTCAAGGCTAAATATGCAAATGGTTACTATTGTTCCAAGAGTTTGATTTCAAGATAATGGTTAAACCAGGGAAACAAAAACAAGGCCTTGATTACCTATCTAGAATAGAAACATGGGAAGAACCTGATGACCAATAAGAAGAATTACCTAGCACACACTTGTTTAGACTAAATGCGGTACCAGAGGAGTTGTAGGAGATATCAATATTACTTTCCACAGGGCAATTTACAAGATATCTCACCGCATGACAAACAAACATTAATGCAGAAGGCACTTCCTTATACACTTGTTGAAGGAGAACTACACATCTTGGGAAAAGATGATATCTTAATAAGGGTGGTTTATGAATACGAAAAATAAGCAATATTAAGGCAATCACATAAAGGAATCTTCAGAGGACATAACTGTGGAGACACTACTGCAAAGAGGGTAAAACTCGCAGGTTTGTGGTGGCCTACTTTACAAAAGGACACAAAGCAATATGTGAAGAATTGCGACATATGTCAAATAGTAGGAAAGCCTACCACAAGAGATGAAATGCCCTTGAAATTAGTCTTGGCACAAATACCATTCAAGAAATGGGCAATAGATTTTATTGGACCCATAAACCCTCCCACAAAATAGTCAAAAACAAGATTCATAATAACAGGAGTGGAATATTTAACTATGTGAGCAGAAGAAGAACCAACTAGAGATTGCACAACAAAAAATGCCACAAAGTTTCTTTATGAAAATATTATTACAAGATTTGGTTGTCCAATCAGTATAACAAGTGATCAAGGTAAACACTTCATAAATAAGATGATTGCAGAAGTCCTAAACAACTTTATGATAACACACAACAAAAGTTCTCCATATCATCCACAAGATAATGGAGCAAGTGAAGCTATAAATAAGATAATTGGAACAAAACTAACAAAGATGTGTGATGGCAATAGAGAAGATTGGGACCTAAAAGTACCTACGATACTCTGGGCATACCACACAACATATAAACGGTCTACTAAGCTCACACCATTTCAGCTAGTATATGGAATTGATGCAACAGTCCCTATGAAATGCAAAATACCAACACTATGTACTACACTCACCTTGCGGTTGGATGATGATGCCTCATTAGCTCAGAGGATTGAAGATTTAGAAAAATTGGATGAAAACTGCCTCATAGCTAGGTATAACCAATAGTTGGAAAGGAAAAGACAAAAAGCCTAGCATGACAGGAATCTATGCCTAAAAACATTCCACAAAGAAGATTTAGTGCTACTATATGACAGTGTATTGAAAACACATGGTAAGCTTAAGGTAAGGTGGTTTGGAGCTTGTTATATACATGAAATTATGGGATCCAGAGCAGTAAGATTAAGGAAAATGGATGGAAGTAGAATCACAGGGTTTGTTAATGGAGCAAGGCTGAAACATTACCATCAATCTCTGGAGTGAAAAAAGACAATGCAGAAGATTTACAACAATGTATCATAACCAGTGTATTATATTGTAACATGTAGTGTATATAAAGTAACCGTTAACAATTTATAAGAAGCTAGCACCTAACGGCTAGTAAAACCTGTGAAAAGTAAATGGATAAGTGTAATACATATAAAAAGGCACTGTTAGGGCTATAAAAACCGTAACCCCTTAGTCAGCTTGTCACATTTGCACTTAGAACTTAGAAGAATTTGAGTTCTGACGAGAAAGAGAAAAAACTAGCAAACTCTATTCACAGTTACGAGAAAGAAAAAATGGCCACCCCTACACTCATTGACGTTGCAGAGAAGCCAAGGCCCAAGTATAAGAAATTCCCTTACAAGGCAATGGAATTAGACAAAGACAACGCATTCTCGGAAGTACCTGCAAATGTCATATACACAAAAGATGTAAGAAAATACATCCATGCACCAATCTCATAAATTGATCATACGAAGTTTGGGGAGCTCTGTAATACACTCCTTCTACCGGACAAAATAGGGTACTTGTCACAATACCAAAATATTACAACAAAAAGGTTAGACATCTGGGAGGACTACCTTGATAGCACGATTGGGTGTGTATATTTCTAAGTTGGATTCATGATGAGTACATATACCTAGATACACCACACCGCATCACAAAAGAATATATTTATGTGGTAATAGGGTTTTGTGTGGTAGGAGAGATGCCGACAAAGAAAGAAATTAAAAACAAGAAGGTGACGGAGCTAACAGGGGCCACACTGGATGGGAGAAGCCTGAACGCCAATGAAATCACAAACCTTGCGGTAAGGTATGCTACCATGGGAATTGTATATAAGATATATTACGCCAACCACGAAGGGTCAGCCACCGAGACGGCCATACATACAACATGTATCGGATGGTTGTGGATGAGAAAGATTTTGACCTATGCAAGGTTCTAAGAGAGAAGATGATGGAGAATCTACAAAAGACAAAGACCTCCAATTACAACTTTAGGTTTGGAACCCTAGAATTCTATGCCTCACTTTCTATTTCATGACTACTTTGCCAAACTATGGAGGAAAGATATGGAAACAAGATACTACAGTAGTGGCACTAATCAAACAATATGACATAATTTTAAAAGACAAACCCTCTTACAACACCACATATTGGGGGTTCTTCAAGGCCCTACAAGACAAAATGCAAGCTAGAGAAAGAATTCTGTATGAATCAGTAAAATAGTATGCAAACCATATAACCTTTATGGTAAATAAGGATTATACATACATGGAGGTGGTAGAACCTAGAACTTCCTGGATACCTAGGCTACCTTATTAGATAACTGCACAAGAAATTGATGCATATGCCAAAACCCTTCTGAGTAAGCCAAAAGACCCAAACACGGAGAGGTTTGGGACATATCAAGAATTCATGGATAAGTTTCATAGGAAGGAGGCAGAGGAACATATGGAGAAAAATGAAGAAAAAATAGACTCACAATGGGGTATTCCACCACAAGCCAGTTCTTCTACTTTGCCAGCTGCCCCAGCACTACTGCAAGCCATCACCACAAGCACACCATAGACAAGAAGGTCTGGGAGATTGCATTCAGCAACTCCTAGGACTCAATCTAGGGTTGAGCTTACCACTTAATCCCAAACAGTGTCATCACCACAATAGACAAAAAGATCCTGAGGTGGAGGAAATATCAATTGTATTGGTTCAATTAAGTCTAAACAAGAAGAAGAAAACAACAAGAAAAAGAAAGGAGTAAAAAGGAGTATAGTTCAAGCTACTATGGAAGAGGATATAGAAGAAGAAGAAGCAGAAGGTAGCAAGCTGCAGAAGAAAAAGAAATAAAAAACTATACAGATAGAAGAAGAGGAATAGGAGGACCTGTTAGATTTGAATGCAGTGATAAATGCCATTGAAAATTTTGGGTTGCTCAACAACACAGTAGACCTGTACAATGAGATATCACAAGAGAACAAGGAGGTAATTTAGGAAGCGGTGATAAAACATATGCAGAGACATGAAAAGACATTGGAAGACTTGATGGAAAGATTTCTGGATGAATTAGTTGATGCCCTGAGGAAGAAGAGAGAAAAAAAAGTATAATTAGATGAAGAAATAAGGCAAAAGGCAATTAATGAGGTGGACCCAACCATCTCTGTGAAGCATAAAGAAAAATTAGCTCAGTTACAAGCCACCGAACTAAGAAGAAAGCAGAGAGTGGATACATTAATGAGCATGAGTCAGGAGGATAGGAGGAGAATACATAAAGAAATAAAGGAGATAACCAAGAAAGTATACAATACATTGAGGGAGGAAGATAAACAAAAACAAGTAACTAATTCCCCTCATGATGCACAACAAGAGGAAGAGAAGAATATATTGCAAGAACAAACAAACTCTCCTCCGCAGGACACACAGGATAGTTAATAGCAGACTTACAACATAGGTGCATCCTCCTCTGCCTCCCCTATCTAGTCCATTAAGGACTTTTTGGCTCAACAAAAGCAAATTCAATCGGTGATTACACCACAGCTGCTCCAACTTCTTCTAATAGGGTCATAGGTCAACCTATCTAGAATATCACCCCTCCAAAAGCTACAGCTAGAGGATATCTTCCACGCCACCGCAAGGGAGTAGATACTACAACATGTAGATAGTACTGAACATATACAAGAGGTAGTGGATGCCACTCAAAACTAATTGCCTAATGCTCAAAGGGGTACCACATTACCCTTAACACAACAACTGAACCAATTGGTTAGTAGCCTGCAAACATAAATGAGATACCAATAAGACAAGGTGAAAAAGTAGGTTACTGATGAAATGAACAAAAAGAGAATGGCAGAGGCATCAAAGAAATGTGCATCTGCACAGAAACAGTTGGAAACACATATCAAAAGCATCCAGCAGGCAATAGGAGAAGCCAATGTATTATGTACCAATTTTGTTTACAATGGCCAAGTACTACAAAGGCAACAAAAGATCAGATGGATGGAATAGAAGCCCAAATAACACAAACAACTACAACATATAACCCTCTGCAGGACATGAGCAGAGAAATAAGGGCATAAATAGAAACAGTGCACACCTAGCTACAACAGTTATAGGATCAAAGAGAGCAAATCAAGGGCCAAATTAAGCAACTAAGAGAGGTAGTTAGCCTCATAATAGTGAATCTAACAGGGGTATTAGCTGAAGATAAATAAAAGGATCAAAAGATACAGATACCATCTACCCTAGGAGATGCATAGAGCACTTACATTGAGATAGAGGGATAAATTTAGGTGCTGCAACTGAAAAAGAAATAATAGGAAACAACTTTACCACAGCTCAAAGTCATTTACAAGAACATCCTACCCTCAAATTAGCACCGCATGTCTTGAGGACAAGACACACTTAAAAAATGGGGGATGATGTTGGTAGGGGATGAACAGTAGTAGGGCTCACAGTAGATCCTACCGCAGCTCACCGCAAGGGAATGTGGAGGACAAGGCTGATATAGATAGTGTCATTTTGTAAGGGACACATCCCTAATGCAACACATAGATATGTAATGAAAATCAACTATGGAACACGCGGGTGAGATTTTTGAATGCGCAAGCGAGATTACAGAGTCTGTTGAGCGCACTTCTGTCTGTGACCGGGTGCTAGGTGTGGGCATTGATGGACAGGAGAAAGGTGTGGGCACCATTGGATAGGAGACATGTCTTCTACCTAAAGGCGGTGTTGGGGATAGGGCTTTGCCTCCTAAGAGTGTTGAGGATCAGATAGTTCCGGCCTCTGGTAACAACACTCTAAATCAAGTGAATGGAGGGGCCAAGCTCTGCTCTGGGGCTTTTGGCTGCCCTAAGATATCTTTCATTGAGGTTGTTAACAATTTCAGAACTCAGGTCCACCCATCACAGGCAAGGGTTAGGCCATCAAGCCTTGTGCCCGTTCTGCTCCTGTGGTGGTGTGTGGCCCTGAAGTTTCAAAGAATGAGGAATTCTACTTGAAGCATGGAGTGATCTGCAGATTAAATGGGTTTTGGCCTTCTCTCCCTAATCTACATAACCGGGTCAGGGATTTGTGGAAACCCTTTGTTGAGGGTAAGATAGAGCTTTATCCCATTGCTAGGGGTTTTTCATTGCAACATTTGCTTCCACAGAGGAGCGAGACTTAGTGATGGATGGTAGATTTTGGATGTGGGATGAGCATTTACTCTCCATCAAACCTTGGGTTCGGTCCTTCAACCCTCTTACCGAGCCACTTAATATCTGACCAATATGGGTTCGACTTCTGAATCTCCCTCTTCAGTTTTAGGAGGATTCTTTCTATGAGGTCATCGACAAAGCTATTGGTTGTTTCTTGAAGGAAGATTCTACAACCTCAAATATTGGGCATACTATGGTTGCTCATATCTTAGTGGATATTGACATCTCTAAACCCCTCCATGGAGATGTTGTCTTGATGGTAGGGGAAAGGCCTTGGACGTAATAACTTGACTATGAGGGCCTCCCTTTTAGGTACAAAAGACGTTTTTCTATTGGTCACTTGGCCTCAGGTTGTCCTCACTCTCGCCACAAGGGTGCGGCAACTTGGTGGAAGAATGCACTCATGGATCATCTGACAGTTAGCGCTTCTCTGGAAGATGGTTCCTCCTAAGGAGACGACTCTTCCCAGGAAACTTTGCATGTGTCCCCCTGCAGTACCCGAGGGTGTGGCGATGGATATGGTTGTTGATTCCTATTCATCTAATCATGTTGAGGCCCCTGCATTAGCACCGGTTGTTCCTTCAGCTCCTATTTGTGGCCAGACTACTTCTTCGACAGTCCCAATTACATCTTCGGCTTTGTCTATCTCTAGATCGATTTTTTTTGTGTGAGGTTTCTTTGGTTATAGTGTTTGGGGAGGATCCCCTCCTCTCGCCATGCTCTGAGGACTTTGACTCCCAGAGGTTTCATGGATTGTGGTCTAATGTAGAAAGAAAGGACTGCCCAAATTTGTCGTAGATTTGTGCCCTAGGGCCAAGAAAGTTAGATTTGTTTGTTTAGGATCTGCTGTTGTTTAGATCCTTTGTTTGGTTTTTTGTTTTCTGTAGGTTGTTTGCTATTTCACAACCTGCTTTTATTTTCTTGCTCTCAGTGTGCGTCCTGTGCACTATTTGGGTTGCCCTTTAGGCTGTCTGTAAAGGGATCAACATCTTTGTTTTGCCGCTTATCTTAATAAAAAACATATAGATATGTAATACACAATATGTAATATGTAAGAGAGATGTAAGAGTGAATGGATATGAGGAAATATATACAGAGCAGAGACTCAGACCTACCTAATTGTAAATAAGATTTTGCTGAATATATAATGGAGATATAAGGATTGGATCTAATATATAAGCGTATATAAATGTATATGATATGTATGTATGATATATTCTTACCGTATTCTATAATTCCTTACTATTATTTATGCTTTATCTCATTGTATCGTCTGGGGTATAAATTGAATATAGAGAATTGACTAAGGCTCGGATCTTCGGACTGAGCCCTCTCCATTTTCTTGCCAATAGTATTCCTTGTGCTATTATGATAGTATGACAAGAGATGGGAATTCCTTGAATATTCATGGTAATGTGGACTCATATTGGGTTAGAGATGTTGATAGCAGAAGATCCACCAGTGCATATGTATTTATTTTATTTGGTGGTGCCATTAGTTGGATGAGCAAGTAGTAGGATGTGGTTGATTTGTCAACTATTGAGGTAGAGTATATTTTAGCTACTCATGCCTATAAATAAGTCATTTGGTTAAAAAAATTGTGTTTAGATGTTGGGCTAAATCAGAGAGTAGTTACAATTTATCACACCTGTTAAAGATTAATTTCCCTAACTTGAAGAACCCAACTTTTCATGTAAGGACCAAGCACATAGATGTTCAGTACCACTTTGTTAGAGATATGGTCAAAGATGGAAGGGTGAAGCTAGAGAAGGTAGAAACTTGGACGAATGTTGTGAATGCTTTGATAAATACCATGAGCACAAAGAAATTTAGATGGTGTTCTGAGTCTATGGGCCTCTTGGCCCCTAGCAGTTAGATTCCAGTGTTGGTGAGTTTCCCTTTACTCTTGCAAGGTATTCAACAAGTGGAAAAATGTTGAAAATTAAGATGTCTCAACCTTTGCAAGTTTCTAGCATTGCAATTATGTGTTTATTTATTTTCTATATTTTATTTAATTAAAGTGACCTCATATTGGAAATGAGGCGTCCCACTTTGTGTTGGCATTTTGTGCATCGTGTCAGATATCTTGAGGTGTTGCAAGAGGTAGTTAAATACAATATCTTGAGGAGATATGGGACACCCTATTTTGGTGGGATCCTATGACAAATTTTATGATAGGTCTAATGACATGTAAGAGAGTAAAATTAAGGGGAGTTACATTGGAATCTTATGATGGATTGTGACGCATGTCATAAGCATCTTTTTTATTGAAGCTAAATGCTAATTTGGGTGCTACATTTGGGCCCATGGTTTTGGCACTTAGTTTTGAAAAATACTTGTGGTTTGTAATTGTGCCTTTGCTTCCTTACACACATAACAACATAAGAGTGCAAATGCAAGAGAAAACTAGTAGATAAAACCACTTTAATGACTACTCACTTGAATTAAATGCAAATAGAAGCCAAAAATAATAAAAAATGCATACATGCAAAAACTGGAGGGGCAAATCCTAGAGGCTTGCAACACCATATTCCTACAATATGAATTGGGCAAACCATGTGCATTGCCACACATCCTCTACATATATATTTTGCTTCAGTCATGGAACAATTGCAACACTTCAAAGGAAATATTAATAAGCATTTCTCCCTACATCACACGCATGTGCACTTCCACACATCCTTTGCATATACATTTCACTTCAGTCATGGAACAATGTGATGTCTCGCTTTTAGAAAATAAAGCGATCGCGAATTCAAGTGTCCAAATTGACTGGTAGAAAAGTATAAACCACTTGGTTGTCAAACTCGAGAATGGATCTCCAGGTCCATTTTTTTATTTATAGTTTTTCCTTTGGCCGTAATAGTTTTTAAATTTCTATGAAAGAGAAAGAATGATGGCTAGAACTTTAAAGCATTTATATCAGCATATCCAACATATTGGGCACACTATACATAGCAATCCTTAAGATCACAGAAAGAATAATGTTTGTAGCAAGAGTCTATGCACCAATGTTATAGAGATAATTCTAACACAGTTTGCAATAGTTAACTACCCAATCGATAATTCAAATTACAACATCAACGAAACTGGCTTGCAGCCTTACAAGGATAATTATCAGATTTGAACTTACAACTTCAATTTATTGAAGGTCGCATAAGTCATTGAGATATTAATGAATATCCCTTGACCACTTGCTTTTAGATATAATGCCCACAAACCACTAAAACCTTCAGATGTGATTCTTGTATGTTTTGTCCTCCATGACGATTTGGGAGTTGCTAACGATTTTAGAAGGTGACACCTAGTTACATAGTAGTGAACATGAATAGGATTAGTTAAATTATAATTAAATAATAATTGAACAAGGGGCAGTGGTTGAATATTAAAAGGTATGACTCAAAGGGCAACGATTGTATGTGGGTGGTTGTGACTCCTTAGGCAATAAGATATAAGTCCAGTAGATCAATCAAGCGATCAAGAAAAGGAGATTACATAGAGAAATATATCTGCACTTAACAGACAGGGGCAACATCAACAGTCAATACATCTATTTTTTAGAATACATCAGTCTTATGTTTTAATAGATATTGTGGTATGCCCTATCATGATTATTGTGTATAATGATATATTTATTACTATATAATCTCTATGAATCTAGATGTATTTTGTGTTTGTAAATTCTCATCAAGCAACCATAAGGAGGAGTGGGAAATGCCAATAGGGTGAGTAGATACTAGATTCCTTTCTATGTACACCACTCTATGTGGGCTTTCTATGTGGTTGCCATTGGGGCCAGGGGGTAAGTGACTGCCCTTGGGCTTAAAAAGAGGAATCTACGAGCCTCCTATGGTAGCTTTTTCCCCAATCTCCACATGGATTGGTTGTGGGATGGATTCAAGGAGTTTTTAGTCATAAGAGGGATGGATAAGACAACATGGATAGGGAAAGCAGATACAAATGTATCCACTAAGTATGCCACTCCATGTGGGCTTTCTGTGTGGCTGCCACTTGGGGGCAAGAGGGATGGTATATCTGCTCTTGGGCTTAGCATGGATAGCTTCGGGTGGACCTATCATGTTCGTCATCCAAATCCTACTATGATTAAAACTTCCATTATGCATTATAGATATTGTGTAGTTTATATAATATAGAAATAGTTATGTATTAAATAGATAAGGCATTAATTATATGTGTTTTGATCATATGAATTATATTTCCAATATTGTCTAACCTGAGTGCAGGACCTAAACCAGGAATTATTTTGCTTAAAGCATTCAATTGGTAAGTTATAACCCTAATTATACTAAACTTGTGATTCTAGGGCAAAATTTAGGACAATCCAGGAAGTGGACATTACAAACAATTGCATCACTTCAAAGGAAATAAAAATAAGAGTTTCTTCCACCCATCATACTTTTTGCAGGTGCAACAACTTCCCAAGAATAGAAGATCGCCATTATCATAAATGCTTGTATGTTGAAAAAAGCTAAAGAGAGAGTTATTACAAAGCAACTAATCTAAACTTAAATGCTTTGCAAATTCCATGATAGTAACATTTAGACAAATTTCTATTTATGTATATGGTTTTTTATATACAATAATATTAGTACAATTCTTTTGCATTACAACAAAAGAAATGGATGGTTTTCACCATAAAAACCAAATTTTGATCAAAGATAAGAGGAAAAAATGTTCGCCTTTGAATTTTCCATATTTTGACATTTAAAAATTGAAATATGTAGACATGATATCCAAGTCCATGATATCAGAATTGCGAGCTTTTAGATAAACTGTGTTGCTTTTTCCCAAAAAAAATCACAATTCTAAATTGAAATATAGTTAAATATTAAAAATGACAGATAGAGCCACCAAGAGCAAATTCCGTTTGCAAAATTTTAAATAATTTCATACTTTTCCATTATCTCATAGGATACTATGAAAAACCATAGAAACAACAGAAGATTATAATGAAGAGTATGATCGGTATAAAAGCATATTATAAATGGTATTTTATATGGAGTAACCAGTGGACTGATATGCCCTGACATCGTATGCTGTAAGCCCTATTCTATAAACCATAAAAACTAATACCTGGAACTGCTCAAAGGCATAACATTGGGACAGAAACACGTTCAAGATTCTGTGCCCGGATAATCTGTGTATCCGACGACAGGATCGGAAGTATAAAATGTTTCTCTGTTGTATTTATTGAGGGGCGCATTCAACTCAAATCTTTTTGGCAAATCTGGATTTGACAAAAACAGTCGCCCATAAACAACTAAATCTGCCTTGCCACTGGAAATAGCTTCGTTTCCATCATCCCGATCATAACCCCCTGCAACCAAAAAGGTCCTCTTGAATGCTTTCCTGATAGGAATAAGGCTCTTTTCCGTCGCTATCGTCGTCTGCGCATTAACAACCCTGGGCTCTACAAAATGTGCATATAAAATGTTGTATTTATTCAGAGCCTCCGCCATGTAAAGCCCCAGCGCCTCTGGATTTGAGTCATAGGCTTCTGAATGAGCAGAAAAGGGAGAAAGTCGAATTCCCACACGCTCTGCTCCGATTTCATCCACCACTGCTTCCACAACTTCAACAGCAAATCTGCAACGATTCTCCAATGTTCCGCCATAACAATCGGTTCGATCGTTTACGCTGTCTTTCATGAATTGATCGAGAAGGTACCCATGAGCCCCGTGGAGTTCAACACCGTCGAACCCTGTTCAAAAACCTACTAATTATAGCCAACAAAAAACATTCTCTTCTTCAAATTATGATAGCCACAAATAAGAACAAAAACATACCTGCATCTATGGCATTTCTGGCAGCATTTCGAAAATCTGCAACAATTTTGGGAATTTCCTCTGTTTTCAAAGGTCGAGGAGGAGAGAAGTCTGCCACATCCTTTCGATTCGGTAAACCAGTCTTTCCAGATAGTTTTTTGCTTGTAGATGAAACTGGAGATTGGCCATCAGGCTGATAATCTGCGTTGCAATGCACCCAATACATGTCCCTTCACTATTTGTTTTGCAAGACAGCCAACCAAAGGGGGAAAAACAGGGGAAAGCGTTGCAAGAGGTGGAAATACTGACCGACATGAGACACTCTTCCACAATGCCATATTTGACAAAAGAAAATGCCCCCCTTGTCGTGCACAGCCTTGACAATGGGCTTCCAGGCTTCAACCTGCTGCTGTGTCCATATTCCAGGCGTATCTACATACCTGCCATGTGAAGAGAATTTCAAATCAGTAAAAATCTAGAAGTGTGGATTAAGGACAAATTTAAGCGAAGGTAACTCGAGTCCTGACCCACCCTTGAGCAGTATCAGAGACGCCGGTTGCCTCTGCGATCAACAAGCCCCCGCGAGTTGTTCTCTGAGAGTAGTAGAGAATTGCATGCGGTTGAGGAATGTTATTGTAGGACCTTTGCCTGGTCAGAGGAGCTAAAACCACTCTGCAAAAAAAATTGAAAAGACTTTTGTCAGGGAGAAAAATCAATTTTGTTGGTGCGTCCTAAGTAAAACTGTGTGGTGAGAGAAACCTGTGAGCCAAATTGAAAGGACCCATTTGGTAGGGCGTTAAAAGAGGAGCCGAGCTCTGCTTAGTTTGTGGTGTCCATTGGACTTGGTTAAGCGTTTGAGACATGCTGCCGGTAGAAGCGAAGACTAAAATGTTGTGAACGAAAAGGATTCCAAATTGCGTGTTCAAGCATTGAGATTATTTCATATTTATAAGGCCTGGGTGTGGTGTGGGATCTTAAGTCAAAGAAATGCAAACGTCAGTCCCTACGTCTGCACAAAAATGAAGTTGTACTTGTGTGAATCCTTAAAGTTTTATATGATAAGTAGCATGCAATTTTAATGCGAACTCCTTAAAGTTTCAAACTTCCAAACGTGGAAGGTGCATATTCAATCCAAAGAGCTTGGAATGCATTCCATAGAGCTCGGAGTGCATATGGCTTAGTTTTTATGGCTTACACCTGCTCAAATGCAAACGTCAGTCCCTACGTCTTCACAACCGTGAAGTTTTAAAGCCGCATTCGTATTTAGTCGTTTCATTTACTTTTCACGGTCGGCAATTTTGAGTACGATTTGCCACTCCAAAACTTAATCAAGTCTGAAATTTGTGGAATCCCACAAGTTAAAACGGTCATCCACAACTATAGAGGAAAGCATTGGCATGTGTGCGTCACAGATTATGAAGACATGCTGCCGTCCAGAACCTAAATTTGATGGCCGTAGGCATTTTTATCCTAAAATACAATTAAAAGTTTAAAAAGATTGTATCATGAGAGGAGAGATTTTGGACATATTGTCAAAATTTATATAGGATTATGATTATATATTTGGTTTACATATAATTTTACTTATATTAAGGTATGTCATAGTATTTTTAAGCCTTGCTGCCGTCCACATTTATATACACGTGAATATATTGGTATATATTTAAAATTAATAGTTACAACAAAAATTATGTGAAAATGGCATGCATTTAAAAACAGGACAAGGGACATATTGGACACAGGAAGGATTTGTGTTAATAGTTGAGAGAGTATTTTGTAATATTATGATTATTAGTCCATGTTTATAAGTGGGGACTAATATTTTTATCTGGACAGAATGTTTTTTAGTGGCTAGATTTTTTTAATGGTTTTTTTGTTTTTTCTTGATTGGTGTGTTATTTTTGCAAGGGATTTTGATTTTTTACAATTACAAAAATGGGCCAAAATACTGTGGCCAATAATAAATGAGCAGATTTTTTTAGGGTTTCTAATGTTTGGAGGGTCGTAAATGTGTCTTCATTGTGGATTGTAGGTTATGTTTCGAGGGGTTGCTTGTGGATAGTTGTGGATGCAGGTGGCTACTACATGTGGTTTGTGCAGAGCATGTGTTGCGGTTTGGTGCGATGTGGAACTTCTGAGATCTACTCACTTCAAAATACATAAACTATGGCATGAAAGCAATGCAATCTACTTGGTTGGATTTTCTTGCAAGTGGGACAAATTTAGCGTAGGCTCTTCTTGCTATTTGTAAAGGCCCTCGAGTTAAATGTCTCATTCTATTGTGATAGGCGTCCATGATGGAGTTTTTTAGCAAGGTTAAAAAATGTGCATATCTTGGTCTTCTTTTTTGTTATGTTGTGGTTATTGAATGTTTTTTTGTGTAAGCTATCTGTAAATCCCACACAACGTTGTATAAATTATATTTTGTAGCTTGGGTAGACTCCTTTATGCTTTATTTTGCATTACAAATTTATGGAACATGTGTCTTCCACATTCTTTTGGTGAATGTGAAATTGCATATGCATTTTAACTTTTTAAGTATACCCATTTCAAATCTCACAAGACCCACACAATTTGTTTCGGTAAAGGGGACTAACCATTGAGCTTGAATGATTATTCTTTTAGTTTTGTTAGTAAGCTTAATATGTGGATCCTTAAATTATTTTTCTTCTTGGGTTTTATGGTAGAGAATTAGGAGGGTGATCAAACTCTAAGTGGTTGTCATGTGCTAAATTTTGGTTTGTATCTGGCTATGTCTATTAATGTTGAACCACATTTCTATAAATTTGGTGTTGTGTCTTGTTTTGTTGCATTCAGTTGCACCCTTGCTAGTTTTGGTTTCTAAAAGTTTAGTGCTTATTGAAGAAAGCTTTTTGGAATTTCTTTACAAAACATATAGGCTCAGTTGAACAATTCCAAAAAGGCTCCTTGTTCCATTGGGTATTTGCAAAACAAAGAAAAAACTTTCATTAGAAAAAAATGGTATGAAGTAAATATCTTTTTAAAAAGTGAAGATGTTGACTATTGAGGATGGTTGTAGGTACTCACAGCAACGAATATGTCCTTGGAAAACATAGAATATGCAGTCCATACAAGTGCATTGATGAGATTAAACAACGATAGCAAAAACTACATGCACTCCACGCTTTTGTTGCTTATCACAATGCCCTGCTTCACCACCAAACACATTCTTAAGTTTCTAAAAATCTATTTGAATATAGAACTTGAAAAAATGATGTCATGAATCTTTATGAACATGACATTTTTTACAGTAAATTACAAGTTTTTAAATAAAAAATTATATGTTTTGTTTTCTTATTGAGTTCCCTCTTTACCTCTCTCCCTCCCTCTCTATGTCTCTCCTCCTCTCTATCTCTCTCCCCATCCATCTACCTCTTGAAATGTCTCTCCAGGTATGTCTCTGGACATCTGTCCATCTGTTTCCCTATCTCTACCTCTCCCCATAACCCTATCTCTTAATATATCCCTCTCTAACTCTCTCTGTATTTCCCTATCCATCTCTCCCTCTTTATCTATCTTTCTCCTTCTATCTAGAACCCTTTGTTTATCTCAATTCCCCTATCTCACTCTCCTCGTCTCTATCTCCACTTATCCCTCTGTATCTAGAGATATAGAGAAAGAGAGGCAAATATTTTTATGCTTCCCATAATGCACTCGCGTTATGGGAAGCAAAAAAAATGGGCAAAAAGCATGTGGGATCCGTGATTCAGCCCCCACATGCTTGTTATTCCTACTTTTCATGCAGTATATCGGATAAGAAAATGCTTTTCATGCTAGTTGATATATTAACAATCAATTTTAGATCAATCCACCACCTTTGTTGTTTTTTCAACATAGAGGAGCTGATTTTGCATGTTTTTGGAGAAAATTTGATTATTTAAACCTAAACTTTCATGTTTCATGTGTGATTTTGTTTCAAAGCTAATTACCATTGATATATAGATTGAATTTAATGATATATATGTTTGTTTTCCATAAATTCACTAATCCTATTCTAGAGTTATATAGAATTCATAATCAAATTTGCGAAAAAGAAGAATTCAAGGATTTTGAAGCTAAAATTTGGAGAATTGGTCAACTCCAATAGCAAAGTCTTTAAGGTATGTTCTAAATTATATTCATTTTAATTCACTTATATATATATATCTTTCATCTTGTTTCAACTTTAGGATTTTCATCTTGTTTCAACTATCCGTAAACTACTCATACCAGATGTTGCTCATGTTAGATGCTGCAACAATCCATGCAAACCTAGATCTTAGATCATCTTAATGCTTACTTTATGAGTGTTTTTATATTTTTCTTAACCATTTTAGATTATGACTATCCTCTTCTTTAACCCTACTATCATAATCATACTCTAGGATCAATGACTGTCCCGACCCTTCATGACCATTGTGAAATTTGCCCTACTTTCCTATTTTGGGATATTAAGAGGGTACCATGACTGTCCCGACCCTTCATGACTATGTTGTCATATTAAGAGGCTACCATATAATTCATTTAGGATCATTTTTTTATGTTAAAAATTCAAGTTGTGATTTTAGTAGGGTATAAATTTAGGTTGTATCATTCATTTTAGATAAAATTTGAAGATACCATCAACTAGAGATAGAGAGGACAGTCCATGTAAAGGAGAAGAAGACAATTTACATAAAGGGTTTCAAGGCTAGATTTGCCATTGTGCTAGTCATATATGATTTGTATCATGCCCATTATCTAAGAAATCTCCATGAAAAAGAGGTTTAGGGGTTGTCTTAGGGTATACACAAGATGATACAAAGGGAGTTATAAGGAGATAAAACATTAAAAAGGAGGTTTTCATGAGTGTAGGACAGTCACAAGTCTATATAATAGTCCACTATCATAGTCATTACCATCATGAAGTTGTTTTTAATTTATGCATTACTTAAGATGTCTTTGATCTTTTGTCACGAGTATTCAGAAGGTTATCTTCAAGTTAATGTTCTTTTGACTATCACAAAGTTTTTGGACTAGTTTAAGACTATTAAGATAGTCAATTTATGTTGATTAACAGTCCCTTTCCATGGCATTCATTTTGTCATCCTTCAAAATCACCTCCATACAACTCATATATGTAAAACATTAACCATATAATTCATGATTTCCAAAACTAAAATAATGATTTAATACTCATATAAGAAGTTCTTGTTTTGTGTACCAAGCGTCCCAGTCATTCGGGGTAGTAGGCTACCGGCAAAGTCCCTTAAGATCCCTAAGATGAAAAAATTGCCAAACTTTGATGGAGCAGTTCTCGAAATTCATGGCATTTCGGAATGTTTTGTTTGGACCTACAAGTGCATGTGGGGTCCATTCACAATAACCTCTCTTAGTTTTGGTCAACTCCAGTTTTTTTGACTATGCTGAAATCAAATGCATTTTTGCAAAATGCTTCAATTTCATGCAGTGGAAAGGTGCTAGGAGTGACATTTTACATTCCATAGCTCGTGCGGCCGAACGGACTTTACCAATGTGTCGGGTTGGGTGGGTAAATACCAAGGGAGGTCTTGTTTCATGTGCTAAGCACCGCAGTCGTTCAGGGCAGCAAGCTACTGGTAAAGTCCCTTAAGATCCCTAAGATGAAAAAACTACCAAACTTTGACGGGGCAGTTCTCAGAATTCATGGCAATTGGGAATGTTTTGTTTGGACCTACAGGTGCATGTGGAGTTCATCTACAATAACCTCTCTCAGTTTCATTCAACTCCTGTCTGTTTGACTGTGCCAGAATCAAACACATTCTTGCAAAATGCTTCAGTTTTATGCAATGGAAAGGTTACCAGGTGCCATATTTTTTGTTCTGCTCATCATGGGGCTAAATGGACTGCGCCAACACGTCTGGGTGGGTGGATAAATGGTAGGGAAGGTCTCATTTCATGTGCCAAGCATCCCAGTCATTCTAGCCTGCAAGCTACCGACACCTAGCACCTTTCAAGTCTGTCGGTAGCTTGCAGCCTGGAATGACTGAGACACTTGGTGCACAAAACAAGACCTCCCCTAGAATTTACCCACCCACCCCGATGTGTTGACACAGTGTGTTTGGCCCCACAATGAGCAGAACAAAAAACATGGCACCTAGCAACCTTTCCATTGCATGAAACTAAAGCATTTTGTAAGAATGCGTTTGATTCCGGCACAGTCAAACGGACAAGAGTTGAACAAAACCAAGAGAGGTTATTGTAGACAGACTCTACATGCACCTGTAGGTCCAAACAAAACGTTCCCATCTACCGTGAATTTTAAGAACTGCTCCGTCAAAGTTTGGCAATTTTTTCATCTTAGGGATCTTAAGGGACTTTACCGGTAGCCTGCTACCTCGAATGACTACAGTGCTTGGTACATGAAATGAGACCTCCCCTAGCATTTACCACCCACCCCAATGCATTGGCGAAGTCCATTCGGCCCCATGAGCTATGGAATGCAAAATGTCACTCCTAGCACCTTTCAAGTTTGCCGATAACTTGCAACCCAAAACGACTGAAACACTTGGCGCATGAAATGAGACCCCCCTAGCATTTACCCACCCACTCGGATGTGTTGGTATAGTTGTTTTGCCCCCAAGACCTATGGAATGCAAAATCTTAGTGTTAGCAACTTTCTACTTTGTCGGTAGCTTACAGCCTCAAACAACTGGGACACTTGGCTCACAAAACCAGACCTTCCCTACCATTTACCTGCCCACCCTGATCTGTTGGCACAGTCAATTTGCCCCCACGATGAGCAGATCAAAAAATATGGCACCTGGTAACCTTTCCACTACATGAAATTGAAGCATTTTGCAAGAATGCGTTTGATTCTGGCACGGTCAAACGGACAGGAGTTGAACGGAACTAAGAGAGGTTATTGTAGATAGACCCCACATGCACTTGTATGTCTAAGAAGAATGTTCCCAGCTTCCATGAATTCCAAGAACAGCTCCATCAAAGTTTTGGTAGTTTTTTCATCTTAGGGATCTTAAGGGACTTTGTCGGTAGCCTGCTGCCCCAAATGACTGGGGCTCTTGGCACATGAAACAAGACCTCCCTTGGCATTTACCCGCCCATCCTGATGTGTTGCCAAAGTCCATTCAACCCCACAAGCTATGGAATGCAAAATGTCACTCCTAGCACCTTTCCAATGCATGAAACTGAAGCATTTTGCAAGAATGCATTTGATTTCGACATGGTCAAATATACTAGAGTTGAATGAAACTGATAGAGGTTATTGTGGACGGACCCCACATGCACCTACAAGTCCAAACATAATGTTCCCAGCTACCACGAATTCCAAGAACTGCTTCGTCAAAGTTTGGCAGTTTTTTCATCTTAGGGATCTTAAGGGCTACACCCATTTTATCCTTCCTCATGCATAAAACAATAATATGATGTTGTAACAAGGCTAATCTTGAGTTGGGAGAGATTTGTACATCCATTATTCTACATCATAGCTTCTATTTCTTGCATCACTCAAATATTTTCAAGGCCTTTCTATGGTTTCCTCTTACTAATCCAGCCAACCAGGACCTTGGAAATAGTGTAGCAGTAACATATAAGGCTAAGAAATCAGGTAAAAGATCCATGTGATCATCTATTTTTAGTTTTAACATATTTTTCTATCATCATTGACCATTGTATCCTTTCATGTGTAAGTATATCAGTTAGTTCAGTCAAAGAGACTCCAAATTCATCATGTTTCCACCTTGTTTCAACTCTTCATGCTTTGACATCATGACTGTCTCAACATGGTCTTTCATCATTTTAATAGTCCTCTTTAGTGTCTTGGGCTAGGACATTCCTTATGCACCTATTCATGATGATTTGTATGCATGATAGAACAATATTTCAAAATTTCCTAATTGTCCTTTGTTACTACATGATGGTGGTTACCTTGATCGACTATATGGGAGATTGTCATCATGGGGGTTTGAAGCTTGAAAATAGTCATCACAACATCTACCATGGTCCAAGAAGGTAAACTTCATGCCCAATTTGAAACTACTTTCAATGGGCTTCATTCAAGTCATGATTGTTGTCTTCACATGTCTTCCTCTAGACTTTGGGACAGTGGTTATAACTTTTTCCATGGGTCAAGAAAATGAACTACATATTGATTTTTTAGAAGTTATGAACCTTATGCATCTCTAGGACAACCTGGGCATCATAAAAATAAGTTTTATCAAAGCTATAACAGCCATGAACATGAAGAACAAGTTACAGATTTGGTTGAGAAAATGGGTATAAATCAAGCTAGTCTTTCACCACAAGGGGAGGTGCATGATATTTATGCATCTGGATGTGAAGCAATAGAATAATTGTTGACCTATTTTCCTCTGCCCAGAGTTAAATAGTTCACCTTGTATATTCCTTGAATATCCTTTAGAAAATGACCCTGCAAAGCTTAAATCCTTCAATTACCCATGCTCTGCCTTGCCCAAAATCCCAAAAGCTTGCCTGGAGAATCCTTGAAGAAAACCCAAAAAAACCCAGAAATCTTTTGTCTCCAATTGTTTTCTATCGCAGAGATTTCTCAGTTTTATACTTAGCCATTTTCGTGTATATGATGATGACGTCCTCCTTGTTTTGGGGTTTTCTATCATTTGGTCGAATTGTATCTCAGATACATTTTTTCCTTGTATCTTGGTCATGTGCAATGTTACTATACATCAGGTTCGTTGTAGGTTATGTTGTATGTATCTCCTTTATATATTGCGCATACAATTGCATATACAATGCAATATACAAGAGGTTATATAAATATGAGATACAATCTCAGACCTAAAAGAGTATGCATTTTAGTTTAGAAAGGCAGATGCGGTTGTATGCATCTTTGTATGTATGTTCACAGATACAAGGGAAGATACAAAGGGCAAAGATGCAAGGCAATATACAAAAGAATATACAAAGATACATCGGCAGGATGCAAAGGGTGATACAAAAGGTGTGTCCATTTTTTGTATGTATATGCAATTGTATCATCCCATAAACAATCCTATATACAAGGTCATATGCAAAGTCACATGCAAAGGTCAAATGCAATGTTTGTATGTATAAGCGATTGTATGCAGTTTTGTTTGTATATTCGCATTGTATATGTGATATACAAAAGGCAATATACAAGGGAATACATACAATCATTTGGGGTCTGCAAATGTATGTTGAAGTGCATGTATATGCCAATATGCAAAAAAGTAAAGAAATAGGGCCGGACCTGTTCTAAAGTTCCTTTCTGGTTGATAATCCATTGAGTTCCACAGTTGTATGTACATGCGATTGTATCTCGTATATACAATTGCGATGTACAAAGACACATATAATAGATTTTCGGTGAGACAATGTGTATTGTTGGCTTAGTTTGAGGTTTTTCTAATGGCCGATAAGGAGGATGTAGCAGTGGGTCCCAAGTTCAGCTCAACGACCAATGGAGTGATGACACATGGCAAGGGCATATATACAAAAGGTGATACAAAAGTTAAGGTCCACTTTTGTATGTTGGCCATTATATTGTATATACAATTACACATACAAAAGCATATACAAAGGGAAATTCAAAGACACATGCAAAGCGATTTAATATGCAAAATACAAAAAATGAAGAAATCGCATAAGTGCAAAATTGGAGGATTTGAAGGACCCGATAGCATGATGACATCATCTAGGCCTGTTCTTTGCCCAAGTTCTATATGATGCTGACATCATCATGGTTTTTTATAGTGTATCCATTTTTGTACGTCTGTATGCATACAAACAACAGTTCTCTTGGCAACAAGGATAAAATTGACAGTCGCCGACTCAGAAGCAAAGATGCAAGTTCGGTCAAACAGGGAAAATTCAAAGGCCGATTCAATTGCATATGCAAAGTGATAGACAAGTGCAGGGTGCAATTGACCGCAACTTTGACCGTGGATATCTCCCTCATTCTGGCGAATTTCAACATGCTTCAAAAGGCAAAAGTGCTCATTTTTGCCTCCTCTTTCATCTGGCAGGCTTTTGAGGGGAATTTTCTCACTTTCAAACTATGATCTGGATCTGCATGCTCAGTCAATAGGATGTCTCAGCGACCGATTTGGCATGGGCAAGGGCTGATATTTGTGCTCCTTACTTCATGATTTGCCCTCTTTTGCACGTGGGCAACCGTTTCTTGGGTTGCAGACCTACCAGTGACATGGTTCCTATCCTTTCACCATGCCCCTATCTTTGCGCCCTTGTTCCTGCATTGATGACCTCGGATCCTATGGAGCAACTTCAATGTCTTCTGCGCAAGAACTTGACCTATAAAATGTAATGTAACCTCATTACACCACAGGATGGTTTTATTTTGGGCTGTTACGCTACCAAATTTCTTGTAGTCAAACCTCTTAGTGTAATTATAGGGTAAGGGAATGCGACTCACTGTGCCTGAATCTGGCCTCTGTTGTCTTCCTGTTTATCCACTAATGAATGTAATTAGCTATACTGTGTCTTTTCCTACTACTGGTTATTTTTTATTGTAATAGTTTCTGACCTTCATGATCAATATATGCATGACTTCTTGCCTCTCTTGTGTCCTAATTTCTATGTTTTAATTAGAGTTATAGTCTGTTCTATGAGTAAAATGGCTCCTCTGCAGGTTTGACCTTCATACCGAAGCCTCAATCAGTCTCATAAGTCTGTGTGAATCCCCTTCATCATTGAAATCATTGTTGTGTCTACATCAAGATCACCATCGCTCAATGAATATGGTGCATCACCCTTATTTTCAAGTTTTCCAGTTTTACCTTTCATTTTTAAAAGCATTCCTTCTCCCTTTTCCTCTGCAAATCTAGTAGATTTTAGGTGATAACCAGCTAGGAAGCCAACCTTCTCTGGAGGTTCTTTCCAACTCAGGTGACCCACAGACCTCGAAAGATCCCATGTTTCTCCAGATTGCCAAGTTTTACAACTCAGCAAGGGTGCAAATCTGAGAGATAACAATAATCATGATGAGGCTTATCATCATCATCATTTATAAGGACTTTTATAATTGCAGCTGGCCTTGTAGACATTTATGCAAAGTGTGGAAGCATAGACAAGGCACGTGAACTGTTTGGCATGATTGCCCAAAGAAATGTCGCCTCATTGAATGCAATGATTGCAAGATATGAACAAAATGGATTTTTGATAAGGCTTTGGAAACTTTCAAGCAAATGAAATTGGTGGGTGTAAAGCCAAATTCCAAAACCTTCAAAATGGTATCATTGGAACATGGTAAAGACATCCATCAAAGCATAAAGCATATAGGAATTTTGCCAAATGTTGTAGTTGTAAGTGCCCTGCAAAACATGTATGCAAAGTGTGGAAGCATATACTTGATGAACATGAACTGTTTGACATGATGCTTCAAAGAAATGTTCTCATGGAATGCAATGATTGCAAGATACGCATGAAATGGATTTGTTGAAAAGACTTTAGAAATTTTCAAGTAAATGTAGTTGGCACGTGTAAATCCAAATTCCACAACCCTTGCCAACATCCTCCCTATCTGTACACCAATATAGAATGTTTGGAACGATGTATCGACATTCATCAAAGCATAAAGGATATAGGAAATTTGTCACATGCTGTAATTGCAGCGACCCTTGTAGACATGTATGCAAAGTAGACATGTATGCAAAGTGTGGAAGCATAGACAAGCACGTGAATTGTTTGGCATGATGGCCCAAAGAAATGTCACCTCATTAAATGCAATGATTGCAAGATATGAACAAAAATGGATTTTTTGATAAGGCAATTAGAAACTTTCAAGCAAATGCGATTGGCGGGTGTAAAGAAAAATTCCACAACCTTAGCCAGTATCCTCCTTGCCTATGCCAAAATGGACATCCATCAAAAGGATAAAACATATGGGAATTTTGTTAGATGTTGTAGTTGCAACTGCCCTCAGAGACATGTATGCAAAGTTTGGAAGCATAGATAAGGCATGATGCCCCAAAGAAATGTCACATCATTGAATGCAATGATTGCAAGATATGAACAAATGGATTTTTTGATATGGCATTAAAAACTTTCAAGCAAATGTGATTGGTGAGTGTAAAGAAAAATTCCACAACCTTAGCCAGTATCCTCCTTGCCTATGCCAAAATGGAAATCCATCAAAAGGATAAAACATATTGGAATTTTGTTAGATGTTGTAGTTGCAACTGCCCTTAGAGACATGTATGCAAAGTGTGGAAGCATAGACAAGGCACGTGAACTGTTTGGCATGACGCCTCAAGAAATGTCACCTCATGGAATACAATGGTTGCAGGATATGAACAAAATGGATTTTCTGATAAGCCTTTAGAAAGTTCCAAGAAAATGCAATTGTCAAGTGTAAATCCAAATTCCAAAACCTTAGAAATGGTATGTTTGGAGCACAGTATAGACATCCATCAAAGCATAAAGGATATAGGAATTTTGTCAAATATCATAGTTGTAAGTACCCTGCAAGACATGTATGCAACTTGTGTGGAAGCATATACAATGAACATGAACTGTTTGACATGATGCCTCAAAGAAATGTTGTCTCATGGAATGCAATGATTACAAGATATGCACAAAATAGATTTTTCATAAGGCTTTAAAAACTCTCAAGCAAATGCACAAAAATAAATTTCAACCATTTATGCTAATTTTGGCACATCTAAAACCAAATTGCACAACCTTAACCAACTTCCTCCTTGCCTATGTTATAATGGGATCTAGAGAACATGGTGTGGACAACCATCAAAGCATAAATGATATAGGAATTTTGTCACATGTATTGTATTTGCAAAGTTGCCCTTGTAGACATGTATGGAAAGTATGGAAGCATAGACAAGGCACGTGAACTATTTGAAATGATGCCTCAAAGAAATGCATAGTCCCACAGAATTCAATGATTGCAAGATATGCACAAAATGGATTATTTGAAAATGATTTATAAACTTTCAAGCAAATACAATTGGCACTTGTAGAACCAAATTCATGTAACAATAATTGATTATCATATTAAATATTTAATATAAACTATCATATACATAATGTCATGAACATAACATCTAGTTTATATAAAAAGCCATATAGGCATGTCCAAACAAAGCCATACATGCAAATATACAAAAATATACATCGGATTAACATACAAAAGTATGTATACAAAGCCATCTAGGCATACAAAAAATGTCCCAAAAACTAGTTTCCTATGGACTTTTAGGAAATAATCGGCGGCCCTCCTTTGACTATGAAGATGGAGAGCCAGTCAGTGACACATCCTCTCTCTGTCGTCGAATAGACCTCTTCAAATAAAGTTCATCCAGCTGCACTTATTAATACAGACAAACAATATACACATTAGTATAGAAAATGTATGAAATATATAACATCACATATGTAATTGATCACTTACCACCAACTGATGATCACTCTCCATCATCTTGTCTCTCTCTTCATCCGTAGTTGGATGGACTAGAGTTGTGACCTGCTGTAAGAAGCATCAAGAAGCAAAATTGACTAAACATAAATATCATTTATGTACATCAAATGACATGAGATAAAATAAGAAATACAAAATTATGACATTTTCATGTTATTGGCTCATACCTCGGTCAAAGGATTTGCAAACATTATGGCTGCATCAATGCCTCTCTGGCCTGACTCACGAACATGAGGAGGATTCTCCAGATTCAGCATCTGAAAATCAAGTTCAAGATTATTCAAACAAAATAAATACATAACATTATTTTAAAAATGCATAATGATTAGAAATGGTTAAATTTACCTCCATAAAAGTGGTGGTTTGCCGTCCAAGGGACCAAGGAAACCGTGGAGGTGCTGGTGACTGTTGAAATCATCAAATTGTCACAAAATAATATTACCATTGACATATCTACAATAATTATGATTATGTGATAAATTACATACCTACTGACTTGACCTCCTCTCATAACCCACCAATGGATGGCTAACAGAGGCAGGATGAAGACTCTGACCCTGGAATTTCATTGTGCAAACAATTACATACATTATTTTTGACTTATAATATAAATAATCATATAAAATTAATTACAAATTTCAAATAACAATATACTAAATCAAGATGAAACTTGTAACAAATTACCTGAGAGTTAATACCAAATGTATGTTGTAAGAGATTGTCACTGAGAACAAGATCATCCAATATGTCCTGCCCATGTGTCGCAGCATCCTGCCCCTATGTCGTAGAGTCCTGTCATGCCTCATGCATCCCATAATCACATAGGTTCCCACATGTACTACACAAATGTGGGGACACATGACGCCTACTACTCTCGCCCTCATCGGCCTGGGTAAGATCATCAACATGCTGTGATAGAGTTTGGGTGAGAGTAGTCAATGAATGTAAAGTCTCCAACTCAACACTCTCCTTCAAAGCCAAAGGGAGTAACCTACATTCTGGCCTCACTCAAGGTATAGGCACATGGTCTTCATCTTGCTGAGCCTCGAGTCTATCTTGGGCAGAGCCACCATCTCTACCCTGGAACTCACGAATGTCAAAATAATTCAAAATCTTGTTGAGGACAAACTCGCAATAGAGTTTCCTTAAGAAATATTGTGGTACCTCATCATTATTGCATGGGCACTCATCAAAGACCATGTACCATCTATCCCAAAAGTTTCAGGATATTTCTTCATTCCTACACCAATGTATAGGAAACCGTTTGAAACTTTCTTCTAATCTTTGGCTGATTTTGTGATTAATAAAGTGTGCACATAATTGAGATTTTGTAATTTTTTTATTCTTGACTTGTTCATATGACAACTTATCGGCATAATATTGTTGACTCCTCTCCGTATAGTCTTGGAATTCGGTGATTTGTTTTGTCACCAAATCCATGTGGGAAACAATCTCCTGTAGTGATTTTGCAAGTGCCCTCCTACGATTAGTGGTTCCACTTGGAATGTTTAGGGTTTGAATAATAGTTTGAAGATGTTTCTTGTTTTCTTCTATTATCCCTAGGTAGTGTTCTTGATTATTCCTTACATGAAGAGGAGGTGAAGGTGGGTTTTGAGGTTTTGGAGGGTCTTGGGGGTTGTTTTCACCCTCCTCAGTTGGATTTAGGTTTTCTCTTTCTCCAATAACTGTAAATGCAATATAAAAACAAATCAAACATTGAAAAACTAAAAAATTGTTCTCTAACTAACAAAATCAGTCAAACCCTACCTGCTTCCTATATTGGAGCCTCCAAATTTGCACAACAATGTCTTTGGTGGTGAGGTGGCATTGTGAATTTGTTGTTTTCTCTATTACACTTGATTCAATAGCCTTTTCTTCAACACGGTCACAGTTTTTCCTATTTTCTTTGTTGCTATGAGGAGAAATGGTCATGGTGTAAGTAGAAATGGTTTTTTTTTTGCTTTTATACAAAGAAAAATGTGAGCGCGTTATAACATGCTGATGCTTTGCTTTAATTTTGGAGATGGTGGCCTCTTTTTGGTCCCCCATCTCCTTACATTTACCCATTTGGTTTTTATAAATTTACTTATACTAATGTATAAGATTGTATTTTAAAGGCATTATTGAATAGATAATTGTCATGTAAAAAAATTACAACAAACCATAATCAAACCTTTATCACTTCCTTCATAATAAAACCTTTATCAATCCATCTCCATGGTTTCCCAAATCTATATCAGAAAATAAAGGCCCTTGGAATGTTGTAGCAATAATGTCTAAGGCTGCAAATTAGGTATCTAATAGAAAATTCCATCTCATTTCAGCGTTAGGACATCTTTCCCTTCATTTTTGATCATTTTTTGCTTCAAATGTGTACATGTGTACAACAAGTACAACTCAAAATCATGATGTTTCCATGGATGGAACAACAACATATCTCCATTCCATCAACTAATATCTTTCTCTAGCTAGATCATCCCTACAATAACAAGTTAAACAAAGCATCAAATTCTTCATTTTTTAAATCACAAATCATCAGAATATATTCATCTTCATACTCAGATTAGTCCTAGGAAACTAGTAGTCAATCCTATCTCCATTATTAAATTTGGTTGCCATAGGCAACTTCACCAAATTTAGGATTACATCATGTTGCCATGCATAACAGATCCACCTCAAGGTAGTTTTCCAAGTCTAGTCATAGTCTTGCAGATGTTCATTATGATTCTAGGGTGGTATGATAGTCCATTGGTTTCTATGACATCATGATAGCATAGATACATCTGAACATTCACCCTTCATGGATATATTGACAGTAAAACAAAGTTTTAAATTGTTCTTAAGGTTTGGGACAATCATAGTGATCAATAGTCTATGCGATTTCTCAGTTTTCATTCATGACTGCCTTCCACCTTATGATAGTATCCTAACCTTCTTACCTCATCAGCTGTCTTGAAAGTGGAAGATTTAATCATTATCACATGGTTATGTCTCTTTGATTATGAATATAATGCAATTGAATCTCTAGAGGAGTCTTACATCTTAACAACAATTTCATTGTCCCTTTGTAACATCATGTGAATGTGATAGTCTTCACATGTTTCCTTGATGGACTTTTGATAACAAGGGAAGAAGACAATCTTATGATCAATGACTAATCCTAGAGAAATCATGATGTAACAACCCAACTGAACTCCTCATGACAAGTCTGTTATTGGTTTAAGGCTATCTTAAAGGTCCATAACAATCTAGGAATTTAATAACAATTAACAGTCCTTAATGGTCATGACAACATTATACAAGATACTAAAGTTCATGCTAAGATGATGATTTCCTCTTTCCTATCAAATGGTAAGGATCAACATAATTGTTCCTATCAAATCATGATTGAAATAGGACTGATCGAGCAACCTAGTATTGTACATGGTGCGTAAATGATAATCTTCTTATGGTTTTCTTGGTATGTATAACGAAACCCAGTTAGTTAGGGTTTGATGGATTGCCCTCTAGGAAATCAAATCCTTGTCTCTCAAAACTCCATTTAGATTAGGATCATTACATTAATTTCTAAAACAACACTCTAAGAAATGGATGCTTACAAATGAGTTTTGATTCACTCAAATCTTCACATAATCAAACGCATATCTAACTTATGAATTCATGATTGATCCAATGCTCAAACCAATGCATGCATAACTGTTGTATTTGTTGACCAAGCTTATTGATAGTCATAAAGTTAGAGAAATTCATCCAAAACCATTACAACAGTTATGCATGCATTGGTTTGAGCATTGGATCAATCATGAATTCATAAGTTAGATATGTGTTTGAGTATGTGAAGATTTGAGTGAATCAAAACTCATTTGTAAGCATCCATTTTGATAGTCATAAAGTTAGAGAAATTCATCCAAAACCATTACAAACTATTTCTAGCTTTGCCATAGGAAATGTTGGATCTTCTAGAATGAGTACTTAAGATCAAACCAATAGCCAGCTCCATAGAAAAATTAACAAAATTGAAACCTTGGACATAACATATGATGACAAACCTTGACAACAAATTCATTATGGTAGTCCTAATAGCCCTACTGCTATAGTCTAACTACTATGATAATACAATTCTTAGCTAATGATATCTCTCTGAGTCCTTAAGAGGCATCTTTTGATATGACAGTCCTTCATATTGACATTTAACCTTGATACCAAACACCCTATGATCAAACACCATAATGATAATCGTAGATAACAAAATCAATTATAGGACGGTCCTATTGAGAGGGTTGTGACAAGATGAATGAGAGGATAACTCATAAGCATAACGCAACCTTGATAATATATGCATACAAATCCTTTTTTACAAACCTCCAGATAGTCTTGAAACAAAGATACCCTTTTATGCCCATGTTTGTCCTAGTATTTGATTGAACCTAACATGATTGTTTGTATAGTCTTATAGATCTTTCTTTTCGCTCTCACTACTTACTCATGATCCATGTACCCTTTGAAATTTATTTTAGCATTGGTAATATAATCCATAACTTTGACTTGCTACAGACTTAGACAATGGTAACAATCTCCTAGATATAATTATTATGAAAAACACTATCATGACATCTATATCTTCAAGAAGATGACACCTTTAAACTTCTCTTTCCCTTTACAATCCTTTCAAATCTTGGTGCCAAAGTTTCATTTGGGGTTTTTAGGACTTGTTTGAGGGTCTGCAAAAGTTTATAGGCAGTTTGGGGAGTTTGGGGAGTTTGGGGACCTTTTGCAAGGATTTGTGAGATCCTACACCAAGTGTAACAAAATAATAACCTCCCAAATCCTTTATAATACATTGTGACCACATTTTAGACTTTATACATGAATGTATACAATGGAATAATCTTGAAGGTCATCAAATGGGAAAATGGAAACTAGGACGACATTAGGAGTTATTAACTATAAGACTAAACATATGGCATAGACTCCAAAACTCCTTTCAAAAGATGAATACTACGAATAACATAAAGGGATCAGCCCTAAATGGGCATGATCCTCACCAACATGTATGAAGGCCTGAGATATTAACTTTGTCCACCTAATAATAAAATGACATTTCAACTTCTAAGGCCAATATCTATCTCTCTTATAATAAATGTATGCCCTCAACTGGACTCAAACCATCAAGATAAGTACACACCTAAAATTAATTGTCTAAAAGTCCAAAGGTCACTAAGCTTATTATCACGATAAGTTAAACAATTTTCAAGATGACCTTATCAAAAAAGAGTATCGAGACACAATTAGGACTCATACCATGGGATGAAACAAACCAGACCACCAAGAATTTTCCTAAGATAAGAAACAAGTGAGACAATCTAAAATATAGAGTTGTTGGAAAGGGTAAGCTCCCATAACAAGCCAAATGGTTCATTGAGTTGTAACTAGAAGACAAGGCTCCACATAGGTATTTCTTAGACTGAATACAATCATGACTATTGCTTCATAAGGATAGGAAACTAATCCACAAGGATTCACCAATAGTGGTAGACATGGTAATTAACATATAGGTAGATAACTTAGTGATACACCTTTCTCAAGGGTACATGCCTTGTATGTAAAACAAAAAACTAAAAAAATTTACATTTACTATTTAGTTCTATATCTTTCTTTGTATTTGCAATGTATGTCTCACAAGCTGCGACACATGCCTATAACTTCGTCTAGATCCTCATCTAAATAGTTTTCCACCAAGAATCAAAATTTAGGTCTCGAATGAAAATCCCAACTTCAATTTGAAAATTATATAGTTCACTATAGTAGCTCTTACATTTTGAAATTTGTATGCACATGTATCTGTACGTTTAATTTAAATATTTCAAGTGTAATTTCTTGAAACACGTATAATTTATCTAGTTTATTTATAATTTATAATTTTTCAACATGTATATGTTTATTTATAATTTATATATATAGATTCTTGAAATCTAATTTTGTACTCAAGTTTGTATGTTTATATGTATATATGCAGGTTCATAGTTTTTATATATATCATCATGGATGGTATTCACTTTGATGCTGAGAACTTCCTCAATGCACAAGATGAACAGGCACCATCTCCACCCCCACCCCCACCTCCAGATGCCCCACCTCCACCCCCACCTGGACCCCCACTTGGAACTGACTAGGCTCGCTTACAAGCCATAATTAATGAAAATGTGGATTCCATACAAGAAAAACTGAATTCCATTCATAGTGAACAATCCATGCCACCTCACGTGGTACGTTTTGCAACTTTGATGCAAAACATTGTAGATCCTGTGAGGTCTATTGACTCAGACTTCAATGGATTCTAGAAATGGAGAGAAGAGAGGCACCAATTTTATGTTGATGGCCTCTCCTATAAGGATATTTTGGATCTTAAAACCACAAAAGGTCATTTAGCGCAATATTTTAGACACCCCATCACAAATGAACCTATTCCTGCAAATAAGAAAAGAATATCAATCAGGGGGTGTAGACATGAAGGCATGTCTACCAATTTTTGGGACAGATGGTGGATGGTGTTTGATTATCCACCTCATGCTAATTATGAGCTTCCTTTATATTTTTTGAGAAAATTATATGTAGAGTTTATTATGAATCAGAAACCCAACTATTTTGATTTTAGATCAATCCATGGTATTGGTGGCAACATGTCACAACAAAGGTTGGGGGCATGGGTTGATCCCCAATGACCTGTGCCTATTTAACCTCTTATTGACCCTCCTGTTGTTTCCATTCCTGCGTCCTTCCAGCATCATGCGGTGGTATCCATACTAGGCACATTAAGTGCACTCTTAGGTAGCCTAGATGAGCAGACTTCTATGATGGTAGCTTAGGTTAGTGACCATGGAGGAGCTGATGGTGGGAGTGGTCCTAGTACCACTCCACATGTGTCTATGCCTCATACATGTATGAGTTGCAATCAGTTGTGTTATGGACCTTATCAGGCAGATTTACCCACTTCAGCTACACATGCAACATCTGATAATATGGGTGAATCATTTGTTGATTATCTATTTGATGAGGATCATCCCACTGATCATTCGACACGTGTATATATATAGGTTACACACATGTTGAATTTATAACATTTTTAAGCACGTATTTTTAATGAACATATAGATCAAATAAATTGTAATATTTTAACAATCGAATTGTTTGGTGTTGATGATGGGAACAGGGACCATTGATTGATTTAATTTTTCATCGACACCTATTCATCTCGGGCACCCATTTGGGGTGTTTTGATTGATTTATATTTAAAATAATTTTATTTACTTGATTTTAATGTGTAATTCAGTTTTGAACATGTACATTAAATACTTATGTTGGTTTAGGGTTCTTCCACATTGAATCCTCCATTTGAGGGTGTCTTGAGCGCTCCTCCATCATTTGGCATCTCACATGACCCTTTTGTATGTATATTCTTTTAAAAAACTATATATATACTTAGATTTTTCTATTTTGAATTCACTATATCTAAAAATGTGTATGTACTATTTAATATATATTAAAAATATATGTCTATGTAGGTTGACACAATAATGAGGATGGGCATTGCAGCACACTTGGATGATCCAAGTTTATATCAGGAGTCGACTGCATTTCAGGTTGTTGAAAAACGTATCTATGTCTATGTGCAATATGTAGGTCTTTTAAATAGATTAAAATAGAAATTGGGTACCTACACAAGTGAATATATATGTTTTAACCTAATTTGTACACATGTGCTAAGTTATAAATGACCTTGTAGGAGCTTGTCAATGACACGTTTCATCTTGTTCATTCCATTCCACCTACAACACATGCAGAGCAGGAGGATAGAGGAGATGGGCAGCCTGATACAGTATAATTTAAAATTTAGACTATATTTAAAGTCAATTAAAATATACATTGTGAACTTAAAGTAAATTTTAATAGAATATATGTTGACATGTGTTAAAAATTCTTTTTCTTATATAGCTTGAGACATGTCATGTAGCTAAGCCTATAGAGATAGGTCCTGGAACAAAGGATGCATAACAACCTCTTATAGCATAATAATTAAAATATGATAAATTATAAATTAAATTGAATTAAATCATTTTTAAAATTGTCTTACATCTTGTTAGTGCCTGAATTGACTGACAATTTTTGTGCAATTCTCATGCAGGCACTTTCCCTAAGTATCCAAAAAATGTTCTAAGTGTTGGACCTCCTCAGCAGTTTTCAGCTGCATCATCATATTTTCTTGAGGAGGAGGTCATCATCATCATGTTTGTTTCGATGAAGGTCAGCATCATCATGTTCTCCGTCGACCGGTTTCTCATCGTCATCATCATATTGAAATATCGGGTGATGTTTGGTTATTATCCTGATGATGCTGATGAGCTACAGTGCGCCCTGATTTGCTTGCGAAGGTGATTTTTCAAGTATCCGGTGATCTTCCATTTATCACCTTGCCCAAACATGATGATGATGTTGCCCCGTTATTCTGAAGGGGTTATTCTTTGAGTTGTTCGACCTGACTTGTTCTTTCTTAAGGGTCGTCATCATCATCATATTTCCAGTTATCACCGTGTTGCTTGCGAGGGTCATCATATTTTCTGCCTTCATGATATTTCGCCGGGGTGATGTTTTTATCATCGGGTGATCTTGGTTATGATCATCCTGATGATGTTGTTGAAGAGTTCTAAGTGTGACCCGATATTCACTGGGGTCATCATATTTTGAACGTCAGGATGATCTTAGTCAATATCATCCTGATGATGTTGTATCACTTCTTGTTCGTTGTTTTGTCATCCTGATGATGCTGACGTCATCCTTATATCAGGGTGATATCTTTTTCTCTGCCTATCTGCATCATGATATTTCCGAAGGAAGGGGTGATGTTTTCATTTTTTGAATATCACTCGGGTGTATGTTTGTTCCAGCGTCATAATGATGCTGATATCAAGGAGATATCCGCCTGCCGGCTTCGTGCATTATCTAGTGGGGGTGATCTTTTCAAGCATCATCATATTCAGTTATCGCCCCGATCTTATAGTGGAGCTACAGTGCAACCTGATATTTGTGCATCAGGATGATATTTCCAAATATCCGGTTGTCTTCCGAATATCATCCTGATGTTGATATGATGATGACGTCATCAAGGTCCGGGGGGGTCATATTTCTAACATAGATCATCTTGTGGAGACCTCCCGATATTTGCAAACATGATGATGACGTCATCCGGATATGAGGAGGTGCGCAGTAGGCAGATATGATGATGACGTCAGCAGGATATGATGATGACGCCATCAGGATGTTCATCGGCCAGACTTTTGGTATAGGCTCAGCAGGAGGATGTTCCTCCGATGGATCAGGTTGTGCCGATTATCATGCAGGTTATATTGCAATATGATGCTGACGTCAGGGTGATATTTCGGGCAACAGGATATCATGCTGCTGGAGGATGATGATGATGAAGTCTTATACTAGTGTCGTCAGGAGCAAAAGCACCGACATGATATATGCTCATGACCTAGTATATAAAGTGTTAATGAGGTTGCTGCGGGGTGCATGTGGGATATTGTTATCCTGCATTTTCAAATATCATGATGATGAATCTCGGCGGGAAATGGTTGCGATTAACTGTCTAATGTTCTTCCCAAGGCCGCGGGTTGGTGCGCCATCAATGGCGATTGTTGCAGAGGTATGGGCGATGGCGTGGGCGGATCTGGTACCCGATTGAAGGTGTACATCAGCGAACAGTGGCGCAGGGCTCGAGAAATCTTCCTGTCTCCTCCCCTACCTGCTGCATTCAAGTTTGGGCGCCAATCTGGTAATGTTTGAGCGCCATCTTTCTGATACTGTGTATCTGGCGGGATTTTTGGTCAACCGTGTAATTAATTGCTGAGCACCTACCTGGCTGTTATAAGCAGGTTGTGTTGCTCATTTGTCATTGTTGAAAGTTGAGAATTTTTGGCTCTGTAATCCAAAACCAGCTGATCTGGTTGCTCTGTACAGTCTAACTTGTGAGTTTATGTATCTCCTGTTGTACGATTTGGCATGAATCCACTGATTTCATGGTTGATCTTATATGAGTAATGCTATCTTAGCATGTGTTGTGTTAATTCTGTCTCCAGTATTGCATGTATTCTTCTTCTAGATCTGGATATTTGCGTAATGTTTAGATTCTAGAGCATAGAATTCCTATGTTGAATGTCTGATCTTTTAACTTCTGCTCAAGGGGTAGATTAAACTGTTTTCAGGTTGAACATTGGGAAGGGTATACTGCAGTAGGGATGCCATAAGTAGAGATAATTCAACACTCTTCATTGGGAGATATCTGTAAGGCAGATATCATGTGTATCCCCCTGAAATCCAGTTTTAGCTATTCATGCTGATCATTCACAGGTGTATGTCTACCGACTCCAAGCCCTGGATAGGCACCAATCATGCTGTGTTCTTGTGTTATACACCATGTCCAGCTTTGCATCCAAATTTCAAACTAAAACATTTCATACTTCCACCTGTTAGTTGTAGGAGTAGGATTAGGAACCCCCTGCATGCTCTCATACCCAACCAGACATCATGTCCAAGAATGTTGCCAGCCTTGTGATCTATCATGCAGATCTTGGTCCATACATGAGAGTATTCTGCCTGTTGTTGTCAAGTTAGATCTTTCTATCTTTGAGCTAGTCAAGGTTACATCTTGAGTTATAGGGATACCCCCCTTGGTGCGGCAGAACCAGAAGTGAAGGGGAGGAGCTCACGCAACCTCCTGTATTCAGTTGGCTGAATCTGCCTGTGCATTAGAACTGGCAATCCCTAATGCTGATTCAGAAGAAATGTCAACACATCTAATTTCAACTTTCTTTCTCTTGTACATGTAGATTGATTCAGAGCATGTAGAGACAAGTCCAGGTGCACTAGAGCATGCCTCTCAGCCTCACACAGTAATTTAATTTTATGATAAATTATAAATTAAATTGTCATTAAATCATTTTTAATCATCTTACATCTAATTTCATCTAAATCTTTCTCTTCTACAGAGTGATTCGGGTCATCTGAGTAGCTCGCATGGTGTGAAGAGGTCTCTTGATTACATAGACATTATGAGTTAGGTTATTTCATGGGCTATATTTGACTATTTCATGGACTACATATATACTGTTTCTCATGGAATTTATATATATTGTTTCATGGACTTTATATATTGTTTCATCCAGACTTTATTTCATTTCAGTATTTTATGGTCTAGATACAAGACTTTATTTTATTTCAGTATTTTATGTCCATAAACATTTAAGTGAAATAGAAATGACACTAGATATCTTATTCAATATCATTTTTATATTTAAATATATATAGAAATTGGGGTTCTAATAAAAAATAACAAAAACTAATTGGTTTTTATAGTGAGAAAACAATTTAACATCTTCTTATAATTGTCTATATCTACTTAGCTTCCAATGCCCTTTATAAATGGAATTTTAGATGGTAAGATTTTCACAAAGTGGTTTCAAGTATTCTATAGTAATATGTATCATCAAGGTTAAGGGAAATTTTTTACTTCATTTATTATTGTTGGAAATTCTTAGATATCATGCCTTTAGAAATTAAATAATGAACATTATCAAAATTTTGTATTAATAGAACGAGCTAACTAATGTTATAGATAAATAGAGAAGTTGGCTTTTATCTTAATATCATGTTGTTTTGGTTATGGAAATGTACCACATTTTTTATATTAAATAACAATGGTAATAGGTGTCATATATGAACTAATGAAAGGAGTTACTTCACTTTCTTGATTCTTGCCATATATTTCCTGGAGGATTATGCCACATGTTTGAAGGAGTTCTACACATTTTACTAGAATGCAAGCTAGTCTTGGAATGTAATTTTAGAATGCTAGTGTGTGAGAAAAATTATTCTCCAATGATCTAACAATGTTTGACAATGTATTAAGCACACAAAAGAATTTAAGATCAATATTATAACAATATAATATAAAGAAACTATCCAAATGTGTAATTAAGGGAAAGGATGTTGATAAATAATAAGGATGTACATAGTAAAGTAAGATAAACAAATAGTGACTAAATGCTCAATTTTGAGCTTATACAAAGTTACAAGTCTATTTGAATATTTTCAAACATAAGGATAGTAGTTCATAAACCTCTAAACTATTGAAAATATGGTGAAATAACATGGTTTATGGACCTTAGTAAGTTGGCAATTGCATGCATAGTGAATGCCAATCATCTATGTGGTTACATAGCAATGTGCTTCAATGATTTTCAAGCTTGCTTAGGGCTGTCCAATTGGAAGGAGATTGGTGTTAGAGCCTTAGAAGTTTCCAAGAAAGGTGGCACATTCATCAACAATGGTTTGGAGACCACCAATACTAGAAGGGCAATGAAAAGGAAAGATACTTGTAAGGCTTCTATGGGAATAGTTTTGAGAGTGATTTGTATTACTTTTAGCAATGTTGTGAATGTTAGAAAGGATGAACATTGAGTATGTGTTTGAATAATAGTTCAAGATGTATTTTGGTGATGGTCTAGAACATTATCATGATGCATGTAGTGTTGACTTCTATATATACTTTTTACAGGTTAGTTTCCATATGAGTTGTAGCAGTTGAAAGTCTTATAGGATAAAGTATTACAAAGGCATATAGTTTTGTCTCTTGTTGAAGTAACAATATGAATTTGTGTTGGGTGCATATAGTCTTCATTATGGTGGAAATGTTTAGGGAAATGATTATGTGGTTACATTGTTGGGTTGTTCTTTTGCATTAGAGTCATGATAGTTCATTTTCCATTTTTGGCAACTAATTATCCTTTCCTCCTAGAAAGTTGTTATGATTTGGATGGTGGTTGTTTAGGTTGTCTATGTGGGATGTGGGAGAAACCTATTATATAAAATAGTTTCTTGGTGGTCACATGGATGATCATTGGCATCCAAGATAACTATCCATCTTCCAAAAAAGGGTAGTTGTTAGGGCAACAATGACTATGCTAAGTACTAGTTCATCTTCATTATTGAGCACAAAATAAACCTCTATGTAATAGTAGTAAAATTGTTATGGGATAGTAGTTGTATACCCTTCTTGGATTTTTTCACTTGATTGGCCTTTGCTCTAGAGGAATATTGGTGTTGTGTGATATGTGCTTTGTTTATATGTTTAATTTCCTTTATGTTATTCAAATAATCCATACTCGTATATGTTGATAGAATAATGGGGAAACGTATGATGAGAGTAGAATGAGTAGAGATAAATTAGGATTCCATTGTTGTTACAACACTATGGTTATTAACCTAAATGTTTATCAATAAAGTGATATAAATTGGGTTTGAATAAAATGAGATTGTCATTTTATAAGCTTATTGGTTTATGTCTAACATGAGATCAAATGAAAATAGGATTCTAGTACATTTTGAGCCTAAGGTTGAATCAAAGGAATGGTTAAGAAGAGTGAGATATATTAAAGAATGGAAATAGAAGATGTAGAAGTAATATTTTAGGAATTATGAGCAAAAGTGGCTAGGATAGCCATGGTTGATGGAAAGTTAGATAGGCTAGAAAGTATGACACTCACCCTAATAGCAAGAATGGATGGAAATAGGTTGCACCAAGATGGAGGTAAACATGAGGTTGGTGTTTCACAAAAAGACACTCCAAAATCTAATAAGGTTTTCAACATGAGGCCAAAACTGATATCTAATCATATGATGGAGAAATTAGTGTAGAGAAATTAGGCCAATGGTTGTCTTAGATGGAAGTGTACTTCAATTTGTACTAGGAAAATATATCCAAATGAGGAAAACTAGTGCTCACTTACTATATTAATTCAATTGTTGACAGTAGAATAATATATTTTACACTTGTTAGTTAATCACTAGTCTATGTGTAAGCATTTATAAACACTAACTTAAGAAACCACTATGTTATATTTCATCTAAATCTTTTCTATGTTACTTTATATGTCGTAATATGATGTCTTAAGGGGTCCTATTAGGACTTCTTAAGGGGATCAAAGAATTCAAACTACATGTCTCATGTTGGATCACAATTGATATAATTAAGTATTCTAGACCAATTAGGGTGACTTGACATCATACAAAATGATATAATTAAGTAGTAGAAATTAGGATGACTCATCATTTAACAATCACAAAATTTATACAAATATAATGTTAATGTTAATATAATTTATGTCGTAATATGATGTATTAAGGGGTCCTAATAGGATGTCTTAAGGGGATTAGAGAATTCAAACTACATGTCATATTTAATCACAACTGATGTCATTTAGGATGACTCATCATAACAATCTGATGTCTTAATTTGTGTCGTAATGGGATGTCTTATCCTAATACGATGTCTTAAGGGGATGTCTTAAGTTCTCAAAATTTGGTGAAGTTGCCCAAGGCAACCAAACTTAACAATAATACAATCAAATTTAAAGTAAATTCAAAGTAGAAAAATATTCACATTTAACAAACAAAATATATAGAATAATAATTTTGATATATAAAAGTGTAGAGTATAATTGTGTACATACACATGTATACAAATTTGTCTACAAAATGTGTAATAATGTAATTGTGTATGTACATATATGCCAACTCACAATAATGTTTACAAAATGTGGCTATGTCATCTCAAGAAAATTTGAAACTTGTGGGGAATGTAGCAAGTCTTCACGCCACCTGATATAAAAATAATACAAGCAATATCAATATATCATCAAAACTTGTATTTTAATTTATATAAAACTATCTATATACACAACTTATACCTGTATTTACAAGTGCCTCACACATGTACATATAGGTTTAATTTGCATCCTCTCAGGTTTTTGTTTCAAAGTATGTGATGAATTTGTGATGATGGCCTAAGGATATAAAAAGACAATTTAAATCAATTTCAACTAATAATGCACAAGAAATATCAAAACATGTATTTAATGTATTTAAAAGAACAATATAAAACTATTTAACTATATTTACTCGTATTTACTTATTCCATTGTACCATCTCCATCCTCTCTTTTTTCCCACGCATCGATGATTGTCTCATGTTCTTCCATAGAAATTGTCCATAGCTCTTTATTTGCAGGTTTTTCACGATACCTCCCCAGTTTTATATTTGTTACCAACACTAAATGTGAGTAGTGTATAATCTTCTTATATGTTTCATAATCTTCGAATGCAGGCAAACCATTCTTCCTTATTAGGTATTTTTGTAGCCAAGTGCCAACAACCACCACCGAACCCATTGGATAATGATAGCCATCATCAAAGAAATTCTTAAAATTTGCTTAACGGGATCAAAGAAGTTCTTAAAATTTTCTTAAGGGGATCAAAGACTTGTTATCAAAATTTGCTTAAGGGGATGTCTTAAGGGGATTGCCGAACCTATTGGATAAAGAAAGCCATCATCATCTTCTCAAGGTACTGTTAACTTATGTTTAGTCTCCACACAACAAGCCAACCAATATTCTATTTCCACTTCATTCTCCTCAGGCACAACAATAGCATACACGTGTCCTGCAAACAATTTTTGATTCAATAACTTGCACATGTCCATAAAATTTGACCAATTTACATACATGCATTCAGATGTATACATATAAATAAATAAATAAAAGCACTACAAAATAGTAATGAAGTGAAATAAAATAAAATAATTTGAATTAAATTACCTTCTTGTACAAGGTCTAAAACACGGTCATAATCGTCTGATGTAAACAATTGATCATTGTCTTCAATTGTTGTTTCATATTGATCATGTGCTTGTGCAGGTGTCAACGGCCTTTGCTTCCACTCTTCAACCCATTATGTATTCTCACATGCTTCCCAATCTCCTGAAATACAAAACTGACAAAAACATGCAAGCTCCCTTGTCCAGATAGTCCATGTACTTGCATTCAAACTATTAAATGAATGCCATTTAGTAGATCCACTGATTTTCTCGCAATCAAGTCTAGGTAGAATGTTTTCTTCTTCAACCAACCAAAAGAATCAGTTAACTATAGAGTACTCGCTTGATCCAGGTGTACATAATCTTGTATTACACCAATCCACAATCCCACGTGCATCTTTAAATTTTACTGCATCCTCAAATTTCAATTGTTGTCTACCAAGAATTCTTTTAACACATGCACCAACTCCATCATGTTCTCCTTTACCATGCCAGCTTCAAAAAAATTTCACATATGTTGGACATTATGTTCCTTATGAACCCTACTTAACCAACAGATTATTCGATCATTCTTGAACTTCCCCGTACAATTATCTGACCATATGAGATGTTCTATCATCTGGATTCCTCTTTCTCTTAAATTTGTATAAAATATATTGAAACAATATTGAACAAACTTTGACGAGTGTAACCGGTTGTCACTCAAATAGAAATGATACTCCCTCAAAACTTTTCTATCATCCTCTATGCTATCATCTGCATGTCTATAAATAATATGAACAAACATAGCCACTTGTACTAAATTGTAATATTGTGATTGGATTTCCTCTTGCGGAGCTAAAGTATAGTTTTCCGGAAAATCAACCACTGATAGTATAGTACCAACTAGAAATGTGTTTCTACATGCACGAAATTGTCCATCAAGCCATCGAGCTTGTTGAGAGTGCTTGACATATTTTAGTACAATCTTACTCTTAAATTCTGATATGAATGCATGTACACTAACCTTTTATGTAATTAAATCACAACACTTTCCAATTTTTCCATCTTTTAAAGAATATTCAACATCTTAAATATTTTAACATCCACTAATTGTTGTCCAAAATCATTTTCAACACTTTCATGCATACAAACTCTTAAGAAAGAAAGATTGCCACAACTAGTGCATTGTCCAGCAATAAATGAACTTAAATAAAATAATTTCCCATTAGATCTTTCACAAAACAAACTTGATATAAACTCTTTTATTGTTTCAGGTAGCATATATTAATATCACATTCCTGTATAATCATGTTAGTATGTAAAGTACAACGTATATATCAAAACACATCATAATAATAATGAAATTGAACATGCATTTTATAACAACAAGATATTCGTTGTTTATTAATATTTACATATCATGGTTTACATTTTTTAAAAAATCTTTAACTTATTCTAATATTACCAGGTGACACTAATTCACCACAATTTTTTTATAAAATTTAGTTTGCGTTGTATCTAATAGGTGTTTTGGATGGGGATCACGAACTTTAGACCCCACTCTTAATTTTAAAACATCTCTAGCATTAAATGATACCCTAGTATTATCATGCCAATATTTTTTGATCAAAGATTTGATTTTAACATTCAGTTTCATGTCAGATCTCGAGAGTCAACCACTAAAACTCTAACATTGGTTGATTGGATCATTTTCTATACTTTCCATTCTTTTTTCCGCTCTTACCAATGTTTTAGGATGTATTTTTAGAATTCCACTAATATTGCTTACCATTCTTCTATCCAAAGTTGCTTTATTGACTATAGCAGTTGTTGTAGCTCGTCTTGCTGCATTCTTATCTTTAGATTGACTATTCTTTCCAATAGATTCAATGGCACTAGCAATAGTAGACATAGCATGTTTTAGTGATTGATCTTTTCTTCTTGGTTTAACAAAAATGCCTAACATTTTCATTACTTTTCTCATTTTCCACATTCTCATTAATTGCATCATTAGTTGACATTGAAATGATAGTTTTTTATGATAAAAAATCTTTGTATAATCTATTGGCATGTGTTCTTATTTGCCTCCAAGAAATCTTACCAGGAAGATTATCCAAAACATCTTTTTCAATTTAAAAAAAAATTCTCATTTTCAACATCACATCTTGAATTTTTATTTTCATTTTCAATTTCAAAACGATTTTCATTTTCAACAACAAAATAGTTTTCATTTTCATTTTCAACAAAAGGATTTTCATTTTCATTTTCAACAACAAAGCAGTTTTCATTTTCATTTTCAACAAAAGGATTTTCATTTTCATTTTCAACAACAAAACAGTTTTTATTTTCATTTTCAACAACATTTTGTCTCAAATCTTGATCTCTACGAATATTATCAATCTCAACATTGTTATATCCAGCTTCTTTTAAATCTCCTATCAACACTGTTTCTATTTCATTCAAAGGTGGATTTGAAGACATACTTAGATTTGTACCTATTGAAACATTCTCCATAGCATTGAAAGAGGGATTTGAAGACATACCAGGAGTAGTTTGTATAATTGTATTAGTTTCCACATTCACCTCTTGCAAATTTACATCCTCTACATCCATGGTCTCCTCAATATTTTTATCTTCAATAGTTGTGGAATTGGATGCTTCAGCATTATTCATTGATTGAATCTTTATTCTTCTATCTCTTTGTCTTTTTGCCTCTTTCTCTCTCTTTGCTTCAATTTCTTCAGGGGTCAATAGCTTCCTATCTTTCCTCGTATTACAAGTTTGTGATCCCATGATTAAAAAATTATGAAGTATGTACAAATGAATGTCAAAAACTTGAAAGCCTTCCTTCTTTTTTTAAGTCCTTCAAACAAGCAGTAATTCAACAAAATTTCACTCAAACAGTGTCTCAATGATGGCTCCTTTCAAAATTTAAACAAATTCCCAAGTTGATGGACCTACAGAAGACAAAAGATGGTAAAGAATGTTGCAAATGTCATTTTCGGTCGTACAGAACAAGTTGCAGGACTGACAGTGACAGTCTTATTAAAAAAAGGTCAAATAGTAAACAGGATCCCATTATAGACAAGATCCCGTTTACCAAACAAGATCCCGTTACAGACGGGATCCCATTTACTAAACGTGATCCTACTTTGTTCTGTACCGATAGAGTAAGAAACGAGATCCTGTTATTTAAAATTTGAATTTTAGGCTTATGTTTTGCTTTGTAACCTAGTTTGGGAAAAGCTTTGGGGACCCGAACCTAACCTCTGGACCTAGTTTGACCTGCAACTTGAAGGTCCTATCAATGTCACAACAAAATAGTGACTTTGGGCATATGTCTGATGGCCCTTTTTGCAATTTTTTTGACAAAATTAAAAGTGATTATAGATGAGACAGTGTAGATTCCAAATATGTAATTTTTTTACAATTAGATTATTTTTTATATTTTTTAATTAATTTATGATGAAATAGGTCCATAAACTTGAATTATCAAGGTTTTTTAGTATTTTAATAATTTTTTATTAAAATATTTTTTTGTAAAAAAAATGTATGAAAACATACTTTAGACAATTCTTTTCAATTTAAAAAAAATTCAAAAAATGTTAAGTTTAGGTCATCTTATGCGTGACTTACACGTCGATTTTTTAAAACACCAAATTTAGCCAATAAAAATTTAACAAAAAAAAAATATTAAATAAAAAATCACAAAAAAAATAGAAAACGTGCTTCATTGAGTTACAAACTTTTTCCCAAAAGGATTTAGAAAAATATGATTATTTAGGTCAAAATATGGATGATGTACACGTGCATGGTATAGTAAAAAAAAAGTGACTTTTAAACAGTGGTTTTTAGAAACACTTATTGAAAATCAATTTCTATCATCTGGGTATTAAAAAAATTACATATTTAGAAACTAGACTCCGAGTACTACATTTCATATTTATTGACTTTTTTTCAAGATTCCACCTTTAAGTGCTTCAAATTTTTAGGTCCAATGTGACAAAGTTTGAAAATTAGGAAAAGCATTTCCACTTTTTGGCCAAAACGTGGACTCGACTTCTTGCACACACCCTTATTTTATAGTTGATAGTCCAAATAGCATCATGTCATCAGTAAACTACAAGTGAGAAATAGTATTTACATTATCAATGATTCTAATTCCTTTCTAAATTCCTATTTCCCTAGCTGCTTAGATTGATCTCCCTAGAGTTTCTTCCATGATGGTGAATAAGAAGGGTGAGATAGGATCTCCCTATCGAAGGCCTCTTGAAGTACTGAAGAAAACTTGTGGGCTCCCATTGACTAAAATAAAAAATCTAGGACTAGAAATGCACTTTAAGATCCAATTTATAAATTCTTTACAAATATCAAATTATCCATAACTTTGATGAAGAATCTCCAATTGACCCTACCATACACCTTTATATTGAGCTTAATCATCATAATGTATTCCTCGTTTTATGTAATTGTGTGGATTTCCTCATGTGCCACAACAATACAATCTATGATTGACCTTCTAGGAACAAAATCTCTATGCTCTTTGGATATGATCTCTAAAAGATAAGCTTGAGCCTATTAGCCATTGCCTTAAATATGATCTTGTATAAAGTTTTGCATAGGGAGATAGGGAAAAAAAAATTAAATGTTTTAGTTGTGTTCTTTTTAGATATTTTTTCTTAGATTCTTTTGTAGCCTCCCAAACCTCCTTCACAATAATATTCTAACATTTATTCAAAAAGTCTTGCTAAGAATTTGTTCTGTCTAAGGGCTTTATCAGGATGCAATTGGGAGATTGCTAATTTGACTTCTTCTTAGGTAAACAAAGCCATCAATATTTTGTTCTGTTCTTCCTTCAAAATATTTGGGATGAAATTGAGTGCTTGGTTCTAAAGATTTAGATTTGATCATTTTCAATCATTAAGGAGGTTTTGCAAATAATTGATTGCATCATCACCAACTTCTATGATATTATTTGTGAAACTTCCATCCACCTTTCTAGTTTTAAGAATTATGTTATGTGGTGACCTCCTTATTTTGGTTGAGTTGTGGAAGAATTTGGTGTTCTTGTCTCCCTCTTTGAACCATGTCTTCATGGATTTCTACCTCCAATATATTTCTTCCCTTTCTAACTTTATAACTATGAAATTATAAATTTCTCTATATAGATATTTTAATACATGGGTATGTGCATGGAAATGGGGGACCAAAAGGGGGTCATAAGTGGCCACTTTTTTTAAAATTAGTAAAAACTAATCTTGGATGAGAAATTGAAGATAGCCACACTAAAAATTAGAAGATGTGATAAGACTAATATTTGTAGTGCTTGGAATCTAGTTTCTAAACTACTATTCTTTCTAAAAATGGTGGAGATTAAGAGGTTCAAATAGGGGGAGCACACAAAGTGCTCCTATTTTTGTTAGAAAAATATAACATAGTGTCTGGTGTGCTCCCCTAAAATATTGACTTTTTTTGAAATATTTCACAAATCACTTCAGTGAAAAATTAGCTAACATCATGTAGTTTATGCCTAATTTTTTTGTTAATTTTTTAATGAATACATGTTTTTTTTATGAATTTTCAAAGTGGACACATCTTGAAAAATAAAAATTTGAGCATGCTCCCCCCTAATTTTTTTTGAAAACTAATCAAAAATTATTATTTTTTCAATGTGTATAGTATTGAGTCTAGAATCTAAAAATGTAATTTGTTTCAAGTTTTGATAAACATGTAAAAAATGACACCAAAAATACTATACATAGGTTTTTTGAAAAAAAGAACACATTAGCAAAAGAAATTCAAGATGGAAACCTTAATGTTACCATATTTTTGAAAAAATACATGATTAGAAAGCTACTAAAAAACTTGAAGTAATCCTAGAATTTTTTCATAAAAACGTGTAAACCCGATGGAGAGCATGCCCAAGATTTGGTTGATTTTCTAAGTTTTGTTGAAACAAGTCCTTGGCATCCAAAAGGTATGTCCAACCCTTTGGGTTGGATTCCCAAGGAAAATCCAACCCTTAGGGTTGGAATTCCCCAAAGCAGTAAAATGTGTGCTCGTGTTATAAAATGAGCATGCTATAACACGCTCATGTTTTGTATCTATTGAATTTTTTGCATGTCTTTCTCTGTCTCTCTCCCCTATCTCTGTCTCTCTCTCCGTGCCTCCCTCCCCCTATCTCTCTATCTCTCCTTGTATCTCTCCTTTCTCCCTCTCTCCTTGTCTCTCTCCCCTGTCTCTTCCCCCCCTCTATCTCTCCCTCTTTATCCCTATCTCTATATCTCACATCTCCACCATCTCTCTATCTCTTTATCTCCCTTCTCTATATATCTTTCCTCTCTCCCTCCCCCATCCTCTCCCCCTCTCTCTATCTCTATCTATCTCTCCCTATATATATATATATATCCACCTCTCTTTCCCCTCTATCTCTCCCTCTCTCTATATCTCTCAATCTCCTTCTCTCTCTCTCTTATTAGTGTAGGTTTTTATTTCCTAGATGGGTTATTTATTTTTTCCCTTTTATTCCTAAGTTTTTCTTACACTTCTATTAATCTCGCGTAGGTTAATAAAGCATGCTTAATTAGGTGAGTGGATTATGAGGTGTCACCCTCCTACATGTGAGCATCCATTAGCTATCTTAGGAAGATACTTTGCTATCTTTAGTCTGATAGATGGTTGCTCCTCATTGGTCGGTGTTGCCACCTCCTTCTTCTCCCTAGTCTATATAAGCATGCTACCTGGCTTGTATTTTGCATATTTTAATTTTGCATCCTCTTAATGCTATTTATCTTCTAGAATTTGCATTAATCTCTTGGAGACTAACTCTATGTTTCTATTTTGATTTTATATCATTTGCATTCATAGTTTAGATATCTATTCTTTTGTAGTAGTTTTCTGAGTCAATCATCTTTTCAGATTCTAACATGGTATCAAAGCTATTCTATGTGCAAGAATAGATTTTAGGTTCCTTATTTGAGATATTCTGGGGGGGCTAATAAAGCTTTGTTGCAAGTTTTCAAAAAACCCAGTATGCTCTTCTCTTGCATCTTCGGATGATCTGGAGAATCAAAAAAGTTTGAAGGAAACATTTTAACCTCTTGGGTTTACATATGTGTTTTGTGAGATCTAAGTGATTGCAGCATTTATAGTTATACTGGTGGTATTTTTGGGTGTTCCAATTCATCTAGGAGGCTCAAGAAAGTCAAGATTGGCTTTTGTTTCACTGAAATCAGAGATCATTTGACACAGTTGTGGAACTGGGGTTTCATGCTTAGATCTTAAAATCAACTTTCAATTTGAGCACTTTCAGGCCAAAAGGACCCTTCCATTGCGTCTGGAAGGCCTCACAGTAAATTTTGATATATAATTTGCCCAGTTTCAGTGTCGGGAGTTCGAAAAAAAAAAAAATTGCTAGGGGCCATTTTGGCCCCCCAGCACGCATTTTTGTGCAAAAAATTGTAATTTCTTACAAAAGTTTTTGAATTTTAATTAAAAAATGTCAAAATATATATATATATAAAGTGCTTGTCAAAGTGCTTTAAGCGCTGTAAAAAAAAAGGTCAACTCTTTTTAGGGACTGTAAGCACAAAAATCACGCACAGCCTCCACGAGGACCCCTATGATTATTCAAATCCTTGTCACATACATGTAAGTGTAAAATAATGTCTTTTAAGAAGAAAACCTCTTGATGACGTGTCCTCTTTCTTGTCTTGTGTTGCTTCTTCTTTGTTGTTTTCTCTCTCCCCGTTTGCGATGCTTTTCGACACTTGTTGCGACACTTGTCGACTTGCATTTTCTGAGATTTCAACCTTGCTCCTAAGCCTTTTGAGTGTCTTGTAGGTGAGTTGTCATCTCTCCCCTATGTTTTTCATCTTGTACACCTCCTAGAAGCCTTCTAGAGGTCTCCCTATCCATCTCCCACTTTCAGTTTTTAGTTCTGCCAAACTAGTCCAAATCTCCCCCTATTATTTCCAGATCTCCCCCGAGAGATATTGTAGGTGCAAGTGGAGATTTGGTTTCTTGCACGTGACTGACCTGTTTCCGAAGGCCAACCCCTCCTTTTATTCTCTCCTTTCATCTCCCAACCTAATTTTTTGCATTAGACCCTGTCCAGTCCAAATCTCCCCCGAGCGACCTAGGGTCGCCCCCCGGGCGACCCTGCCATTTTTCTAGCCACAGAAAAAACTTGAGTTTCTCACTCGTTTTTGCTCCATTTTCACCTATTTTTCTTCCAGTTTGCATGGTTTTTGATGCCTAATATAGAGTTAATTATTTCATGTACCCACACATGCATAATTATCTCTATTTGATCTCAAATTAACTCTTCAATCATTCCCATACATTCCCTCATCTCTAATTCTTCTTCAGTGATAAGCTATCTTTGCTTTATCACTCTCTAACCAATTGAGTTCATTGGGTAATCAATCCAATGAACACCACAATCAATCCTTGTTAACACATCAATCAAATGAGTTAACTTCTCAATCAATCCCATTCCTCAAACTTATAAATACACCTCTCCCTCAAGCACAAAGGAAGGCAAATTCATTGTTCACGCATCTCTTGCTAGTTTTTGCTCTCCAACTTAGAATTCAAATGCTCTTACAGGACAAAGATGCCTTTTTCTTTATTTGTCCAATCAAGCAACATTATGTTGCTTCATTCTATGCCATTGTGCTCAACCAAAGCTCTCATTGAGCTCATACAAGCTTCATCAAAACTTCTTTTTACTTCTTTGTTTCATTTTGTACTCAAGAGGATCTCCTGCTACCACAAAAGGACTCAAGGTTGCCAATATCAAAGATTTTTGAGGGTAGTGGAGTCACACAAATATTTGTTTATGTCATGTTCCTTCATTGTTTTGTTCAATTTAATAATAATTAGAAAACCAAATTTGCTCTTGCGAATAGTAAAACATTGTTTTTTCCTTTATAATTAGATCTTGCATGTTAGATTAGTTGTTTTCATATTTCTAGATCTAGATTATTAAAAGAAGCATTTTCCTTTTCTTTAGATTAGATTACTTCTAAATCATCGAAAACCCAGAAAACATAAATTAACTTTGCATCAGAAAAATCATATTAGATTGCATACATAATTCCCTTTCATAGATTAAAAGCACCTTTTTATTTCCAAAATACTAAAAACAAGCACAAAAAAAAATATTTTGCATATCATTTAGTTTGCATGCATATAGAACCCCTAGAATAGACAAAATTGCAAACCCTTGATACTTTCACAAGGTAACCACGGTTAAAAAGATCCAATCAAACCCTCGATACCATCACGAGGTAAAAATAAGTCAAACCCTAGGTCAACTAAACCCTAGGCCAAAACCCTAGATCTAGTTAAGGTTAGCAGTCACACAAACTACCTCTATCCTGATTCATGAATGTGCTTAGGAGTGAGAGAAGAGTGGGTGAGGGCTATCCATGATGAGATCCAAGAGATCCATCCAAGACTACAACAAGAAACATTTGTTCTACCACAAGGAGACACATTTGTCCTCTTATTGTTAGAAGAAACTAAACAACGCCAGATACAACAAGAACTCATTCAATGCATACAAAGACAAGAGAACATAAACGAACAAAATCACTTACCCACATAAAGGTGGAATCTGAGAAACCCAAACAGGAGAAGAGAAACCAGTGACCCTTTGGGTCATAGGGCTATCTTAACTACAACTTCAATCGAACGAAACATTCAACTTAGCACACAACAACAAAGGCAGCGGTACTTGCCGACCCCTCTCTACGAAGTCCAGCTCTCCAATGAGCTAGACCCCCATCGTGTCTCTCCTCCTCTCGACTGGCTACTTCCACATGAGCGAGAGTGATGTGGCAAATCACCCCATGGCAAGGAGGGAAGGGTCCGTGTGCATGCGAAATCTGACCTGACAGCCCCAGGCAACCGGAGTCATGATTTTGAACGTTGATGAAGGGGCTAAATCATAAAACACACAACAACAGAAATTGCACATAGAAAATAGAGATGTTCTTTTATTGATTTGGACAACACATTACATTATAGAAGCTCAAATACAATCAGAGGTATCAACCCTCTGCAGGCTGCAACACATTACAACTTCCTCTCACAAGACTTTGGAATGATCTACCTTCTGTAACCCCAAATCTTCTAGGGTTTATGTTTTCCCGCCTAGTCTTGACTCTACACTTTCCCCCTTAACTCTACTACTGCCCAGGGTTCCAAAAAAAGTTATTAATAGCCTTTTTGGCAGCCAACAACCTAATTTCAAAATTTGCATCTCCCTCCAAAAATAAGTCAACTTCTGGGAGCCATAACTTTTGATCTGGGTGTCCGATTAACAAACCGTTTATGCGTTGGAAAGCTCGCAGAGTTCTCTACGCACTAAGAACCTGCTTTGCCAGTTCTGGCCATTTTAGGGCCCGTACGGGGCCGTTTACTGCCTCAAACCTAAATTTGAATAATTTTTAGGCATTTTTTAGGAAACAGAAACTTTAATATCTTTCAGCTCGCAGATCTTTGCGTGATCCCTTCGCCAAAGGTCTTATTTTTTAGTTATGAAGCTTCCTCTAAATTTTCACTTCAGTCTATACCCAAATGCAAACTCTCTAAAAATAGCAGGTTGGAAAAACTAAAAGTTCTACACCATTATTCAAGCAATTATGGAACCAGAACCACAAATTTGAAAAGAAATGGAAAGAACATCAACAATTTTGAAACACATCTCTTTTTGGTGATGCAAGATTACCCTTACACCACTGGATGCTCCTACATCAGACGCCCAAGGTAATTTGAGAAGTGACCCTGTCACGTCTCAGGTGTTTGTGTGAAGAAAACCCAAATAGTCAACCTCTATCTTAGACAACCAAGAAGAATATTTAACAGGCCTTCCTTTCCATTTCACCAGGTATTCTTCATATTGCCTGTTTCGAGTACGTCTTCCCACACGGATATCCAAGATCTCTTCTATCTCCTCTATTGAAGTAGATGCTGAAATACTCCACTACTCCTCTGTTGGTCCATCCTCTGTTCCACCTTCATGATATTCTAATAAATCAACAATGTTGAAAACAAGGGAAATGTTGATCCCACTCGGCAGCTCTACCTCATATGCATTTCTTGAATCATGTTTCTTCAAAATTTTGCATGGTCCAAATTTCTTCATTTTAACTTATTGTATGTTCCAATTGGGAACCTTTCTTTTCTCAAGTGAACCATGACTTCATCTAGTACCTGGAATTCCTTATATCTCCTCTTCTAATCTGCCTTAACCTTGTACTGAATATTCATCTTATTAATGTGCTTTTTTACCTCTTCATGCAAATTCTTCAGCCTCGGCACTTGTCTTTTCTCCTTTGTCCAGATTCCTTAACTATGAAGCTCCCATATACAATCTGGAATGATGATTTACCAATACTCCTATTGACAAAATTGTTGTAAGCAAACTCTGCCTGTGGTAAAATCAAATCCCATCCCTTGGGCTTATCTCCTACTAAGCATCGTAGCAGGTTACCCAAACTCCTATTCACCACTTTGATCTGTCCATCAGTCTATGGATGGTGTGCAAAACTAAACTTCAAATCTATCTTCAACTTCTTCCACAATGTCCTCTAGAAATAACCAACAAACTTGGTATCTCGATCTAAAACTATGCTCTTTGGTAGACCATGTAATCACACCACCTCCCTGAAAAATAACTCTGCAATATGAATAGCATCATTAGTCTTCTTGTAAGGAATAAAATGTAACATCTTCAAGAATCTGTCCACCACCACAAAAATGGAATCATGCCCTCTCTGTGTCCTTGGTAAACCAAGAACAAAATCTATACTGATATCATCCCATGGCTTCTCTGGTACAGGTAATGGTTGATATAGCCCTATAGTCTAACTTGTTCCTTTTGCCATCTGACACACTCTGCAACTCTACACAAATTTCCTCACATCCTGCTGCAACTGTGGCCAATAATAACTTTCACCAATAATAGCAATGGTCTTATCTCGACCAAAGTGTCCAGCCAATCCTCCACTATGCTTCTTCTTAATCAGGTTCTCTCTCATGGAACTCCTTGGAATGCACAATTGGCTTCCTCTAAATAACATGCCATCTTAGATTATGAAATCCAACCATTTTGTCCTGTCCAAAGTAGCAGGTTTCATACAAGCTTTCCAGGCCTCTGCAAAATCTAGATCTTCAGGATACAAACTTTTGAGCTCATCAAACCCAACAACCTCTATCTTCATTTCTGTCAACAAATTTTGCCTTCTGCTCAAGGCATCTGCAACTCTATTGGACTTCCCACTCCTGTGCTTCAAAACAAAAGTATAGCTCTGCAAAAACTCAACCCATTTTAAGTGTCCTTAATTTAACTTCCCTTGACTATTAAGATACTGCAAAGCCTAATGATCAGTATATAAAACAAACTCTTTTGGCAACATATAATGTCTCCATTTCTTCAAAGCCTGAACTATTGCATAAAATTCCTGATCATAAACATAATACTTTTTCTTGGCATCATTAAGCTTCTCACTAAAAAAGCCAATGGGCTTACCTTCTTGACTCAAAAAAGCTCCTATAGCACTACGACTAGCATCACAATCTACCTAAAACACCTTATTGAAATTTGGAAGTACCAAAACAAGTTGCTCTGTGACTTTCTACTTCAATGTATCAAAGCTTTTGTCTACTCCTTTAGTCTATTTAAACTCTTTTCTATCCCCTAGCATTGTCTCTGTTAGGGGTGCACAAATGATACTAAAATTCTTGATAAACTTTCTGTAAAAACTTGCCAAACCATGAAAAAGATCTTACCTTGGAAACACTCCTCGGCGTAGGCCATTCAATGATAGCCCTAACCTTCTCTAGCTCCATCTTAAGACCTTCCTCTAAGACAACAAATCTTAGGTATACCAACTCCTTTGCAAAACTACATTTCAACAAATTCTCCTCCCTCATCTTCTCTAAAATTCTTCTGATATGCATCAGATGCTCATCCCAAGTTTTACTAAAAATTAAAATATCATCTAAATAAATAATAACAAAACTTCCCAAAAATTCTTTCAGTACCTCGTTCATGAGCCGCATGAATGTGCTCAATACATTAGTTAGCCCAAATGACATGACTAACCACTCATATAAACCTTCCTTTGACTTGAAGGCTGTCTTCCACTCATCTCATTCTCTGATACGGATCTGGTGATACCCACTCTTTAGGTCAATCTTCGTGAAGTACTTGGTTCCACTCAAATAGTCCATTATGTCATCCATTCTAGGCAATAGAAATTTGTACTTGACTATGATCTTATTGATGGCTCGAGAGTCTATACACATTCTCCACTCTCCATCTTTCTTTGGTGCTAGTACTGCAGTACCACACATAGACTTAGGCTCTCTCTTATCAATCCCTTCCTCAACAACTTCTAAACTTGTCTATTCAACTCTTCACTCTATGCTAGAGCCATTTTATGGGCTACCTTATTCAGCAAACTGGCTCCTGGTATTAAATCTATTTTATGACTTATCTTCCTCACCAGTGGTAAACCTTCTGGTACATTATCAAAGACAATATATTGAAATTCTTCCAACATTTTTGAGACTTTTTCTAGTACATCTTCACATTTCTCTTGACTAATCTTAGGAATCAATGCAAAGCAATGACGCTCATGCTTCATACCCTCCAAAAATTTCCTACCATCTACCAAGCAAATTCTGGCAGTACTACATACCTTTTCTTCCACCTCCTTTAAGGGTTTCAACTTATGACAAACTCCATCCTTTGTTAGGGAATATGTGTTTGCATGGCCATCATGGACAGTGCTCCTATCATACTGTTACGGCCTCCCCAACAACATATGACATGCATCTATTGGTATGATATCATACAGCACCTCATCATTGTAGTCTCCAATCTTGAACTTCACTAAACACTACTCATTGACCAAAGCTCTATGGTCCTTCTGCAACCATGCAATCTGATATGGATGTGGATGCTTTCTTCTTGTCAATTTCAACTTGTCAACCATCTCCTTGAAACAAGATTATCAGTGCTTGCATTGTCAATAATAATATCACAATATTTACCTTCACATTTGTACCTTGTGCGGAATAAACTCTTCCTCTGATTGGGTTCTTTCTCCTTATTCAACAAAGTTCTTCTAACAACTAGGGTTTCTCCCCTTTCAACATCTTTAGAGTGTTATATCAAGCTTTTGGAAACATTGTGAGTAGCTTATTTGGATCGACCTTTCGGATCACACTCTGTGATCCATCATTAGGAAGAAAAGAAGAGAAAACATAGAGTTGTAGTTGCAGAGATAGTGCCTTTAAAAGAGAGAAGGGGTGGGGGGAAAGGGTGGGCATGGGTAACCGTGCAACTCGTGCATTATATTTAGGTCTTCTATTTGTCCTTCCTTGATGTTGTGGACACTCGTATGCTCAATTTCCTTCTTCTCCACATTGGAAACAGGTTCCTCTAAAACCTCCTCTTCTAGGTCCTCGCCTAGGTCTACCTCTTCCTCTTCCTCTTTGCTCACCATTGTTTTGGTCACGAGGGCAGTAGGCATTATCCCCTCTTTGATTTCAACTAGTGCCAACTTCTTCACTTTTCTTTTGATCTTCATTACGACCTCCATAGGGTCTTCCACCAGTCCTTCTGCCTTAACCTCTTCCCCTTTGCTTGCTATCAAATTTTTTATTCAGCTTCTCTTCCACCTTTAGGGAAAACTAGTACGCATCTTCTATGGTGGTCATTCTAACTAGGCTCATCTCCTCTTGAATACTCAACCTCAACCCATTAATGTAATGGGCTTACCTTCTCCTTGTTGGGCTCTGCATGGCCTGTCCTAATAGTAATTTTATAAAACTCTTTGTATACTCTTTAACAGAAGTGTTACCTTGCTTCAGTCCTTGCAGCTTCTTCAGCAACTCCATCTCATAGTCCACAGGAATGAACTGCTTCTTCAGTTTCTCCACCATCTGATCCCATCTAGTGATCTTTCCTTTTCCTCTTCTATTTCTCTCTAATTGGACCTCCTTCCACCAAATACTGGCATGGCCCTTCAACTTTGTTTTTGCAAACTTGACCTAATCTTCATACTCGAAATACTCCTCCATGTCATTGATCCAATCAATAAGCTGTTCTAGATTCAAATCTTTAGAATATATAGAAACTTTGATCCTAGGCCTCTTTCCAATCTTAGAAATGGCCCTCAGCAACCTAACTTCTGCAAGATCTCCTGTAGCTTCTTGTTCTTCCTTAGATGGCTCTTCTTCAGCTTCATCTTCACTTTCTTCTCTTGTTCTCGACTCAAACCCTCTTTGTAGCTTCTCTTGCAATGCATCGATTTTCCTTTGCAGGGCTCTAAAACCCTCTTCCATCAAAGCATTCCTCCTAATACAATTTCTTCATAGAGGCATCTTGATCTCTATAGCAAACTGACAACCTTAGGTCTTGGTGCAAACTGCCTCATGGTCGGTGATCTATCTACACACTCAGGAACCTGGCTTTGATACCACTTGATGAAGGGGGTAAATCATAAAACACACAACAACAAAAATTGCACACAAAAAATAGAGATGTTCTTTTATTGATTTGGACAACACATTACATTACAGAAGCTCAAATACAATCAGCGGTATCAACCCTCCACAAGCTGCAACACATTACAGCTTCCTCTCACAAGACTCTAGAATCATCTTCCTTCTGTAACCCCAAATCTTCTATGCTTTATGTTTTCCTGCCTATTTTTGACTCTATACTTTTTGCCTTAACTCTGCTACTGCCCAGGGTTCCCAAAAATGGTTATTAATAGCCTTTTTGGCGGACAACAACCTAATTTCAAAATTTACATCTCCCTCCAAAAATAGGTCAACTTCCGAGAGCCATAATGTTTGATCCGGGTGTCCAATTAATGAACCGTTTTATGCTCAAAAAGCTCGTGGAGTGCTCTACGTACTAAGAACTAGATTTTATAGTTTTGGCCATTTTTGGGCCCGTACAGGGCTGTTTAGTGCCTCAACCCTGAGTTTGAATAATTTTCAGGCGTTTTCGAAGAAACAAAAACTTTAATATCTTTCAACTTGCAAATGATCTTTGTGTGATTCCTTCACCAAAGGTCTTTTTTTCATTTATGAAGCTTCTTGTAAATTTTCACTTCAATCCGTGCCCAAATGCAAACTTTCTAAAAATAGCAGGTTGCTATTTTTAGTAGTTTAGAAAAATTGAATGTTCTACATCATTATTCAAGAATTTATGGAACCAGAACCACAAATTTTGAAAATAAATGGAAATAACATCAACAATTTTGAAACAAATCTTTTTTGGGGTGATGCAAGATTGCCCTTACACCATTGGATGCTCCTGCATCAAGCGTACATATTTTGGTGAACCCAACGTGAAGAGCAAAGCCTCTTGTTTATGCTTTTTGCGTCCCATTACGTGGATCTCATTTCCATCATCATTCACATACGACGTCAGCTTCACCACACATTTTGGTGAACCTGACGTGAATTATCGAATCTTTTGGTTTTGTAGTTCGTACTTCAAACGTTTCAATATAGTTAACAAAAACTTCAAAACATTCTTTCACTACTCTGCATATCTGCTTCAGCTTCTATCGCTTATGCCATTATCCATTCCATTTATTCTATGGTGTCTATGGCACCCCTGACAGAACCTTACTTAAACCAAGGGAACATTCCCTCAAGAGAACTAGAAACTCCCTCATTTGATAAGTATGTGCCGCCGCATCCTGATGCGCCAATCACCAACTGTTATGACTACGAAGATTCTGATTATGAACAAGATCAAAGAGAATCTAGGCATACTCTATCTTTCAATAACCCAACTTGGGTAAACCACCTAGCTATACCAAATGCGCCACATAAAGGAAGAAGGATAAGGTCGAAGATACACCGACCCGAACAACCTTCCACAAGTACATCGAGTACTCAGCTTGATGAGGAAGTTAAATGGTTAGAAAAGCATCTGCAAGAAGCCAAAGATGCTCAAGAGGCATTCAGGATTACCTTGTGACAAGAACAAAGGGAAAATGTTGCACGTGAAGAAGCATATCACCATGAAAATGCTCAACGAGAACATCCTAGAAATGAAGAAACACCTAGAGCTGCTGCTCCTGCAGATTTAATCGCAACTCTAGTGTAGAGAATTAGAATCTTGGAAGCAGAGCAAGATGCTCCAGAAAGAAGGCAAAAGTACCATGAGCAGGACCACGGGGCATCACAAAATCCCCCTACCTCAATTACTATTCACAAAATGCTAGCAACGACATGTATGTCTGAATGGGAATCCTCATGTTCAAAACAATCAAACAAATCCAACAATAGGTTATCAAAACCCACCTACAGGGTTATTACTATCAACCCCACAATCTTAAAGTGCCTTTCCAGGGACATATCTTGAGTATTTGAAAGAACCTTTGGACCAAAGAATAAGAAGCATGCAACTACCTCGGCCATTGCCAGATCTCCTGAAGTTCAACAGAGAACGAGATCCAAATTCCCACATTAAAGCCTACACCATAGCAATAAGAGAACTCCTCCCTTGGGATGAGGTTGTAGCAAAAATCTTTCCAAAAACTCTTAAAGGCATCACTTTAGATTGGTATTATCATCTCCCAGAAGCTTTAATCCATTTGGTCAAACAGCTAATCAGAGAATTTGTCATGGCATTCGACATGAACAGACTCATTAAAACAAGGATTAGAGAGTTCTTCACAATGAAACAAGATCCAAATGAATCTGTAGCCCACTTTGTCACTCAATGGAGGCAAGTCCTCTATTCTTTGACTAGTGCTCCGAACATGGACCACTAAGAATTGTGCGATCTCTTTTTGCATGCCCTTAACAAGGACATGAGAGAAGATGCTCAAAATTGCCATATAAATCCTACGAGGAAGCATTAGAAAGTGCTTTGAGGATTGACCAAGCCACCATTGACAGTGGTAGAAAGGTTTATGGGTCAAACGGAAAGCTAACAAAGGAAGACATAGGAAACAATACCTCTGTCATTAAAATCCTTAAAAACAATAGGAGTACAACCATAGACGGGGTGACAGATCAACCCCCAATCAAGAAGATAAAAGATGATTACAATGGGAGAGATTACTATCCTCTTAACATAAATGCCATAGACTGACCTAGAAATAATGGGTACTACCCTCGAGACAATTACCAAAGTTGGAACCGCAGTGGAAATGAGAATGGAAATCATGGAAGATACAAGAGACCCCCATACGAGTTCAATCAATTTTGTTCTTATCATAGAACAAGGGGGTGTAGCATAGAATCTTGTAGAGAATATAATAGATTCATAGAAAGAATGCCAGAAGACCAACAATGTTTATTCATAGAAATGTTCTTAAACCCACAGGAGGTCACGCCAGATAACAAAGATACAAGACAAAATCAAGCTCCAATAGCACCGTAAAATGCAAACATGAGAATTTATCAGGACTCGTTCCCCATGCATAAAGACATAGAAATGATGAACCAAAACAAGACGACTCAGAGTGGTAAACCTGAAATCCCACCGCAACTGGGACAAAAAGGAGAAGCTAGGATGATGGGGTTAGTCGAGATTATGCACAATGAAGAAGAAGAGGAGGGTCATGAGGATGAAAATGAGCAAATACTATCATACGAAGGTATCATCTCAGTGGTAGAGCCAATACCACCTCCAATGAGACCTTATGAGCTCATAGAAGACTTAAAGAAGACATATGCTCACATTTCATTCATCGACTTACTCAGGAACTCCCCTTCACATCGCTCAGCATTACTAAAAGCAATAGGTTTAAAATAACTCGACCAAATTACGCCACCACCTAGTGAGTAAATCAATCATGTGGATTATGACCTCAGTCCACCAAATTTAGAACTCAAAGATCTAGGGTTCCTCTTAGATTTACAACAAATGCCTTTCGAGGTAGAGTTAACAAAAAAAGGGGATCCTGCACTATATCTTCAAGTGTGGATCTACGATACGTGCATCAAACAAACATTAATCGACAATGGGGCCATAGTGAATATAGTTCCCTTCTCCCTATTAGAGAGGATGGGCTATGGACACACAAATATCACCGCCTCATGAGATACTCTAAGCGGATATGATAATCTAAAAGTGGTCACCATAGGTAAAATTACTCTTCCAGTAACTTTGGGACCCAAAACCATTCCAACCACTTTCTATGTCATAGATCAGGATACAAGATATAACTTGATTCTTAGAAGGCCATGGATACACAGAATGAAAGTTGTGCCATCGACACTGTTTCAGGAAGCTCAGTTTTTACACTTAGGGAAAGTATATGTCGCAAAGGGAGATCCAGAACCTTTCAGTATGTTAAAATCAAACGTGCCAAACAAGCATATAGGTATCCCCATAGACTACGAACTCCCTACCAACAAGTTAACCATCCCTAATCCTATACCTTAGTCCATATGCATCAAACAAATGGAGGTCCCAGAAAAGACCATAAATGCTGCAGAGATCAAAACTTTAGAGAATGAGCCATTACAAAAACAAAAGGAAATGGTCCCTAAAGAAAAGACAATTGAGATCATGGAATTCATTGAATAGGATGGACCACTCTAATTCCCTCTAGAGGTACTCATGATTGATTTCCATGAGGCCTACAAACTCTTCCCCTGCATAGGGACGAAGGCTCATAGAACTGAAGAACCAATTTTCAAACCACTACATTAGATCTAAGAAATGTAGAACCACATGCTTTCTCAGACGCTAAGGAAGACATGATAGAAAGTTATACTCCACTATCACCAATAAACAAATCACGTGTCCCTGATACACCAGAAGAGACATAACCTTATGAGCCTCTCACACTGACAGAGGGTTCACATCAACCAAAAGCACCCATGGAAGAGGCACATTCTATTGACAATGAATCAACTAATGTCATAGGAATGCTACCTAGGATGTTCATGGTATCACAACTGGAAGATAAACCAACCACTTTTCCCTCGGTTCAATCAAATGAACTCGGTGAATGGGAAGCACCTCTAGTACAAATTGAAATGGTTAAAATACTTCCCGACGAAGATGAAGAAAGCAAAGGTATCTTTCACAGAGAATGGAAGATGAGAGTGACGATAGGTGTTGATGACCCTTTCATTTTCGAATTACCAAAAAGTTACATCGGATATGCCATGGATATAAGACAAGAACCAAATGGGAGGACAAGTATAAGATTTTTCCCTCTTGATGAGCAAAGGGAGCCACAAACTCCCCTAGAGTTGTTCCAATTTTTACAAATAATCCAAGAAAGACCAGATGTGAAGATCTATATGCAAGAAAAGTTCGACCTATTAGCAGAGCTATTGAGTTGTGACGAAGTCCTATATTGGACTCCTTCTCATCAACAAGCCTTTCGAGACATACTTCGTCTCACAATGCCAAGATAAACCACCGAGTTGGTAGCAATAGATTCAAATGACAAACCCTACAGAATAGGAGAACTTGTCTTGACAAGAGGTAGCATGAAGAATAAGAAAAGAAGATGAAAAAGAACTTTTTCAGAAGATTGGAAAGGTCCTTACATGGTCAAAGAAGACATCGAAAATGGTACCTATCTCTTGTGTACAATGGAGGGAGAGTAATTTGGTGAAATAGTCAACGCCTTTCACCTCAAGAAATATTATGGACCTAAAAACACCAAAAAAATCATAAAACATAAAAATACAAAAAAAATTTATAAAAAATCAAAATGTAAAAAAAAAACAATTTGTTTCTTGCATTTCTGCATCATTCTGTTCATGTTGCATTACTGTTAATGACTTGCTCTTGTATTATTTTCTGTTCAGTAAGGAGTCTAATGTTTCCCAGATATACATCATCCTTTCAGGACCTAGAGATTCCCCATTTTTCACAATCACCACTATCCCGCTTCATTCCCTGTGATTCTAATCAAACTCTCAACTTTACACTGATCCTAGTCTTTTGAGTCAAGATGTTAGGTCTAAACAAAGTCAGTATTCAAACCTACAGTGTTCAAAGGAAGATTGCAAGTAGACCTTCCAATTCTTCCCTAGTATTAAAGAAGTCCAACCGGATTATAAAATCTTTAGGTGGCGCTCAGCCCCTTATCTTTCTTGGCCAAAAACGTCAGGAAGATTAAAACTCTAAAGGAAGCAATCTAAGATTCTATTGAATAAAAAAATGAGTGATCAAAATAAGAGTGTCAAAAGTGAGAATTGAGAGATCAAAGCATTGCATATCAAAGTTTCAAAAAACATTCATTTCTTGAAAAGTCAAAATCCAAAAAAATGAGAAAAATCAAGTGAGGAAAATACAAAAAAAAAAGTGAAAAGAAAAAAAGAGATACAAAAAAAGAGTGAAAGAGAGAAGATTGTTGAATGTCTGTACTCTTGGGTGGAGATTAGTCTAAGCTCAAAGCCTCAAGGGTGAAATTCTAACAGAGAAAGAAAGGTACAAAGCACACACACACACTAGCTAAGCAAAACCAAAGAGTCTAGTAGTCTCTAGGATTATCTTCTGCCAAGGGACCCTTGTTCTTTCCCATTTATCCTTTACCCTAGGTCTACTTTTCTTTCCATCTATAATCTAAGTCTAGCGAACACCAATAAACTTTGCTACTCGTCTAAGTTGAAAGCTTGTCAACTTGTCTTATCCAAATAAGGATCGGTGTTTAGCCTTTAGCAAAGCCAAGTTTAGAAATGCTCCATTTTCATTCCCACTCCCCACTTGAGTTTCCCTAAATCCTATCTCACAGCCTTGAATAGGTCTCTTATATCAGGACAATTCGCAATAACTTGAATCAAAAATCGTATTTAAGAGCAATCATATTATTTGTCCCACATTACATTCATGCCAAAATCAGAAAAAGAGTCTCTAAGCAATAAAGTCAGATGTCATATCTCATGACATTCAGTAGAAGTAAATGTCTCATTTCAACATTTCTTGTGTTCCTACATTATCATATCGTAAACTGCATCTCATATATATGTCCCAAAAAATTACAAAAATATGTCATCGTTATAATACTTGCATCATTAAAAGAGTTGAAAAGGTCTAAAATAATTAAAAATTTCCCAAACCTCCAAACATGCGCAAGAGATGAGTACAAGATTCGATAGGTGGAAACCATAAAAGGATAAACTTTCATAGATACATCTGAAGTTTACATATACAAGGGTACCAAAGAGATAGGACAAAACACTCTCAAGAGAAGTAGAGGCTCCCCATGCAAGGGGGCACGATTTCAAGAAAGGAAGTCAAGGGCGGTTCCCTTCAATAGAACCCTCAGGACTTCAACTCCTTCATCTGCAAATACCACTCATCACTCCATGAGACCTATGAGAGTGAGGTGCTCTACTGTGAGCATGTGACTGTGAAGGATCTGTCATGCTAGCATCACGACATCCAACATTAAGGCGAGCCATCTCTCGGAGTACCTGATTCTCACCCTTAAGGGTGTCAACCATGGTCTTTAGCTCTGTATTCATCTGACATCCATGATAGACAAGAGAAAAAATGTTAGTGTGTCGCCCCATAGCAGGGGGCACACCAGGATCATCTAAAAGGTGATCACGAGGCATCCTAGTGAAGGGAAAAGCTAATACTAGACTTACGTGGATCACCGGGCTACTAATCAAGGTCAAATTGTTGCATGACCTCATCCAAATCAGGAGGTTGAGAAACAATAGGAGGACCCTTGGGGATATCGGGAGCATCATCTGAATCATCAATATAATCAAAATCCTCATCCTCGGGAGGGACCTCGTCTGACGAATCATCATCATTTGGAACATAGTCCTCGTTAGTAGATTCTGAGTCCACAGTTACAATCAGAGATCGAGAAGGAGTCCCCCTCCCTCCTCTTTGTCCTCATCTTGAAGCTCTAGTAATGAAGACTCCAGGAGTCAAAGGAGTCCAAATGACTATCCTTTGTCCAATCTCACCCATCTCCTGGACTGTCCTGTAGCATGTAGACACTGGGGGCAAGTCCTCAGGAATGTCCTCACCAAACTGATGTGGAACATAATCAACCCGATGGGCCTCAACTAGACCATTACGGTCTGAAAGCTCAAATACTCTGCGACAGTGCTCCCTGACCTCACCATCACGGGCCTAGGATCCCTCCATATCACGATAAGGATCAAAGATCATGTCCTCATCTATAAGAGTAGCAACAATGGGTAAAGAAGCATCAAAGTGACCAACATGCATCCACCTCGCTACTCTCGATAAGCATCTATCTAGCAATGGAATGAGCTTTTGATAGGGCCTCATGTGCTCAAATATCCATGTCATGATCAAAGAAGAGTGGCTAAGAGCTAGAGCCCCTCGCCACAAAATATGATAGAAGTCTTTGTAAACCATAGCCAAGATGTTCAGTCCCCAAGCGTAAACTGTGCCCTCCTTGATATCATGAATGATGGGTACCCAACACCATCTCAGATGAGCCGAGGCCTTGTCTCCTGACAGCCTCGATGCAATTAAACCAATTGGGAATCTCCTCAAAAGTGGAATGCAGAGGCGTGGCAAAGATGTGAACTGAACTCTCATCTAATCTCCAAGGTGATTAACCCCCATGAACGTAACCCATGAAGCCTTGTCCTCGAAGGACTTGCTAACTGGAAGAACTAAAGGCTGTCCTCTCATAGGAACCTTGACTATACAATGCATGCATCATAAAGAGTGATGGTCCACTCTCCTGAGATTTGCAGGAACCTAAATGTGTTTCTGTCTGCATCCCAGTAAGTCAAAATGTCATAGCATATATGAGACATAGGATGAATAACAGGCATATGGAAAACTCTAGCTAGACCTACCCTCTTCAGAATAGCACGATCCTTAGTACTCAACAAAGCAAACATCCCTAAGAGCCATCCCTACTCTTGGCAGGCATTCCATCAGATATGCATGTCCTACAAAATCAGAAGAGAACTTTAAATTAGATCTCGTAAACTCTTAAAAATCCCTAAAAATCATAAAACTGCAGAAAACCTTACACAAAAAAAGCGTATAAACCTTCAAAATTGCAATAAACAGGCAAATATAGTAGTCAAAACATGTCGGATCAAAGTGAAACAAGCATTAAACAACATGAAAATTCACTCAAAATCAGCCCAATAGGGTCGCCCCCAGGCAACCCAGGTGTTTTTCTGGATCTCCCCCTGGCAACCCTCCTGTCAGACAAGATCTCCCCTGGACGACCCTGCCTAACAAAAGGGGTGACCCTAGAGAAAGATCCCTCAACTAAAAATTGCTCTAAAAACTTCAATTTTCAACCAATTTTAGAAAATGAAAAACCAATCTTGCTCTAAACAACGAGACCGATACAATGCAACGGAGAAAATCATCAAAAATAGACAATTTTAAGAGATTTTTCATAAAATTCAAACTAGGGGTTAGAGAAGGGTTTTTCATTGATTGCATACCTGATGCAGAGAGTATAGATGGAATTGGATAGCGGATCAAAAAATTTACCCGTTGAATCTCTTGTAACATTGAACCCTTTGAACTCACTATCTTTGAGACCACATACCATCGGCGAGCTCAAATCCTATTGTGCCGACATACCGATCACCCCAAATACCCTTCAAACCACCACTGTCGGTGTGACTTAGATCATCAGCGGAACCTTATTCTCTTCTTCTGATGTGCCAATACACTTCAACCGTCAGTGTGACCTCCTTCGTCGACGGTCACCTTGTTTATCCTCTCGATATGCCGAGATACGTTGTCTTCGGCGAGACTCTTTACTATTAGCAAACACTTATCAACTCAAACTGATGCGCCGATGGGATTAACTTCAGGAAGACACCAACTATCACAGAGACTACACAAAATTTCACCGATAGTTACAGTTACACCGATCGGTGTAGCACAGGCGATCAGAGAGAGAACTTAAGACAAGGCTGACAGTGATAGTCAAGCTGATGGACAGAACACCATCGGTGAAACATACTCCATCACTGGAACACAAACAAGTTATGCCAAAGGCCTCGGTCTCACCGAAATTGACTTCATCTACTCTTTAATTGAACCCTAGCACATGAAGATGCTAGGCCGTCTACTATCCGCGCTCCTCAGTTTGGAACATCTGACCCACCAAACTGGTGAAAGAAAAGAAAAACAAATAGAAATATGTACAGAACGACGCCATTCCACTGATTTCTTTGGAAATCCACTAGTGGATGGTTATCTACTCATCTTCGACAATTCAGACTAAACTATCTCACTTGCAGAGAACAAAGAGCTATTATGGACAGTTATAAAATATTCACAACACAGATCAAACATAGAAAATGATGGATAGAAGTTATTATTTCTTAGATGATTTCTGAATCACAATCCTCAAATCTACTATACTCCTTCTCGTTTGCTCCTCTGTGCTTTTATTAAGCCAGAGTTGGAAGATCAACAGTTTGCTCAACAGTTAGGGAAGGCCAACTACCGTGAATCCCAACCGACTCTTGTTGATCTTTTTAGATTCTACAAAATGTGTCCATTATTTGCCAAATGGAAAACAAAAACTCCTAGGTTTTTAGAAAACAAGACATGAACAAAATGACATGGTGAAATAGGCCTTATTTCAACATAGTAGATTATACTATGGTGCCCCTGCACCATACTCCCCAGAAGAAAATGTCTCAAGTCCTCTTAAAGACCAATTCTTGTACATCTTTGCCTTGCTTTAGAATATCTTCCTCCAGCATCCATGTAGCTCCTGAATCTGGAATCCCTTGCCACTTAACTAGATGTTCAAAGTATGTTTTGTGCCTTGTTTTCCTGGCTTCTCTGCTATCCAAAATGTACTCCATTTTTAGCGACTCACTAGAAGGTAAATGCTTCAACCAATCTTCATTTCCCTGGACAGGGTCTTCTGCATTCTCCCCTATTTAGGACTTCTTTACAATGTCAAATCAGCAATGTTGAATATGGGTGAAATGGCAATATCATCAGGAAGCTCAATCTTGTAAGCATTTGGACCGTACTTCTCCAGAATCTAACAGGGTCCAATCTTCCTCATCATTAGTTTGTTGTGGCCTCCTTTTGGCAACCTATTCTTGTTTAGATGAACCATGACCAAGTTGTCTACCTGATACTACACATCCCTTCCCCTTTGATCCATTCAAGCCTTTGTCCTCTGACTATTCTATTGTAAAGTATCTCTAACCTGTTGGTGTATTTCTTTCATGGCTTCTGCAAATGCATCAGCATGACCACTCCTTTTGTCCAACCCCTAGACGTCTCTCAATTCAAAAATACCCCTGGGGTGACTACCATATACAATTTCAAAGGGACTCAGACCCGTGCTCCTATTTGTCAAGTCATTATAAGCATATTCTGCTTGTGGGAGTATCATATCCCTACTGCTGCCATGTTCTTTTATTAAGCATCTAAGGAGATTGCCCAATGATCTATTCAAAACCTCAGTTTGCCCATCAATCTGAGGATGATAGGCTGAATTGAAAGACAAATTTGTTCCCAATCTTTTCCACAAAGTTCTCCAAAAATGTCCTACAAATTTGCTATCCCTATCAGACACAATGCTTAAGGGTAGCCCATGAACCCTGACAATTTCTTTAAAGAACAAACCTACAATGTAACTAGCATCATTAGTGGTCCTGCCAGGGATGAAATGAGCCATCTTGCTAAATCGGTCTACCACTACAAACACACTGTCACAACCTATCCTTGTTTTGGGTAATCCCATCACAAAATCCATACTCAAACATTCCCAAGGCCTGTTGGGTATTGGCAAAGGTTGATACAACCTTGTATTGGTCGAGACTCCTTTTGCTCTTTCGCATACTATGCAACTTTTGACAAATTTTTTGATGTCAGACTGCATTCTCTTGAGTCAATGTGGTTCTTCTCTCATTACCATGAGAAGTTGAGGCCTTCTCTAGACACTTGTATGCTGGGTACCCCAACTGATTGCAGTTATAACATCTCATGTTGGAGAACTTGGATCCTCTACCTAATCCATTTGTCCCACCTCTTCCATTAGGCCTTCTTCCTCGATAGCCTCCTCTGCTACTTGAGTCCCCAACTTGCTCTTCTTGGCTAGACTCACCACTAGGCCTCTAGTTAGGACTTCTTCCTCCAAAACTGCCTCTGCCTCTAAAATTTCTGCCACCTATTCCTCTACCTTGCTATTCACCTTTTCTCTTCAGCTCTTAATGCTACTTGAAAACATTTTTCCACGGTTTCAGGAGTCAATAAACTTATTTCATCTTGAATATTGAACCTCAGACCATTTAGATACCTTGCTACCTTGGGTTTTTCATCCTCCATGTACCCACATCGAAGAGTGTATTTGTGAAACTCCTCGGTGTAAGTAGCTACATCCATATCTTTTTGCTTGAGGTTCTACATTTTCCTGTAAATCTGCACCTCGTAGTTAGATGGAAGGAACTGGGACTTGATCTTCTCTAGCATTCTGCTCCACAAAGATATCATACTCTTCCCATTCTTTACCCTCTCTCCTTGGGCGTAATTCCACCATGTAAGGGCAGCACCTTTGAGTTTAGTTTTTGCAAACTTAACTCTCTTACTTTCAGGAACTTCCTTGTATTCGAAGTAGTTGTTCAGAGCCTCAATCCATTCCATGACTTCATCAGCATTCATCTTTCCACTAAACATAGGGATATCTATCCGAGCCTTTGAAGAGTCCTTGCCAATAGTCTTAATGGCTTCTAGGAATTACTTTTGTTCAACTGGCATCTCTGCCTCTTCTTATTCCTCTTCTTCTTCCTCTCCATTAGATTCATCATCTGATTTCTTTCCTATCTTTAGTGCCTTCAACTCAGCCTAGAGTGTTTCCTTGACTCTAATCTTGATCATCTCTTCCATCTCTTGGAATTTCTTAATCACTTCTGATGTCATCCCCTTTGGAGGCATGATGCTAGCCTCTCCTTGACTCTCCTTTGTTGACATATACTATTCACAGATAGCACCCAAATACCAACTGTCTTGCCGCCCAAATCTTTTCAAGCTCTGATACCAATATGATGCAGAGAGTACAGACAAAATTGGACAGCGGATCAAAAATTGACCCATTGAATCTCTTGTAACTTTGAACCCTTTGAACTCACTATCAGTGAGACCACATACCATCAGCGAGCTCAAATCCTATTGTGCTGACATACCGATCACCCCGAATACCCTTCGAACCACCACCGTCGATGTGACTTAGATCATCGACGGAACCTTATTCTCTTCTTCCGATGTGCCGATACACTTCAACCTTCGGTGTGACCTCCTTTGTCAGTGATCACATTGTTTATCCTCCCGATATGCCAAGATATGTTGTCTTCGGCGAGACTCTGTACTATCAGCAGACACTTATCAACTCAAACCAATGCGCCAATGGGATTAACTTCTAGAAGACACCAACTATCGCAGAGACTACACAAAATTTCACCAATAGTTACAATTACACCAATCGGTGTAGCACAGGCGATCAGAGAGAGAACTTAAGACAAGGCTGACAGCGATAGTCAAGCCGATAGATAGAACACCATCGGTGAAACATACTCCATCGCTGGAACACAAACAAGTTATGCCAAAGGCCTCAGTCTCACCAAAATTGACTTCATCTACTCTTTAACTAAACCCTAGCACATGGAGATGCTAGGCTGTCTATTGTGCGCACTCCTCAGTCTGGAACATCTGCCCCATCAAACTGGTAAAAGAAAAGAAAAACAAACAGAAATATGTACAGAACGATGTCATTCACTGATTTCTTTGGAAATCCACTAGTGGAATGGTTATATACTCATCTTCGACAATTCAGACTAAACTATCTCACTTGCAAAGAACAAAGAGCTATTATGGACAGTTATAAAATATTCACAACACAGACCAAACACAGAAAATGATGGACAAAAGTTATTATTGCTCAGATGATTTCTGAATCACAATCCTCAAATCTACTGTACTCCTCGTTTGCTCCTCTGTTCTTTTATTAAGCCAAAGTTGGAAGATCAACAGTTTGCTCAACGGTTAGGGAAGGCCAACTGCCCTGAATCCCAACTGACTCCTGTTGATCTTTTCAGATTCTACAAAATGTGTCCATTATTTGCCAAATTGAAATAAAAAACTCCTAGGTTTTTAGAAAACAAGACATGAACAAAATGACATGGCCACATAGGCCTTATTTCAACATAGTAGATTATACTATGGTGCCCCTGCACCAATACCTAATTCTCCGTAGCTGAAGAAGAGGTGGCCATATTTGCGATCTCCTCGACGATATCTTTCTAATGACTGCTCACACGAATGATTCCATCATCGTTTCACTCCAATCTCACAATTTGACTTTCTTTCTTTGCCCTTAGCTTAGTTTTATTTATGCATTTTTAGATTAGTTTTTTTCTTTTATGCATCTCTTTTGTGCATCGTTTTGTGTGCTTTCATCTCTACAGGTTCAAATCGACAAAGGCAAACAACTAGTTGAACTCAAATAATTCATGGTAAGTTCATCATTTTAATTTTCATTATTTGTTTTGATATATTTAAATGTCAGACTAATACTATTTATTGCAAGTACAATTGCGGGAAAATTGACAACAGGTAAAGCCTAGTTCGAGAATGGTACCTACCTTTCATGTAGATTACCATCCTCGAGGGGGAAAATATGTAAGCACAAAAATCATGCACAGCCTCCATGAGAACCCCTATGATGATTCAAATCCTTGTCACATACAAATAAGTGTGAAATAATGTCCTTTAAGTAGCAAACCTCTTGACGACGTGTCCTCTTTCTTGTTTTGTGTTTCTTCTTTTTCAATTTCTCTCTCACTGCGTTTGTGATGCTTTTCGACACTTGTTGCGACACTTGTCAACTTGCATTTTTTGAGCTTTTGACCTTGCTCCTAAGCTTTGTGAGTGTCTTGTAGGTGAGATGTCACCTCTCCCCTATGTTTTTCATCTTGTGCACCTCCTAGAAGCCTTCTAGAGGTCTCCATATCCATCTCCCACTTTTGGTTTTCAGTTCCGCCAAACCAATCCAAATCTCCCCCTATTATTTCCAAATCTCCCCCGGGAGATCCTGCAGGTGCAAGTGGAGATTTGGATTCTTGCACATGACTGACCTATTTCCAGAGGCAGAACCCCTCCTTTTCTTCTCTTCTTTCATATCCCAACCTGAATTTCTACATCAGACCCTGTCCAGTCCAGATCTCCCCTGGGTGACCCTATTGGCAAAAGGGGCAACCCTGTCATTTTTCCAGCTGTGGAAAAACTTGAGTTTCTCACTCGTTTTTGCTCCGTTTTTGCTCGTTTTTCTTCTAGATTGCATGGTTTTTGATGCCTAATTTAGAGTTAAGTATTTCATGCACCCACACATGCATAATTATCTCTATTTGATCTCAAATTAACTCTTCAATCAATCTCATGCATTCCCTCGTCTCCAATTCCTCTTCAGTGATAAGCTATCTTTGCTTTATCACTCTCTAATCAATTGAGTTCACTAGGTAATCAATCCAGTGAACTCCCAAATCAATCCTTGTTAACTCATCAATCAAATGAGTTAACTTCTCAATCAATCCCATTCCTCAAACCTATAAATACACCCCTCCCTCAAGCACAAAGGGAGGCAAATTCATTGTGCACACAGCTCTTGCTAGTTTTTTCTCTCTAACTTAACATTCAAATGCTCTTACATGATGAAGGTACCTTTTGCTTTATTTTTTCACTCAAAAAATGTTATGCTGCTTCATTCTATGTCATTGTGCTCAACCAAAGCTCTCATTAAGCTCATACAATCTTCATCAAAGCTTCTTTTTGCTTCTTTGTGGCGGTTTGTTGTCAAGAGGATCTCCTGCTGCCACAAAAGGACTCAAGGTTGTTGATATCAAGGATTTCTGAAGGTAGTGGAGTCACAAAAATCATTGTTTCTCTCAGGTTTCTTCATTGTTTTGTTCAATTTAATAGTAATTAGAAAACCAAATTTGCTCTTGAGAACAGTAAAACATTTCTTTTTCCTTGATAATTAGATCTTGCATGTTAGATTAGTTGTTTTCATATTTCTAGATCTAGATTATTAGAAGAAACTATTTCCTTTTCTTTAGATTAGATTACTTCTAAATCATTGAAAACCCAAAAAACATAGATTAACTTTACATCAGAAAAATCATATTAGATTGCATACATATTTCCCTTTCATAGATTAAAAGCACCTTTTTATTTCCAAAATACCAAAAAAAGCACCTTTTTATTTCCAAAATACTAAAAAAAGTACAAAAAAATCGTTTTGCATTTCATTTAGTTTGCATGCATATAGAACCCCTAGAATAGACAAAATTGCAAACCAACGATACCATCATGAGGTAACCACGGTTAAAACGATCCAATCAAACCCTTGATACCATCACAAGGTAAAAACAAGTCAAACCCTAGGTCAACTAAACCCTAGGTCGAAACCCTAGATCTAGTTAAGGTTAGCAGTCACACAAACTACCTCTATCCTGATTCACGGATGTGCTTAGGAGTGAGAGGAGAGTGGGTGAGGGCTATCCGTGATGAGATCCAAGAGATCCATCTAAGACCACAACAAGAAACATTTGTTCTACCACAAGGAGACCCATTCATCCTCTTATTGCTAGAAGAAACTAGACAATGCTAGATACAACAAGAACTTGTTCAACACATACAAAGACAAGAGGACATAAACGAACAAAATCACTTACCCACATAGAAGTGGAATCTGAGAAACTCAAACAAGAGAAGAGAAACCAGTGACCCTTTCGGGACATAGGGTTATCTCAACTACAACTTCAATCAAATGAAAAATTCAACTTAGCACATAACAACAAAGGTCACAGTACTTACCGACCCCTCTCTATGAAGTCTAGCTCTCCAACAAGCCAGACCCCCACCATGTCTCACCTCTTCTCGACTGGCTACTTCCATGTGAGCGAGAGTGACATGGTGGATCACCCCGTCACAAGGAGGGAAGGGTCTGTGTGCGTTTCGAAATCCAACCCAACAGCCCCAGGCAACCGGAGTCACGATTTTGAGAGTACATGGATTGAGCCCTTGCTTAAGGGAGTGGCTCCCTTAAGGGTCCACAAACCCTTAAGAAAGGGCGTGGACCACTAAGGGTTTGCCAACCCCTTAATTGGGGTGTGGGGGTGGCTTTGGCCCCTCCACTTTTTAAAAAAAATAAAAATACTCGTCCTGCTAAAAATCTATGCTCTTGTATGTCTACCTCAGACCTGTGTCTGCCTTCCTCAGACTTTGTGCCTCTTCTTTGGCCTTTGTGCCATTTTGTCTATCATTTTCAACACTTCATTATATTTGGCAGAATCAACTATATTTGGTGGAAGATTTGGCAGTTCCGCTAGTTGTAGCATTGACTAATTTTTTTTGGAAGTGCTCTATTTTTAGCACAATTCGAAACTATCTAGAGGTGTTATAAACTTGGAGGACCACCAAATCAAGCAGCATTTTTTGGTGGAGGTTATTTTTTTCTCATAGACCCCTCTCCGTTGGTGTTTTCATTTTTGAAGACAAACTTTGAAGACTAATAACTTGAGCTCAGGACCTCCATTTCTCAAGCTTCTTTTTTTGACTTTGGCTATTTTTCCATGCTCTTCATGGTGGTGCAGACGATTCTTGATCTTGGTGCATGTTTTTTTACAAAAATTGTTGATTCTCACAGGTGACGTTGCTCAGTTCTCATTTTTTGGAACTTCGGAGTATCATAACTTTCACATACAACCTCGTATCAAGGTGATTCCTTTTTTGAAAGTGCATGATTTTTTAAGTAGATTGCAGTAGTTTTGTTAGTTTTTCTTGAATCAACTCCAGTATTGTACTTTCATCATACACCCAATTTGTGAGGGTTTTGTAATGCATTGAGATCAAGACCATTAAGTATTTCTTGCTAGTGGCAATTGTAAATGCACTAATTATAAAGTGTGAAAATCATTTTTTCTTGGGGGGGTTCTTTGATTGAGTGAAAGGGGGGTTGTCTTGGTTGTGTTCTCTTCTTTTCAGCATTTCTTTTCTATATTTCTTCATCATAGATCAAACAAAATTACTCATCTTAACTCCATAAAACTACTTTGAGTGGAAATCATGCATGACAATCTACTTAAGGAGAGCTGGATTACATAGGATAACAATGGGACTTAAAACTGAACCTGCTAAAGATGAAGATAAGCCTAAGTGGTTTAACAAATGTGATGAGGCATATGGAACATTGTGTTTGTTTGTTTCTCCTGATTTGCTTTTTCACATTGAGTCTTTGAATTCACCAAATGAAATCTAGAGAAATCTAGAAACACTATTTGGTACACAAGATTCAATGAGGGGTCATATGTTGGAAAATGAAATAATTAGTTTAAGTCCAGGCAATTTCAACACAATTCAAGAATTTCTTCACCAAATTTAAATCACTAAGGCTGTAGTTAAAACAATGTGGAATTGAAAAGAAAGATGAACAACTGATTCTCAGCATTTTCTCTAAGCTAAGTTTAGAATATTATGTGTTTGTTTCTACCTTCTATGCTATTAAGGATGCACTTGGTACTCAATTCACCATGCCATCTTTAGATAATTTTGCTATCTCTCTGACTTAGGAACATGATAAGCTAATCCAGATGGGCACTCTTAAGTCCTCTAAGTCACATTCCCTAGCTACCAACCAAGGCACAAAAGAACAGAAAGGACAAAGTAGTAACAAAAAGAGTAAGGATAAGAAACAAAAGAATAGCAAGGAGAAGAAGGATCATATACCAGTTGCTTCAAAAGAAACTAATGAGACCCAATCTTCTAAGCGCGACAAGCCTAAGAAAGAGAAGGTCCAATGTGCCTATTGTAAAAGACCTGGTCATGATGAACATAAGTGTTTGAAGAAACAAATTGATCACTTGACACACATTCTTGAGAAGAATAATGTTAGTGTTCCCGAGTCTATCAAATAGAGTTCTAATGAGGGGTCTAACAAGGTAAAATAAAATAGCAAGGGGAAAGGAAAGGGCAAGGCCCTTGTAGCAGTTGCTTCTTCACCATCCACTTGGGTTCTTGATTTGGGTGCTTTGCACCACATGGCTTCATCTAAGGAAGAACTTGCATCTTTGGAGCCATGTACTATGTCTTCTATTTTGATGGGTGATGACACTCCTACTGAGGTGTGTGGGAGAGGGTCTATTGATGTGGGGGATGGCACATTTCATGATGTTCTTTGTCTGCCCTCATTATCAACTAATCTCCTATCGGTATACCAGATCACTCACACAAGTTTAGGCAAGTGGGTTGAGTTCACTCCTGATTCAATGGAGATTCATGAGTTGCAAAGTGATTCTATAGTTACAATTGGGAGAGCAGATCATCGATCATGGCTCTATCTATTTTCTCACTTTGTTCCTGATCCTCCTTCGTTTGTTTTACTCACTCATTATGATGATGTGAGTAGATTATGGCATGAGCGGTTTGGCCATCTTCACTACCGCTACTTGCAACAGCTCAACCAGTATAGCATGGTCACAGGGTTGCCTTCAGTTCAGTTTTTAGGTGGTGTTTGCCAAGGTTGCATTCTTGGTAAGCATCCTAAGGAAACGTTTGACAAAGGAAAGGCATGGAGAGCTTCACAGATATTGGAGTTAGTTCATAGTGATTTGGCTGGTCTATTTCAACATCCTTCTTTCAGCAGGGCTATATATATCCTAACATTCATTGATGACTTTTCTCACTACACTTGGGTGTACTTTCTCAAATAGAAGTCAAAGGTATTTGATCATTTTCAGGACTTCAAAACTTTTGTAGAGAAGCAATCTGAGAAATCCATCAAAGTTTTACGCATTGACAATGGTGGTGAGTATGTCAACCATCCTTTTGAGCGGTTTTGCACTTCAAAGGGGATTAATTTACAGCATTCGGTTCCATACAATCCTCAGCAGAATGGTGTTGCAAAACAAAAGAACAAGTCCTTGAAGGAAATGGTGAACTGCATGATTCACTCTAGATTTCTTACACCAGAGTATTGGACAGAGGCCATTAACTGTGCTTTTTATATCCAAAACTGTGTTGCTCATCGAGCCTTGAAGGGAGTCACTCCTTTTGAAGCTTGGAGTGGTTGGAAACCATTAGTTAAGCACTTTTGAGTTTTTGGTTCTCTTGCATGGGCCCACATTCCTATAGAGAAACGCAAGGCCTTGGATCCGCAGGGAAGACCTTGCATATTTGTAGGCTATCCTGATGGTGTGAAGGGTTATTGGTTGCTCCACCCTACTACACATGAGCTATTCATTGAGAGGAGTGTTTAGTTTGAGGAGGGCTCTTTGAGCTCGCTTTTTATCACTTCTCCACCTCCTTCTACATTGACACTGGAGTCACTTGGGCTACATGACAGATCTTCTGATGAGTCAAATTCGTTGAACCTGAGAAGTCTTCTTCCTCCACTTCGGATGCTGAGAGCAATTTAGAGAACTCACCTCCTTCCTCTCCAAGTCATCATTTAGAGGGTGATGATTCTCCCCCACATTCTCCATCTTCCAGTCCACTTTGGGCTAGATAGAATTTGTAGTCTGCAGGTCATTGGGTTGGGGATCCATCAGACACCAGGGGGACTCTTTCACAATTTCAGGATGCTCCATATGTCTTCATTGCTACTGCCTCAGATCCACAGTCTTTTCACAAGGCTTCTAGTATTCCTGAGTGGAATACAACTATGCAGGAGGAGTATAGTTCCTTGATGAGGAACCACACTTGGGATCTTGTCCCTCTTCCTAAGGGAAGAAAACTTGTTTGATGTAAGTGAATCTATCAGAAAAAAATTATAGTAGATGGGTCAATTGATAAGCATAAGGGTTGCATGGTTGCCAAAGGATTCTCTAGTGCAGGGGCACCATAGTATAATCTACTATGTTGAAATAAGGCCTATTTGGCCATGTCATTTTGTTCATGTCTTGTTTTCTAAAAAGCTTGGAGTTTTTGTTTTCCATTTGGCAAATAATGGACACATTTTGTAGAATTTGAAAAGATCAACATGAGTCGATTGGGATTTAGGGCAGTTGCTCTTCCCTAACCGTTGATCTTCCAACTCTGGCTTAATAAAAACATAGAGGAGCAAATGAGAAGGAGTACAGTAGATTTGAGGATTGTGATTTAGAAATCATTTGAGGAATAATAACTTCTTTCAATCTTTTGTGTTTGGTCTGTGTTGTGAATATTTTATAACTGTCCATAATAGCTCTTTGTTCTCTGCAAGTGAGATAGTTTAGTCTGAATTGTCGAAGATGAGTAGATAACCATTCCACTGGTGGATTTCCAAAGAAATCAGTGGAATGGCATCATTTTGTACATATTTCTGTTTGTTTTTCTTTTCTTTTACCAGTTTGGTGGGGTAGATGTTCCAGACTGAGGAGTGCACACAGTAGATGGCCTAGCATCTCCATGTGTTAGGGTTCAGTTAAAGAGTAGATGAAGTCAATTTCGGTGAGACCGAGGCCTTTGACGTAACTTGTTTGTGTTCCAACGCTGGAGTATGTTTCACCAATGGTGTTCTATCCATCGGCTTGACTATCGCTGTCAGCCTTGTCTTAAGTTCTCTCTCCGATCGCCTATGCTACACCGATCGGTGTAACTGTAACTATCGGTGAAATTTTGTGTAGACTCTGCGATAGTTGGTGTCTTCCTGAAGTTAATCCCATCGGTGCATCGGTTTGAGTTGATAAGTGTTCGCCAATAGTAAAGAGTCTCGCCAAAGACAACGTATCTCGGCATATCGGGAGGATAAACAAGGTGACTGCTGACGAAGGAGGTCACACCGACGATCGAAGTGTATCAGTACATCAAAAGAAGAGAATAAGGTTCCATCGATGATCTAAGTCACATCGACGGTGGTGGTTCAAAGGGTATTCGGGGTGATCGGTATGTCGGCACAATAGGATTTGAGCTTGCCGATGGTATGTGGTCTCACCAATAGTGAGTTCAAAGGGTTCAAAGTTACAAGAGATTCAATGGGTCAATTTTTGATCCGCCGTCCAATTCCGTCTGTACTCTCCGCATCATTCTTCCAAGTTCCTGGGATTGACTACTCTCAGACTTTTGTGCTAGTTGCCCAAATGAATTCCATCTGACTTGTTCTTGCCATTACTGTAGCCAATCATTGGGATGTACACCAGATGGATGTGAAGAGTGCCTTTCTTCACGGTGACCTTTAGGAGGAGATCTACATGGAGCAGCCACATGGGTTCGTTCAGAATTCTTCATTTGTGTGCCATCTTCAGAAGTCTCTCTATGGCCTCAAATAGGCTCCTCAGGCCTGGTATGCCAAAATAGACTCCTTCCTTCTGACAGTTGGATTCAATCAGTGCCATTCAGATCCCAATGTCTACATTCTGCAGTAGGATGGTTCACTCCTATTTCTGGTTCTATATGTTGATGACTTGTTGATCACAGGGAGTTCTTCATCCACCATTGGGGCTATTAAAACTACCCTTCATGACTGACTTGGGCTTGTTGCATTACTTTCTTGGGATTGAGATCTACCAGTCTACTTTTGGGATCACACTCACACAGTCCAAGTATGCTTTAGATTTTCTCTCAAGGTTTCATATTTGACTATAAGCCTGCTCTAACTCCCTTCCTTTCTGGAGTCAAACTTGAGGCTTAGTGCTCTTCACCATTTGTTGATGGCACGTTGTATTGACAACTTGTTGGGAGTCTCATTTATCTAACTCATACGAGACCCGACATTTCATATGTTGTAGGCATGGTCTCTCAATTCATGCAACAGCCTCATGAGTTGCACTGGAAAGCAACCAAGTGGATCCTTCACTACATTCAGGGTACTCATAGGATTGGGATTTACTACATAGTGGGCATTGATCTTGACTTGGTGGGCTACACAGATTCATATTGGGTAGGCGATTCTCAAGATCACAAGTCTACTTCATGCTACAACTTCTCACTTGGTTCAGGTCCTATTTGTTAGTCGAGTAAGAAGCAGTGTGCTATTGCTCTATCTTCTACTGAGGTTGAGTATCAGGGGCTGTGAATGCCACCACTGACGCCATTTAGATTTAGAATCTTCTCACTAAGTTTGGTATTCAGATCAGACGACCATTAGTCATATTTTGTGACAACCAGAGTGCCATTCAGATCTCATGGAATCCAATCCATCATCAATGGACCAAACACATAGAGGTCCACATGCACTACATCCGGGAGCTCATCCATGGCCACGTCATCGACCTTTGCTACTGTCTGACTTCTGAGTAAATTGCTGATATCTTTACAAAACCTGTCACTGAGAGCAAGTTCCTTCATTTGTGAGCTTTTCTAGGGGTACAAGATGGTTCATCTTCTAGGGGGATACATCCTCTCACTCGGAGTCCTAACTCTCTCTACTTTGGGGGGGGGTCTCTTCTCTCTCTCTATTTGGGGGAGGCTTTTCTCTCTTCTTGGGGGGGCTTCTTCTCTCTGGGGGAATTTTATGTACATGGGTACCTCATTAGGCTTGATTTGCCGGGACCCATCTCTACCTCCACCTAAGCTATGCTTAAGGGGGGTGTTAGTGTAGGTTTTTATTTCCTAGATGGGTTATTTATTTTTTTCCCTTTTATTCCTAGGTTTTTCCTACACTTCTATTAATCTCGTTTAGGTTAATAAAGCATGCTTAATTAGGTGAGTGGATTATGAGGTGTCACCCTCCTACATGTGAGCATCCATTAGCTATCTTTGGAAGATACTTTGCTATCTTTAGTCTGATAGATGGTTCCTCCTCATTGGTCAGTGTTGCCACCTTCTTCTTCTCCCTGGTCTATATAAGCATGCTACCTGGCTTGTATTTTGCATCTTCTTAATGCTATTTTTCTTCTAGCATTTGCATTACTCTCTTGGAGACTAACTCTATGTTGCTATTTTGATTTCGTATCATTTGGATTCATAGTTTATATATCTATTCTTTTGCACTAGTTTTCTAGGTTAATCATCTTTTTAGATTCTAACATCTCCATCTCTCTTCCCTTGTATCTTTCCCCCTCTCTATCTCTCCCTCTCTATCCCTATATCTCTATCTCCTCTCTTTCTCATCTCTCCCTCTCTCTCCCCCTCTCTCTATCTCTTTGTCTCCATCCTTATCTCTCTATCTCCCCTCTCCTACATCTCTCCCTCTCTCTATTTATCTCAATCCCCCCCTCTCTCTCCCTATCTCTCTCCCCCTATCTCTTTCTCCCTCTCCATCTCTTCCTCTCTATCCCTATCTCTCTATCTCCTCTCTCCCCCATCTCTTACCCTCTCTATCTCCCCTCTCCCCCATCTCTCCCCTTGATGCAGTCAAGGTAGGAGGGTCCAATGAAGGATTATCCAACCTTGCAGCCTTAAGCAACCAACATCATGATCATAACAAAGATGCTACATAAACACATAGCTAAAAATAGAATGATAAGAGATACTTATAAACACATGACATAGGATTTATCCTGGGAAACCCCTAAAAGGGAAAAACCTAGCCTTCAAAGATCACTTCTCATTATATTAGAGTTCCAAATCTCATTACATATGCCTCTAGGGCTTTCATGTGCTAGGCTGCAACCCAGGGTTACACAACATCATTCGTGCATGTCTTCTTCCTTCTTCTCCTTCTCTGTTCTTTGCTCTGCATCTGCCTACCTGAATGCTCTGTTCTGTAAAAGTTGATGATCTTCTAATAGCGATAACTCTCAGGAAACAAGTCCAAATCACTTGAAATCTTAATATGATGTAGATGACACTATGTAGATGCTAAGTCTTGCTCCATGAGCTCTAATATGAAGATCCAGTAAAATGTGGTAGTCTCCAATGTCACTTTCTTGCATTCTGTAACTCAACGTTAATTGTCCCAATTCACTGAATGACTTCTGGATGCTTCGACATCACATCTCTCTCTCTCTCTCTCTCTCTCTCTCTCTCTCTCTCTCTCAACCCTAAACCTTTATCTCCCTACCTCTTCCCTAAGTCTCCTCTAGATATCTCCCTATCGGTCCTCTCTCCCTAAACCATAAACCTCCAAACCTTAACTTCCAAATAATGCCCCTAATCTCTAGATTGAGAGGTAGAGGGATGATAGAGATAGGGAGATAAGGGAAAGATAGGGAGATACAGTTTTAGCATTTCTTGAGATTAGGGTTTAGGTGTATGGGGTTTGGGGCTTGGGGGTTTAGGGTTGCTCAAGTTTAGGGTTTAGTGTTTAGAGATTAGGGGCATTATTTGGATGTTAACATTTGGAGGTTTAGGGTTTAGGGAGAGAGGACTGATAGGGAGATATAGAGGAGACTGAGGGGAGAGATAGGGAGATAGAGAGTGATGGACATGGCCAAAGACATAGGCAGAGAGATTGAGAGGTTTTAGGGTTTAGGGTTGCATGTCAAAAGTAGTCTCTCTCTCTCTAAACCCCTAAACCCTAAATAATGCCACTAAATCATAATCCCTAAGCCCTATACTCTAAACCTAAGCAACCCCAAACCTCTATCTCCCTATCTCTCTAGACATCTCACTCACTCTCTATCACCCTAGATCTCTCCCCTTTTTCTTCTCTATCTCTCCCTATCTATTTTCTCTCTCTCTCTCTCTACCTATCTATCTCTCGCTATCTCCATATCTCTTACCTCCTTCTCCCCTATCATTCCTCTATTTCCCTATCTCTCCCTCTCCCTTATCAATGAAGGAAATGGAAAAAAGAAAACTATGACTCTCTTTCTATCTCTCTCTCTTTCTCTCTCCCTATATATCACTTTCTCCCTATCTCCCTATCTCTCTCTCAGAGAGAGAATTGTTTTAGCTCACCATAATGCGAGTGTGTTATAATGCGCTCGCGTTATGGTGAGCTTACTTTGGCATGTTTTTACTAGTTTTTAGAAAAATATGGAGATAATCTGGACCGTGCTTCCCATCAAGATGGCACTTTTTTCAATGAAAACTAAAAAAAACTACCACCATAATCTTAAGCTCTCTGTTAGCTATCTAACCGTATATTTTTTTCACATTTCGAGTAGGTTAAGGATTTCATCTTGAATTTCTTTTGTTAGTGTGCCCATTTTTTTGTCAAAAACCACTGTCTAGTATTTTTGACTTATTTTTTTAACCGTTCATCAAATTTTGAAATAAGTTACATTTTTAGAAACTAGACTCCATTCTACACATATTAAAAAAAATTGATTTTTGATTAATTTTCAAAAAATTTAGGGTGGGGGCACGCTCAAATTTCTATTTTTTTAGGATGTGTCCACTTTGAAAATTACTAAAAAATCAATTATTCATGAAAAAACTATCAGAAAAATTAGGGATAAACTACATGGTGTTAGCTAATTTCTCACTAGAGTGATTATTGAAATACTAAAAAAAAGTTAACATTTTAGGGAGAGCACACCAGACGCAATGTTATGTTTTTTTAGCGATTATTGAAATTCTAAATAAAGTTAACATTTTAGGGCAAGCACACCAGGCACTATGTTATGTTTTTTTGAAAAAAATAGGACCAATTTTTGTGCTCCCCCTTTTTGAACCCCTTAATCTCAACCATTTTTGGAGAAAATTAATAGTTTAGAAACTAGATTTGGAGCACTACGACTCTTATTTTTGTTCCATCTTCAAATTTTGAGTGTAGCTATCTTCAATTTCTCTTCAAACATCAATGTTTCTTGATTTTAGAAAGAAAAAAAAAAGTGGCATCTTAAGACCCCATTTTGGTCCCTCATCTTTGTGCACTTACCCAAATATATATATCATCCCAATGCTATATAAATTTTGACAGTTTATTCAAAATCTCTCCTTTCATATGACATAGTCGTTTCAAATTTTCAATTGTATTTTACAGTTAAAATGTCTAAATACAGCTATTCAACTCTCAAATTGAAATCAAATTTTGACAGTTTGTTCAAAATCTCTCCTTTCATATGATACAGTAATTTCAAATTTTCAATTGTATTTTACAACTAAAATGTCTAAATACAACTACTCATTTCTCAAATTTAAACAAAATTTTGATAGTTTGTTCAAAATCTACCCTTTTATATGATACAGTCTTTCAAAATTTCAATTGTATTTTACAACTAAAATGTCTAAATATAGCTATTGAACTCATAAATTCAAACACTAAGAATAGTCTAGGTTTTAAATTTTGATTGTATTTTACACTAAAAAAGAAAGAAAAACATAAAAAAAATTCATCAGATATGATTGAGAAATTAAAAAAGTGGAAAAATCCACTAACCTAAGCTTTTGATGGCTGAAAATGCTCTGCTTGTACTCGGGATCCCGTTCTATTTGTCACTTGTCGCTAGTAAAAATGAGGTTGTAGGCATTTTTTTAAAAAATTAATACTTTTAATAAACAGGATCCTATTTTTTGGTCCTAGGTTTGAGATCCCGCTAAGAAACGGGATCCCGTCCTAGATTTTAGGCTCAGGATCGCAATCTATAACAGGATCCTATTTTTAGTTATCTGATTTCAAATTTTTTTCTAACTCCAAAACTTCCACCTTAAGTGGACTCATCTTTGTGCATTTACCCATAAGCCAAAATCATTAAAAGTACTTTAAAAAGTATGTAATAGCCTTTAGTTTAGAAGTCAACACAACAAAATTAGAAATATTTTTCTTTAATACTAGTACTCAAAAGAAATCATAAATAGCAAAGAAATTGGGATACAAAATCAGGACACTTCCAAACAAATATCTGGAGATTCCACTTTTCAAAGGTATAGGCAAATCCTCAGCATGGGACCTCTTTATTGATTCCTTCTCAAACAAAAAGGCTTCTTAGAAATGAAGATGGGTCTCCCTTATAGGAAGGATGATCATGTTGAAAGAAGTCATTTCTATAATACCAATTTATTTGATGTCCTATTTAAAAATCCCATCCAAAGTCATTGGTAAACTTGATCAAAGGATGAGGAACTTCCTTTGACAAGGTCCTTAAGAAGATAGAAAAATTCCACTAGTTGCATGGGAAACTATTTGTAGTGTTAAAGAAGCTGACATAGTTGAGATTAGGAAAATTTATACCTAGAACAAGGCACTAGGCGCCAAACTAATAGGTAAACAATACACAAAGCCACACTTTAAATGGGCTAAAATTCTATAGAACAAATACTTGGACTCCTTAGACCCAACCAAAATCTAGACAATGTTTAATCATTTGAAAGGCTCCAACTTGTGGAATTTCCTATTGATAAGAATCCATGTCATCTCCAAACACATAACATGGGAGATGAAAAATGGGAAATCAACCAACTTCTAGGAGGACTCGTGGAGTGAATTTCCCACAGTAGAAACAAATCATAAGCTTTATGAGGTTAGACAGAATGTAAAAGAGATATATGACTCCAAGGTCATTAATTACTTGATCCCTTGCAATAATAATAGAATTCAAGAATGGACATGGAAGGATCCCAAAGATCTTGGGTTGTCACAAAGGTAGACAAAGCTATTCCTAGAAGCTATGCAGAATCAAAAAATATTAAATTTAAGCAATGGAGTGGATACAATCAAATGGAACTACTCTAAGTCCAAGCAATACATGGTAAAACTGGGCTACATGGTAGAAGACCTACACCTGATGAATGTATAGCATCTTTACATGGGCTACAATAAAAAATAAAATATTAATTGTGGATCATCGATTCAAAAAATAGGTCTTCAAGGCCCATTCAAATGTGTGTTGTGTGAACAACATAAAGAAAGTATAAATCATTTACTACTAGGATGTCCCTTTGCTAATAAATGCTAGCAATGGCTATGTGCTAGATTAGGGTGGAGCATCATGTTGGTAAATGATAAACGATAATTGTTCACCTCATGGTAGCTACTCCAAAAGAAATGAATATTTTCATGCATAAGGAGATTAAGTCCTTAATGGTGATATGGGAAATATGGAAGGAAATAAATTATAGGACCTTCCAAGACTCTGTAATGCCTTTGTAATCCTTGCTCAATAAAATGGAAATTACTATCGTTGATGTCACAGACAATAGAGTAGCATCCTAATCAGTAAAAAATAAAGTATTTTTATCCTAGGATTACGAGTTGACTTAAAGGTGGAAGGGTCTCAGAGTGCCCCCCATTTATAGGGATGGTAGTGTTGGGAATTAAGGTGTCTCAACCTTGGTAATTCCTTGCATTATTAATGTTTGTATTTATTATTTAATTGCTTATGTTGTAAATATTTGTAAATTCCATATTGTCATATTGTGGGATGTGGCACGATGATGTGTCAATCCTACATGGAATATGACAACTTGTAATTTTGTCCTCACATGAGGAGATAGGCGTCCCACTTTATGGTAGGAGTATTTTGCCATGTGTCGGCATCTTGAATGTTGTGTAAGGGAATCTTGACCAAAACAGTTATGACAGATTCCTATGACAGAATCTATGACATGTAAGAGTCAGAAATAGAAGGTTGTAAGACAGGTGATGACATGTGTCATGAAGCATCTTTGAAAAAGGCATCTTTGGGTGCCCCAAGGTGGACTATGACATGTTGTAAGAAAATATGCTATTTATAGCATGTGTATGACAGATTCTCTTATAGTTGTAAGTTGTAACTGCTATGACAGATTCTATGATGGTCGTAAGTGTCGTAAGAGCATTTGTCATAGCCGATTTTGGAAATAGGTGACCCCTTTGGGATGGGAGCTGTGGACAAGTGTTAGGCACATTCTACAATGTTGACCAAGTGTCCTTAGGCATGGGTTTTGGTCCATGAAGCCAAGTTGGATGCCCATTCCAAGAAAGGTCCAATATTGCCTTATATTTTCTATATAAACAGGGGCTTGAAGGAGTAGAAGTATCATAGGTTTTACAGGTACTATTATGCTTTAGGTTTGACTCCAGAAACAAGTGTCGATGACCATTGAAGCTTGCATTGCAAGTGTATTGTAAACATATTTTAGATTTGTTAATACATTGTGCAGGTTTCTGAGTGTGGAGGTTTTCACCCGATAAGGGTTTTCCCCACCGTAAATTTTTGTCTCTCTTCTTCTGCCTTCTTTCTAGTTCATGTGTATTGCTACAATATCTCATTTATGTGTTACATATTGCTATAGTTGTAAGGATGAGTTTGATTTTGCATAGTCCTCTCCTCATTAGATTAGTGTAGGAAGCGATTTCCACACACCTTGCTTCCTTTCAGTTGGTATCAGAGATTGATCACCTTTGGTCCTAGTTGTTGGGTAGGGTTTTTTTGAGCTGATCTTAAGTTGAGTGGGAGCCTGTACAGAGATTCTAAATCTTATTACAACAAGGAGATGGCAAGCACATCCGAAAGAATAGAGGTGGAGAAATTCAATGGCACAAATTTTTAGCTGTGGAAGCTCAAGATGGAAGATGTGCTTGTAGACCGAGACCCATGGGAAACTGTATTCAATGTAAAACCAACCACAATGTCACAAGATGATTGGGATCTAAAGGATCGGAAGGTTAAGGGTCTCATAAGACTCTGTTTGGTTGATTCTATCCTGTTGAATGTCCATGAAGAGAAGAGCACAAAATACCTTTGGAAGAAGTTGGGAGATATTTATCAGGCTAAATCCCTCGTGAACAAACTTTTCCTGAGAAAGAAATTGTATTCTCTTCGAATGGAGGAAGGAGGATCCATTGTTGAGCACATGAATGCCTTTAACATGCTTGTCGCACAATTGACATTCGTTGGTGTGAAGATGGACGAGGAGGATCATTGCATGACCTCGCTTTGTTCCTTGCTGGACTCGTGGGATCATCTTGTCATGGCTATTGGAAGCACCACTTCTACATTCAAAATGGAAGAAGTGGTATCTTCACTGTTATTCGAAGAGATGCAGAGAAAGTCTTTTGATGCAGCTAAAGAGGCTCTTGCGGTTCGTGGAAGACCCAAGGAGAAAGGGAAAAAGAAGGACAAGAAAGCTAAGAAGGGTAGATCCAAATCCCGTGGGAGATCTAAATCTCCTGGAAAGTCCATGGCTCTTTGTTGGAACTGTGGGAAAACTGGGCATTTCTGAAAGGAATGTAAGGAGGAGAAGAAGAAGAAGAAAGCTCCTGATTAAGATTTTGACAAGTCACAAGATGATACTGATGCTTTCATCGCAGCCCTGGCAACCCATGCAACTGATGATGTGTGGCTGATTGACTCTGGTGCATCATTCCACATGACCTCACATCAAGACTAGTTTACCAAGTATAAGGAGTTAGATGTTGGAAAGGTGTCTCTAGGTGATGACTCTCATCTGAAGATTGTTGGTCGTGGAAGAGTCTATATCTGATTCCTTGATGGACGAGTGAAGGGGATCTCTGGGGTTATGCACATCCTAGGCTTAGCACAAAACTTTCTTTCTGTAAGTATGTTGAATGATGTAGGTGGGTAAGTGCAAAAAGATGGGGGGCCCAAAAGGGGTCTTAAGTGGCCACTTTTTTTTTGAAATCAGAAAATGCTGGCCTTGGATGAGAAATTGAGCATAGTTACACTCAAAATTTGGAGATGCAACCAAAACAATGTTCATAGTACTCTGAGTCTACTTTCTAAACTACTAATTTTTTTTGAAAATGGTATAGATTAAGGGGTTCAAAAGAGGGAGCCACAGAAATTGGTGTTGTTTCTGTCAAAAAAACATAACATAGCATGTTTTGTGGCTCCCTCAAAAGGTCAAATTTTTTTTGGTATTTTTAAAATCGCTTCAGTGAGAAATTAGTTAACAGCATGTAGTTTATGCCCAATTTTTCTGATAATTTTTTGATGAATATTTGATTTTTTACTAATTTTCAAAGTGGACACATCCTAAAAAATAGAATTTTGGCCATGCTACCCTTATAAATTTTGAAAAATAATTCAAAATCATTTTTTTTCTTTTTTTTAATATGTGTAGAATGGAGTCTAGTTTCTAAATATGTAATTTTTTTAAATTTTCAATGAATAGTTAATTTATAATGAAAAAAAGACCAAACAATTGTTTTTGCCCAAAAATAGACACACAAACAAAAGAAATTAAAGATGAAAGGCTTAACATTGTCAAAATGTGAAAAAAATCACATCATCAAATAGCTAAGAGAAATCCTAACATTACCCAAGTGTTCGATTTGTTCGACCTTGAAACACATGCAAATTTGAGGGTTAGCACGAATGAAATTATGTGAAATCCTGTAGAATATGGAAAAACACGTCTCTGGACATTGGGAAGGAACTCCAAGCCTTTGGGTTAGAAATCCAAAGAAAATCCCAAGCCCAAGGCTTGGGATTCCCAAAGCAAAACATAACGCAAGTGCGTTATAACGCGCTCGCGTTATGTTCAACTTTGCATTTTTCCTTTTCCACAAAAGTTTGTGGATTGTTTGTCATGATTGCAATAACGCGAGCGCATTATAACGCGCTCACGTTATGTCCCCCTTGATTTTTTTTATGTTCAATGTTATTAATCATGTATGTATGTATGTATGTATGTATGTATGCCTATATGTATGTATCTATCTATCTATGCCTATATGTATGTATGTATAGTGTCGAGGGTAGAGGAGGGTAGAGATGGGGGTGAGCCAGATAGGGGAGGAGAGGGGTGGATAAGGATTGAGTGATTAAGGTTTAAGGTTGAGGGTTGAGGGTTTAGGGATAGGATTTAGAGTTTAGGGATAAGGGATTAGAGTTTAGGACCTTGAGGGATTAGGGTTTAGGGTTGAGGCTTTAGGGATAGCATTTAGGGTTGAGGGTCAAGGGTTTAGGGTTAAGGTAGAGTGTTGAGGGTAGAGGGATTAGGGATAGGGTTTAGGGTTGAGGGATTAGGGTTTAAGGTATAGTTTTGAGGGTTGAGGGTTTAGGGATAGGGTTTAGGATTTAAGGTTTAAGTGTTGAGGGTTGAGGATTTAGGGATAGGGTTTATGGTTTAGGGATAAGGGAATAGGGTTTAGGGTTTAGGGATTAGGGTACCATAAATTATAATTAGGGATTAGGGTTTATAGTTTAGGGACTAGGGATTAGGGTTTAGGGTTAAGGGATTAGGGTTTAGGGTTTAGGGATGTACAATTAAGGGGTACCATAAATAAACTAGAATTTAGGAAGGGTTGGGAAAATTTTGTGAATCATCATGGGCTAGAGATTAGAGATTTTGTTGTGTTCAAGTACATATCCAAGTCATAATTTAAGGTTAAGATATTTTAAAGAACAAGGTGTGTGAAAAACATCAATGCTCTTCGGCTTATGAATACCAACATTGATATAGATAAAAGATACCCTTCTTCTAATAGAGTATGCAGTTCAAGTCAACTGATGGGTAGCAAGTTGTCGAATGAGTTGGTTTAATGGGCGTGCCTCCTTCTTCAAGGCTCAGGTGGGCAGGAGTGGGATGTACAATTAAGGGGTACCATAAATAAACTAGAATTTAGGCAGGGTTGGGAAAATTTTGTGAATCATCATGGGCTAGAGATTGGAGATTTCATTGTGTTTAAGTACATATCCAAGTTGTATTTTAAGGTTAAGATATTTCAAAGAACAAGGTGTGTGAAAAATATCAATGCTCTTCAACTTATGAATACCAACATTGATACAAATAAAAAATGCCCTTCTTCTAACAGAGGATGCAATTCAAGTCAACCAATGGGAAACAAGTTGTTGATCTTGAATTGGTTTCTGATGAAGAAAACAATGATGTTGTTGAAGCAATGGAAGAAAATCAAAATTGTAAGTCTAATTTAATTTATTTCAACTTTCAAAGAAGGCATTTGAATTGTAGCTTTACCTAGAGGATTGGTATAACAAAAAATTAATTATGTTACAAGCCTTTCTTTAAAGAACCTTGGACATTATGGACCCTATCATCTAGAAAAGCACATGACAGTGAACTCTGCCCCACCTTTCAAATCAGATATTTACCTTTTTATTCAATGAAAATGAAGTCATAGAATGTAAACCGACCATGCATACTAGTAAGATCAAATTCTCTACCTTCTATTCTTATTACTCTTACTTTATTAAGAGAAGAGTCAAAAAGAATGGGTTTAATTGTAAGCAAACATAAGGCAAAGCAGTTTTGTTATTAAATTTTTTGAGGGATCTCTATTAGTCTAATATAATGCAGTCTTCTATAATATGAACATCTGCATTTGTGTGAATGCTAAGCTTTAATGTAGTAGAGTATTAAATCAATGCAATCAGCTATTTATTGGGTTAAAATAACTTAGTTTTTGTAATGGTTTGGGAATGCACGAGTTGCCAAAAATAGGTGAATGTCCTCTACAATTACCAAGAGAAAGAAGCTTAGTAGTTCTTATGGATAGAGCCAGTAAACAATGGGAGATTATTTGCCTGTTTCATAACAATATACCTCCCCTAAGTGTGGGGTGGACAACAAGAAACATAGATATACCCCAATGCAAAGCGTTTCTCATAATGATCATCCTTCTGATTTCAACTACTAATTGCTCACTGTGGATGTACCATATGCAAAGCTTTTCTCATAGTGTGTACACCTATTGGCATAATGAACCCCAGATGGACCAAAAAAACATGCCATATAACATTACTAACATTAAAAAAGTTCATAGCCATTTTTCTGACATATTCTTGCAACTCAGATATCTTTAAGAGAAGAGTGTCAAAAATGATGGGTTTAACAACCTAACATAAGGCAAAGCAGTTTTGTTGGGTTTAGGGATAGGGTTTAGGGTTTAGGGTTTAGGGTTGAGGGATTAGGGTTTAGGGTTGAGGGATTATGGTTTAAGGTATAGTGTTGAGGGTTGAGGGTTTAGGGATAGGGTTTAGGGTTGAGGGATTAGGGTTTAGGGTTGATGGATTAGGGTTTAGGGTTGACAGATTGGGATTTAATGTTGAGAGTTGAGGGTTGAGGGTTGAGGGTTTAGGGATAGGGTTGATGGTCAAGGGATTAGGGTTAAAGTAGAGTGTTAAGGGTAGAGGGATTAGGGATAGGGTTTAGGGTTGAAGGTTTAACAATTGAGGGTTGAGGCTTTAGGGCTAAGGGTTAAGGGATTGGGGTTTAAAATATAGCGTTGAGCGTCGAGGGTTTATGGATAGGTTTTAAGGTTTAATTTTTAAGGGTTAAGGGTTGAGGGATAGGGTTTAGGGTTTAGGGATTAGGGTTTAAGGTATAGTGTCGAGGGTTGAGGGTTTATTGACAGTGCTTAGGGTTGAGGGTTTATTGATAGTGTTTAGGGTTGAGGGTTGAGGGATTAGGTTTTAGGGTTGATGGATTAGGGTTTAAGGTATAGTGTTGATGGTTGAGGGTTTAGGGATAGGATTTAGGGTTGACAGATTAGGGTTTAGGGTTGACGGATTAGAGTTTAATGTCAAGGTTAGGGTTAGAGTTTCGAGGGTAGAGGGATTAGGGATAGGGTTTAAAGTTGAAGGTTTAAGGATTGAGGGTTGACGCTTTACGGATGAGGGTTTAAGGCTTAAGATATAGTGTCAAGTGTTGAGGGTGTAGGGATAGGGTTTAAGTTTTAAGGGTTAAGGGTTGAGGGATAGGGATTAGGGTTTAAGGTATAGTGTTGAGGGTTGATGGTTTAGGGATAGGGTTTAGGTTTGAGAGATTAGGGTTTAGGGTTTAGGGTTGATGAATTAGGGTTTAATGTTGAGAGTTGAGGGTTGAGGGTTGAGGGTTGAAGGTTTAGGGTTTAGGGATAGGGTTGATGGTTAATGGATTAGGGTTAAAGAAGAGTGTTGAGGGTAGAGGGATTAGGGATAGGGTTTAGGGTTGAAGGTTTAAGGATTTAGGGTTAAGGCTTTAGGGATGAGAGTTAAGGGATTAGGGTTTAAGATATAGTGTCATGTGTCGAGCGTGTAGGGATAGGTTTTAGGGTTCAAGTTTTAAGGGTTAAGGGTCGAGGGATCAGAGTTAAGGGTTGTGAGATTAGGGTTTGATGTTGAGGGTTGAGTACATTGAGGTTTGAGGGTTGAGAGTTTTAGGATAGGGATGACGGTCGAGGGATTAGAGTTAAAGTAGAGTGTCGAGGGTATAAGGATTAGGGATAGGGTTGGAGGGTTTAGGGATAAGGGATTAGGGTTTAAGGTATAGTATCGAGCCCATTGAGGGTTTAGGAATAGGGATAGCGTTTAGGGTTTAGGGATGAAGGATTAGAGTTAAGGGATGATAGATTAGGGTTGAGGGTTGAGGGATTAGGTTTTAGGGATAAGGTTTAGGGTTGAGGGATTAGGGTTTAAGGTATAGTGTTGAGGGTTTAGGGATAGGGTTTAGGGTTGAGGGTTGAGGGATTAGAGTGAAGGGTTAAGGGATTAGGATTTGACATTGAGGGTTGAGGGTTGAGGCTTTAGGGTTTAGGGTTTAGGGATAGGGTTGAGGGTCGAGGGATTAGAGTTGAGGGTTGAGGGATTAGGGTTTAATGTTGAGGGTTGAGGGTTGAGGTTCGAGGGTCGAGGGTTTAGGGATAGGGTTGAGGGTTGAGGGATTAGGGTTAAAGTAGAGTGTCGAGGATATAAGGATTAGGGATAGGGTTGGAGGGTTTAGGGATAAGGGATTAGGGTTTTAAGGTATAGTATCGAGCCCGTTGAGGGTTTAGGAATAGGAATAGTGTTTAGGGTTTAGGGATAGGGTTTAGGGTTGAGGGATTAGAGTTAAGGGTTGAGGGATTAGGATTTGATGTTGAGGTTTAAGGGTTGAGGCTTTAGGGTTTAGGGTTTAGGGATAGGGTTGAGGGTCGAGGGATCAGAGTTAAGGGTTGAGGGATTAGGGTTTGATGTTGAGGGTTGAGTACATTGCGGTTCAAGGGTTAAGGGTTTTAGGATAGGGTTGAGGGTCAAGGAATTAGGGTTAAAGTAGAGTGTCGAGGGTATAAGGATTAGGGATAGGGTTGAAGGGTTTAGGGATAAGCGATTAGGGTTTAAGGTATAGTATCGAGCCCATTGAGGGTTTAGGAATAGGGATAGTGTTTAGGGTTTAGGGTTGAGGGATTAGAGTTAAGGGTTGAGGGATTAGGATTTGATGTTGAGGGTTGAGAGTTAAGGCTTTAGGGTTTAAGGATTAGGATTTAGGGATAGGGTTGAGGGTCGAGGGATCAGAGTTAAGGGTTGAGGGATTAGGGTTTGACGTTGAAGGTTGAGTACATTGAGGTTCAAGGGTTGAGGGTTTCAGGATAGGGTTGAGGGTCAAGGGATTAGGGTTAAAGTAGAGTGTTGAGGGTATAAGGATTAGGGATAGGGTTGGAGGGTTTAGGGATAAGGGATTAGGGTTTAAGGTATAGTATCGAGCCCGTTGAGGGTTTAGGAATAGGGATAGTGTTTAGGGTTTAGGGATAGGGTTTAGGGTTGAGGGATTAGAGTTAAGGGTTGAGGGATTAGGATTTGATGTTGAGGGTTGAGGGTTGAGGCTTTAGGGTTTAGGGTTTAGGGATAGGGTTGAGGGTCAAGGGATCAGAGTTAAGGATTGAGGGATTAGGGTTTGACGTTAAGGGTTGAGTACATTGAGGTTCGAAGGTTAAGGGTTTCAAGATAGGGTTGAGGGTCTAGGGATTAGAGTTAAAGTAGAGTGTCGAGGGTATAAGGATTAGGGATAGGGTTGGAGGGTTTAGGGATAAGGGATTAGGGTTTAAGGTATAGTATCGAGCCTGTTGAGGGTTTAGGAATAGGGATAGTGTTTAGGGTTTAGGGATAGGGTTTAGGGTTGAGGGATTAGAGTTAAGGATTGAGGGATTAGGATTTGACATTGAGGGTTGAGGGTTGAGGCTTTAGGGTTTAGGGTTTAGGGATTGGGTTGAGGGTCGAGGGATCAGAGTTAAGGGTTGAGTACATTGAGGTTCGAGGGTTGAGTATTGAGGGTTTCGAGATAGGGTTGAGGGTTGAGGGATCAGGGTTAAAGTAGAGTGTCAAGGGTATAAGGATTAGGGATAGGGTTGAAGGATTTAGGGATAAGGGATTAGGGTTTAAGGTATAGTATCAAGCCTATTGAGGGTTTAGGAATAGGGAGAGTGTTTAGGGTTTAGGGATGAGGGATTAGAGTTGAGGGTTGAGGGATTAGGGTTTAGGGATAAGGTTTAGGGTTGAGGTAGACAAGGAGCGACTAAGAGACATAGAGAGGGGAGAGGTAGAGAGGTGAGGGGGAGAGATAACTGAGATATAGAACATGAGCTGATGGAACTAGAGGTGAGATATTGTAAAGGTGAGATACGCACAAATATTTATGGATCAATCTATAGCAGGACAAAACGCGAGCACGTTATAACGCATTTGTGATTTGTCCTGTTATAGAAATGATAAAAAAGTATTGACTCTCATGATCTAGGCCCACATGCTCTATTTTCATGTTGATTATGCACATGCTCTGAAAAAAAAGAAGTACTTTCATGTTGTTGGGAAGTTCACATGAACATTTTACACATTCTACCACCTTTGCATGATCTTTCCACCACCTTTTCTACTTTGCCAACTTGAGAAGGAGGAAATAACACAGTTTTCACACCAAGTTTGATATATATCTATTCAAGTTTCAATTTTTGTAGTGTTACAATGTTAATTGTGATTCAATTTTAAGAATTTAACATTATAGACTGGTTAATAGTATTGTTGTTAGTAAATATATTTGATTATTATTCAATTTAACATTGAAAAGGAAGCAAGTGTTGAAAAACTCAAATTGTTGAGGGGTTTGATGCAAGAAGAAAAAAACACTACATAATTGGGTACTCTCTCCATTCGAATCTTCGTTTTTTAGGTATGTCAAGTCTTTACATGCATGTTCTTTACATTTTCCTTAATTCTATTTGAATTACTTTATCATGCTTTATTATAAATGTTTAAAACTCTTCACATTCCCAATCAAGAAAGCAGCCTACAATCTCACATGATACCATGTATATTTTCTACACTTGGGCTCTTTAATAATTATGTGTAATAAACTAACCTTAATATACCATGATGTCAAACTATACAAGAATAAATCCTTACAACATAATAAAAATACAACCCCACTATTATCTTGTCATATTAACAAGGTAAAATACAAATGAATAGGTGCCAAGATCATACAAGTATGCTAATGACATGATGATTTGTACATGCGCATGACACAACAATTGTTGTCTATTCCTTCACAATCCACCCAAATCCTAGTATCCCTAGTACCAACAAAACACTTCAATTCCAAATCCTAGTAGCCCTCATAACAACAAACATGTCAAATTGGGTCTACCTCAACCTTTTCAAGCATGAAGTCCCATGTACTCTTTTCATGGCTGCAATAATTTGCTTTGTATGCTTTGTACCTATTTTCATTGAGTGACATTTACTCTTTTACATGATGAATGTATGTACATTTACTATGAAGGTTTGAATGACATATATTTTAGTTATTTGTATGGATTCATTTCTTAGGAACTAATATTGGTCTTTTTATCATGCTACAGACAAATTCTCTGTCATGCCGAGGAAACGATCAAGAATTAAACTAACACACGAAGAGATAGAAGCTAAGAATGCAAAGAAAGCAGTGGCTATGAGGGAACTTCATGAGAAGAGGAAATTAGACACAATAAATGAAGACATGCCAATTGAAGAGGAACCACAACCATCACAAAGAGAACGAATGCAAAAACTTCGTGCTACGAGAGATTTGAATACCATAGTTGGAGACATGTCCTCTACTGCAAGTCAACATGTAGGGACACCATCTACCACATCTCAAGTTGAGAGTACATCATCACTCACATGTGATGAAGGAGATACGCCATCGTTCCCACCTCAACCTCAAGGTATGTCATCTATTCCATCTTCGATTGAAGGTATGCCATATAGCCCATCTCATTTAAATATTGATGAAATTCCTAATGTTGATATGAATTTATCTAACTTAACACCACCTAGAAATTTGCATAGAAAGCCAAAGTATTTGATTGATATTGATGAGAATATTTTGTAGCCAATGGAAAGTAAGATTCCAAAATGTACTTGTAGAAGATATGCTAATAAGATTTGGAGATTGTTCTTTGAAAAGTTAAATGAGACTGCAAGATATCAACTATTCATTGAAATGATGCGAAGTATAAAGTATAGGTCCATCATGAAGATTCTTGGATTGAGAACATCAGAGGCTTCAAGTGAAAAATCTATTGTCAAGAATCTAATGAGTGCGTATGAGAGTGTGGGTAACACCTCACGCACAAAAGATAGTAATGCAACACGGCATGTGATTACATCGACTATAGTAAGTAGTCAAAAGAGGAAAGCTCGTCTCATTAGAAAGACAAGTCAAGAATTGAGAATTAATAGGAAAACTTTATCAAGAGCCGTTGGAAGATGCCAAAGAATTGAGGACACTAATGCCAATGAATTATGGGCGTTCTCAAGGAGACTACCACAAAAAGATAAACCAATTGTTGAAGCATTGAGATCACTAATTGAAGACTTTTGAAAGAATTGCATAAGGGTATCTCCGAATCAAAGAGATGTGGTAAGAAGGAGAATCGGTAGTCAAAACTGTGAGCCACATCCAAAGTATTTTTTGGATGAGACTCAAACAGAGTTTTATGGTAAATTTCTAGAGAAGTATCCTCAAATTAAAATTTGTCAAAGATATTTTGAAATACTCAAACCTTTCTATGTCAAAATAAATCACACACGCACTACTTGTTGTAGATTACATATTGAATTTTCTAACCATTTTGATGTTTATAGGTCTACATGTTTAGATATGCATACTAATAATGTTTTGCAGGGTTGTGCCATACGTGCCCCACCAACATCTTCAAGAGACTTCATATCAAGAATTTTATGTGAAAGAGAGGAAGGTCAAATATTCTACAAGAAATTATGCTTGGATGGCACATGTCATCGTTGCGGTGGCTTGCAACATTTGCTAATATGTGAACATATGGAAAGAACGCATGCAATTGGAAACAAACTAGTAGAGTTTGGCAAGTATAAAATAGTGGCATACAATACAAAAGATGGTAAAGAAGCAAAGAGGTGTGAATTGGTTATTGAAAAGATTCCAGTGTATCAGTTTATGCCTATATTTCATGATAGCATAGTGTATGAGTATGCAAGACATGCCCATAGAGCTCGATGGTTGGACTTGCAATTCAAGTTATACAAGGGCACATTTTCGGTTGGTAGTATTGTTTCAGTCATTGACTTTGTAGAGAACTACAGCCACAGCGTGAGGTGCAATCACAATATTACAACTCCACACAGGTTTTTATATTTGTGCACATCGCATTCATTCATGCGAATGATAGAAAGATCATAAGGGAGTATAATTTCTATATTAGTGATGATCACACGCATTCTACGGAGTTTGTGCAAGGTTTCTTTTAGATGTTCTACAATGATTTGGCTAGAAGGGGCATATTGTTCAGTCAGCATATCATATGGTCGGATAACTATGCATCACAATTCAAGAACTAGCAAAATTTCTATTGGCTGAGTAGGAGGCATAATTTTATAGGTATTCAGCATATGTGAAACTTTTGTGAGGCCAAGCATGGAAAGGGGGAGCATGATGGTGTAGGAGCATGTATCAAAAGAGCCATAGCACGAGAAGAGTTAAAGTATAAAGACAATGCAAAATCAATTGTCGAGTGGTGTAATGCTTCTATGGGTCCAGGTAATGAAGGTAAGTCTTCAGTTCGTAGATTTTTTTGGTTGATAGATGATACTAACATTGCACCATATGAAGACTATTCTACACTGATAGGATCAAGTGAGATGCACTCCTTCAGAAGCTCAATTACAGGTTCATGGAGTATCCATACGCAAAACATGTCATGCTTTTGTTCTTCCTATACAATTCAAGCCTGGGATGAGTGTGAGTCAAAGGAGAGGGTTGACAAATTACAGTTAAGTTACCTTAGCCCACTTGACACGTATCGACCCCCGACGACACTGGAACTAACACAGATGGAATCATCAATTGACTTTGACCACATATCAGATCTAGTTCAACCAGGTAATATATCTATTTGCATTGTTTTTGAAATTCCTAATGTCATCTTACTTTGTAGTGTTTTTGTAATGTTGACTAATTTCATCTAATTTGCTACACATATCAATGTAGGGCACATATATACAGTTATTGTAGATGAAGATAATGAAGAGGGAACATATTATTACTTATGTTGTGTTGAGGCCAAAAAGAAATTGGAGGCCCCAGTTACAGATGGAGAAAACATTGAATACCCTACAGGCTCAATGGTTATTACTGGAACATGGCTTAGAAGGTACCCACATAAGAGTGTTAATGTTTGGTTGTTTCAGGACTTTGAACGCATCAAAAGATTCTTCATTACTCGAACCTTGTCATGGAATCCAATGTTCATTTGATACAGTATCGGGGTAGACCTTTGAATAAAATCTTGTGGAAGGTGCGTGAGTCTAACCATGAAGCAATACTTGACACAATAAAGAGTAGAGCAGACCCGGATGGTTCATTGGATTAATTTTGAAGTATTCACATTGATTTTGTAAAGTCATGTTACATTGAGTTGTAAGTATGCACATTAATTTGTAAGGTTTGTCTTTTTTTATTTCCAGCTACACTTTTACACATATACACATTTTCACATCATCATGTTATGCTTCATGGTGTTAGACCTAAGTGATGGATGAAGTTGATCCTGAGAATAATGTATAAAATCTAGGTAATGTATAAAATATAGTTGTCTCTAGGTGTCTTGGTTTCTAACTAGATAATAGGTGTCTCTAATTGTGATGTAGAGGCAATGGGATAGTTGGAGGATGGCAAACTAGACAAGGTTTCCTTATGCTCTAAAGTCCAAATTTCATGATCATTATACAAAAGTGGGAACAACAGTTAGAGACTCTGAATTCTTCATGAAAAGGTGATTTTAGATGCTATGGGACCCATTCCAATCATTGCCAAAGGCAGACCAAACTCAGGATTAACACTTCCTTCACAAACCCAAGAAATAGCTTGTAGCCCTAAAAAAGGAGAACAGTCCTAATAACTGTTGATATAGATCTTCAAACACATAACTTGGACAATCAGTAGATACCCATTTGGACTCCCTATCACATATCCAAAACTGGCTATAGGTTGTTTTGGACGATATACCCTAACCTATAACTCCTCTCAATAACCTAGAGCCCCAATTAGGCCTAAAATACAAAGAGACCCCCCTTAAATTCACACATAAAACTCAACCAATGACTTGAGCACTTAGTATTCATGCCAAAACTATGAATTTTGTAGTTTTTGTCCTCCTACAATCTATTGTTCCCAAAAATGACTCTATGGTTCCTTCTCTATGTCTCTAAACATCACCTAACACATGGTTTTGTTAGGTTTCCTCAAACAAAAATTCTTCTCCTCAGATTTCCTACCAAAAACTCATCATAGCATACTAGAATAGACCTGTTACAACCCATTCCACTGATCAAAAGTGAATCAAATCAGTGGAATGGCCAAAAAATGCATGATTCTTACCAAAACGCTAGATAAGGGTTTCTTTAACTATTTTCAGGAAAATGAGTCTTACTCTACTCTAGAATTGTTTCAAAAAGCCAAACTAGATGCAAATGAATGTCAACTCACTCTAGTTTCATGCCACCACCATAGTCCTTCAGTTGCACTAATGGTGCAGGGGCACCTAAGTTGTCATGCCTCCAAGAGGAGTCAAAAAATAAAATTTTGTTTTGATTGAGTCAATTGTATGTAATAAGGTCTTTTAAGACCATTTCATTTGTTTTTAAGTCACTTTGAGTTATTTGGGGTCAGTTTGAGTCTTGAGTCCTGTTGCAAAAAAGTGTCAATGTTGTCAAGTTGCACAAAGCAACTTTTACATTTTTGGTGTCCTACTCCTGATGTGACCAAACTGACAGTTCCAACACATCCAGATGGGTACATTTAGGCTAGGCATGGTTCTATTTTCACCCAAACATGTCGAAACAGTCCGAGCTACATTGTACCAACAATATCCCTGAAGAGTCCAAATTGCAAAAAGGTAGCAATCTTTGACGAGATGTTACTCAAAAACCATGTCACTTAGAAACATTTCATCTAAGGCAACACGATCATGTAGAGTGCCTCTACAATAACCTCTCTTAGTTTTTTATATCTCTAAGGCATTTACCCTTGGTGAAAGGTTTTCTGCTGCCCCAAAAATTGTCAGAAAGAATCAGTGTAAAGTTGCAAAGGGGTGTAACTTTTGTCCTGCTCCTGATGTGACCAAACTGACTATTCCAACACATCTGGATGGGTACATTTACGCTAGGCATGGTCCTATTTTTCACCTAAACATGTTGAAAAAGTCCAAGCTACATTGTACCGATGATATCCCTGAAGAGTCCAAAGTGCAAAAAGATAGCAATCTTTGAAGAGATGTTACTCAAAAACTGTGTCACTTAGAAACATTATGTCTAAGGCAATGCGATCATGTAGAGTGCCTCTACAATAACCTCTCTCAGTTTTTTATATCTCAGGTGTTTGCCCGTTGTGAAAGGTTTTCTGCTGCCCCAAAAATCATCAGAAGGAGGCAGCGTAAAGTTGTAAAGGGGTGTAACTTTTGTTCTTCTCCTCGTGTGGCCAAATTGACAGTTCCAACACGTCTGGATGGGTACATTTAGGCTAGGCATGGTCTTGTTTTGCACCCAAACATGCCGAAATAGTCTAAGCTACATTGTACCGGCATATTAAATTATTGACAAATATTGAATCATATAAACACATAGAAATCATTTTAAAGCATAAACTAACTCCTCCAAGTCAAGGTGTAGATTAAGGTATGTGAAAAAATTAAATATTGAATGGGCACCTAAGCTAGATGAAGACTTTTTACCCACCTCATCCTTCAATCATTATAATTGTTCTCAAAAGACATCATCAAAACATGAAAAAACTCCAAGACTTGTAGTTTTAAGTTGATTTCCTCCAAGGCGCCAATGTGAGGTTGTTTTGATGGCAAAGGGTGCCTTGATTCATGATGTTGAATCTCCTTCCTCCTAGGTGCCAAAATAGATAGTTTAGACAAGAAAAGGCGCCTTAGTATACTTAGCTCATTTCTTGGCAATTTGATGGCTTCAATCACTTGTTCAAACCTATAGGAGACCATTTTACACTTAGGTGCTAGATCTTAGGATTTAGAACATCTTCCTTCAAGGTGCCAAAATGAGGTTATTTTAGACATAAAAGTGCACCTCCATACAAGATGCTTATTCTCCTTCCACTTAGGCGCTCATTCATGATGATCCAAGTGACAATAGGCACCTAGACTTCCTTTGGTAAGATTTAGTCATTTTGAAGGTTCTAACACTAGGTGCTACAGTTGGAAGTGATTTGAAGTTCATTTTCCTCTAGGTGCCCAAAATGGATGGTGGAGACAAGAAAAGGTGCCTAGGCTTCTTTTGACGATTTTCAAAGTCTTCCTAAGTTATATTATGTTATATTGACCCTTAGGTGCAAATGGATGATCTAGGATGACTCTACGCACATATCCAAGGTGATATCTTTCTAGGAGCAATCTTCACTAAGTTTAGACTTCACTTTACATCAAGGCGCCAAAATGGATAGTTTAGAGAGAGGCAAAAATGCGCCTAGAGGTATGATGCTCAGTTTGATGTGTTTGATCAACTTTGATAATCAAGATGAATTGCCTCCCTTAAGGCGCCCTCCTTTATACTTTGAAACATCCTTTCAATATCAAGGCGCAACTTTGAGGTTGTTTAGATGATGAAAGGTGCCTTGAGTTCTAGGCAGAGTTTTGAGGTTGTGCAAGTAGAGAAATGCGCCTAAGGTCTTAAAGTAAATTTGTGCCTAAAACTAAAAATCCCTGAGGTATGACTTATGGAAGCCTATAGCCCCAATGTTATGTTGCATACTAAAATTAGGTAAGACTCAATGTAATCTCATGACCTTGCCTTATATGCAAGAGGAATTACATTTAATAACCACAATGGTCATTAGGTGTTCATAAGCATATGATTTTGACTATCTTATTTAAAACAACACACATACTCTTTGTATCCCAATATGGTATAATAACAAGAAATTAAGAAATATTTTCATTTGACCAACTCATAAAGAATATGGATCAGCATAATCATTTGAATATTTTTAATTGAGCAACTCATAAAGAATATGAATATTTTTTGTTCAACATGATGATTCATTTTTTTTTAAATACAACTTTTATCTTTTAGCTCCAAAATGAGGTTTAGGTGATACTTGAATAACAATAGCTAGCTTATTGGATCAACAAACATCCTATGTAATACAATTGGACTTTAAATAGTTGAAGTACCCATCTACAAATATCCATTCAAATGTGGATTTATAATTCAAGTATGGACGCCATCAATAAAAAAGATTTGTATTAACAAAGTATCCATATAGGCATACATCAATATCTATCAATATAAGTATAACATATATACAAAATAGCTATATAGGCTTACAAGAATGCCATATAGGCATACAATGTCAACTATATGCAATACAAAATATATGTCCACAAATACCATATAGGCATACAACAAACAAACATAATAAAAATTTATTCCCCTCTGGCTGGTGAAGAGAATAGATCACGGGCAGCCTTTGATCTTCTAGGGGATGGAGACACATATGTGGGTGGTCTACTACGAACCCGAGGGTTGCTCCTCCTATTTAGTTCTTCTTGCATCTTTAGCTATTATAATAAAAAGTATAGACATTAATATATCAAAATTGCATGTTATAAAAAATGAAACATTTAACAAAATAATCACTTACCACTACCATATAATATGTCTCCTCACTTGCCTCAGTAGCAGGAATAGGTCATGGTGACATCATGTCCTATAGAAACCATCCAGATAGAAATTAAACTTCAAATCAATAATCTTTTATTTTTTCAAAAATAAATAACTATAACAATGAATGTAAATTAAAATTTACTAATCTACCTCATACCCCTGTCAATGCCATGGAGCCATGAATCATAGAGGTCACACCATACTCCTTTGCCCTATGAACATTAGGAGGTGTCTCTGCAGCCTGCATCATCTGGAAATAAATCAACATTATTCAATTACGAAAAATATAATAGTGATGGAAATCATGGCTCATAACATACACACACGTTCATCTAAACATGGAAGTACACACAATAAAGCACACAAGTCACATACAAAAATCTAGTAAGTATAATTCATTCATTAAACTATTTATTTTATTACCTCCGTGAAACTTTGAAGTCCACCACCACTGGCAAGTGTTGCCGTGAAATCTCCAATATTAACCTATCCAACATCCAAAATCAGATATTATAATACCATTCATATAACGATGCTATTCACATGTAATATTTATAATTGTTTACTAGTTACATACCCCGACTGGGTAAGTGCAAGAAGATGGGGGCCAAAAAGGGGTCTTAAGTGGCCACTTTTTTTCTGAAATCAGGAAATACTGGTCTTAGATGAGAAATTGAGCATAGTTACACTCAAAATTTGGAGATGCAACCAAAACAATGTTCGTAGTGCTCCAAGTCTACTTTCTAAACTACTATTTTTTTTTGAAAATGGCATAGATTAAGGGGTTCAAAAGAGGGAGCCACAGAAATTGGTGTTGTTTATGTCAAAAAAACATAACATAACATGTTTTGTGGCTCCCTCAAAAGGTCAACTTTTTTTTGGTATTTTTAAAATATCTTCAGTGAGAAATTAGCTAATAGCATGTAGTTTATGCTCAATTTTTCTGATAATTTTTTGATGAATATTTGATTTTTTACTAATTTTCAAAGTGGACACATCCTAAAAAATAGAATTTTGGCTGTGCTACCCCTATAAATTTTGAAAACTAATTGAAAATTATTTTTTTCTTTTTTTAATATTTGTAGAATGGAGTCTAGTTTCTAAATATGTAATTTATTTGAAATTTCAATGAATAGTTAATTTACAATAAAAAAAGACCAAACAATGGTTTTTGCCCAAAAACGGACACACAAACAAAAGAAATTAAAGATGAAAGGCTTAACATTGTTAAAACGTGAAAAAAATCACATCGTCAAATAGCTAAGAGAAAGCTTAACATTACCCAAGTGTTCGATTTGTTCAACCTTGAAACACATGCAAATATGAGGGTTAGCACGAACGAAATTATGTGAAATCTTGAAGAATATGGAAAAACACGTCTGTGACTATTTAAAAGGCACTCCAAGCCTTTGGGTTGGAAATCCAAAGCAAATCCCAAGCCCAAGTCTAGGGATTCCCAAAGCAAGACATAACGTGAGTGCATTATAACGCGCTCGCGTTATATTTTGCTTTGCATTTTTCCTTTGTCGCAAGTCTGTTGTTTGTCATGTTTGACATAATGCGAGCATGTTATAACGCGCTCGCGTTATGTTCCCCTTAAATTTTTTTACATTCAAGGCTATTAATCATGTATGTATGTATGTATGCCTATATGTATGTATGTATGCCTATATGTATGTATGTATGTATGTATCTATGTATGCCTATATATATGTATGTATGCATCTATGTATGCCTATATGTATGTATGTATAGTGTCGAGGGAAGAGGAGGGTAGAGATGGGAGTGAGCCAGATAGGGGAGGAGAGGGGTGGATAAGAATTGAGTGATTAAGGTTGAGGTTTGAGCATTTAGGGATAGGATTTAGAGTTTAGGGATAAGGGATTAGAGTTTAGGACCTTGAGGGATTAGGGTTTAGGGTTGAGGCTTAAGGGATAGCGTTTAGGGTTAAGGGTCGAGGGATTAGGTTTAAGGTAGAGTGTTGAGGGTAGAGGGATTAGGGATAGGGTTTAGGGTTGAAAGTTTAGAGTTGAGGGATTATAGTTTAAGGTATAGTTTAGTAGTTCTTGTGAATAGAGCCAGTAAATAATGGGAGATTATTTGCCTGTTTCATAACAATATACCTTCCCTAAGTGCGGGGTGGACAGCAAGAAACATAGATGACCCCAATGCAAATATTTTCTCATAATGATCATCCTTCTAATTTCAACTATTAATTACTCACTGTGGATGTACCATATGCAAAGCTTTTCTCATAGGGTTTAAGGTATAGTGTCGAGGGTTGAGGGTTTATTGATAGTGTTTAGGGTTGAGGGTTGAGGGATTAGGTTTTAGGGTTGATGGATTAGGGTTTAAGGTATAGTGTTGAGGGTAGAGGGTTTAGGGATAGGGTTTAGGGTTGACGGAGTAGGGTTTAGGGTTGACGAATTAGCATTAAATGTCGAGGTTAGGGTTAGAGTGTCGAGGGTAGAGGGATTAGGGATAGGGTTTAGGGTTGAAGGTTTAAGGATTGAGGATTGAGGCTTTAGGGATGAGGATTTAAGGCTTAAGATATAGTGTCAAGTGTTGAGGGTGTAGGATAGGGTTTAAGTTTTAAGGGTTAAGGGTTGAGGGATAGGGATTAGGGTTTAAGGTATAGTGTTGAGGGTTGATGGTTTAGGGATAGGGTTTAGGTTTGAGGGATTAGGGTTTAGGGTTGATGAATTAGGGTTTAATGTTGAGAGTTGAGGGTTGAGGATTGAGGTTGAGGTTGAGGGATAGGGTTAATGGTCAAGGGATTAGGGTTAAATAAGAGTGTCGAGGGTAGAGGGATTACAGATAGGGTTTAGGGTTGAAGGTTCAATGATTTAGGGTTGAGGCTTTAGGGATGAGGGTTAAGGGATTAGGGTTTAAGATATAGTGTCAAGTGTCGAGTGTGTAGGGATAGGTTTTAGGGTTCAAGTTTTAAGGGTTAAGGGTCGAGGGATCAGAGTTAAGGGTTGAGGGATTAGGGTTTGACATTGAGGGTTGAGTACATTGAGGTTCGAGGGTTAAGGGTTTCGGGATAGGGTTGAGGGTCGAGGGATTAGGGTTAAGGGATAGGGTTGGAGGGTTTAGGGATAAGGGATTAGGGTTTAAGGTATAGTATCGAGCCCGTTGAGGGTCTAGGAATAGGGATAGCGTTTAGGGTTTAGGGATGAGGGATTAGAGTTGAGGGATGATGGATTAGGGTTTAGGGATAAGGTTTAGGGTTAAGGTTGAGGGATTAGGGTTTAAGGTATAGTGTTGCAGGTTTAGGGATAGGGTTTAGGGTTAAGGGATTAGAGTGAAGGGTTGAGGGATTAGGATTTGATGTTGAGGGTTGAGGGTTTAGGGTTTAGGGTTGAGGGTCGAGGGATCAGAGTTAAGGGTTGAGGGATTAGGGTTTGACGTTGAGGGTTGAGGGTTGAGGTTCAAGGGTCAAGGGTTTAGGGATAGGGTTGAGGGTCGAGGGATTAGGGTTAAAGTAGAGTGTGGAGGGTGTAAGGATTAGGGATAGGGTTGGAGGGTTTAGGGATAAGGGATTAGGGTTTAAGGTATAGTATCGAGTCTGTTGAGGGTTTAGGAATAGGGATAGCATCTAGGGTTTAGGAAATGAGGGATTAGAGTTGAGGGATGATGGATTAGGGTTGAGGGTTGAGGGATTAGGGTTTAGGGTTGAGGTTTGAGGGATTAGGGTTTAAGGTATAGTGTTGAGGGTTGAGGGTTTAGGGATAGGGTTTAGGGTTAACAGATTAGGGTTTAAGGTTGATAGATTAGCATTTAATGTCGAGGTTAGGGTTAGAGTGGTGAGGGTAGAGGGATTAGGGATAGGGTTTAGGGTTTAAGGTTTAAGGATTGAGGGTTGAGGCTTTAGGGATGAGGGTTTAAGGCTTAAGATATAGTGTCAAGTGTTGAGGATGTAGCGATAGGGTTTAAGTTTTAAGGGTTAAGGGTTGAGGGATAGGGATTAGGGTTTAAGGTATAGTGTTGAGGGTTGATGGTTTAGGGATAGGGTTTAGGTTTGAGGGATTAGGGTTTAGGGTTGATGAATTAGGGTTTAATGTTGAGAGTTGAGGGTTGAGGGTTGAGGGTTGAGGTTGAGGGATAGGGTTAATGGTCAAGGGATTAGGGTTAAATAAGAGTGTCATGGGTAGAGGGATTAGGGTTTAAGGTATAGTATCGAGCCCATTGAGGGTCTAGGAATAGGGATAGCATTTAGGGTTTAGGGATGAGGGATTAGAGTTGAGGGATGACAGATGATGGATTAGGGTTGAGGGTTGAGGGATTAGGGTTTAGGGATAAGGTTTAGGGTTAAGGTTGAGGGATTAGGGTTTAAGGTATAGTGTTGAGGGTTTAGGGATAGGGTTTAGGGTTGAGGGATTAGAGTGAAGGGTTGAGGGATTAGGATTTGATGTTGAGGGTTGAGGGTTTAGGGTTTAGGGTTTAGGGATAGGGTTGAGGGTTGAGGGATCAGAGTTAAGGGTTGAGGGATTAGGGTTTGACGTTGAGGGTTGAGGGTTGAGGTTTGAGGGTCAAGGGTTTAGGGATAGGGTTGAGGGTCGAGGGATCAGAGTTAAGGGTTGAGGGATTAGGGTTTGACGTTGAGGGTTGAGGGTTGAGGTTCGAGGGTCAAGGGTTTAGGGGTAGGGTTGAGGGTTGAGGGATTAGGGTTAAAGTAGAGTGTGGAGGGTGTAAGGATTAGGGATAGGGTTGGAGGGTTTAGGGATAAGGGATTAGGGTTTAAGGTATAGTATCGAGTCTGTTGAGGGTTTAGGAATAGGGATAGCATTTAGGGTTTAGGGACAAGGGATTAGAGTTGAGGAATGACGGATTAGGGTTGAGGGTTGAGGGATTAGGGTTTAGGGATAAGGTTTGGGGTTGAGGGTTGAGGGATTAGGGTTTAAGGAATAGTGTTGAGGGTTTCTGTCGTCAAATGTAGATTTATGGGTTTGATTATATTGATTGCCTCTCCAATTTTGGGGTGTGGATGTTTTGAAATCAATTAGGAAGTCTTCAGGAGACTTTGTGGAAGTGGATTGGAAATCGCTTGACAGAACCCCTTCTATTTATGCTTGGATAAGGATTTTTCACAAACTAGAACTTCTGCTTCCAAAGAAGATCTGTCTTTCTTCCTTGATGGGCATTTTCTATCAAGAACTTGATTATGAGGGCTTGCCCCTTCATTGTTATGCCTATCATATGGCGGAGCATTTGGCAAGCTCTTGTAGGAAACAGGAAAAGTTCTCCCTCAAAGACCTTGTGGTCATTCAAGTCTGAAGGGGAAGGTTTGGAAAGAGATGTGATCAATGCAAAGGATGTGATCAATCTATAGCAGGGCAAAACACGAGCGTGTTATAACGCGCTCACATTTTCTGTTGCTATAGAAATGGTAAAAAAGTGTTGACCCCCGTGATCTAGGCCCACATGTTCTATTTTCATACTGATTCTACGCATGCCCTAACAAAAAAGAAGTGCTTTCATGCTGTTGGGAAGTTCACATGCACATTTGACACATTGTACCACCTTTGCATGATCTTTCCACCACCTTTTCTACTTTGCCAACTTGAGGAGGAGGAAATAACATAGTTTTCACACCAAGTTTGGTATATATCTATTCAAGTTTCAATTTTTGTAGTGTTGCAATCTTAATTATGATTCAATTTTAGGAATTTAACATCATAGATTGGTTAATAGTATTGTTGTTAGTAATTATATTTGAGTGTTATTCAATTTAACATTGAAAAGGAAGCAAGTGGTGAAAAACTCAAATTGTTGAGGAGTTTGATGCAAGAAGAAAAAAACACTACATAATTGGGTACTCTCTCCATTCGAATCTTCATTTTTTAGGTATGTCAAGTCTTTCCATGCATGTTCTTTACATTTTCCTTATTTCGGATTGAATTACTTTATCATGCTTTATCATACATATTTAAAATAGACACATTCCCAATTAAGAAAGCAGCCTACAATCTCACTGATGCCATGTATATTTTCTACACTTGGGCTCTTTAATAATTATGTGTAATAAACAGACCTTAACATACCATGATGTCAAACTATACAAGAATAAATCCTTACAACATAATAAAAATACAATCCCACTATTATCTTGTATTCATTTGTTAGGAACTAATATTGGTCTCTTTATCATGCTACAGACAAATTCTCCATCATGCCGAGGAAACGATCAAGAATTAAACCAACATAGGAAGAGATAGAAGCTAAGAATGCAAAGAAAGTAGTGGCTATGAGGGAACTTCGTGAGAAGAGGAAATTGGACACGATAAATGAAGACATACCAATTGAAGAGGAACCACAATCATCACAAAGAGATATGGTATTGGTGGCACAAAGAAAACGAATGAAAAAACTTCGTGGTACAAGAGATTTGAATACCATAGTTGGAGACACGTCCTCTACCGCAAGTCAACATGTAGGGACACCATCTACCACATCTCAAGTTGAGAGTACATCATCACTCACATGTGATGAAGGAGGTACGTCATCATTCCCACCTCAAACTCAAGGTATGTCATCTATTCCATCTTCGATTAAAGGTATGCCATCTAACCCATCTCATTTAAATATTGATGAAATTCCTAATGTTGAGATGAATTTAGCTAACTTAACACCACCTAGAATTTTGCATAGAAAGCCAAAGTATTTGATCGATATTGATGAGAATATTTTGTAGCCAATGGAAGGTAAGATTCTAAAATGCACTTGTAGAAGATATGCTAATAAGATTTGGAGATTGTTCTTTGAAAAGTTAAATGAGACTGCAAGATGTCAACTATTCATTAAAATAATGTGAAGTATAAAGTATAGCTCTATCATGAAGATTCTTCGGTTGAGAACATCAGAGGCTTCAAGTGAAATATCTATTGTCAAGAATCTAATGAGTGCATATGAGAGTGTGGGTAACACCTCACGCACAAAAGATAGTAATGCAACACGGCGTGTGATTACATCGACTATCGTAAGTAGTCAAACGAGGAAAGCTCGTCTCATTAGAAAGACAAGTCAAGAATTGAGAATTAATAGGAAAACTTTATCAAGAGCCGTTGGAAGACGCCAAAGAATTGAGGACACTAATGCCAATGAATTATGGGCGTTCTCGGGGAGACTACCATGAAAAGATAAACCAATTGTTGAAGCATTGAGATCACTAATTGAAGACTTTTGGAATAATTACACAAGGGTATCTCTGAATCAAAGGGATGTGGTAAGAAGGAGAATCAGTAGTCAGAACCGTGAGCCACATCCAAAGCATTTTTCAGATGAGACTCAAACAGAGTTTTATGGTAAATTTCTAGAGAAGTATCCTCAAATTAAAATTTGTCAAAGATATTTTGAAATGCTAAAACATTTCTATGTTAAGATAAATCACACACACACTACTTGTTGTTGTAGATTACATATTGAATTTTCTAACCATTTTGATGCTTATAGGTCTATATGTTTAGATATGCATACTAACAATGATTTAAAGGGTTGTGCCATATGTGCCCCACCAACATCTTCAAGAGACTTCATATCAAGAATTTTATGTGAAAGAGAGGAAGGTCAAATATTCTACAAGAAATTATGCTTGGATGGCACATGTCATTGTTGCGGTGGCTTGCAACATTTGCCAATATGTGAACATATGGAAAGAACACATGCAGTTGGAAACGAACTAGTAGAGTTTGGCAAGTATAAAATAGTGGTATATAATACAAAATATGGTAAAGAAGCAAAGAGGTGTGAATTGGTTATTGAAAAGATTCCAGTGTATCAATTTATGCCTATATTTCGTGACAACATAGTGTATGCGTATGCAAGACATGCCCATAGAGCTCGATGGTTGGACTAGCAATTCAAGTTATGCAAGGACACATTTTTGGTTGGTAGCATTGTTTCAGTCGTCAACTTTGTAGAGAACTACAGTCTACAGCCACAGCGTGAGGTGCAATCACAATATTACAACTCCACACAGGTTTCTATATTTGTGCACATCGCATTCATTCATGCGAATGATAGTACAGAGGATGACAGAAAGATCATAAGGGAGTATAATTTCTATATTAGTGATGATCGCACGCATGCTACGGAGTTCATGCAAGGTTGCTTTCAGCTGTTCTACAATGATTTGGCTAGAAGGGGCATATCATTCAGTCAGCATATCATATGGTCGGATAACTTTGCGTCACAATTCAAGAACTCACGAAATTTCTATTGGCTGAGTAGGAGGCATAATTTTACAGGTATTCAGCATATGTGGAACTTTTGTGAGGCTGGGCATGGAAAGGGGGAGCATGATGGTGCAGGAGCATGTATCAAAAGAGCCATAGCACGAGAAGAGTTAAAGTATAAAGACAATGCAAAGTTGACAGATGCAAAATTGATTGTCGAGTGGTGTAATGCTTCCATGGGTCCAAGTAATGAAGGTAAGTCTTCAGTTCGTAGATTTTTTTGGTTAATAGATGATACTAACATTGCACCATATGAGGACTATTGTACACTGACAGGATCAAATGAGATGCACTCTTTCAGAAGCTCAATTGTAGGTTCATGGATTATCCATACACGAAATATGTCATGCTTTTGTTCTTCCTGTACAATTCAAGTCTGGGATAAGTGCGAGTCAAAGGAGTGGGTTGACGAATGGCAGTTAAGTTTGCTCCTGATGTGACCAAACTGATGTTCCAACATGTCCGAATGGGTACATTTATGCTAGGCATGGTCCTGTTTTTCACCCAAACATGTCGAAACAGTCCGAGCTACATTGTATCGACGATATCCCTGAAGAGTCCAAAGTACAAAAAGGCAGCAATCTTTGATGAGATGTTACTCAAAAATCGTGTCACTTAGAAACATTCTGTCTAAGGCAATGCAATCACATAGAGTGTCTCTACAATAACCTCTCTCAGTTTTTTTTATCTCTGAGGCATTTGCCTGTGGTGAAAGGTTTTCTACTGCCCCAAAAATCGTCAGAAGGAGGCAGTGTAAAGTTGCAAAGGGGTGTAACTTTCATCCTGCTCCTGATGTGACCAAACTGACTGTTCCAACGCATCTGGATGGGTACATTTACGCTATGCATGGTCCTATTTTTTACCCAAACATGTCGAAACAATCCGAGCTACATTGTATCGACAATATCCCTGAAGAGTCCAAAGTGCAAAAAGGCAGTAATCTTTGACAAGATGTTACTCGATAACTGTGTCACTTAGAAACATTCTATCTAAGGTAACATGATCATGTAGAGTGCTTCTACAATAACCTCTCTCAGTTTTTTATATCTCTAAGGCATTTACCAGTGGTGAAAGGTTTTCTGCTGCCCCAAAAATCATCAGAAGGAGGCAGTGTAAAGTTGCAAAGGGGTGTAACTTTCATCCTGCTCCTAATGTGACCAAACTAACTTTTCCAATGCATCCAGATGGTACATTTACGCTAGGCATGGTCCTTTTTTTACCCAAACATGTCGAAACAGTCTGAGCTACATTGTACCGACGATATCCCTGAAGAGTCCAAAGTGCAAAAAGGCAGCAATTTTTTACGAGATGTTACTCGAAAACCATGTCACTTAGAAACATTCTGTCTGAGGCAACGCGATCACGTAGAGTGCCTCTACAATAACCTTCTCATTTTTTTATATCTCTAAGACATTTGCCCATGGTGAAAGGTTTTCTGCTACCCCAAAAATCGTCAGAAGGAGGCAGTGTATTAAGTCAGGATGAAAGCCTATTCACTCTAGGCACCAATCTCAAGTTGCATAATCATGAATAGGCACCTAGAGCAATAAGGTGCTACATCATGGTTCAAGGACCTTGAAATGGCGCCCAAGCATGTAGGAGGAATTTTCAAGGAGCCAGAATGTTTTTGAAACTCTAAGGAACTAGTCCAAAGACTCTATGGCGCCATCTTGATACCATTGAGTCAACTTTGGAACTCAAACATATTGAAACAAGGTCTAGGAAGCTATGTGCCATCTCTTGCCAGTTCAACCTCTCAGATGCACCAACATTTGAAAGACTCTTAATGAGTGCCTAAGTTTGAATTGATCTTGTGATTGAAAGTTTGGTGATGTATTGGTGCAAGATGATCTTCAGTTGAAGCAATCTAAGTTACAGGAAGGGTTTAGAAGTTATCAACCTCTTCACTAAGTTAGGCGCACTTTACAAGCTTTCTTACCCAAGAGTTGCACCTCATTAAGACAAGGTGCATCTTAACCTCTGGGACTTTTCCAAAGAAGCGCTTTAGTTTATTAGCACCTTTGGACCTTGTTTTGCATTCTGAAAGAGAAGGTGCACTTTGGAGGCATTTCTAACCCAGATTGACGCCTAGGTATAGTCATCTCTCTCGAGCATTACAATGTGTTTTAAAATAGAGGACATTTCATAAGTTGGGGAATTGATCACTGAAGACCTTGGAGTGTTTGAATTACTCTAAGCAAGAAGGCGCATTCCCATGGAGTAACATACTCTAGATAGCGCCTAATGCCATCAAGGTGCAATTCCACCCTCACTTTGGTGCCTATCATCAAGAAGGGGCATTGGGCATTCCTTGAATAGTTCTGAGCATTTGAAGTTTGTGAAATCACAAAGGAATGTTGGGCACCATGTGTATCCTCAACAAGCTTGAGTTTGCGCCTAGACAAGTTGGCACTTATTCATGTTTTAACTTCCCTCTTGAAGTGCCTAACTTGGGAAAAAGTTATCTTGTTGTTAGTCAAGTGTTTGATGTGTTTTGTAGACTCCAAAAGACTTCCTCTTGCTAGGCGCTCTTCTTGGCAACTACAACCTTCAACTGGCGCCTAGATCCTGAAGAAAAACACTTGCAAGTGTGGGCACACTTTCCTTGTGATGGAGCATCAAACTGGCGCCTAGAAATCATAATGCATGAAGTGAGCGCCTAGGATCCTATTGGTCCAATAGGTGGTTTTGGGATCCGTGTCAAGTCATTGGATTAGGTTGCCAACTCAGAATGATTTTCATGCACTTAGACTTTAAGGCGCCAAAACTAGTAGGAAAATATTTGGGGGGAAACCACACTGATAAAAGTTGGGTAAATTTAACCTCTGAGTCTGATTAGGCTCCATATAACAACAATATTTATATCATGTCCCTTTGCTTTATGAAACAAGCAGTATGTGTCAAGTCATAGGGATAACACTATGGTCCTTAGAAATTTCTCTGTGACTTTTGATAAGATTATCTACTATTATGTGGATGCTTGATAGTATTATCCTGATCCATTAGACTAGTGTGGCTATGAGGTTGGAAAGTGTTGCAACCTCCATCCTTTAAACTTCTCCACCTTGTTATGGGTTGTTTTGAGTATTTTCACTTGCTTTATCTTCGAGAATATTTTCTAATGATACATGATGTGTCATAGATCATTCAACTTGATAAACAACATGGAGGGATTCTCATGCCTCCTATACTTCTTGCAAGTTTCTTTATAGATAGCTCACATCATTGTACATCTAGTTGGTCATTTCCCTAAATATTATGATAAGATAATCCTGTTAATGAACTTTGGATTGAATGAGAATCAACATGCTTTGTCTTGACTAGAATAGTTGGGATGGACAAAAATCTATTGATTCTAGGTTGGGTTGTTAAAGGTCAAGAAGTTTTGGTGTCTAATGCCCTCTAAATCTAAATATTCAAAATCATAGTGGTTCAATAAGTTACAACAAATAGTCAGGCAGACAATAGACTATAAGGAACAAGGACTACACATGAATCCAAAACAACACCAGTCAATAAGGACATCACAAGTAACTCAACATTACTTCCAAAGGCATTCACAAAAACAAAGGGGAGAACACAACTAGAGAATGCTAGACTATAGTAGGGATGAGTGTCTGATGCAGAGCACATAGTGGAACCATAGAATTATCAACTTTTGAACCTTTGAACTCACTATTGGCGAGACAACATACCATCGGCGAGCTTAAAATTTCATCAGCCGATAGGCTGATGCCACCATGACTCTGTTTGATTTCACTTTTGACAAACATCCCATCATTGACTCTTATCAGTCAGACAGACCACTATCAGTGACTTTATATCCTTTCACACTGATGTCTTTGTAACTCCGATACAAGACTCTAAGTCCCTCGCCTATTGGTAGGACTTAATACCATCGACACACTCAAAAACTCTTCTACTGACACACCGATCTCACCAATGACAACCTTCGGACCACACCTGTCGGTGAGACTCCAAACATCAGTGAACTCTAATTTCGTTGGGTTGATACACCGATGGATTTTGACTGTCGGTGTGACCCCCTTCATCGGCGAAGCTCTCAACTGCCCTTCCAATGTGCCAATGGGATTATCTTCTGATACATTGATGTCTTCGACTTCGAACCACACTCGTCGGCAAGACATACCACTATCGGCGAAGCCTAACCAAGGTCTGTCGATACGACCAACTCTTGACGTCGATACAAGTTTCTTTTGAAGGCAAAGGGCACCTAGGCTTATGGGGCTCAATTTGATGTATTTATTGAAAGCTCAAGGTGAATTGATGCTTATTGAAAATGCCACTTAGTCCTTCATTTGTATTATAGGCGCCCTTTCCTATTGACTTATATACTCCTCCTCATGCTAGGGTGCCATAATGAAGTAGTTTAGACAATAGGTGCGCTTCACTTACTAGAGGCTTGTTCTCCTTCCACCTTAGGCGCACTTTTATGGTGGAACGGGTGTCAATGGGTGCCTTGTCTTAAATGAATGCTCTCTCCAAGTTCGGCACCTTTTTGAGGCTTTATGAGTTGCAAATTATGCCTTAACCCTTCATGCTTGTTGCTCAATGTTTGAATGTTTAAGAAAGTCTCCTTTAGGTGCTCATCTTAATGACTTTTTCTCAAGGCACAATCATCCTAATGACTTGGATATTCATCCTAGTGTTTCAGGCTATCAGGCTACTAGACTTAGTCATTTTCAGGATCTCAAACATAAAGAATAATATGATGATTCATTTTTTGTATTGCATATAGTTGACATTGTATGCTACTCATAAAGAATATTAATATTTTATGTTCAACATGATGATTCATTTTTTTTTTAAATACAACTTTTATCTTTTAGTTCCAAAATGAGGTTTAGGTGATACTTGAATAACAATAGCTAGCTTATTGAATCAACAAACATCCTATGTAATACAATTGGACTTTAAATATTTGAAGTAGCCATCTACAAATATCCATTCAAACATGGATTTATAATGCAAGTATGGACGCCATCAATAAAAAAGATTTGTATTAGCCAAATATCCATATAGGCATACATCAATATCTGTCGATATAAGTATAACATATATACAAAATAGTGATATAGGCTTACAAGAATGCCATATAGGCATACAATGTCAACTATATACAATATAAAATATATGTCCACAAATGCCATATAGGCATACAACAAAGGAACACAATAAAAATACATTCCCCTCTGGCTGGTGAAGAGAATAGATCACGGATAGCCTTTGATCTTCTAGGGGATGGAGATGCGCATGTGGGTCATCTACTACGAACCCAAGGGCTACTCCTCCTATTTATTCTTCTTGCATCTTTACCTGTTACAATAAAAAGTATAGACATTAATATATAGAAATTACATGTTATAAAAAATGAAACATTTAACAAAACAATCACTTACCGCTACCATATAATCTGTCTCCTCACTTGCCTCAGTAGCAAGAATAGGCCGTGGTGATGTCATGTCCTATAGAAACCATCCAGATAGAAATTAAACTTCAAATCAATAATCTTTCAATTTTTCAAAAATAAAAAACTATAACAATGAATGTAAATTGAAATTTACTAATCTGCCTCATACCCCTGTCAATGCCATGGAGCTATGAATCGCAGAGGCCACACCATGCTCCATTGCCCTATGAACATCAGGAGGTGTCTCCACAACCTACATCATCTGGAAATAAAACAACATTATTCAATTACAAAAACTATAATAGTGATGCAAATCATGGCTCCTAACATACACACACGTTCATCTAAACATGGAAGTACACACAATAAAGCACACAAGTCACATACAAAAATCTAGTAAGTACAATTAATTCATTAAACTATTTATTTTATTACCTCCGTAAAACTTTGAAGTCCACCACCGCTGGCAGGTGTTGCCGTGAAATCTCTAATATTAACCTATTCAACATCCAAAATCAAATATTAGAATACCATTCATATAACGATGCTATTCACATGTAATATTTATAATTGTTTACTAGTTACATACCCCAACATTAGATGATCTAGTGTAAAATGCAGGTGGAGAACCACTAAAAACTGCATCGACGCTATGACCCTAAAATTTCATTAAAATCATCAAACTAAATTAGTTAATCTTGCATTTCAAAAATAAAATTTAATAAATTAAATTCAATAAACTTGCTAATATTTACCTGAGTATCAAGGCCGAAAGTCTGACTCAGGAGGGTATCTATCATCACCATCTGCTCAGGTGCAGATGTAGCCTGTGCACCTACATCCTGACTATCCATGGGGTCATAACCACAGGCTGAGCTACAAGCCTGACAAGCATGGGGTGAGACTCTACTCCTCGCACTATCTCCCAACCCACTCTATGCTGCAGGACCGGCATGCTCTATGATGCTCTGGGTCAAGGCACTAATGGACTGTAGTGTATCGACCTCAACACTCTCCTTCATAATGGAAGGGATAGAAACATGCTCATGTGGGCTGGTCTGCTGATTACTCATCTCACTACCCACTGTGGGTCAAGACGTGCCCCTAGTCTATCTTGTACTGACCCCCCACCTCTACCCTGGAAGTCCTGCATATCAAAATAGTTTGGCACTTTATTGAGGACAAACTCGCAGTAGAGTTTTCTCAAAAAGTATTGCGGGACCTCATTATTATTGCATGGAGGATGGTCAAAAACCATCCACCACCTCTGCCCAAAATTATCCCTTATCGCTTGATTGTTGTACCAATGGATAGGGAACCTCTTGCATGTAATGGGTGGAGGTTGATTTGTTTGTGGGTTTGTGAAAACTTGTAATTTATAATTTTTTCACATCTTGGTATGACAACTTGTCTGCATAGTAATCTCTAAACTCTCTCCTCTTATCCGTCCAACTAGTTATTTGCTTGCTAATTGAATCTACATTTGATAACATAGATTCAAGAGATTCGGCAAACGTGGACCTATGCAAGGTTGAAGTGGAAGGATCTTTCAACCTTGCAATTATATCTTTAATTTCCTTTTTGTTGTTTTCAATTTGCCCCATTATATTTTCTTGTGTTCCAGGGGCATATTGAGGAATGGATGGAGGAGGTTGTTGTTCTGCAGGTATTTCCTCCTTTTGAGGAGGAGGAGGAGGTGCATTAACATTTCCTGACAATTAACGAAATATACATCAAAAATCAACTCAAACCTACCTATTTAGAAACAAATTCAAACAAAAAAACAAATATAACTCACTCCTTTGGCGTGCTCGACGTCGTGGCGGCATTTTGGTGACAAATCGATAAGAGCTTTGTGTTGAATTGAGTTTTGTAAAACGCGAGCGCACTTTCTAGGGTTTACAGGCCACGAGCATAGAGGAGAAGAAAGAAATGAAATGAAATGAAACCTTTTTTTTTATAGCAAGTCAAAATGCGCTCGCATTTTGGATTATTTTTTTTAAATAATTTGGCCACTTTTTGGCCCCCCATCGTTTTGCACTTACCCGACAGTAGATGTAGTGTAATATGCAAGTGGAGAACCAATAAAAACTGCATCAACGCTATGACCTTGAAATTTTATTAAAATCATCAAACTAAATTAGTTAATCTTGCATTTCAAAAATAAAATTTAATAAATTAAATTTAATAAACTTGCTAAAATTTACCTGAGTATCATGGCTGAAAGTCTCACTCAGGAGGGTATCTGTCATCACTATCTGCTCAACTGCAGATGTAGCCTATGCACTTGCATTTTGACTATCCATGGGGTCATAACCATAGGCTGACCTACAAGTCTGACAAGCATGGGGTGGGACCCTACTCCTCACACTATCTCCCAACCCACGTTGTGCTGCAGGACTGGCATGCTCTATGATGCTCTGGGTCAAGGCACTAATGGACTGAAGTGTATTGACCTCAACACTCTCCTTCACAATGGAAGGGATAGAAACATGCTCATGGGCTGGTCTGCTGATTACTCGTCTCACTGCCTGTTGTGGGTCAACACGTGCCCCTGCTCTATCTTATGCTAACCCCCCACCTCTACCCTGGAAGTCCTGCATATCAAAATAGTTTGGCACTTTATTGAGGACAAACTCGCAATAGAGTTTCCTCAAAAAGTATTGCGGGACCTCATTATTATTACATGGAGGATGGTCAAAAACTATCCACCACCTCTACCTAAAATTATCCGTTATCGCTTGGTTGTTGCACCAATGGATAGGGAACCTCTTACATGTAATGGGTGGAGGTTGATTTGTTTGTGGGTTTGTGAAAATGGAACACAAGTCTAATTTTGTAATTTGTAATTTTTTCACATCTTCATATGATAGCTTGTCTGCATAATAGTCTCTAAACTCTCTCCTCTTATCCGTCTGACTAGATATTTGCTTGCTAATTGAATCTACATTTGAGAACATAGATTCAAGAGATTGAGCAAGCGTGGACCTATGCAAGGTTGAAGTGGAAGGATCTTTTAACCTTGCAATTATGTCTTCAATTTCTTTTTTATTGTTTTCAATTTGCCCCATTAGATTTTCTTGTGTTCTAGGGGCATGTCGAGGAATGGATGGAGTTTGATGTTCGGCAGGTATTTCCTCTTCAGGATTTTGTGGATTTTGAGGAGGAGGAGGAGGTGCATTAACATTTCCTGATAATTAATAAAATTAACATCAAAAATCAACTCAAACCCACCTATTTAGAAACAAATTCAAACAAAAAAACAAATAAAACTCACTCCTTTGGCCTGCTTGATGTCGTGGCGGTAATTTGGCAACAAATCAGTAAGATTTTGGTGTTGAATTGACTTTTCTAAAATACGAGCGCGCTTCTTAGGGTTTGCAGGCCGCGGGTGTAGAGGAAAACAAAGAAATGAAATGAGCACAAATGCTCTTTTTTTTTTTATAGTTAGTCATAACACGTTCATGTTATAACACGCTCACGTTATGTATTAAATTTTTTTGAAAAAAATTTGGCCACTTTTTGGTCCCCCATCTTTTTGCACTTACCCAGGTGTGCAAGTTGTCTTTTCGAAAGAAGGATGCAAGATGACTAGACGTGCTATGGTGCTTGCTAAGGGCACTAGGAGAGGTACTCTGTTTTAGCTAGAGGCATGTATTGCACAATGCAATAGTTCTTTTGACTCAAAGAAGAGGGCAGCAGTCACTTCATCCCCACCATCTAAATGAGCAGTGAAGAAATATGTTGTTTCTGATTCTGATGGTTGTAACCGTGCATTGGAAGTTAAACTTCCTGCTAAAAAGACAATGTTATGGCATAAGAGATTTGGCCACATTGGTGAGAAGGGTCTGCGTACCCTGAAAAATAAAAACCTCGTTGAGGGGTTAGATGATTGTAATCTTGAGTTCAACTTTTGCAAACATTGCATTTATGGAAAGCAAAACTGTGTTTAGTTTTACTCAAGTTCTCACAAGTCTTCTGGTTTATTAGATCTTATTCATTCTTATGTGTTTGATCTTGTTAATGTTCCTTCATTATCAAAATCTATATATTTTGTATCTTTCATAGATGATTACAGTAGAAGGACATGGATTTATTTTCTCAGAAGCAAATCTGAAGTCTATAGCAAGTTTAAGGAGTTTAAGGCCTTTGCTGAAAATTAGACTGGTAAAAAGATTAAATGTTTGAGAACTAACAATGGTGGTGAGTTCTGTTCTACAAAATTTGATAAATATTGCAAGGAACTTGGGATTGAAAGACAAAAGACAACTCCATACACCCCGCAGCAAAATGGAGTTACAGAGAGGATGAACATGACACTGATGGAGAAGGCTAGGAGTATGCTTAGTGGAGCTGGCCTAGAACAAAAAATTTGGGTTGAAGCTGTTGCCATTGCCTGCTATCTAGTAAGCAGATCTCCTACATTAGCTCTTGTTGGAAAGACACACATGGAGGTGTGGTCTGGTCGAAAGCCCTCAATAAGGCATCTTCGTGTTTTTGGTTGTGAGGCATATGCACATGTGCCTAGGGAGACGCGGTCAAAGTTGGAGAACAAGGTTGTTAAGTATATCTTCATTGGCTATGGTGTCAATGTGAAAGGACACACGTTTTGGGATCCTGTGGCTGAAAAAGTGTTGTATAGTAGAAGTGTTATCTTTAGAGAGCTTACACCTTCTTCCACTATTTTGTAGCCAGAAGAGAAAGAGAAGAAAGAAGATGTTGTTCAGTTTCCTCCTACCCCTAAAAAGACTGAATAGAAAGACAATGTTGGACCTAATGATGAGGAGAGCTCTGGTAGCTCTGAAAGCTCAGATGAAGAAGTTGAACCTCAACCTCAGCCCTTGAGGAGGTCTACACGGATAAGAAAGCAACCTGAAAGGTTTGGTTTTACATTGCTTGATTCTAGTTGTGCTTATGCTTTACTCACTAACAGTGATGAACCCAGAACTTTATCAGAGGTTTTGGACATGAAAGATGCAGGTTCCTGGAAGGAGGCCATGGAGGATGAAATGGCTTCTTTGGAAAAGAATCAAACTTGGGACTTGGTGCCTTTGCCTCCTGGACAAAAATGCGTTGGATGCAAATGGGTGTTCAAGAATAAGATTGGTGCAGATGGCAGTGTTGAGAAGTATAAGGCCAGATTGGTTGCGAAGGGGTACTCACAAGTGGAGGGTATAGATTATGGTGAGATCTTCTCTCCTGTTGTAAAGCTGACATCCATTCAAATCCTGTTGTCTCTCACAGCAGCTTATGACTTGGAGGTAGAACAGATGGATGTGAAGGCAACTTTCCTTCATGGTGATTTGGAGGAAGATATCTATATGTCACAGCTAGAGCATTACATGGTGAAAGGTAAAGAAAATTTGGTTTGCTAATTAAAGAAGTCTCTGTATGGTTTGAAGCAGTCTCCTAGGAGGTGGTACTTGAAGTTTGATGCCTTTGTGTTGTCAATTAGATTTGTGAGATTGAAATCAAATCACTGTGTGTACTTTAAGTTTGATGGTGATCATATTCTCATTGTTGCATTGTATGTTGATGATATGTTGCTCATTGGGAAGGGTAAGAATATGATTTCTGATTTCAAATCTCAATTGTCAGCACAGTTTGAAATGAAAGATTTAGGGGCAACCAGGTACATTCTAGGAATGGAAATTAGAAGAGATAGAGCTAATAGAAAACTTTGGTTAAGCCAAAGTAACTATGTGAAGACCATGTTGGATAGGTTCAACATGGCAGATTGTAGACCATTGTGTGTTCCTCTTTCTTTAGGGACAAAGTTATCTGTTGAGGATTGTCCAAAATCTTCTGGTGAGGTGGAGGACATGAGCAGAGTACCTTATGCTAGTGTTGTTGGCAACTTGATGTATGCTATGGTCTGCACAAGACTAGACATTGCCCAAGTAGTGGGAGTCCTTAGTCGATTTATGGCTAATCTTGGATGAGTTCATTGGGATGCAGTTAAGCAAGTGTTCAAATATTTGAGGGGTACTTCCAAGTATTCCATATGTTATCATGGTAATGTTACAAGACCTCAGTATTCTATTGACATTCATGGATTTGTGGATTTAGATTAGGCAAGTCACATTGACAACAGGAGATCCACCATTGCTTATGTGTTTACACTGTTTGGTGGTGCTATTAGTTGGATGAGTAAGCGATAACCTATGGTTGCTTTGTCCACGACAGAAGCTGAGTATATGGCAGCAACTCATTGTAAGGAAGCCATTTGGCTTAAGAGATTGTGTTCAGATATTGGTGTTGATGCAAGTCAGATAATAATCAGTTGTGACAGTCAGAGTGTAATTTACCTTGTGAAGAATCCAACTTTCCATGCCAGAACAAAGCATATTGATGTTCAATTTCACTTCGTACGAGATATGGTAGAGGATGGGAAGATAAATTTAGAGAAGGTAGATACCTCGAAGAATGTTGCAGATGCATTGATGAAGCTAGTGAGCACAGAGAAGTTCAGAGTCTATGGGTTTCTCAGCCTATAGCAGTTAAATTCTATTATCCTATTGGCTCTTACAAGAGTGGGAGAATGTTGGGAATTAAGGTGTCTCAACCTTGGTAATTCCTTGCATTATTAATGTTTGCATTTATTATTTAATTGCCTATGTTGTAAATATTTATAAATTCCATATTGTCATATTGTGGGATGTGGCACGGTGATGTGTCAATCCTACATGGAATATGACAACTTGTAATTTTGTCCTCACATGAGGAGATAGGCATCCCACTTTATGGTAGGAGCATTTTGCCATGTGTCGGCATCTTGAATGTTGTGTAAAGGAATCTTGACCGAAACGGTTATGATGGATTCCTATGACACAATCTATGACATGTAAGAGTCAGAAATAGAAGGTTGTAAGACAGGTGATGACATGTGTCCTGAAGCATCTTTGAAAAAGGCATCTTTGGGTGCCCCAAGGTGGACTATGACATGTTGTAAGAGAATATGCTATTTATAGCATGTGTATGACAGATTCTCTTACAGCTGTAAGTTGTAACTTCTATGACAGATTCTATGACGGTCGTAAGTGTCATAAGAGCATCTGTCATAGCCCATTTTGGAAATAGGTGACCCCTCTGGGATGGGAGATGTGGACAAGTGTCAGGGACATTCTACAATGTTGACCAAGTGTCCTTAGGCATGGGTTTTGGTCCATGAAGCTAAGTTGGACAACCATTCCAAGAAAGGTCCAATATTGCCTTGTATTTTCTATATAAACAAGTGCTTGAAGGAGTAGAGGTATCATAGGTTTTACAGGTACTGTTATGCTGCCGGTTTGACTCCAGACATGAGTGTCGAAGACCATTGAAGCTTGCATTGCAAGTGTATTGTAAACATATTTTAGATTTGTTAATACATTGTGTAGGTTTCTGAGTGTGGGGTTTTTCACCTGATAAGGGGTTTCCCCACCGTAAATCTTTGTCTCTCTTCTTCTGTGGTTGATGTGTATTGCTGCAATAACTCGTTTATGTGTTACATATTGTTGTAGTTGTAAGGATTAGTTTGATTTTGCATAGTCCTCTCCTCATTATATTAGTGTAGGAAGCGATTTCCACACACCTTGCTTCCTTTCAGGTAGAGTAAATTCTACAGAATTTAACCAAGAAAATAAATAAAATGGTGCAGCCTCCTTTGAATAGTTGGACAAAAATGAATTTTGATGGAACAATAATAAGAAACCTTGGAAATTAAGGAGTGGGAAGTTTAATTCAAGACTTAGAAGAAAATTTAATCACAACCACCTCAAAGAAACTAAAGGATGGAACAAGTAATGAGGTGGAGGTGCAAGCATTGGTCCTTGGACTCCAAATCTACCATCAATTTGGAATTAGGCATATCAATATTAAAGGAGACTCTATATGGTAATTATCAATTTGATTTGAAAGCATAGATTAAAAAATAGAAGATAAACAACATACTCCAAGCTTGGCCATTAATCGATTCACTAAATTCCTTTCTCATTCAGCATGTGTATAGAGAAGGAAATGGTGTACTTGATTACCTAGCAAATAATGTTATCGAAATGGTTAGGGAATGTATAATAAGCAACAATGCCAATACTTGGGAATTTTTGCATTCCCATATTTGCCCTTAAGAGAAATTATTAGCCTTTTCCATGAGGATAAAAGGCTATGAATGTGGCTAGTATTTGAATCACAATTATTTCATAGAACTCATGAAGATAGGGGATGAAATATCTCTACCAAGACATGCTAATTGAATTTCAATAGTAAGGTGCCACCTTATGACATCATTGCTGCTATTATGAGATGGAAGGCATCAATGAGAACTATCTAGAAATAACATGACAATATAATACACATTCCCATCACCACTATCTCATCAAAAAATGGATACAAGTGTGTGTCTAATAAGCAATACATGTCAAATGGCATTCCTAGGGATCATATCAAAACTATGTCTCAAAAAGGTCTTTAAAACGAGGTTTGGTCTCTTATTGTATGGCATTCCTAGGGATCATATCAAAACTATGTCTCAAAAAGGTCTTTAAAATGAGGTTTGGTCTCTTATTGTATGTCATTCAATGGGTCCTTAGGGAAGAATTTTGGATAACTGGGTAAATTCTGATATAGCATCCATGTTTGTGTGTGTTCTTTTGGATTTGAGAGAGGACAAGGCTACCATTGGCACCATGGCAAATCTGATGATTAAGAAACACCTACTTGGTGACCTCATCAACACCCTACAAGCTATGTACAGTTCTTGGATTAAGGCCCCCATGGGGATTGGAGCTCCACATGAGGCAAGTGAACCCTCGAATGCATAGTGGAACCCATTTGTCATCACCAATAATGCTCAGTTGGAATACAGAAGGAAACAAAATGCTATGAAGGCAATGGAATTTCTAAAGCAAGTTGTGGGCGTCAATAGCCAAATTGCTATCGAATGAATGATTTATATCTTCACAAATAGCTCTGAGGAAGATGAAGGGTAGATTATAAAGATATTAACAGAACTATAAATAATGTAAGGGCCTATGTTAATAGCCTAATAGTAATAGTATAATTATAAATTTATGTAATTATGTAGTGAGAGGCATTCTACAATGATAGCAAGACACTAGTGTTGTGATTGTGTAAATAAAAACCAAAAAACACCCAACATATATTTAGAAAAAATAAACTAAAACTATAAAATAACTCTCAAATAAATAAAAATAAAGTAAATAAAATGTAAATAAAATAAAATAATTCTTAAATAGTTTTGACATGAAATAAAATAAAATAACTCTTAAATAAGTGTAAAAGTGCTTTTGGATTTAATTGTGTGTGGGTTTTTTTGTATTGATGTTTTGGATCAGTATCCTCTTCGTAATGATGGATCACTTAGTGTGATCCTAAACGTTGTGCAAAAACACACATAGAAACAATTTTACACTAATCTAATGGATTCTTGAAAACTCATACTTACTATAACTCTTAAATATATAAAATAACTTTAAATTTGATATCTCCCTACAATTTTTAAATAAATATATTTAAGATATTTCAATAAAACACCTAATTCCAACGTAATAGAATCTAAAAGTTCTAAGGTAGTTCAAAGGAGAAGAGAATAGGGATTAACATACGAAGAACGTCTTGCCCCAAAAAAAAAATGGCAAATATAAACTTATTCCATTTAATGGTGTTGAAAATTGATTTCGCTGTAACATAAGATAATGAGAACTCGTTAAAATTGCAAATTTCCAAACGTGAAGGTGCATATTCAATCCAAAAAGCTTGGAATGCATTCCATAGAGCTCGGAGTGCATATACAATATTTCTGACGAGGAAATATTTCTGACATCTGGAACTGCTCAAAGGCATTATATTGGGACAGAAACTCGTTCATGATTGGAGGAATGGATAATCTGTGTATCCAACGACAGGATCGGAAGTATAAAATGTTTCTCTCTTGTATTTATTGAGGGGCGCATTCAACTCAAATCCATTAATCTCTGCGATCAACAAGCCCCCGTGGGTTGTTCTCTGGGAGTAGTAGAGAATTGCATGCGGTTGAGGAATGTTATTGTAGGATCTCTGCCTGGTCAGAGGAGCTAAAACCACTCTGCAAAAAAAATTAAAAAAAACAGTTTTGTTAGGGGAAAAAATCAATTTCTTTGTTGCTTCCTACGTAAAACTGCGTGGTGAGAGAAACCTGTGAGCCAAATTGAAAGGACCCATTTGGTAGGGCGTTAAAAGCGGAGCCGAGCTCTGCTTAGTTTCTGGCGTTTCAGACATGTTGCCTGTCGAAGCGAAGGCTAAAATGTTGTGAACGAAATGGATCCCAGATTCGGTGAAAAGGCATTGAAATTATTTATTATTTACAAGGCCCATAGGTGGCGTGGTATCCTAAGCAAGGACGGCAACGCAAGCAAACGTCAGTACCTACGTTTGCAAAAAATGAAGTTTTAAACCAAGCAATGACCTATTTAGTCATTTCAACTCTTTTAAACATTGTTATTCGGGTAAAAATTAATCCTTTTTTCTAAACTTTGTAATTAGCCGATAGGCTTTTATATGTGAGCATTATAGTGTTCGGAATGGGGTGCAAGTGCTAGTTTTTTATTTTTTTTAAAATGCATAAATATGATTTTGTGATTGGTCCCTAAGAACATTGTTGGATAGAAAATTATTTACCCCACAAGTTATATTTGTAGTAGTCTTCACTTGGAAAGTTGTTTCACACAGAGAACATCTTTAAACTTGCCAAAAAACAACTTTACAAAACAGACCAAATCAAATCTTTCAAAAATCAAACCTTTCCTCAATCAAATAAACATGGATCCTTTATTGAATGCTAAAAATTCTAAATCCACAACTGTAGCACATGAGCACATCCTCTCCCACTGCCCTAACTTTAGTTAAATACACATTTACCCTAAACGAATATCATGTCAAAATTTTCCTCGTTTATGTTCCTAGAACATCAAGACATGTAATCCTGTACACTTGCATTTTGGGGGGATTTACAGAGTGGACAATGTTAGAGTAATAGGTTAATTACTTAATTAATTTAATCATATTGATTAATTAATTAAGTCACCTTTACTTTATTTTTCACTTAAGCTAAATTTAGGCACTTTATTATTTAATAATTCTTTTATTAAATCTTAGGGTTCACTTTAGGGTTTTGATCTCCTTTCTTAAGGATTGATCTCTTTGTAGTTATTCATTCTTGTTTATGCTTTTTTACTCTTTTGGCTTTCAGAGCAATATCTTTGTGTTGTTCGAATCTCTTCTACGCGAGGTTATTTTGCTTGCAGGGGATCACTAGGTTCTGTGAGGTTGGCTTTTACAACTTCAACATGGTATCAGAGCTTCAGATCTGCAGCTTTCTATTTGTCTTTTGAGGGATTCAAGCCTTGAAAGAGTATTTCAGTGCATCTTGAGTCACTTTTGATCACACCATTGCATTCAAAGTGTTGGAAATAGTCAAGATTGGCCTTTGTTTCGTCAATTTTGGACTCACGGGCTCATATCTGAAAGGGTTATTGAGGGTGGTTTTTTTCTTAGATCTAGAGGGTACCTGCAATTTTGGAGTGTTTTCAGCCCAAACGAACCTCACCATTGTGTTCAGAGCACCCAAAAACCTTAAGATCAATTGTCAAATCATTGAAATAGGCCTCGGGCTCATCTGGGGCAATTTTTTTGGCTAGGCAAGCCGTACAGCTTACCCAGCACGCATATCAAGGTAAATAAAAAAATTATATATATTTTTTCCTGCCTTAAAAAAATAATTTAAAAACAAAAGATTTTTTTAAAAAAAGCGGGTTTTTTTATAACATTGTAAAGTTTTTTTAAAAATAAAAAAGGGGCAACAAAAAAATTTTGTTACTGGGGTACCTGCGCATGCAGGCCCCTGTCCCTGCATGTTGCAAGCTTTCTCAAAGGCCACGCCGCTTTATTTGGGCGTTGGCCCTCTTAATGGGGTTTAACCCCTTATTATATTTTGAAAAAAAAATTAATAAAAAAAAAACATCACAATTTTTTTATAGTTTTTTTTAAATAAAAAAAAAACTATTCTATTATATGTTGTACCAGCACCCACCTCAGGACCTGTGCCTTTTTTAGCAGTTTCTCTAATTCTGCCAATTTTAGCAGCAGGGGCCATTTTTTGCCCTAATTTGTGCTTCCAGGGGGTCTTCTTATTTTTGCCATATCTTGAGAAAACGCTATCAGTTTTTTGAAAACAAATAAGCGTTGGTAAGCTAGTTTCGAGCCCTATCCAGTGGTGTTGTTGATTTTTTCTGGTTTTTCTGTTTTGCTGCCATTTTTTTTAGTCAAAGTCATATCATCGTTTTCGCACTTCCGGGGGCATAACTATTGCATACGACCTCCGTTTTTCGCAAATGAATAGGCGTTGGAAAGGTCTTGCAGTGCTCTTTCCAGATCTATAGAGTATTTCATCATAAAATTTACTAGGTACATAGAGAATATTCTGAAGTGTTTTTTTCTTTTTCTCTCATTCCATCTTTCAAATTTGTACTGGGGTTTGGTTTCTTGTGTTGTGGGGGTTTTTTTTTCTTGCTTTTTGTATATACACATCAGAAAATAGAAAACTCTTCCCTTAAACACATTTCAAAAACTCAAACATCATGGCGGACACCTCATCAGTTGATTGTCTTTCCCCACACAATTATCACACCTGGAAGGCACATATGACCTTGGAACTTCTCATGTTAAAGGGGTTATGGTCATGTTTGGATGAGATTCAACCTCAGTTGCAACGTCAGTTTGAGATTCTGCAGCATAGAAACAAAATGGATGAGGCCATGGGTTTGATATCATTGCATGTTTCAGACAGTCTTTTATTTCACCTTGAGAGTTGCACAACTCCTCAGAAAATGTGGACCAAGTTCAATGATATCTTTGGCACCATCAATCAGTTTAGAGCACTTTAGATTGAGGTAGAAGTGACTTCCTTGGTACCTGATTCTTTTCCATCTATTGAGGATTTTTTGATGAAATTCAAATCATTCAGATCTTTGTTATAGGGTTGTGGTAAGAATAGACATAGAGTGTATATACTTGATTCTATCTAAGCTCTAAGGTTCATTTCAGATATTCTCTTCTACATTCTACTCAACCATGGATGCTTTGGGTCCATGATTTACCATGCCTACATTTGAGGTATTCTGTGATCAGTTGTCACATGAGCAGTCCAAGTTATCACAGTTGGATGCTCTTCCAGGATCACAAAACCATGCATTGGTAGCTCAGTCATCTTAGGGGAAGCAGAAGAAGAAGAAGAAGAAATAGAAACCAAAGACCATAGAGCATAGGAAGGATTTCAGTTCACTGAACACCTCTGATTCTCATTCTCCTAAGAAGGAATCATCGACGAAAGAAAGACCTAAGTGTGCTTATTGTAATAAGTCAGGACATGATGAGTCTAAATGCTATGAGAAGAAGATAGATGGATATGCACAATAGGCTTCAGATTTGACAGCTCTTCTTATGAAGAACAATATTCATCCCTCTTCTTCATTTACATCAAGCAGGTCTTCTTCTTCACCATCATTCCAAACAGATGGATAGACTCCACACAAGGGTCAGGCATTATGTGCAACCACCAGTTCACATTCATTTAGATGGCTATTAGATTCAGGTGCTTTACACCATATGGCATCTTCTCACGACATGTTCTCATCTTTTGAGGCTGTGTCCTCACCACACATATTGATGGGTAATAAGACTTATATGAGTGTATGTGGGAAAGGTTCTATCGACATTGATGATGGTACATTCAATGATGTACTATGTGTACCATCTTTGTCCACCAACCTTCTCTCCATTTTATCAGATTGCTCATAGTGGGACAAGGAAGACAGTTGAGTTCACTCCGAATTCAGTGCACATCAGAGACATTCAAACTGGCAACATTGTTGCAACATGGACAGTTGATCATTCTTCCCGATTGTATGCATTCACACACTTTGGTCCACCATCTCCACTGTCTGAGTATCACTCTCTTTCTCCAAGTGAGCATGTTGTATCTGAGGTGAAGTTTGGTCATTTGAACTTATGTGTTCTTCCATCTGTTCATGAGACCAGTGTTGAGACTTCTACACCTCCACCTCCTGTTGAGACCACATTTGTTCTGCAGGATCCCTCTTCAGCTTTGACTGACATTGTAGCTCCACTCATCGAGCCATTTAGTGCAGTTGTTGAGGCCATATCAGAGGATATTCATTTCCTCACAGATGACAGATTCAACACATCTGTTATCCCATCTTCATTAGAGATTCCATTTCAGGATCATCTTGAGTTGTTTGATGTTGATACATTTGATTCAACATCCTGTCATTCAAACAATGTTGCTACGTTTGATTCAACATCCTATCAATCAGACACTCATGCTTCAGTTCAGTTCTCTAGTGAGCATCATCTAGGACTTCCATTTTCACCTCGCATCCAAGGATTTCCTCATCCTCAATCATTGGATTGGTTTCTTCCTCAGAGGAGACACATTGGTTTGATCATCGGCACAGGGGTTCTCTCATTCTGAGAGGGCTTTGGAGTCTCCACTCTCTCTCATGGGGGGTATCTGATTGTATATCTACATATGTTCTTGAGAGAGTCTCTTAAGACATTTCATTTGTACTTTCTTTCAACATCTCTTTTAGGAGAGGAGTTTTTCCCCACTGGGTTTTCTCATTTTCTCCACTTTACAGAGATTTCATTGTACTTGGGTACCTCATCAAGCCTAGTTGCCGGGACCCATCTTTGCTTTCTTGCATTTGTCCTTAGTTTTTTAGCTTCTCCCTAAGTTCATCTTAAGGGGGGGTGTTAGAGTAATAGGTTAACTACTTAATTAATTTAATCATATTGATTAATTAATTAAGTCACCTTTACTTTATTTTTCACTTAAGCTAAACTTAAGCACTTTATTATTTAATAATTCTTTTATTAAATCCTAGGGTTCACTTTAGGGTTTTGATCTCCTTTCTTAAGGATTGATCTCTTTGTAATTATTCATTCTTGTTTATGCATTTTTACTCTTTTGGCTTGCAGAGCAATATCTTTGTGTTGTTTGAATCTCTTCTACGTGACAGGTTATTTTGCTTGCAGGTGATCATTGGGTTCTATGAGGTTTGCTTTTACAACTTCAACAGACAATCCTTGCATACATAGAGATGTCTACAAGGCAGTAAGAGAATGTAACAACTATTGCTTTCAAAAACTTGTCAAATTCAATGTTCCTTCAACTCTATGTTTTCTCATAAGGTCCTTGAGAGTGCATCATCTGTGTCACAATCATGAAAACAAGACTGAGCATCTTCCACCTCATTATCGTTGCACCCTTTTCTATACTAAAACCTATTCTAGATTGGCCTTGAGAGTATTTGCAATGCTTTCATTATTCTTGGCCACATTTTGCCAAATTTGGGACTCCATGCTCAACTATTTTAGGTGCTCCTCCAATTTTGGAGGACAGGTGTAATCTCCAAGCAAAAAAATAGCATAAGCTGCATTAATTGCATAATTTCAATTCCCCTTCTTTGTCCATGACTAATTACCCATCCTAAACCAAATTTTTGTGACTAAATAATGCTAATTGCTATTAACTATAGTTTATTTTGTAACTAATTCTAACTCTATTAAATATAGTTATGAATGATAGATGGTATCTACTATTTTAGATTCTCTATAATACTAACAAGTACTAAAAAATTATGGTGATTTTTAAAATTAGGCATTATATAAGAAAAAAACCTACAATTTCTAATCTTTAAACAAAGAAAACATAGAACAAAATATGATAAAGATGTGAAGCACAAAATACATCCAACAATAAACCAACTAGCTAGAACATTCAACTCCTTAGAAATATTTGTTGGAAGTGTTGCCATTGATGTCAAAGGTGTATACACTTACTGTCATTGATGACAAAAGGACGTTCAGAGTTGAAAATGACAAAGAAAAGATGCTAAGGTATGAATGATTTCTGCCTAAAGTATCGGCAAAAGTTGCTTTGCAGGTTTTCTAGTGTTCATCAGAGTTCGGGGTTTCGGCCTTACCCCTTCTCCAAGTTGAGGAAATAAGAAGGGCCAAAGTGGAAGGATCAATCGCGAAACTCTGATATATACTAAGTGATCGGGAGTTGAAAGGCAGAGATGTTCCTTGTTGAGTTCAAATGAGAAGATGTTTCTTAGAAAGCCCGGTGCACGAACTTTGATATATACTAAGTTATCGGGGTCGAAGGGCGGAGCTGCCCTTTGATCAATTCTAGATAAGGAAGGCGATAGACAGGAAGTCTAATGCCTAATAAGGAAGGCAATAGAAAGGAAACATAACACCCAATAAGGAAGGTGATAGAAAGGAAGCCCTGTCCACGTGTTAACTCATCACAGCAGTGCAAGGAATATTCTTTGGTATCTTTCTACAACACGCTCTTGCGATCCACTAAGGAAGAATTTAACGGGACCGGAGGAGACCCTCTAAGGCTTTCAAAGAGGAAGGTGCAAGACCAGAAGCCCGATCTTTGGTGCTCCACGAGTTTAATTAATGCAAAAGGGCGATAAAGGCCAAGTTAGTAAAAGATAGTTTTTGCCAATTGTTACGTCAGAAAATGTCTCCTTGGGGGCTTTTCCCTCTTAAGGTTTAGCTCCCGGGTCCTTTATAATGCATTTAGAGCATCTTGTATGATTTTGATGGCCCCCGATGAGAAAACCTTGAAGTTTCATGGCAATTAGGACTCAGGGGATGCATTTATGACAAACCCTACCTAAAATAGTGGGGGAGGACTTGGGCACCTGCGCCCTAGTCCTACCTTATTTTAGGTTAGGACCAATTTCAAAGTGTTAGTTTATGACCATTATTTAGGTCCTATGCCGACACGATAAGTTTGAATTACAAAATTCTTAGCGGGAATGTTTGTAGGTGCATATATAAGCATGATTAGGTTATCATTTGTAAACTAGATGGACATTTTGATTAACAAGCTTATGTTAAGGTGATTCAAGGCATTCATTGTGTTGCAGAATAGAATTTGTGTTGTTCTTGTGTTTGTATTTGCAGATTTGGCATCCATCTCCTCATGGCATGAAGAGCATCTTCCTTCCATGAGATCTTCACTACAAGGTGATATCAATTATGTTTTCAATCATTTATCATTTAGATTTTGCCTCTATCCTGCAGGGATACGCACTCTTTATCTGACAACAGTGTTTGGAAGACTTGAATGTCTCTCTGAGGATTGACTAAGGCAAGCCTCTAAACACCACAACCCCCAACCCATTTTTTCTTGATTGTAGGTTATAGGTTGCGAAAGCAGAAAAAGTGGAGTTGCAGGAGAGTAGTGCAAACTGTCAGAATTGCAGATCAAAGAAGAAAATAGGGACCTGGACTCGGGTGCCCACTCATTAGTCCTCTGGACCCGCAACAAGAAAATCTTTGGAACAACAGGAATAGGTTGCAGACAAGGTTTCCAGATCTTGACAAAAATTGTGGCACTGGACTAGGGTGCCCGCTCATTAGTCCCCAAATTTTCTGCTTTCTAAACTTTAAAATCTACTACGCATTTGATTGTCATTTGATATCTCTGTGTGCGATCATTTTCCGTAATTTCTCTATTTGTTCATGAATTCATGTAATTAGAGTTTTGAGCATAATCGGGCTTAATTGAATAACAAAATCATGCAATTCCAATCTTCCTCTATGTTCCAAGTGACATAAGGTTTGTAGTAGGTTCCTCTACTCAGCTTGAAGTCCTTAAATGTTTAGAGGTGAAAGGAGGATCAACATAAACAACTATCAGAGTAAACCCTAAACATCCTCTTCATTTTTCACCTTAAACATTTTGGTGAACCCATGTTTTTGGACTTTTTGGCACCTTGCTGAGTGTTGTGCTTCATATTTATATTCATTTCATTCATTCATATCATTGTTCATCTTATTGCACTTGAAAAATTACAAAAAAAATAAAAAATTTAAAAACATTGGCATTTTTAGCTTACATTTTCAAATAATTTAAATTAGTTTGCATTTAATTTCAATAAATTTCTGTCATTATCATTAGATCTGATTTAAAATACATATTTTTTCATTCATCATTCATTTAGATTGCATTTTCATGCTTAAATTGATGAAAATTGTTTGAAATTGTGCATTTTTTCATATAACCTAGTTTTGCATTAGCTAGGGTTTGTAGTCAAAATCTTGTTTCAAATTTTACTACCCTTTTAAAACACTCATTAGGACCAATTTATAACTATAGCGTTGCATCATAGTGGTTTGATTGCAAAATTTCATGCCTAGGGTTTAAAAACCTTGATTTTTCACTAGATTTTGGCCTTATCGTCTCTCTAGATTTGCACCATAGCGTGTTGTAAAGAATTTTTCTACACTAATTGGCTACTATCAAGGTTATTATCTTCTGCCCCTCCTCAAATTCTTTACAACACCCTTTTTATTGGGCCTTTGCATTGAAATTTGGTGAGAAATTACATATTTTAGCTATATTTTCCCTAGGGTTTGACTTAGATTTGCACTCCAAGCGTGTTGTGATGGATTTTATGGCTTTAGGGGACTGATATTACTGCCATAATCTATTGTACCTCCTAAAATTCTTTACAACACCTTTTTTATTGGATCCTTGCATTGAAAACTTGTGAAAAATTGCATATTTTAGTGTATTTTCACTAGGTTTTGACTTGTTATCATTCTAGGGTTGCATAAAAAGTGTGTTTTGAAGGATATTATTACTTTATTGAACTGATATTATACATATTAATGGCTGCACTTCATCAATTTCCTTACAACACCTTTTCTTTCACTTAGTTGCATTGAAAAAAGTTGAAAAATCAAGCATTTTGGATCTTAAACATATCCTACTCCTAGGGTTTGTTCTATTAGTTTGTACATTCTGTGTTGCATGCTCTTCCATGAGCCTTATGACCCACTGCTCTAATATAAATATCCCTTTAAGAAGAAGCAGGAGACTCATGGGATCTAGTGCCCTTGAAGAAAATGATATTCATACCTCTGAGAATCCATTGAATACCTTCTTTACAAAAGGAGAGACACAAATTTTGCAAGTTATTATACCTCATACAACCACTATGGAAGATCAAGTATTTCATGATTCCAATGACACTATTGAGGTGGTCAAACATGTACTTGATGAGCAAATAAACAAACTTGATAAAGAGTTATACAATTTTCAAGCATTTGTTGAAACTGAAAGAATAGCGGAAGAAGTTGTCCCTGTGATCCACCACTTAAGAGAATTGATAAAGGAATGACAAGATGGCATTGATGTTATCCAAGGTTTAACCCATATTGTACACAATATTGTCATGATGGCGACTAAATGTGTGAATTGTATCAAAAACATGTTGTCACCGTCTCATGCACAAGTATCAACACCTATACCAACCACTGGAGTGTCTACATTTACATCGACAATTTTAACAACTAATGCAAATGCTTGTAATAATGCTACCACTGGTACTGGAGTATCTAATTGAACTAGTTCACAAAATTACAAAGCTGTGGGATTTAACTATCAAAACTTGGTTTCTAAGGGGATCTCTTCTATGAATACCTATTCTCAGCCACCTATCACATATAACTACTCGCAACCACCTTCCACCTATCACTTTGTCCAACCACCATTGAACTATTCACAGCCTCTGCTTATCACAACTCAAGCTCATTCACATCCTCACTTTGGTTCTAATTCCTCGCAGCAAACCGCATCTCCCAATGATGTCATCTTGAACCAACTTTTGCAAGGCATGACTTCTTTACAACAAAAAGTGACAAACTTGACAAATTCTTCACAACCTAATATACCAACTTATCATGCCCGTAATCCCCTATCTTATGCAATCTTGAGAACTCCTATGCCTGAGAGGTTTGAAACCCCTCGCTTTGAAAAATATGGTGGAAAAGGTGATCCTAATACTCATGTGGCCCAACATTCACGGCTATGTGTAGTGATTTCTACTTTGAAGAGGACTTGTTAGCAAACCTTTTCCCACGATCTCTCAAAGATACTTCTTTAGAATGGTTTTTCTCCTTACCTCTGAATTCAATAGACTCTTTTTTGCAATTAGTTGATCAATTTTTACAACATTTTCAAGCAAATATTGAACCTCAAGTTTCTTTGATTGATTTAGTTCATTGCAAGCAAGGTCTAAAAGAGAAGTTAACTGAGTTTATTAGTCGGTATCAATCTCTCTATGCACAAATTCAATATCAGATGAAGGATGAGGATGTTTAGAAGGTGCTTATTACAAATCTACAACCTAACATCCGTGATAAGATTCTCTTAATGAAGTATAACTCCTTTCAACATTTATGTACTGCCCTTCATGATTATCAACTTTCGTCTAGTCAGTATGAAAACCAAAACTCATCGGCTCAAGTTGGTCAATCCACGGGTGGACCATCACAAAACAACTTTAAGAGAAATAATAATAGGAATTTCATCAAGATTAATGGACCGAATTCGAATAACTTTTCTCAAGTGTCTACTATCATTGATCTGAAGAAGGCACTGTATCAGCAAAGAAAGTTTACTCTGATATCTAAGTCCTATCATTCTATCATGAATCAAGTTGTGAGTAATAATCTTATGAAGCTTCCCCCAATTAGACCTTTGGATCCTAATAAAAATCAATGACATTATTTCAATGCTAATGCCTTTTGTCATTTCCATCGACAACAAGGACATGATATTGAACGATGTATGCGTCTTAAACATGAAATACAAGGCCTCATCGACTTGAATGTTATACAGGCATCGAGTGTGAATGACAATGGAAATAAGTTGGTTGCTCTGCCAAATCAGAATTTACAAATCTTTACTAATCCTTTCCCTAAGCATACTGATAACAATATGATGGAACAAGGTTTAGTGGAAGTATATGATGAGGATTATTTGGAATATGATAACATCATGGGTATAATAGAAGTGGATAAGGAAAAGTTGGATAACCCACCTCGTCCACATGGAAAAGGAATTTATGCTGAGGTTCCTCCTCCGTTATCCTTACAAGGATCAGGAGATAACCAAAATGCATTAGAAAGACAAATAGAACAACTGAAACAAGAGACTATAACACAAGAAAAGATTGAAATAATACAAGATAGTCCTTGCCACTATGGTAGACGAAATCAACAAAGAAAGCTAGCTAAAAATCAGAAACGAGTACGAAGATTATCATCAGTTGGAAATAATAGTGGTTCTCCTCCTTATAAGCAACAAAAGGTCTCGCATACTCAAGAATCTGAGAAACAAGCATTGCATGGATTTTCTGACAATAAACAAGACTCTCATAAGACCCACTCGAGCTTCACACAAAACTTGATCGAATACCTCTCCAAGAGGTTCGCAAGTTCTAAAATTTAGTACAATGGTACTACCAGGTAAGTATTTCTAATCCTTTACCTCTCATGTTGTGTTTCCCCCGTGATGTGTTATATGTTGTTCAAGCCTCCTGGGATGACCCTTAACACTCTTGTAAGCTCCAGGATACCAGGATACCACCTCTATTGTGATCCTTCTTCTATTTGTATCATCATTCTTCTATATTGTTTCTCCTCTATTTTTTACTATTGTGTGTTGTGTCTTATGGACATAGCGCTATGGTTGGTGACTTGGGGGCACCCTCCTACGTGACTGTCCCTAAGGCACTTGTTTCTCCTCTCTCAATTTATTGTTTCCCTTCCTCTAGTGTTTCTATCTAGCGGGTGGATGATGAAAAACATATTATACTAATGCGGACCTGGTGTCCCTTTAGCGAGAAATAAAAAATTGGACTTAGTTCCTACATGATGATGGGGTTGTTATATATTATCCGACACATGGCTAGTAGAATCACTTCGTGTGATCTTGATGGTGTCTTATCACACTTACAAAACATAACAATACTGCTACTCTGTGCACTTTGTCTATCTTGAATCTTGCTTCTTTATGTGATTGATCATATGCATTGTTGTTTATCATGATTATATGGACGCTAACACTTTTCTTGCAGGAATGTGTTTATGGGAACATTTGGCAATCGTAAAGTACATGTCACCTCCGAGGGGGCATGGGCTTTGCGAGAGCTCATCTTCCCATGTGTGTTTTCTACCTACCTTAACGTGCTTGATATTGGTACATGATATCAACCACCTTAAGGTGGGGGCATATATAAGGTAAGCTGTTTGTTTTAGATGTTAGCAATGTGCTTGTTCTCAAGTGCAGTCTTAAAGACTTGTGGCGATGAGTCCCTCCTGCACTCTGAGATTTGTTTGAAATCTATTGTAATCATTTAAGCCCTCTGCGGAGGTGGGATATCACGTATATCCTTTTTATCTTAAGCCCTCTACAGAGGCAAGGATGATGTATTTCTCATGGAGAATGCGCATCCTGTCATTTTCAAAAATCCTTTGCGGAGGCAAGGAGCGATTCTGTGACTAACTTAACCCTTAAGCATGTCTTCGACAATTGTTGTGGCGAAGCCCAATCATCGGTGTGTGCCTGAGATGGTGACGAACCTAGAAATAGGAACAGTCCATCGCTTGTCTGCCGTGTTTTCTCCATGTCTTCCAAGTGTGTGTGTTTTGCATGTTTATTCCCAAGCATGGTCTTAAAGATGGTGGTGATGAGCCCCTCCTATGCTTTGGGATTTGTATGATGTGCTTGAATTATTTTGCGTGTCTGTTTTCCCATATGCAGTCTTAAAGACCAATGGTGATGAGTCCCTCCTACATCATGGGTGGTGTGTTTACTTTCCTTGTACTTGCATTTGCATCTCATATATATAAAAAAAAAGAAAAAGAAAATAATCACTGTATTCACTGCATTCAATGTATTCTCTGTGTTTTGCATGTCTGCAATGTTGTATTCTCCGTGTTTTGCGTGACTGTTTTGTTGTTTGCACAATGTAAAATCAGTCTGGGAGGCCAACTTGGGAGGCTAATATCTTGCAGATGGATAATGTTCATAATGAACCAATTGGTGTTCTAGATTTGCATTATGATAAATTACTTTCATGCCAATTTTAAGGTTCCTAGCACCCCATTAGATATTTTTCCAAAATAAAAAACAAATGGGTTTTACATAGTTTTGACAGCTGCACTTCCAAAAAATTGTAGAGGTCAACTTTAGCCCTTAATATTGCATGAAAGAAGATGACTGGTGGAGAATCCTCTTGCACACATACTCATTGGACCTAGATGAGCTAATCCCCCAGGTTACAACTTCCCAGAATCAGATCTGATATTTTTCAAAATTTCAAGTTAGTAAGCCCTAATCGGTTTTAAACAAGTACAGTTGCAAAACAAGCTAAGTAGGCTACTTCGGATATGAATATCTTATAGCTCAGGATGCATTTGTCTGAACCACTTGTTGTATTGAGTTCTTAAGTTAGAAGTCTACATGTATGTGCATTTTTATCACTCCAGGAGTGATTTGATCAGTTTTCCAGGGCGAATCTGAAGGCTACAGGGCCTATTTCACTCACAATAACAAAATGCCAAAAGGAGGATTATTGATAACTATCCATTTCATTTTTTCACCTCATAAACATATTGATATGGTGTTGGGCCAATCCAGGACAGAAACTTGTTTAAAAACAAAAAAAATTAGTCGAGCCCACATGGGAACCTGACTTGTGTCACACAAGCATTGGTTGAAAGGCTAACCATGTTGAGGATGTTACAGTATGTGTCTCAAGTGTATCAAACTATGAAAATTGGAAAACCTAACAAGGATAATACTAATTTTTTACTTTGCTATTGTTGAAAAACTTAGTGTGGATGTTGTTAAGTACAATTTTGTGCAGATGAAGATTGATCATTTAAAGGGAAATTGTACAGTTTGGCAACCAGGACCTTGAATTGGAACAAAATTTGAAATCATTTGACTATTCTTGAAAAGCAAGTTAGAAGTCTTATACAACCTCCGATAAGTGACAAAAGTGGCTCAACCTGTGCCTATATTGCTCGATACCATAAAGAGAGGAGCACTATAATTACAATCCAGGATATAAAATATGCATTTGCTTTTGCAAAGATCTCTCAAGGTAGTATCTTTTTCAAGCAAGTAAAGGCATTGCAAGGAGATGTGGTTTTAAATGTACCTATGGGCTATAAGAGGTACCCTGTGGCGGATTCTGTAAAAAGCCTTAGCTTCATCCAGAACGACTTGTGCCCATTACCTGATTGGAGAACAAATAGTGATGGTAGCATACCATGCCCTCCTATGGTTTTGAAGGACATTCAACAAGAACAATCAAATGTTGAAGTTGAAGAAACTTGTTCTCTAGCTTCTTCAGTGACATTAGTAAAGGCTTATAGACCCAGAGCAGCAAGTTCTACTTCTTCACATGTGTTCGTTTCTAGATGTGATGAACGAGTTGAAAAGCGAAAAGAGTTTTTCTCAAAGTTAGGTGAAAAGCTCCACGCAAAGGAGGCAGAAATAAATCAAATATAGGCCAAAACGAAGGAGGAGAAAGAAGCTGCCATAAAGGAGCTTAGGAAGAGTTTAACATTTAAAGCTACACCAATGCTAAGTTTCTACCATGAAGCATCACTGCCAAAAGTATGAGCTTGCAGGAGAAATCATTGAAGATAAAATCCTAAGGGAATCTGACTCTCTCATTGACAATGTTGAAGATCTTGATCCAGGTTTGATGGCCTCAGATGAAAATTGCATGCGTCGCTTCGTAGAAAATTGAATGTCTGAATTTGTATGTTGCAGAAGGACTGGATACAATAAATGTTGTTTATGCAAATGAATTTTTACCTACACTTATGAGAATCACCAAATGCAATGAACAAGTCTCTGGCCTGATAAGTTCACATCTACTAGCAAAACGTGAGCTTTGGAAGAAGATATGGACGTCCATACATCCATAATTGAAGAGAAAATTTTGACGTATAGGCATAGCAATGTATGGAAGCTCCTCAAGTGTAATGAAATGGCAGTTTTTGGTAGATGTTGTAATACAAATGCATTTGCAGATGTGTATGAAAGATGTGGAAGTATAAATAAGGATGCCTCATGGAGTGCAGTGAGTGCAGGATGTGTACAATATTAGATTCATCGAAAAGGCATTGGAAACGTTTAAGCAAATGCAATTATATCATCCTAGTGCGCTAGAATGGAGTATGGACATTCATCAAAACATAAGGATAATGTAATATCATCTGATGTTATGTTTACAAAGCGCTCTGAAAAACATGTATGCATTATGTAGAAGTATGGACCAAACGCCTAAAATCTTCTGCGGTTTTTCCCTCAAAGAAATGTGGCCTCGTGTTTTACAATGATGGCATGATATGCACAAAATGGAGTTGTTGATATTGTTTTAGAAACTCTCAAGCAAATGCATATGGTAGGTGTAAAACCATAATCCATAACCTTCGCCAGGATAATCGTAGTTGTGCCGAAGCTGAGATTTGTGACGTATGAAACCCTAAAATGGCACTGCAAAGCAAAAGCTGAATCAAGTGCATCGTTGTAACACATAAGCATCGGTGGGATAAATATTTGCATTCTGCTAATGGCCTGATATAGCCATGGATCAAATGTATAACATATATCGGTGGAATTAAGGTGCATTGGGGTGATGATTGTAGAATTTTGCTGTCACACCAAAAGCACGTACTTGCGGTGGAGAGGGATCTCATCGTCGATATAGTCGCTATGCCAACACCCCCCCACATGATAGAGCTGGATACAACCATGTACCATGTGGGATTCGTACCCACTACGTACCACGTCGATAAGCCGAGCTTATGCAGATGAAGGGTCGAGGGCTCGAGGGACTCGAATTGATGACCTGTGCTCTGATACCATGTAGAATTTTGTCGTCACACCAAAAGCACGTACTTGTGGTGGAGAAGGATCTCATCGTTGATATAGTCACTATGCCAACAATGATATGTGGAGTCCCGCCGATATGCCGATGGGCAAAATACAACCCTGATATCAAGCAAATATTTGGAAGACAATAAAGCTACAAAAATAATATTTTAATCAATAGTGGTTCGCAAGGCAAGATGTTTTCAGAGAAGAAGATGGAGAGATCCTTGGAAAAGGCTGAAGCATGAGCCAAGGAAGCTGAACAGAAAAAGTGGAGCAGGAAAATATGCAATTGAGACACATAATGAAGTGCTGATTATCCGAGAGTAGATCATATTGGAAAAATAATATCCCCAAGGACAAAGTCATTGATTCAAAAAATCTTCAAGAGTAATATGGGGATGATAGAATTTGATCCACATGACATTTAATATATTATTAAAATACTTTGGATGACGGATTGAGTTAAAAAGATATGAGTATTATTAAAAGGAAAAATAAACGTGGACAGAAGATCAAGTAAAATATGAATACAATAAAATAAAATAATCACATTAGGAGGTGAAATATTTTAAGAATTAACCAAATGGGTGATTATTCTACTTAATATGATGGCCAGTGAAACAAGAAGGGGTAATTATTTTCATACCAGTAAACATTTTGCCAAATGGGAGTGGATGTGCACACAAGTAAATGTGAACGTGAAAATTGCCAGCAAAGTAATAAAAATAATGATGATTATCATAATGAAGGTTAAGATTAAATATTCAAGTATTGCCGAAGATAATTAATTAAATGAAAGGCTCCACAGAACAAATATGGAAAGGGTCATAACCCTTGAAGATACAATGTATATATATGAAGGGTGAAATTAAAATCGAAATCATCAGTAGGAGTAGGTTAGAAGACCACCACTAGTAGATAGGCTCATCTGCTTAGTCATAATTTCCATATGTCACTTTTCAGTCATCCGCTCTCATTTCGAAAACTTCTACTATTAATTTATAAGTTTTGAAGTATAATCAATGGAGAAGATTGCTCAAATCTGGTGATTTACTTTCAGTGTTCAACTGTTGTGTCGGGATTAAATTTTATATGTTATTGTATTGTCTCCAAAGTGGTTTTTCCTTATTATTCAAATTAACACAATTTGTCAAGACACATTTGTTGTTGCTATGTGATTTTGTGATTGGTTTTTGCCTAGAGTGAATTAAATTCCTTTCAAGTAATTTGTCTTAACTGGTTCCTGCCAAGGATTAAAATCCTTTTAAAACTAATTATTTTGATTGGTTTCCCTCAAGTCAAGAATTAAATATCCTTTCATAATATCACAGTAATTTGGGAAAATAGCACTGGGATTAGTAAGAAGAGTACTGTTACTGACATACTTGCACATCTGCATAAGGTGCAGACATTTAAACGTGCCCAACAAGTTAGAGTTAAGCTGCAAAGTAGATCAACCAATCCTACACATCTGTCTCCATAATCATCATTCATCCACTGACTCCATTCACCCAATAGATTAGGCACTGGTCAACCTTAGAACATTTTACATAAAACTAATTCACATTCTTAATACCTCAAGCACTCTCATTAGAAAGTAGTTAGCAAGCCCTGTAATAATCTCATATATGTGTGCCATAAGTGATTAGATTGCCCAAATAGAATCCATTTAGACTTCAAATCTGCCTTATCATTTAGGTACACCCACCTAGGCCTGGCAGAGCCTAAAGAGCAGGGGGTTTTCAGTTGCATAAACCCTGTCTTGTTGACCAAAAGCATATCAAGAGACTGGCACCCTCTTGTGGTCTAAAACTAGCATTTTTGAGACCCAACAAATTGGTGACTCTACTGGGGAAAACTTGAGAAAATCTAGTAGCAGGCCATCTTGCCTTATAGAGTCATTAAAACTTTCAAATCATGTCTTCAAACATAAATTCATTATTTTGAAATTTGCACTCCCCATCCGAGTCTACACCAACAAATTGGCGACTCTGCTGGGGAGTCATTCAGAATCTCTAGTTTAAAGATCGTCTCATTACAGAGTCAGTAAAGTTTTAAATTCAAACATAGATTGGTAACTCTGCTGGCAATAAGGACCCGAAAAGACAATCATTTTCCTACTCATGAAAAGTAGGTGGCGACTCTAAAAAGATTTTAATATTATCCAACAATGAATGGAAGAAGATCTTTGTTCCAAGAGAGTCCTAAGAAAAGGTGGATAGACAAGCATGGATCTCCTTATGGAAAAGAACCTCAAAAGGCAAATGAATTGGAGGAACGGATGGAAGAAAATCAGGAGGGGTTTGTTGGTCACACTGACATTGATTTTGATAGTATGACTAACCAAGAGATTGAAGTATATCTAGAATGGCAAAGACAGTAGCTCAAGAGACAACAGTTGATACAAGAAAGTCAAGAACTGGATAGAGAATTGGCACAATTAACCATCCAGGTATCAAAACCACCAAAATATGTCCCTCCACATAAACAAGGTGGTAATGTCAATTCACATGGGTGATCTCAGAACACATATGCTCCAGGTATTTCAAGAGTACCTCATAATGCATGCAGTAACCCTACCCAGCATAATATGCCACCACAAAGGCCCTAGCCTATAAATGCAGATAACATTCCTCAATACTATCCACCACCAGGACAATGGTATGCCCCACAATATCACTAGCATATGCCACATCAGAATATACACCCTCATCAACACCTCCAACAAAGTGTTTACCATCAGGCTCCATATGAAACAAATTTTGCCCCAACCCCCCCCCCCCACCTCAATAGATGAATCAACAGTTTGAGGAGGAAGAGGATGACTATTTCCAACAAATAGGACAAACTCACGATGAAGGGGAAGTGCGCATATCTGAAAATGATTTTCAGATTTATTCAAACCCCATGTATGATGGCATAACAGAGCATAGTGAAATGACATTTTGTGAAGGCATGCCGGAAAAGGAATTTCTAGTGTTCTCAAATCCATGTTATCATGAGGATGAAACATTTTCAGATAGTCAAAGTGTTGTACCAACTCATGAGGGAAGTGATAATATACATAATGATAAGTCCATAAATGAAGGCAAATCAAATGATGAAATGAGTACATTTGAGTATTGTGATGATGATGAAGAGAACAATGAACATTCTCATTTTTCAGATCAGCCAAGAGGTCAATTCACAATGCATGACAGTAAGAAGAATAATGAAAAATGTTGCATTGAAGGGGGATACTCTTTATGTAGCAAAAATGTATCACATAGAGATGAGATTGTTCAGATTATGCCTGACTTTCAGGTGCATAATGATGAAAAATATACCAGCAACATTGAGCATGGAAAATTGATCAAAGATATGAATGCATTCAATCTGATAAATTTTAAAAATATTGGCAGATCAGCTTCACCACAGCGTGATGAGAATCAGATTTTTGACAGAGGAAAATATATGTTTTTCTTTTTATGGTGTGGTATTTCAAACCATATCATTTTAGGGCAAAAAGTGACCTTTGAACTCTATTGCCCAATGAAGTAGGCACTCGGTCTACTCCCCAGAGATCTAGGATCTTGCTATGCCCACAAGGGGCATACATCCCCAGACAAAGCCATTGTTGGAACCTAAAATTCCATACCATTTTTTGCAAAAAAATTAGGTTTCCATGTGTGAAAATCGATTTCAGTACTCAAAAATACACCCGAAGAATATGTCCGAGGAGCCTATTTTGGAGCACTATATTTTGAAACCTGCCTAGTTTTATGCAAAATCACTTTGCAAGCATGCTTTCATATCATATGTGAGTGCACATGTCTGATTTCAGCTTCCTATGATGATATTTCACTAAATTTTGAGGAGTCAAGTTGAAGGGTTTTGGAAAAGTTTTGTTGTTTGCACAATGTAAAATCAATCCGGGAGGCCAACTTGGGAGGCTAATATCTTGCATATGGAAATGTTCATAACAAACCAATTGGTGTTCCAGATTTGCATTATGATAAATTACATTCATGCCAATTTTCAGGTTCCCAACACCCCATTAGATATTTTACCAAAATAAAAAAACAAATGGGTTTTACACAGTTTTGACAACTGCACTTCCAGAAAGTTGCAGAGAGGTCAACTTTAGCCCTTAATATTTCATGACAGAAGATGACTGGTGGAGAATCATCTTGCACACATACTCATTGGACCTAGATGAGTTAATCCCTGAGTTACAGCTTCCCAGAATCAGATCTGATATTTTTTCAAAATGGCAAGTTAGTGAGCCCTAATCAATTTTAAACAAGTACAATTGCAAAACAAGCTAAGTAGGCTACTTCGGATATGAATATCTTACACCTCAGGATGTATTTTTTCGAACCTCTTGTTGCACTGAGTTCTTGGGTCAGAAGTCTACATGTATGTGCATCTTTATCACTCCAAGAGATGATTTGATCAGTTTTCCAGGGTGATTCTGAAGGCTACAGGGCCTATTTTACTCACAATAACAAAATGCCAAAAGGAGGATTATTGATAACTACCCATTTCATTTTTTCACCTCACAAACATATTGATATGGTGTTGTGTCAATCCGAGACAAAAACTTATTTCAAAACAAAAAAAAATTAGCGGGGCCCACATGGGAACTCGATTTGTGTCACACAAGCATTGGTTGAAAGGCTAACCATGTTGAGGATGTTACAGCATGTGTCTCAAGTGTATCAAACTATGAAAATTGGAAAACCTAACAAGGATAATACCAATTTTTTACTTTGCTATTGTTGAAAAACTTAGTGTGGATGTTATTAAGTACAATTTTGTGCAGATGAAGATTGATCATTTAAAGGGAAATTGTACAGTTTGGCAGCCAGGACCTTGAATTAGAACAAAATTTGAAATCATTTGACTATTCTAGCAAAGCAAGTTAGAAGTCTTATACAACCTCTAATAAGTGACAAAAGTGGCTCAACCTGTGCCTATATTGCTCGATACCATAAAGAGAGGAGCAAGTTATAATTACAATCTAGGATATAAAATAAGCATTTGCTTTTGCAAAGATCTCTCAAGGTAGTGTCTTTTTCAAGCAAGTAAAGGCATTGCAAGGAGATGTGGTTTTAAATGTACCTATGGGCTATAAGAGGTACCATGTGGCAGATTCTATAAAAGCCTTAGCTTCATCTAGAACAACTTGTGCCCATTACCTGATTGGAGAACAAACAATGATGGTAGCATACCATGCCTTCCTATGGTTTTGAAGGACATTCAACAAGAACAATCAAATGTTGAAGTTGAAGAAACTTGTTCTGTAGCTTCTTCGGTGACTTCAATAAAGGCTTATAGACCTAGAGCAGCAAGTTCTGCTTCTTCACATGTGTTCATTTCTAGATGTGATGAACGAGCTAAAAAGCGAAAAGAGTTTTTCTCAAAGTTAGATGAAAAGCTCCACGCAAAGGAGGCAGAAATAAATCAAATATAGGCCAAAACGAAGGAGGAGAAAGAAGTTGCCATAAAGGAGCTTAGGAAGAGTTTAACATTTAAAGCTACACCAATGCCAAGTTTCTACCATGAAGCATCACTGCCAAAAGTATGAGCTTGGAGGAGAAATCATTGAAGAAAAAATCCTGAGGGAATCTGACTCTCTCAATGATAATGTTGAAGATCTTGATCCAGGTTTGATGGCATCAGATGAAAATTGCATGCGTCGCTTCATAGAAAACTGATTGTCTAAATTTGTATGTTCCAGAAGGACTGGATACAATAAATGTTGTTTATGCAAATGAATTTTTACCTACACTTATGAGAATCACCAATTGCAATGAACAAGTCTCCGGCCTAATAAGTTCACATCTGCCAGCAAAACGCGAGCTTTGGAAGAAGATATGGACATCCATAGATCCGTAATTGAAGAGAAAATTTTGACATATAGGCATAACAGCGTATGGATGCTCCTCAAGTGTAATGAAATGGTAGTTTTTGGTAGATGTTGTAATACAAATGTATTTGCAGACGTGTGAAAGATGTGGAAGTATAAATAAGGGTGCCTCATGGAGTGCAGTGAGTGCAGGATGTGCACAATATTAGATTCATCGAAAAGGCATTGGAAACGTTTAAGCAAATGCAATTATATCATCCTGGTGCGCTAGAATGGAGTACGGGCATTCATCAAAACATAAGGATAAGGCAATATCATCTGATATTATGTTTGCAGAGCACTCTGAAAAACATGTATGCACTATGTAGAAGTATGGACCAAATGCCTAAAATCTTCTGCAGTTTTTCCCTCAAAGAAATGTGGCCTCGTGTTTTGCAATGATGGTGTGATATGCACAAAATGGAGCTGTTGATAATGTTTTAGAAACTCTCAAGCAAATGCATATGGCAAGTGTAAAACCATAATCCATAACCTTCGCCAGGATCCTCGCAGTTGTGCCGAAGCCGAGTTTTGGGACATATGAAACCCTAAAATGGCACTGCAAAGCAAAAGCTGAATCAAGCACATCATTGTAACACATAAGCATTGGTGGGATAAATATTTGCATTCTATTAATGGCTCGATATAGCCACGGATCAAATGTATAACATATATCGGTGGAATTAAGGTGCATCAGGGTGATGATATGTGGAGTCCCGCCGATATGCCGATGGGCAAAATACAACCCTGATATCAAGCAAATATTTGGAAGACAATAAAGCTACAAAAATCATATTTTAATCAATAGTGGTTCGCAAGGCAAGATGTTTTCAGAGAAGAAGATGGAGAGATCCTTGGAAAAGGCCGAAGCATGAGCTAAGGAAGCCGAACAGAAAAAGTGGAGCAGGAAAATATGCAATCGAGACACATAATGAAGTGTTGATTATCTGAGAGTAGATCATATTGGCAAAATAATATCCCCAAGGACAAAGTCAATGATTCAGAAAATCTTCAAGAGTAATATGGGGATGATAGAATTTGATCCACATGACATTTAATATATTATTAAAATACTTTGGATGACGGATTGAGTTAAAAAGGTATGAGTATTATTAAAAGGAAAAATAAACGTGGACAGAAGATCAAGTAAATTTTGAATATAATAAAATAAAATAATCACATTAGGAGGTGAAATATTTTAAGAATTAACCAAATGGGTGATTATTCTACTTAATATGATAGCCAATGAAACAAGAAGGGGTAATTATTTTCATACCAGTAAACATTTTGCCAAATGGGAGTGGATGTGCACACAAGTAAATGTGAACATGAAAATTGCCAGCAAAGTAATAAAAATAATGATGATTATCATAATGAAGGTTAAGATTAAATATTCAAGTATTGCCGAAGACAATTAATTAAATGAAAGGTTGCACAGAACAAATATGCAAAGGGTCATAACCCTTGAAGATACAATGTATATATGAAGGGTGATATTAAAATTGAAATCATCAGTAGGAGTAGGTTAGAAGACCACCACTAGTAGATAGGCTCATCTGCTCAGTCATAATTTCCATATGTCACTTTTCACTCATCCGCTCTCATTCTGAAAACTTTTGCTATTAATGTATAAATTTTGAAGTATAATCAATAGAGAAGATTGCTCAAATCTGGTGATTTACTTTCAGTGTTCTATTAATGTATTTTTGAGGAAAAAAACTAAATGATCCATATGCTTTGCATCCTTCTATGCTTGATGTGGTTACTAGCACCAAGCATTGTGTTTCTTTTACTGATATAATCTGCATACTTTGTCACACCACCATGGAGAACTCACTACAACTTCCAATGGCTTTTATTGCATTAAAAATATGAAAATATCTCTACCTTATGTAATCATCTACAACATCATACTAATGTTTTATCCTTCAATAAACATACATTTGATACTACCCTGAATACTATAATACAAGAGAATGCCTAAGTTAGTAATGAAACCCCAAATTCTATAAACCTTGTATTACTCCTATTCATACAAGAAACATTTATTGTATATACTATATTATTTTAAATGTAAATAAAAAATGCTTATTATACATTGTAAAAAAACAAAACACCATTGTCACTGTCTCATTTTGCAATATAAGTATGATTTTTTATTTCTATATTTTATTGGACAATTTATTGCTTCGCATATGAATTTTTATTTCTATATTTTATTAGAAAATTTATTGCTTCCATTACTAATATCCTATCAGCAAATCCCTTGCCTGTACACCTGCTAGTCTACGGAGAATAGCCAGTAACTAGCCGGTGGCATCGTAGGCGGTAAGGCCTACTCTATATATGAGAAATCTGCAGAACTTTAAGTAATTCTCTAATAACAGAGCATGCAACCATGAAAACTAATACCTGGAACCGCTCAAGGGCAGTACATTGGGACAGAAACGCATTCAAGATTCGAGGAATGGGTAGTCTGTGTATCCCACGACAGGATCAGAAGTATAAAATGCTTCTCTGTTGTATTTATTGAGGGGCGCATTCAACTCAAATCTTTTTGGCAAATCTGGATTTGCCAAAAACAGTCGCCCATAAACCACTAAATCTGCCTTGCCAATGGAAATAGCTTCGTTTCCATCATCGCGACGATAACCCCCTGCAGCTAAAAAGGTCCCCTTGAATGCTTTCCTCATGGGAAGAATGCTCTTATCCGTCGCTATCGTCGTCTGCGCATTAACAACCCTGGGCTCCACAAAATGTGCATATAAAATGTTATATTTATTCAGAGCCTCCGCCATGTAAAGCCCCAGCGCCTCCGGATTTGAGTCATAGGCTTCTGAATGAGATGAAAAGGGAGAAAGCCGAATTCCAACATGCTCTGCTCCTATTTCATTCACCACTGCTTCCACAACTTCAAGAGCAAATCTGCAACGATTCTCCAATGTTCCGCCGTAACGATCGGTTCGATCGTTTACGCCGTCTTTCATGAATTGATCGAGAAGGTACCCATGAGCCCCGTGGACTTCAACACCGTCGAACCCTGTTCAAAAAACTACTAATTATAACAACAAAGAAACATTCTCTTCTTCAAATTAAGATGGCCACAAATAAGAATAAGAACATACCTGCATCTATAGCATTTCTGGCAGCATTTCGAAAATCTGCAACAATTTTGGGAATTTCCTCTGTTTTCAAAGGCCGGGGAGGAGAAAAGTCTGCCATATCCTCTCGAGTCGGTAAACCAATCTTTCGAGATAGTTGTTTGCTTGTAGATGAAACTGGAGATTGGCCATCAGGCTGATAATCTGCATTGCAATGCACCCAACACATATACCTTTACTATTTGTTTAGCAGGACAACCAAACAAAGTGAAGAAAGAAGGGAAAGCGTTGCGATATAAATATGATATAGGTGGAAATACTGACCCAGATGAGAATATCTTCCGCAATGACATATTTGACAGAAGAAAATGCCCCCCTTGTCGTGCACAGCCTTGACAATGGGCTTCCAGGCTTCAACCTGCTCCTGTGTCCATATTCCAGGCGTATCTACATACCTGCCATGTCAAAGAGAATTTCTTATCAGTAAAAAGTTTGAAAATGTGGAATAAGGAGAAATGTAACTGGAGTCCTGAACTACCCTTGAGCAGTATCAGAAACGCCTGTTGCCCCTGCAATCATTAAACCCCCGCGGGTCGCTCTCTGAGAGTAGTACAGAATTGCATGCGGTTGAGGAATGTTATTGTAGGACCTCTGCCTGTTGAGAGGAGCTAAAACCACTCTGGAGAAAAAAAAACAAAAGGTTTTGTTAGGGAAAAAACATCAATTTTGTTGGTGCGTCCCAAGTAAAACTGTGTGGTGAGAGAAACCTGTGAGCCAAATTGAAAGGACCCATTTGGTAGGGCGTTAAAAGCAGAGCTGAGCTCTGCTTAGTTTCTGGTGTCCATGGGAGTTGGTTAAGCGTTTCAGACATTCTGGGTGTAGAAGCGAAGGGTAGAATGTTACGAACGAAAAGGATACAAAATTGGGTGAGAAGGCATTGAAATTATTTAACATTTATAAGGCCAAAAAGGTGGTCAGTCAACATTTCGCACACAAACGTCAGTCCCTGCGATCGCACAGAATTGATGTTTTTAAACGGAATGCAAGACATTGTATTTAGTCATTTCACGTACTTTTCACAGGCAAGCCAAGTTTAACTTCGATTTGCCACTCCAAATTTTGAATTGTAGTTCCACAACTTAAAACTAGGTCCGTGAGTCAATTATGCGCCACAAGGAATGCTGTAAACAAAAGCAATGCCGCCCACATTTATTTTGACGGGAATAGATTGTTGCATATTTAAAATTAGAAGTTAGAAAAATGAATTATGTGAAAATGTGTTACGCAAGCAGGTTCTATGATGCAGCACCTCAGCATAGCAGAAAGCTGTTCAATATTCATCAAGAAACACAACCGACAGATGAGAAGAAGACCCCCAGTATAACAATAAGCACGAAAATAACTAGCACTTGTACCCTTTGGAGGTTCAAGGGACACGCAGATAAGGTAAGAATCAATGTTTTAATAATACAGAAATGATAAATGGTATGGATATGCAAATTTAATCATTAAAATTAGCAAAGAGTTCGGAAGTTCAATTGTTATGTCTTTACGTGAATGATTGTCTTGTATCCCTATGGGCCATGTTATTTTTTGTTTCTCCATTGTGTGAATTGGTTTTCATAATCTTAAGGAATTTCAAGATCTTTGTGTTTTGCTTAGTATCTATTTCAAATGTGTGAGCTTTCATGTTTGGTGTCTAATCTCTATTTCCATGCATCTCCTTTCTAGATTTTTGTTCATGCACTACACTTGGGTTCCCTTGCATTCCATTACTTGTGACCTATGCATATTATTTGAAGCATGTATGCTTGTTTATCACAAGCCTCATATTTCACATCTTGCAACCTACATTGAATAAACATTCTCTTGCAAATATAAGCATAGTCACCACTTGCTTCATGTTTATTTGCCATCTAGCCTTCCATTATGCATTCTTTCATGAGATGACATAGGATACAAAGATTGATTAAATTTATTGATGGCCATTTCTTTTATAATTTCACACGTTTGCATAATTTAAAGCTCAAATATATTAAAATTAAATTTAGACATGGTATAATTTTAGATTGAGAATTCGAAATTGTCTAAAAATATTTAATTTGAAGGGAAAATTTTTTGATTAGTTTGAATTTGCAAATGATATGGGAATAATTTCGAGACCTAAAAAATGACATGAATTTTATGTCGTGGGAGCCTATTGTGTTCAATCTCACTTTGGAAAAACTTTTGTTAGTAAAAATGAGGCCCACCATCAAATTGAATTAATCATTTCATCAAGGCCTTGACATGTGGTTTTGTTGTTGGCCTAACCATTATTGATTTTTGTTCACTCCTTTCATGTGTTTTATAATGTGGTCCCTTGTGCATTCAATCCAGGTCCATATGGGTTTTTTGTGCTCTTACTATTGTCATACAAACACTCACTTCCATAATCCGAAGAGATAAAACCATTCTAACTCCAAGATATGTAGGTAAGCAAGATCTTGCTTTTCCAAGACAATTTTTTGTTGACATGCAAACCCATGCTCAAACTCTTCAACAATTGGCTACTCTTTTACACAAGACATCAGTGGGTGCTTCATTTGGAACAAATCTTCTTCATAGTATTGGTACCTTGTTGTCTTTTTCAAATGGAGTATCCTCTCATCCTTCATCCTCCACAATCTCTCTCTCTCTCTCTCTCTCTCTCTCTCTCTCTCTCTCTCTCTCTCTCACTCACTCTCATGTCTATCCCTAGGTTAATTTAAATAGTATTATATATAGTAATGATATATTATTTTATATTTATATTTAATAAGGTATAGTAATAAATGGAACTAAAAATATAGTCAATATAAATATTGCATTATATTATGATATGACATCAAAAATAAAAATGTTAAATAATATATGAAGTAAATATAATTCAATAATAAATAGAGATAAATGTAAAGTCTATAATAGATTTAATGTAAATATACACTTTTTACAAATTCAACTCTTTGATGAATTAAAAATATAAATACGACCAATAAAAAATAAAATTAGATAAAATGGTACATAAAAATAAATTAAAAATAAATTTTTATATACATTTATATTATTTTACATTTTTAAGTTTTAAACATTATACTTAAAACTCCACCAAAAGTATTATCATAAACATCAATATTATATTTTAAATTAACTAATTCTAAATTTAGACATTATTTAATTATATAACATATTTATTAAAGATAAATAAATCACCTGTCATTTAAATTCCATCAACCAAATACCTAAACTAATACATAAACATATACATCCACATTAATCCTAATCGACCAACCAAAGATGAAATGACAAAATTATTAAAAAACACTAAAATCTAATGTTGAGGAAAAGTGGTGTCACATTGTTAATGTAAAAGAGAACACATGGTCACATAAATTGTCACTTAGGAAAAAAACCTATTATTAGATCAAAACCTCAAATTGAATTAATCATTTCAACAAGTCTTTCTTTTGTCAAATTCTGCACATCTTCCACCTCAATTGGATAAGCTTGTTTTCTTTACATTTTTTTACAGATACAACATAATTGAGTGGTATATACCCAAATGATGCAAAACAACTTCCCCAATTCTAGAGAACAAAGAAAGGATATTGATTCCCTTTAGATAAATAGCCTTCAAAATAAAAAGATGGTATCCTATAATGAACAAAGCATTCTTCTACATATGCAATTTTCCTACCTTTTTTATAGAGACATGTCACAACTTTGGTTTCAAATTTTTTGTTTGCTAATGTTTTTCAAATCAATATTTGTCTTTCTCTATCTTCTCTTTGTGTCTTTTTCTCTCTATCTCTCTTTGTCTCTATCTCTCTCTCGTTTTGCCTTTGTCTCTCTCCCCTTGTCTCTTCCTTTCTCCCTCTCTATCTCCTCCCTATCTCCCTCTTTCACACACACTCTCTCATTCTCTCCCTCTTTCACACACTCTCTCTTTCTCTCTCTTTCTCTATTTCTCTCTATCAATCTCCCTCTTTCCCTTTATAACTCTATCTCTCCTTCTCTCCCTCCCCCCCCCCCTCTCTCTCCCTCTTTATCCCTCTATCTCTCTAATTTTCTTTCTGTATCTATTTGTTTCCCTCTCCATCTTTCTATTTCTCTTTATCTCTCTACTTCTATCTCTCTCCCTCTCTCTATCCCTCTATATCTCTTTACCTTTCTCTCCATCTCTCTATATCCCTCTATTTCTATATCTCTCTATCTCCCCCTTCTCTCTATCTCTCTATCTATTGAGCTCTACTTCTCTCGCACTCATCCCACTCAACCATGGTGGTCGTTGCCAAATTTCTCTAAAAATGACATGAGGCTTAACAATACATAAATCAGAAGGTTGAACAATTGAAAATACATAAATCACAAGGTTGAACACTTGAAAGGGTAACATTCCACATCGACAACATTGATCACCAGTGACTAACATTCACATCTATATCAAGAGTGTGCAACCTCACAGGTCTTCCCATATGCCCCAAATTCACATTCCCAAGATATGCATGCATGCAACAAAGGCCATATGTTGCACTAAGAAAGCAAGAAGAGGACTGATTAAGAGTACTTTCAAATGGAAATAGTTAATTGACACAAAAACAAAATAAAAAGTTTGTAATTTTCTGCATTATGAAGCATTAACTTCTTATTCGCAACAAAGTCTATTCACAATCATGTATACATATTTATTCTACTCCAATTATTTTCCAATGCAAAACAACACATCATTATAGGATTTGAGAGTTAAGTAATAGATCGACAACAAGAAATCAAACTAGAAAAATAAAATGTCAATTGTTAAAACAACTACAAATATTTTGTATTCTCTCTTTTTTAGAATACTAATATTAGAAATTAAAAAAAAATCATTTATACTATTATCACAAATAAATAGTTAGCTAAATATTTTATGTATAATATTTATATATATTTATTATTTTATTTAATATAATATTTAATTTAAATATTTAATATTTATATACATTTTAATATACAATATATATATATTTAAAGTTATATTTAATTAAATATTATTTTACTATGCATACTTCAATTTTTTCCATATGCAAAATAATGTTTGCTTTTTTCCACAACTTGTCTAAGATTTACTTTGATATCAATAACTTATAATCTATGTAGATCATGTATATCTTGAATAGATAATTTACTTCTCCAAATATAAATCTATGACAGTGCAAGATGATTAAAATGGATTGGGCCATTCTTTTTTTGTTTGTCAATGGTTAAAACAACTACAAATATTCTATATACTCTATTTTGAGAATACTAATATTAGAAATTAAAAAATTTTAAAAAATGCCTTTCTACTATTGTCACAAATAAAATTGAATAAATTTATAAATCATTCTTCTACATATGCAATTTCCTGCCTTTGTTTATACAGATAGGTAACAACTTTGTTTTTCTTTCGTTGCTTGCTAATATTTTTTTAAATGAATATCTCTCTTTCTCTATCTTTCCTTGTCTCTATCTCTCTCATTTTGCCTCTATCTCTCCCCTTTTCTCTTCCTTTGTCTCCCTTTCTCTCGTCCTCTCCCCCCCTCTCTCTGTCCCCCTCTCCCTCTTTCACACACTTTCTTTCTCTATCTCTACCTCTCTTTCTCTATTCCTCTCTATCAATCTCCCTCTCTCTCTCTTTATAACTCCCTCTCTCCCTCTTTATCTCTCTTATCTCTCTAATTTTCTTTTTGTATCTCTTTCTCTCCCTCTCTATCTCTGTATTTCTCTTTATCTCGCTCCCTGTACTATCTCTCTCCATCTATCGCTTTGTCTCTCTCTACCTCTCTCTCTCTATCTCTCTCCATCTCTCTCTGTCCATTTGTCTCTATATCTCTCTATCTCCCCCTTCTCGCTATCTCTCTCTTTCTCTCCCCCTCTTTATCTCTCTCTGTCTCTCCTCTAAAAATGGCACGGACCTTAAAAATACATAAATCACAAGGTTGAACACTTGAAAGGGAAACAATCAACACTGGAAACATTGATCATCAACAACAAACATTAATAGCTATATCAAGGGTGCACAACCTCACAAGTCTTCACATATTCCCTAGCTTCACATTCCAAAGATATGCACGCATGCAACATAGGCAATATGTTGCATTGAAAGAGCATGAAGAGGACCGATTAAGAGCACTCCCACATGCAAATAGTTGACTAACACAAAAACAAAAGAAAACGTTATATTTTCTATAGCTATTTATTTTTTGCACTATGAAGCATTCTTTTGTTATTCACAACAAGGTTTATTTACAATCATATATACATATTTATTCTACTCCAATTCTTTTCCAATGCAGAACAACAACACATATCATTAGAGGATTTGAGAGTTAAAATAATGGACCGACAATAGGCAATCAAAATGGAAAAATAAAATGTCAATTGTTAAAACAACTACAAATATTCTATATAATCTCTTTATGACAATACTAATATTAGAAATTTAAAAAAAAAACTCCTTTCTACTATTGTCACAAATAAAATTGAATAGTTTTACAAAGCATTCTTCTACATATGCAATTTTCCTACCATTGTTTACAAAAACATCTCACAACTTTGGTTTCACTTCCATTGTTTGCTAATGGCTTGCTAATGTTTTTTCAAATGTATATTAAGAACTATGTTCTTTGCATCAAATCTATACTTCTCTCTTCTTACATTATATATTTCAATTGTTTGATTATGCAAAGTAATGATTTTGGTTTGGTAAATAGGCTTTCTTACAATCTTCTTAGGAGATTTAGTGTACAATTTTCTACAAGCGTTCTCGGCGTACCCATTGCACACTAAGGTGTGATTGCTAGTTCAGAGCCTCTGCCATGTATAGCCTCAACGCCTCCAGATTTGAGTCATATGCTTCTGAATGAGTTGGAAAGGGAGAAAGATGGATTCCCACATGCTGTACTCTGATTTCATCCACCATTTCTTCCATAACTTCAGGAGTAAATCTGCAATGATTCTCCAATTTTCCTCCATAGCAATCGGTTCAATCGTTTACATCATCTTTAACTAGTCGAGAAGGTACCCATGAACCCCATGGACTTCAACACTGACGAACCCTAAACAGAAACCTACTAACTAGAGAAACAAAAGAACATTCTCTTCTTCAAATCAAGAAAGCCAAAAATAAGAATAAAAGCATACCCGCATCTATAGCATTTCTGGCAGCATTTAAAAAATCTGCAACAATTTTTGGAATTTCCTCTGTTTTGAAAGGCTGAGGAGGAGAGAAGTCTGCCACATTCTTTCGATTCGGTAAACCAATCTTTGTAGATAGTGTTTTTCTTCGGTAAACCAATCTTTGTAGATAGTGTTTTTCTTGTAGATGAAACTGGATATTGGCGATCAGGTTTATAATCTGCATTGCAATGTACCTTTACTATTTGCTTTGCAAGACAACCAACCAAAGTGAAAAAAAAGGGGAAAGCGTGCAAGATAAATACTAACCGACACGAGATACTCTTTCACAATGCCATATTTAACAAAAGAAAATTCCCCCTTTTCATGCACAACCTTGACAATGGGCTTCGGAGCTTCAACCTGCTCTTATCTCCATATTCTAGGCATATCTACATACCTGCCATGTGAAGATAATTTCATATCAGTAAAAAATTAAAAATGTGGAATAAGGAGAATTTTAATTAAGGTAACTCGAGTCTTGAGCCACCCTTGAGAAGTATTAGAAATGTTGGTTGCCTCTGCAATCAACAAGCCCCTATGGGTTGTTATCTGCATGCAGTTGAGGAATGTTATTGTAGGACATTTGCCTAGTCAGAGGAGCTAAAACCACTAAAAAAGAAATGAAAACAGTTTTGCCAGGGAAAAAATTCAATTTTTTTTTTGGATGCGTCCTACCTAAAATTAGGTGCAGAGAGAAACCTGTGAGCCAAATTGAAAGAACCCATTTGTTAGGGCGTTAAAACCAGAGCTGAGCTCTGCTTGGTTTCTTGTTTCTATTGAACTTGGTTAAGTGTTTCAGACATGTTGCCTGTAAAAGTGAAGGCTAAGATCTTGTGAACGAGAGTAGAGTTTCAAAGCACCATTGTTGGGGGGCAATCCAAGACATTGTATTTATCATTTGAGGTACTTTTCACAGCCAGCAAGTATTGCCACAACAAAACTTTATGGAGTTCCAAAATATTGGAGTCCCACAACTTGAAAGGTCCATGCACAGCTATAAAGGAAACCATTGGCATGTGTGCGCCATAGATTATGAAGACATTGAGTGAATAATGCATATTTAAAATTAAAATTTACAAAAGAAATTATGAGAAAAATGTGTCACGCAAGCAGGCTGTAGGTTCTACGTCCCTAGAAAAAATGGCATGCATTCAAAAATCACTCTACTTAAATACATCTACTTCAATGGTCAAACAGTCAATAGCAATTTTACACCTCATTCACAATAAAAGGTGGTAAATATTTGTCCTATTTTTATTGGCCAAAATTGACCTTTGACTGTTGAAGTGGATGATATTTAAGAACAGCCAAAAATTCATGGTTATTGAATAGTTGAGTGGGTTTTAAAAATCATAATTGTGATAGTTATATTATGATTTATTAATAAAATATTGTAATTATTATTTAAATATATAATAATATATTATTCATTATCATTTAATTAGTTATTTTATTTTAATTGAACATATGCTATTAATATGTAAAATAAGTTATAATTCAGCATTTTATATTAAAAATATAAGTAATAGTAGTTAAAATATAGTTTCACATAGGGTATAAATCAATCAAATTCATTGTACATAAAAATATAGAATAAAATATTATATCTTTGTTATCACACTAAATAGTTTGAGTTTGTATCTTTTATGCAACTTTTTTTTATCTAGACACATAAAACATGGGTGTCAACATCATATTAGATCTTTCAAATTAAATAGGTACTTGATAATTTGAGAAAAAAAAGTTGGAGTATAACTCCTAATCTTAAACCAAATCCAAATTAACATTTTAATACTTGATTTCTAATAAGTGATTTCTTCTCTTCCAAGTTATGTGCAATTAATGCATTTTTTTAGATCTCAAAAGTAGCTCTGGGACAAAACCAAGATGTAAGGCTCACCATTGGTGCATAAATCATATTTAATACATATTTAAAATATGAAATTTAAATATTAACACCCAAATTTTAAAATAAACTCTCTTTCAAATCATACCAACCCCTCTCAATCGATAGAATTCATGTCCATAGATTAAGCAAGTCACAAATTTAGGAGGGAAAATTTTATAAATTGAAATAGAGATTTAATAAACCATTTCTGTTCAAAATATGCCTAGATTTTTTTGACTCTAGAGATTATTAGACTAACACAAGTTATCAAATCATTTTGTTACATAACTTATTAGGTTTTGTTTCATTTGTAATCAAATCCGGTATTTTATATTTTCTCATTTATTTTTATTTTACTACTATAACATTTTAAACTTGTAACCAATTAATGTCACCAAGGGATTCTCTTTATATTGAATTTAAATAGACTTCTAACATTTAATATTAAATTTAACAATGATATATGATTGGGAGTTTTTATATGATTATAAGCATTAAGAAACAAACAAAACTTCGATGTGGGTGATAGGCATATGCTCTCCCCTAATCAAGAAGGAACTGCTTTCGATCTGCTTTCATTGGCTTTCTAAGGTTTTTAGGGTTTCTACTTTCTTTTTCTTTGATGATGGAGGTTACTGCCTTGGGCAGTGCCTCTGGGAACCAGACCTCAGCGGTGTGAGGATCCTTCCGAGGGATGGAAAGGGGTTTTGATAGGGAAGAAGATTCTCTCCCCTAAAGGCGCGTCTGGGGTTCCAGTTCAAAAGGAATCTGTAGAAGGTATGGCTCTGGATATACCTGATGATTTGGTAGAGGAAATAGTGGCGGCGATGGATCTGGCCCTGGTTGGTAAGTTCTTCTCTCTCCGTCCTAATATTGAGATGGTGCGAAAGTGGGTGTCTAATAGGTGGAGGATCAAAGGCAGCATGTCTGTCATCACTATGGCAAGAGGTTTGTTCTTATTTAATTTTACTAGGGAGGACATGTTAGATGTTCTGGGGAGAGGGTTGTGTTGCAAGGTGTGACCTTTGGTCTTCTTGTTCAGTGCTGCGCTGCGGTGGTTTGTGACAAGGGCTTAACCGCCCCCCGTGCTTGTTAAGTCAAGTGGTTGTATCGGGCATTAAAGGTTGATCTTTTGGTGCAACAGCAACTAACATTTGGTATCAGAGCCGAGGTCACGGGTTCAAACCCCGCGCTTGCGCTAGGGGGGATTGTTGCAAGGTGTGACCCTTGGTCTTCTTGTTCAGTGCTGCGCTGCGGTGGTTTGTGACAAGGGCTTAACCGAGCTGAGGTCACGGGTTCAAACCCCGTGCTTGCGCTGGGGGGGTTGTTGCAAGGTGTGACCCTTGGTCTTCTTGTTCAGTGCTGCGCTGCAGTGGTTTGTGACAAGGGCTTAACCGCCCCCCATGCTTGTTAAGTCAAGTGGTTGTATCGGCCATTAATAGGTCGATCTTTTGGTGCAACGGCAGCTAACAGGTTGTGGCTTTATGGCACTCATTCGCTCGCTTTGTGTACCTGGAAACCTGGATTCAATCCCAGTACAGATTTGAACCGGACTGCCCCAGTTTGGGTGAGGCTCCCGGGGTTTCCCTTGGAATATGGGACGAAAAGATATTTTCTGCTATTGGTAATACCTTTGGTCAGTATGTGACTTCGGATAACACCACTAGGGCTAAGTCTCTTTGTGTGTATGCTAGATTCTTTGTTAATGTGGAGATTCATAAAACCCTGTCCATGTCCATAGAATTAAACTCTAAATATGGGCTCTGGACCCAACCGATTCTCTATGAAAATGCTACCACTTTCTGTCAGATTTGTAAGAAGGGACATTTAATGACCCATTGTAAGTTGAAGCAAATGGGTGGCAATGTTGATCTTAACAAAGAGGGCGATGTTAATTCATCTAAAGAAGACTTCCCTGACAATCAGGGAATGGGGGGTAATGAGGAAAATGTAATTACAGAAGAATCTACAGAGAAGGATATGGAGATAGGTTCTCAGAACCCTGATGCGGATAACTACCAGTACCTTGATCAACAGGATGCTCAAATTGAAGAGGGTGAGATTCATTCCTAGTCGACGGAGGCTGCTGTTGAAGGCGAAGAGGCCTCGGTTACTGTTGGACAGAATGTCCAACTCCCAGAATCGGTTTGCATTAATAGGGTTGTTTTGAGAATCATGTAGTTATTCCTTCCCTGCCCACTGGAATTAGACCAAGTGGTAGTAGTAATGACCAAGATGATTGGATTACCCCTAAGAAAAAGAATCATAGGACTAAAAAGTCTGTTGATGTTGGAACAGACTCTAGACAAGGAAGACCGACTCTCAGAGAAACAAGGCAAAGAGAGATTGCCAAGGAGATTGCTAGTGGTAAGCAAAAAACACTGGAAATTCAATCTCAAAAACCTTCTAAATGAGAATTATTTCTTGGAACTTGAGGGGCTTCAATAGCCCTTCCAAACAGTTTGAAGTGCAAAACTGTATTCTACATAATAAGATAGATATTCTTTTACTTCAGGAAGTTAAGATGAATGAGGAGAGCTTTAAGATGGTAGCTAATAATATCTGGCCCAATACTGCTTTCTATATTAGCCCAGCTACGGGAGCCTCTGGAGGGATTGTTACTATGTGGAATGATGCTAAAATTCATGGTTCTCTTGCTGCTTCCAGCAAGCATTTTCTGGTGGTTAACTTCTCTCTGCCTTCTTTAAATTGGTCCCTGATCAATATTTATGCCCCAAACACTAAGGCCCTGAGGAAAACTTTGTGGACAGACTTATGTAATACTCTTTCCACTTCCCCTCATTCTCTTTGGATGTTGGCTGGAGATTTTAATACTCCATTATACCCTTCAAAGAATTGTGGGGGTATCCTTGATTATACTGATAGTATGTTTGATTTTGCAGAATTTATCAATTCCTTTGGGTTGCTGGATGTGGAGCTTCACAATCAAAATTTTACCTAGTCTAATAGAAGAAGAGGAGATCATCTGATACAAGTCAAATTGGACAAATTTCTTATTTCTAGCAATTGGGATAACCATCATAATATGAGTCCGAAGGCTTTATCTAGAACCATGTCTGATCATAGTCCTATTCTCTTCAATTGGAAGGAGCAGCGTAAGTGTGGTCCCATCCCTTTCAGATTTGAAGCCATGTGGATTAAACTTTTAAGATTTTAGAAATCTTGTAGCTCACTGGTGGCAGCTTCCCATTCAGGGTACTCCTATGTTTCGGCTAGTCAAGAAGTTCCTTCACATTAAATAAGAAGTTCGTGGGTGGAATAAATATAGTTTTGGTAATATGTTTATCTAAAAGAAAACTATCTCTGGAAGATTAGCTGATCTTCAACAGCTAATGGTTCAAGGAGTTGTTATAGATGATATTACTTAAGAGGAAAATGATCTGATTTCTGACTCGAAGAATCTTATGAACAAAAAAGAAATTTTTTGGAAACAGAAGTCCAGGGTTCAATGGCTTAAAGAAGAGGATAGGAATACTATTTTTTTCATCTTCAGCCATGAAGCATAGGAAATCTAATTCTATTTCTAAATTATGTTTGGAGGATGGCAATGTTATCACTGAGGAGAATGAGATTGGGGACCAAGCTGTGTTGTTTTTCAGAATTTGCTGTCGGAGCAAGCAGATAATGCTGTCAATGGGCAGATTATGGACCAGTTCCTGGATAAAATCCCTTGTTGATTACAGAAGAGGATAACATCGAAATGTTAAAACCAATTTCTAAGGAGGAGGTTCATGTTGTCTTATTTTCTATGGATCCTTTCAAATCCCCTGGCCCTGATGGCTTTCCTCCAATATTCTTTTAGGAATATTGGGATATTGTGGGCTTCGATGTCACTGCTGCTGTTAGAGATTTCTTCAAAACTGATAAACTTCTAAAGCAGATCAACAATACTTTTATTGTGCTTGTCCCTAAAAAGCCTAAGCCTATGCATCTCTCTAATTTCAGACCCATTAGCTTATGTAATACCATCTATAAGCTGTGTACTAAATTGATTGTCTTGAAGTTTCAGCCTTTTTTGGATAAAATTATTTCCCCTTCTCAGAAAGGCTTTGTCCCCGGTCGTCAAATTCTCAATGATGTTATCTCCACTCATGAAACTATCCATTCTATGGATAAGAGCAGGATCCCTGGTATGGTTTTAAAGTTAGATATCTCCAAGGCCTATGATAGAGTTTCATGGAAGTTCCTGTTTAAAGTCATTAGAAAGTTTGGTTTTAATGATAAAATATCCCTTCTCATTCGAAAGGCTGTCTCTACTGCGAAATTCTCTGTCCTGGTTAATGGGGTTCCTAAGGGTTTTTTCTCTTCCTCGAGGGGGATTAGACAGGGGGATCCTCTTTCACCCTATTTGTTTATCATGATGGCTGAGGCCCTTGGGAGATATGTTCACTCTAAGATTACCTCTAAGGAAATTGTGGGCATTAAACCTGCCTCTTCTCTCCCTTCTATGTATGTACAACAGTTTGTGGATAATACCATCCTCTTTGCTATCTCTTCTATGGTTGAAGCTCGTAGTTGGAAGAATATTTTAAATGACTATGCCAAAGCTTCTGGTCAATACATAAATTTTCAGAAGAGCAATGTGTATTTTTTTAATACTCCGGCATAAAATCATTAATATTATTGGTTGTGCTGAGGCTGACCTTCCTGTTGTTTACATTGGCCTCCCTCTCACAGTTAAAGAAAATTCCCAGGGATATTGGAATGGAATTCTGGAAAGAACTCAAAAGATGTTGGTTGGCTTGAAGGGGAAATTACTCAGTAGTGCTGGTAAATTACAGCTTTTACAGGCTTCTTTACAAGGTATTCCTGCTTATTTCCTTTCTCTTTTTAAAATGCCTAGGTTTATTGCTGAGAAGTTGGAGCAGATCCAAAGAAAATTCCTATGGACAGGTGTGGAAAACAAACAGAGAATGTCTTTGGTTAGTTGGGAGAAAGTTTGTCTTCCCAAATCCCATGGAGGTCTTAACATTAGGTCTATCAAGAATATGAATAAAGCCCTCCTTTCCAAAATTAACTGGAATTTGGTCCATAGTCATAACGAGTGGGGGGACATTATGCAAGCTAAGTATCTTCATAGAACTGATAACCTTAGTTTCCTTCATCAAGAGGGGCTTCCTCAGGGCTCTATTATTTGGAATAAAATGTTGAAGTCTAGAAGCCTACTCAAACAAGGGCTTAGATGGAAACTGGGGAATGGTAGTTCTATCAACTTCTGGGAAGACATTTGGATGAATGATAAGGCCCTTGATGCTCAAGGTGATTATGGAGTTGTTGCTGGCATCACTAAACAGTTTTTTGGGTCCAAAGTTTGTCATTATATCCACAATAACAATGGTATCAAACTTTGGAAAAATCTTCTAGATTGCTATGCTCAACGCCTTGAGCTCACTCCTAGGATGCGTTGTATTCAACAGTTGATGCTGGGGGTCAGAATCCCTCTCTTTCCCAAAATCTTAACTCTTGATAATTTACAGAGGGGATTCACTCTAGTGAATAGGTGTTTTCTATGCCTTGAGGAGGAGGAAATTCTCTCATTTTTTCCTCCACTGTGATTTTGCCAAGGAAATATGGAATACTATTTTAAGGAATTTTGGTATTCAATGGGTTTGTAAACCTGATGTTAGAGAAGTCATTGCCAATTGGTGCCCTACTTTCTCTCATCCTTGGCTTGTTAAGCTTTGGAACCAAAGTCTGTCTTGTCTTGGTTGGACTTTATGGAAGGAACGTAATAACAAAATATTTAGGGATGATGCCAAGAATTCCTCTCAAGTCCTTCAGTCTTTTTCAAAGATCCTTATGGAAAGTGTGATCAATTCCCACATCAAAACTGCGGAAAAACCTCTTACTCCAACAGAAAAGCAAATTGCGATTAATCGGAGAATTCTAAACCTAATTTCGGCTCATGATAATTCCACACAGCCGCAGAGATTAAATACCAAATGAATTCCCCCGAAGCCCCATTGGCTCAAACTGAACTTTGATGGGGCATCTAAGGCTGATGGTAAAGCTAGTGGTGGAGGGATTATCAGAGATGACAAAAGATGGTTGGTTGCTGCCTATGCTGGTGGGATAGATTTTCAAAGCAATAATTACGCTGAAGCGTCTTCTCTTTTATGGGGGGTGAAATTGGCTATTTCTCTTGATATTCAGCAGTTATATATACAGGGGCACTACTACATAGAGGGGGGGTTTAAGATAATTTTTGAGACGATTTTTAAGTAAATTGTCTTAACTTGAGACAAAAAAAAAAAAACTTGTGTATTGTCTTAAATCTTGTCTTTAAGTTTTTAAGACAATAATTTGAGACAATTTCACTTTTGTCTCTTTAGAGACAATAGTTGGGATTAAAAACATGACAAATATGTTTTTTATCAGAGACAATATGAAAAAATTTATTAAAAAAATAAACAATTTATTTTAAATATTATTTGAGTGTAGTTTTCAACATTCATCTCATGGACTAACCGCCACTCTAGATCTAGGTGGAGGTGCGGGTTTGGAAAGTTCAATAACACTTACAGGTTTTGGTGTAACAGCAAACCTATATTCATTACTGCATGAACTGCAGGTACATGAATTTGAAATTGTTAAATGAATGTAAATATGAATAATGTGAAAAATATTTGGAGACTCAAACCACAATTTGTTTATTCAGATAAAAAGCTCTTAAAACTTTAGAGGCAAGTTATGGATTCAATTTGATTACACATTTTCAATGTAATTGTGAAAATTTGCTTTTGGATTACACTGTGTTTTTGTCTCAACGTTTCGGATCATATCCTCTTCGTGATGATGGATCACTGAGTGTGATTCAAAACGTTGAGACAAAAACACACACACTGTAATCCAAAAGCAAATTTTCACAATTACTATGGACTGTGGAAAGCTCATGCCTACTATTTTCAATGTATTTAAGATTATGCACTAATAAGTATAAACATCCATGCAATATCAACAACTTGTAATGTTTAAAACAGTTGTCCGTGGTCCATGGTACAAGCAAACAAATGACATGAGAATGGTGAATTGTTTTTTGAAACTTTCATTCATATTCATTACTGCAAGTAAAACCTGCCACTGTGCCACAATCCTGCCAATGTATTTTGGAGTTAACAGTGTGAATATGCATAACAGCGCCTGGTTTCTATTTTTCTTGGTTTCAAATTCCAACTAAAAATGTCATCTATCTTGATGGACAATCACAACCAATAAGGGGAAGCAAACAGAACTCTGAATCTCTGAGCTCCAGTGCCAGAACAATTAATCTAAGTTACACAGCAACATGTCTACGAAAGCTTGGAAACGACAGCGAGCAGAGAAATCTGGAAAACATGAATCTATCATTTGTAAATAGCTTCTGCGTTTAGAACATCCTCCTGCACAATTAAATTTCATATATTAATTAAAATTGAATAGAATAAAACCAAAAGATCATTATAGCTTGGATTCTTGCATTGTACTCTAAATGAACAAACATTTGAGATCTAGAAGTATGAGAATTGAAACAAAATTTTACAAAGTTAATGAAGCAATGCTATAAATAATGTAAACATTGTGAATTAAAAATAATGTCTTGATTGTTTGAATATTGAAGTGGATGATGTTTAAGTAGAGGGGATCCAAACAAAGAAAAACAAATCTCTTTTTGTAATTACGGTTTTATCTATTCTACTTCTCAATAGTTGGAGCAACTACACAATGGAGCAACTACACAATGGCTATTGGCATAACAATCCAGGGAATCAACAATAGATTGTCTGCCACCATTTCCAAACATTATTTTAATGTTTGGTTAACTCATAATACCTAGTTTGACCTAAACAATTCTATTCTTTTCCTAGAAGAAAAGCCTGTAATACAAAGGATGCTAATTCATTTTTCTCTTCAAGGACCTAATATTAATTGAAAACATTATAAGAGATCATTTCATTTTGAACGTTCATAGGTAAGTACCAATGGTCATTTTGTATATAGTCCATCATTTACATGATGCAAAATAATTGGCAATACTTGTCAGCTTACGCTAATTTTGATTGAACTTACTATACGACAAGCTCCATGTATCTGGCGGTCTTTAGTTATTCTGTGAGTTGGACTACTTCATGCAAACCAGAATGAACAGGAAACTGGAGAATGTTGGTCACACTGTAACATTGACTTTCCAATAAAAAGTAACTTAAGGGTGGCTTAGAAAACTTAAACAAATGGCAAAAGTTGAGCTGTAACTTGTTCTAGGTTTAAATTGAGAAAAAACAGACATAAGAAAAAACAAAAACAAAAAAAATTATTTCAAGATCAGTAAATATTTTCACGACGTTTGCACCTTTTTTCACATATATACTAAATTTGATTATAAGACAATTTGATGGGGCAGAGTTTCATGGGCTACAGGATGATTCACATTTATGTCTGCTGTGTAATCAAGCGATGCAAGTTTAGGGGATGTCAAAATCTCAATACTAATTGACTAAGATATTTCCACAGTTCATGATAGATATTATAGATTTTTGGATTAAACTATGTTAATATTTATAGATATCCAGAAGAGGATCATGTAGGATGATCCGAAACATCAATTCAAATAAAATTAACACAATTTAATCTAGAAAATCTATAATAACCAATTGCATAGTTGAAATAGAACAAGCAAATATAAAACACATTAAAACAATTCAATGGAAACACAGCATAGGGTAGGTCAAACCCTTTTGCCAGGAAAACCAAGGTGACAGCATTGGGCTTTTACCATTCCAACACGGAAAATGTCGTTTTAAGCACTGGACCCCCATTCTCATATGTGATTGGAGAATTCCACTGGCCTGCATGATCACAGGCAGGCCAGATGCAACCGTTGCGGTAGCACACACTAGGGGTGGGAAATGTGGTGCATGCTCAAAATCCCTATGCAAGCATCTAAGCCCTGAGCATCCCCAGCTCGAAATCAAAAATCAAAATCATTGTGCAAGTGATGTCTCAACAAAATGCAAATTTCCCGTGTATCATAAGCATATGCCAACTCCATGAGATTAATCTCAAATATCATAAAAATTACATAAAGAAATAAGCATTTCAAAATATATAATAAAATGTACAAACAGAATATTAATAATGAGAAAGGAATCTACAACAAATTGGTTTGCAATGCACACCTTTAGAACTCCAGGAAATACAGTGTAGCTGCCTCAAAATAGATTCTTTACATTGATTGATTTCGTCAGTCCGTTTATTGTTGCAGACAAGCCAAAAGTGCTTTAAGAGATACCAGTTGTTGACAAAGGATTCTGTCCTTCAGTATCGTAATTGTAAATCAAATCTTCACATGCCAACTCAACCTATGGTCATTTTGTACTATTTGTGACCACAAGCAATCTACAATCTGAACACTGGCTAGGGGGATGAATCTTATTATCTTCACGGGAATTAGTCTTTTCAATAACCTTATATGTAACTGTTGCCATATATGTCACTGTCCCTGGTAAAAGTATCAAACCTTGCAAGAACTCTATTTTAAGAAGTGTTCGATTTTCAGAACACTCACACATGTCTACCAGTCTTATCACCTCTGACCCATCATTTTTCATTGAAAGAGCTACTCTGACTGTTTGCTCTCCCTCACTAAGCATATCATTGAGATCCTTAGGCATCGGGTAGTCACACGGATCGTCATCTACATGCCTGACAATCAGAGCTTCAAGAGGCACTATCACTGTGTCTCTTGTCCCCTAAAAGGAATTCTTAAGCAGCACGCACAAAGCACCTGAAACATTTCCTTCTATATGTGTAGATATTTCAATTTCCATGATTGTAGTGCTAAGGTGGGGAGTTATTTCCCACCCTCCAGACGGTCTTATTCCAAAAAATGAAATGTCTGTGGCATCTTTTCCAAACTTAAACCAAGCATTTTCATTCAATGTAGAGTTGTGACCTTCAGTTGTATAAGCAACATCTGTCTTGCAGATGGCACCAATTGGTTGTAATGAACTCACTTCTGGACTTGATATCCATGCAGAAACTTCCTCAACAAAGAGTAATCTATCAAAAGGATTATAGAGTGTTAAATTGTCACGCAATATAGATCCTGAGAACACACTCAGCCCAATAAAATGCTGAATTCTGTAAGGAGACTCTACACCTTCGCCTTTGGCCTGAATCACAAACCCACCTGAGCTAGCTTGTAAAATAAGATGACCCATGGCCAGACCCAACATCCTTGGTAAGAAAATCTGAAAACAAAAGCAATGGAAACTATATCACCAGGAGCTACCATGGTCTCCTCAAAAACCATATGCATGGAAATGCACATTTGTGCTGAATGGTTTGAAGATGTGCAAAATGGTGTCATTACAAGTGTTTAACACTGTCATGTATGCTACTGATGGAGAAAATAAAGGCTGAGGCCCCCATTCCATCAATGATGGTCTGATTGCCACATCGGGAGATGATGATTTTCTGGAGGGTCCAGACTGAGTCTTCTCTGGATACTCCATCTGAATGGACATATTTTTATTTGACTTATTTGATGGCGAAGGAAAACAAGAAACTGTGGTCCTGTCATTCATTAATTTAAAAGTTGTACTTTTGTAACGTGTTCTGTCCCGTAATCTCATTGGAAAGTCAGACTTTTCCCAACTCATTTTCATTTCCACTATTTGTCACAGATTCTTCATCAGAGTATCTCTGACTTTTGTCCTTTTCAAAAATGACGCCAGTCAGTCTGCTTCGGAAGCACAAAGATTGTGGATCACTACAGATATGCTTGCCCCTCACAAAAAAATTTTGAATATCTTTATTCTCTCCTAGACTTCCGCTAATAACAGGTTCAAATGAATCTAATACAGGACTAGCCCTAGCATTGGTATGATCCCCACATGAATTAAAATCCATGTAATCTTGCATTTTACTTTGCCTTGAGATAAGACATTTTACAAGACAAGGCATGCAAAATAACACCAATAATAAAGTCCATGAAAGTACGACTAATAAAAGATGAGAGCCCTTGGGAGCACGAGCACAAAACCACCATGATCTGCAAAGAAAACCAGAATCAAGGTTACTAAAGAACTATAAATATTTAGTAAGGCTAAAGTAAGGGAGAAGGAAAAAGCACATATAAAATGTAACATATTAAAACAAACCTCACAAAAATTTAGACCAAGAACCAAATTACAAAGAACTGTTGAATACTACAGCAGAAACAAGGAAAGATTCATGCAAAAACTGTTGGATGGTGCATTGGAAACAAGTAAAGATTTCTGAAAAAATAGAAGGAAACAAAACAAATAAACAGTGATCTTCAACCATTAGGACTGCACAACCAATATAAATATTTCTTCTGCTCCTTCATGCTTCACTTGCTTGGAAACATTATTATCGTTTTCAAAAAGCATAGCAAGGATCCAGCCAGAGGGGTGAAGGTAGCCAAGATTTGGGATTTCAACAACATTTGAAAAAGTTCATAAAAGGTTCTTGAAAGTGTGAAGAATTATACAGTTTATTTGATCTAAACTTGACATATTCTTTGCCCTGTTATTGCAATGTTTACACCTTTCTCTTGACTTTGTAGGTTTGTATCTCTATACAAAATATACTACAGTACAGGCATTTTGATATTTTAATATAGCACCAAGTTGCATGGAGTCAAAAGCAGATATTAAAGATTTCAAAAAATGTGGAATATGACAATGGTGGAAAACTAACACAAATATATAAAAATATATGTATGCAAAAGAAATACCCTCCAAGAAAATATATGTTTAAGACTTCGAGAATGAACTAAAAATACAAATGTGAGTGAGAATGAATTAAATAAGAGGAATATTTTTTTCCTCTAATTTATACTTTTCCGGGTTATGTAAAGCGAAAAGCTAGAAAACATATAGGGAAAGTTGGGGCTGGAAGTATGTTGCACATGGCCCTGAAGTAGTAAGAGATTTTTGGCAAGAGCGCAAGGGCTCTGTCATGGTACACAATGAATTAGGTACATAATACAAGGTTTTCAAGTATTTTTGTAAAGCGTGTAGTTTTGGAACAAAAGCTACATGATCAGTTTGCAATCCAAAAAGGTGAACTTAAATATTAAAAAGCAAAATTTAAGAAAAAATATAGTACTAGAAACTAAAAAGAATTACAAGAAGGCTAGCAAAATAAGTCCTTGGCAGCTCAGTTTGAGCGGTGTATGCCTTGGCTAGATCCTTCAGATTTCTTTATAACTACTAGCTCTAACATCATATTTTGTAGATTTTTCACATATGGTAATTGGATCAAAGTGTTATTGGAGAGACTAGAGGTCGGTGATGGAAGTTTAGTGCGGAGAACTAAGTTAAATATTTGCAAGTGTTCCTATCATATAGTCTGCAAACTGCTATGTAAAGATTTTGGAAAACAAGGAATACCATCATATTAAGTGGAAAAATGGAAGAAACCTTAGGGAAACTGACCAAGTATGAAAAGGATACTTTCTATATGTCAATGTGGATTTAGGATGTCAACCTGTGCTGCACTCATTTCAACTTCGAATGGAGCTTATAGGAGAGAAATTTGGCCATAAAGCTCATTCTAAAAGCTTGAAGAGGTCATTTTTGCAACAACTTAACACATATCCTGTATTTTTGGCCACTACCCAATCCTACAAACTCTCGTTGAGTTGTTGCAAAACTCATACCAATAGAAAAGTATTAGGTAGAGCAACAGGAACAGCCAATCAGAGTAATTGGGCATTTTGAACACAATCTCTGAATATGGATTTGCATAAGGTGGCTTAAAGCAAAGATTGGGTTAAAACTGAAACAAGAAACAAAGTCCAAGTGAAGAATAGAAAACAAGTAAACGTGAAAGGACCCACAAAGCCCATAAATTCATCCAAATCTTTAAGCAAAGTATTATGATGTGTCTTGAAATAATGTAGCAAAAGTCTTGCTGAGTGAGTTTATGGCCATGACAGGTGAGCAAGTGTCCAAGATTTAATTAAAAAGTAAAACCAAAATATTCACAAAATTGCAGCAGATCACTAACCGCTACCCATAATCTTTTATGCCCTGGATGGAGATGTACAGAGACAGTTCTAAAACACAAAGTCAAACAATTACTTTTCTAGATCTCAGGTATGTTCTTTTATTTAATTTTCAATACGCTTTTTATTTTTTCATGGAAATGCACAGACACCTGTTATACAGAAGAAATAATCAGTATAAAAAAGAGAAAGGGTGACCCATACAAAAAATTCAAGATCAGAAAAGTTTAGAACTTCTATCTTGTACTTCGGCAATCTGGAATAGTGTATTTTACTTTCAAAACTTCTTGCTTATACTTAGAAATCTGGAATAGAGTGTTTTACTCAAATATGAAAATTGTAAGAGCTTATATTTTCAAATCTTAATATAGAAGGGATAAAAAACCACCAAACAGATAATGGCACAAAACCCATAGAGTAATGTACTAAAGACAACTTTCTTACATGGCAAATGAAAATGCATCTTGCCCTTATACAATGAGGTTTGGGGTATAATGAATGGAAAAGAGTAAAACCATCACAGCTGGATCCTAATATGCAACAGATGTGGAGATCGAAGGATTATAGGATTTTGTCCACTACTGGTTTGCATTATCAAGTAAGTGATGCTTTTCACAGTATGGTAAGTGGACCATTCATGCTCTCAAGAGATGGATTTTTGTGAACCAAAATGCAGTTGAATCCTGATAAAACATCACATTACCGGTTTGCATATATCAGTTGTCCTGCTCCATCCTTTCTGATTAAACCAAACATCCAATAAAATTTGGAAGAAGCTTGAATACTTTATATAGCTTGCACACAATAAATACCAAACTAACATTTAGAAAAAGGACCTAAATGAATAACAAAAATTGTATATTATATACATATAATATATATTATTGTTGAAATGGTTTGAGCACAAATTAATGCAAAGTAAATAAATTATAACAAAGATGCAATAGTGTTGATGGTAAAAAATATGTATCTAATTATGATAAGGCAGTGCTCACATTATCTAACATGCCAGATCAGGGTTTGGATTCTACCATTACTACACTCAACAAGAAAAGGATCAATTTATTACAGCATAATTTTTGTTTTCAAAATGCTAAAACTATAGTAAGAAGAAAAAACAAGAATTTAAGTAGCATTCAAGATTCTTTGGGAAAAAAACAGAGGATGCAGTTTGTGAACTATTTATTGTGGTTTGAAGGATTATGCAGATGGGGTACTAAATGATAATACAGATGGATTAAAAAAGCACTTATGCCAGTATTTCCGAATCAATGAACAGGAAGGATATTCACACCATACGGTCTGTGACGTGGAGTGGTCTCCAACATGTCCAAGAGACTTTTTAAATCTGCCTCCAGTAATATTTGGATAATATTTCTCTTGTTTGCTCAAAAGGAAACTGCCTCTCGTAATCACTGATAAAAATCTTCCTAAGCACTTGCTTTAAAGAGAGTTTGAATTGTCTCTAACAACAGTTCTGATGCAAACTTTGCTCAAGAGCATTTCTTGTTTCAACCTTCAGGCATCACCAGTTAAAATATGTTTTTGTCTACTGTCTATTGATATGTACTGCTTTCCAGATTTATGTTACAACAGAGCTGCTTTGTCTTATGTAACACCTTAAAAGATCGTGTCTCTAGTTGCGTACAGAAGAATTATTTAAGTCTATTGCACTAACAAAGAGAATGTCATATATAAGAAAAAATAAAGAGTGACTTTTTGACTCAATCAAAGTTCAAATTTTGATGTTTTTTCAGTTCACTGCTTTTCATTTTTCAAGGTGAAATGGTGTTTGTCCGAGAAAATGTCAGTATAGCATCTATGCATTTTAGTGGTTAGGAATTTGCTTGTTTTTATAGTAAAGACAATAGTTGTCTTTTAGGCTGCTACTAGCAAGACAACAGATTGGTACATGTGTTTGCCATGTCTGAGACTCCACCTACACCAAAAGTACCACAAGGCTCCATTTGCTTTGCACTTGTGGGAAATTGGTTTGGGGAATGGGACTCTATTTAAATGTAATTATAATAATCCCCTTATTCATATACCTATCATCATCCTGGTATCCATACCCCCACATCTTTTGGGCCAAACTATATGTAAGTTCAATGTTGAAGTCTTTTTACCATTTGAACGGTATTCCATGAGCGCATTAGTTTCAGGTTAAACTTGAAGATAGTTAAAGCTAAGTTCTTAAAATTAATAAGAACCTTGCAAATTCAATCTTTACTTTTATAGTAGCATACTAAATAAGTGTATCAGTTATCTGATAGTGCAACGAAGGCCTGGGATAGATAAAAAAATTAAAATAGAATGCTTAGCGTCGCTAAAAAGCTACTAGTTCATCTTTATGTATAACAGAGTAAAGTGTACAGTGACCCTTGGAAAATTTAGCAGCCTTCACACATTTCAAGATTTATATTTTCCTAATAAATAATCTAAAACCACATCTATTATAAGAGTGGGTAGTCGTCTCTGCTGAGAGACCAGGGTTCGAAGCCTGCAGAAGACATTTGGGCTTCCCCAGCCTTTTCCTACTCGTTTGCACTGTAAATATATTCTAAATCTAAGCAAATGAAGAGGGCACCAAATTCCAATATACACGCTAAAAAAAATGCTAAATACAAAAACTGTGCGATGACTAAAAATACTTTATAAGTTCGTCTCGTAGTTCCGGAAATACCCAGAGCGTTGGCCACCAGTATTTGTCAAATAAAGGATATTTCTTTTTAAAGGCCATTATTTTACATTCCCTTCAAAAACCCCATTATTTTATATTCCCTTCCTTCATTTGTTGAACACGATAGCGTACATATCTCCGTTAGCTCTATTTTTACAGGTTTGCAATGAGAAAATAAAAGGCCAGACACGCCTACAAGCTCCAAAAATACAGGGGAAACACCAAATCAAGCCAAACCGAACCCTACCACACAAAACAAAACAAAAAAGACAGAGCAGACCAAACAACAAAAAAGCCAAGCAAGACAGGCTTTAAAATTTATTACCGCAACAGCGCCGGGGGGTCGCGTGCTCGAGCCCTGTGAGCTTCCCTCATGGCGATGCTTAGCGCCTATGATGTAGCAGAACTAGGGTTAAATTGTTTTCAAGACTCTACCCCCATTCCTATAACCATTTTCTCCTTTGCAGGGCCAAGGGTGGTAAACGACGCCTTTAAAGAACGCTGTGAGAAGCTAGGGTTAAAGTTTCTGCACATCGTTAATGTCCATGACGGCGTTCCAAGGTCCCGGGGATCACAACATTTCGCCCTTTCTGAAACCTACTAATGATTCTTCCTGCCTTCATAACCTTGAAGCGCATCTGCATCTCCTGGACGGTTAGCATGGCCGTGGATGCCGTTTTGCCCTCACCTCTGGCGGTGACCCGAACATGCCATAGTAATTTAGCTCATGCCATCGCTAACAAAAGGAAAGGGAGGGAAAAGAAAATGCATGTCAAATAGGAGGGGAAATGAACACAGAAAAAAATATATATATTTTAAAAAAAAAAAAAAAAAAATATTGTCTTAATTTAAGAGAATTACAAAATATAATTTGATTCAAGACAAAAATAATATTTTTGTCTTAAATTAATATCTTAAACCACTCCTCTATGTAGTAGTGGGGGATTCTAAACTGATTATAGATGTTGTTACTAACGTGTCGACTTGTCGCTGGAAACTTAAAGATATTATAGTTGATATCCAGATCCTTCTTCAGCAGATTTTTAGAGTTGATATCTCTCATATATAGAGAGAGGGAAATGGGGTTGCTGATGCCCTTGCTGACTATGGCCAGCAATTTTCAAATTGGTGATGTTGGCGCCAATTCACAAGCATTCCTTTAAACATGAGGGATTTGATTCAAAAGGCGCTGACTTGTCAATGATGACTCGTCATACTAAGAGAGACAGATTGTTCCGTCGGTTTTCTTGGAAGAGGCTAACGTGTATCTCGAAGTACGAGTTATTATGTACTTCGTTGCTTAATGTCATATCCGCATTATTACTCCCTTGTGTTAAGGTGAGTTACTTATCTGATAATCATATCGAATTCCAGATTATTATGTTCGAGCATGGGAAGGGTAGGCTTCAATTGGTTCTTCAAAAGGCGGCTCTAATTAATGATAGTTCGTGCAACCTTATTATCGTAATTCCTAATCAAGCTGTTACTTTCACCTTTCACAATTGCTCTGTGAATTTTTGGTTTTGGGGGTTTTGGGGGTTTTGCGTTATTGTGTGGAAGGGTAAAATGGGAGGAGATAGGATTCAAACGGAACCAATACCCTGTTGTGAATTCAAGGACAATGTTGTGGTCTGGCACTACTGTAAGGAAGGTGGTATCAGCCCTTTTCTGAAATGCCTTAACGGATATGATGAAAATCTGTCTAAGCAATTTGCTAGGTCCTAGCAAAACCGTAAAGTCACCGTTGGGAGAGGGTTTGAGATTTCTGAGAAAGTAATTGCTATGGTGACTGGTTTGTCTACCAAGGGGACTAAGTTGCAAAGGAAAGCGAAAGTGATGGACCATTCTAACCAGAAGTTATTCCTTGGGGAAGGTGAAGAACTGGTTCCCTACCAGGGAGGGTTTGAACAGGCCAAGCTACCAGAGCCGTGGGATGAAATGTGCTTCCTCCTCATGAAATACTTCACTTTGGATGGTCGGTTTACCAGGTTTTACAATTACAACCTTCCTTTGCTTAATCATTTTAGGCGCAATGTTCATATTAGTTTCCCTTTCTATTTATTGTCTTCTCTTGAACATTCGGTCTTTAGGGCTAAAGCTAAGTCGGCTAAGAAACCTTCCAAGAAACCCATTCCCTTGCACCAAGGTCTTATCCTCTATCTTTATAATTTTCATCTTACTTTGGAGCCGCCTAAGCCTATTCAGACCCATAGCGGTGAGACTTCTGCCAACCCTGATGATACTACCGTCTCTGAAGAGCCTTGCCTTTCCCCTGCTTCTCATAAATTGAAAGGGGTTTCTTTCTCTATGTCCAATGAGGAGACCACCATGGTAACCGTTACTCACACTCCGGCTTCTAAAGGGAGTGTGAAAGGTAAGAAGAGGAAGCTAAGGGAGATGGAAGAGGATACTATGGGGGACGCTGTGGGGACCCCTAAAAATCTTAGCAGTACCCCTGTGGGACTTGGCAGTAAATCTAATATGTCTGCTAAAGATAAGAAGGAGGGTTTCTCTTCTGGGGTTAGGAGGTCGAGTAGGATTGCTGGTAAGTCTGCACCGAAAGCCAAACTGATTGATTATTCGGAGAGTGCTTCTGATGCCTGCACTCAGGGGGATGATGCTAAGGTCTTTGAAGTTCAAGAGATCTCTGAAGATGCTGAGGGCAAGAATGTGAATAAACCGACTAATGTTTCGGGAGGTGCTGTCGATGACTCTGAGGACAATGCTGACGAAGGGGGAGGATGTTTGTGGAGGAAGCTAGTGATGAGACTGAGGAAGGTGATGGCCACAGGCATGACATTGCTGTCCTGAGGGGTCGTGTGGAGAAGTTGGAGCAGTTAATAAGCAATGTGCTCAGGTGTACAGTGTTGCTTAATCTTTCTGTGTTGCAAGATCTTGGGACTACTATTGCTGATGAAAAAGAGGAGAATTTCAAAAAGTTGGATGAACTTATTGAATTTCTGGCTAAAAGATGGGAGAATGTTTCTCCTTAGTTCTGTTTATTGTTATGCTGTTTATTCTCTGCTACTTTATATATGTTGTCTTTAGACTGGTTATGCTGTCTATGTTGTTTATGTTGGTTAAGCGGGTTATGTTGTAACTGTCTCGAGGCTCTTTTGTTCTGTTGCCTCTAGGGTTTCTTTTTGCTGTAATGAAAGGGTTCGGCCCCTTGTTTTAGCCGCCTTATAATATCAAAAACAAACAAAACTTCTTGTTATATGTTAAACTGCAATAAAGATGATGTAGACGAAGAAAGTGAATATTATATGTTTTGAGATTCTCTATATTCTTGAGTTATCTTCTAACAATTATATGTTATTTAGTTTTGTAATACCCACTAACCAAGGAATTATTCTATTAGGCAATTGATTGAATTGACTTTAGTAATATTTATTCATATATTTAGTATGTGAGAAAAAATTCGCAAGTTTGTTGCTTCAAAATATGACCAATTAACCATTAAAGTGTTCATTTCATGTAATGTCCATTTTGAAGCAAAGATGAGATTTGTTTATGGTAGCATTAAAAAAATGTAATGCTACTAATAAATGTTTTGAGCATTTTTAGATATAAAGGTTTTCCCATGGAGATAGGGTACTTGTTGTTGAGAGATTATTGTTTTATTATTAATTCTCTTTGTTGACTTAGATTATTAGTTGTAGTGGGATTCATGAAAGAGGGTAGCATAATAGTGGCAATTACAAACTCAAATAGGAGCTCTAGGTCAACAACATGCAATATGCAACTGAATGACCAACTCTAAGATCCTCCACCTTCTTCATTCTACAAGTGTTCTCTATGATTGTTCTCTTAAGAACATGATCAACTACAAAACTTCCACTTAAACAAGGATTAAAATCATAAGGAAGGAAAACCCTCCTACAGCTAACACCATGGCTCTAATATCAAATGAAGGGAAATCCATGCATACACTATTAGTACTGAAAGATTCACAAATAAAAGCTTGATACAAATGCGAAGGAAACTATGCCCATAAAAGTGAAAATAAAACAGACATTTCTTACATTAACCCTATAAGAAGTGAGTTGTGAGATACTAGATCTTAAGCATTTTTAGCAACATATAAATCGACAATTTGAAATGAACCGAAAATTTAAAAAAAAAAAAACACAAAAGATGACTAACATAGATATACCCTAGGAAAATCCTTTAAAAAAACTAGCCTTTAAAGCATTGAAGTAATGTGTCTCCAACAATAGTGACAATACAATATCAAGTTCGAAGCCTTGATATGGATCTATCAATACCCTATTCCTAAGTTGGAGAAAATCTAGCATAATGCCCTACAATACAAGGTCTCTTTGTCTCAACCCAAGAATCCAATATATAGGAGAGCCCTAAAGAAAATTATAAATGATTTTTGAAAAACACATAACAACTCTCCAAGTATGGTGTCCAACTTCTCATGGCATAAATTCCAATGCTTAAGTCTCATGATGGGTCTCCAAGCTAATTTTAAAATATTATTTTTGAACCCATCATAGCAATATTGTCTTGTTATATCCTACCCACCTATTTGGGTGCCCCATTTTGGCTTTATTCTCCATCAAAAGATGCTTTATGACATGCACCATAGACTATCATAAACATGTTTAAGATTTTAAGTCCACTTTGTAACTCCTCATAATCAAGCTATTATATAATATGTCATAAATAACTCCCACATTTTACAATGTCATAAGATACTCTTACACATCATGATGATATTAAATTCTCTTACAACTTCTTACATCCATTCCAAGATAGCCAAAAGTAACATTTAAACAAATTTCCATTTATGTATGTGATTTTTTATATGCAATTCATTTACATTACAACAAAACAAATGGATGGTTTTCATTATAAAAACCAAACTTTAATCAAAGCCAAAGGAAAAATGATCACCTTTGAATAGCCTTTGAATTTTCCGTGTTTTGACATTTGAAATTTTGAAAAAGGCGAAAATAGTTTTTAAATTTCAAAGTTGTTTTATTAAAAATGACAGATAAAGCCATCAGAGAGCAAATTCCGGGCAAACTTTAAATAAACAATTTCATACTTTTCCAACATCTCATAGGATACGACCAGAAAACATTTAAAAAGAAAAGAAAGAAAATTCTGATGATGGGTATGATGATCAGAATAGAAGCATATTATGAATGGTATAAATATCAGGAATGCATTTTCTATGAAGAACAGCCAGTAACCAGCCGGTGGACTGATATGCTCTGACATCGTAGGCTGTAAGGCCTATTCTATATATGGGAAATCTGCGAAACTTTAATAAGTAATTCTCTAATAACAGAACATGCGACCATAAAAACTAATACCTGGAACTGCTCAAGGGCAGTACATTGGGATAGAAACGCGTTCAAGATTCGAGGAATGGATAGTCTGTGTATCCAACGACAGGATCGGAAGTATAAAATGTTTCTCTCTTGTATTTATTGAGAGGGGCATTCAACTCAAATTTGCCAAAAACAGTCGCCCATAAACCACTAAATCTGCCTTGCCACTGGAAATAGCTTCGTTTCCATCATCGCGATGATAACCCCCTGCAGCTAAAAAGGTCCCCTTGAATGCTTTCCTGATGGGAATAAGGCTCTTATCCGTCGCTATCGTCGTCTGCCCATTAACAACCCTGGGCTCTACTAAATGTGCATATAAAATGTTATATTTATTCAGAGCCTCCGCCATGTAAAGCCCTAGCGCCTCTGGATTTGAGTCGTAGGCTTCAGAATGTGCTGAAAAGGGAGAAAGCCGAATTCCCACACGCTCTGCTCCGATTTCATCCGCCACTGCTTCCACAATTTCAAGAGCAAATCTGCAACGATTCTCCAATGTTCCGCCATAACGGTCGGTTCGATCGTTTACGCTGTCTTTCATGAATTGATCGAGAAGGTACCCATGAGCCCCGTGGAGTTCAACACCGTCGAACCCTGTTGAAAAAACTAGTAATTATAACAACAAAGAAACATTCTCTTCTTCAAATTAAGATGGCCACAAATAAGAATAAAAACATACCTGCATCTATAGCATTTCTGGCAGCATTTCGAAAATCTGCAACAATTTTGGGAATTTCCTCTGTTTTCAAAGGCCGAGGAGGAGAGAAGTCTGCCACATCCTCTCGATTTGGTAAACCAATCTTTCCAGATAGTTGTTTGCTTGAAGATGAAACTGGAGATTGGCCATCAGGTTGATAATCTGCATTGCAATGCACCCAATACATGTACCTTTACTATTTGTTTTGCAAGGCAGTCAACAAAAGGGGGAAAAAACAGGGGAAAGGGTTGCAAGATAAATATGATATTGTGGAAATACTGACCGATATGGGACACTCTTCCACAATGCCATATTTGACAAAAGAAAATGCCCCCGTTGTCGTGCACAGCCTTGACAATGGGCTTCCAGGCTTCAACCTGCTCCTGTGTCCATATTCCAGGCGTATCTACATACCTTCCATGTGAAAAGAATTCCATATCAGTAAAAGTTTAAAAATGTGGGATAAGTATGTGAAAAGAATTCCATACCCACCCTTGAGCAGTATCAGAAACGCCGGTTGCCTCAGCGATCAAGAAGCCCCCGCGAGTTGTTCTCTGAGAGTAGTAGAGAATTGCATGCGGTTGAGGAATGTTATTGTAGGACCTTTGCCTGGTCAGAGGAGCTAAAACCACTCTGCAAACAATAAAATTTGAAAAAACTTTTGTCAGGGAGAAAAATCAATTTCCTTGTTGCTTCCTAAGTAAAATTGTGTGGTGAGAGAAACCTGTGAGCCAAATTGAAAGAACCCATTTGGTAGGGCGTTAAAAGCGGAGCTGAGCTCTGCGTAGTTTGTGGTGTCCATTGGACTTGGTTAAGCGTTTCAGCCATGCTGCCTGTAGAAGTCAAGGCTAAAATGTTTGGGATACAAATTGGGTAAAAAGGCATTGAAATTATTTAACATTTATAAGGCCAAGAAGGTGGGCAGTCAACGTCAGTCACTACGTTCGCACACAAACGTCACTCCCTGCGATCGCACAGGATTTAATATGTAATATGTGCGTTCTAACGTCACTACCTGCGATCGCACAGAATTGATGTTTTTAAACGGAATGCAAGACATTGTATTTAGTCATTTCACATACTTTTCCCAGGCAAGCCAAGTTTGACTTCGATTTGCCACTCCAAATTTTAAATTGTGGTTCCACAACTTAAAACTAGGTCCGTGACTCCATACCAACGTCAATTATGCGCCACAAGGCTTGCTGTAATTAAAAGCAATGCGGCCGACATTTATTTTCACCGGAATAGATTGCTGCATATTTAAAATTGGAAGTTAGAAAAATAAATTTGTGAAAATGTGTTAACGCAAGCAGGTTCTATGATGCAGCATCTCAGCATAGCAGAAAACTGTTCAATATTCATCAACAAACATAACTGACAGATAGGGAAGAACACCCTCAGTATAACAGTAAGCACGAAACTACTTGAATGAATTCACTGTAAGCTGTAACAGAAATACCTGTTGAGTTAAAAGTGCAGGTTGAACATCAAACTAAAACAGAACAGTAATTAATAACACAAACAGAGACAACAAAGTATAGTGACACCAAGGGTTACATGGTTTACCAATAGTATGGTTACGTCCACGGAAAAGCAGGGTAATAACTTGTATTACTTGCAGCAGTGAAAATACAATGTTTCATCAATCAATCCATATGATTGAGAGGAAAATATATAATGTTCTCTTCAGGGCAAATGATGAGTCATGAGAAGAGGAAGATAAAGAGGCAGTGATGGTTGGACTTCACAACCAACAATACCATGAATAATCTTTATTTTCTGAATTCAACCCCTTGTACAAGATCTCTTCCCTAATACCAAAAAAATTACCTATCATGTGTTTCCTATTATTTCTAAAACTATCCCCACCAAACACCTACCCGATTCCTAATTTAAATCTAGTTCGCCAAATATAGCATATTCGTAACTGTATACGTCTAAAAATGACACGATTCATCCTAAATAAATATTCTAAATATTTATTCCATTCTTCTATTAATTAAATAAATATTCCAAATTTATTTAATCGATTCACTGCTCCATAATTAAATAAATTCAATTTATTTAATTAAAATTCTTCTAAATATCTTACACAATTATTTAATTATTTAATTAATCCAAATTATTTAATAATTAATTATTTAATTATCTAAATAATCATAAATTATTTAATTAGTCCAAATTCCTCTATCCTAAGTTCAAAATGCAAAAATCCACTTCACCTTTACACCTCATCTTTTCCACCTCACCTTGTCCACCTCATCAGGGTGCACATGTAATTAAATATATTTAATATTTAATTATCTTATTTTCCCTCACCCACATGGCCTATTTATTCTCAAATCAGAGGTTAGTTAACTAATCAATCAAAAGTGTTAACTAACCTGTCAATTGAGTCAATTCCTCAATCAATTCAGTCAGTTCCACAATCCACTCTTCTAACTGATCAATCAAATCTGTTAACATACTAGTCAATGGAGTTAACTCTCCAATCAATTTTGTCACATCCCCTCTTTCATGATGGAGCTGGGACACTTGTCACATTTCTACTGGTTGCACATTCCTTAACTATCCTCAGTCGTTGATCTTCATATCTCCTCTCAACCGTTGATTCCCATTCTTCCAAGTCTATAAATGGAGCTTCATCCCTCCATTCTAATCATCCAGGCTTTTGACATCGTTACTCTGCAGAAATATCACCAGCGCGCCTTTGGCACCCTTTTACCATCCACAAGCTTGAGATCACATATTTGCTTTGAAGCTCCTCTTCATTGCATATCACAACAACCATTTACCATCGACTTCCTCGAACACAGCTTAAAAGAGTGCACTCTCTGAGGGCTCACTTCATCTGCGAAAGGATGATTGTAATAGGCAAACAACAAAAGCATCGATTTCAGGGAAGGTTTGCTTTGTGTTATTCATTGCTATTTTCGTTTAATCTTCTTTGTTATCTCCTATTCTGTTGATGTTTGGGTCTTACATTATTCATTAGATTGATCTGTATTTTACCCTTACAGTAACAACTCTTCCCCAAAACACTAAACTGTTACAAATCTCTTCTAAAATTAGTAAATACATTTTGACTTGCTTCTTGATTATGGGAATTGGTTATGAGGATTTGCTTTACATTATTCTCCCCTTCTTTTCAAAAATTTGAACTTCCTAGTTCAAAGCTAATTTACTCAAAAACAAACTTCAAAAAGTTAACACATTAAGAAACTTAAGGACTCAACTATTACATTTTTTTTGGGTGCAAGATTGCTTTTACCCCAAGATGCTACTGCATCAAACATTCAGATAAGAGTTTGAGTTAGATGGTAGAAGGTCATCCTTTTGACTTGAAAAAATCAAGCCACGATGTTCCCTTCCACCAAATTAGATACCTTTATAAATCATCACACTTTTTCTTGTTTTGCTTCCAGTGTCTTGTTGGATCAGAGATCCTCCTCCTCTGTCAATTTGTTCTCTTTCACCTTCCCTAGCTCCTTGTGGTCTTAGAGGTCCTCTTCCACTGAAAACCATTATGACTCTTTGCATCACTCATACCACCTTCTATTGTACTTGCACATAAACCATTAAAAATAGAAATAAAGTTAAGGGAATAAAAATTTCCCATAAGTGCTTTCTCCTCTGCATTATACTATCTAGGCATACTTTCCATTCTTCTTTTATGAGGTCTTGGTTTCCTAGCTCTACGTGGGGTCCATAAAGCTTTGATTTTTCACAAGACAACTCCTTTTTGTGTTGTCCTCCTTTGCTACACAACAAATGTATGTGCTTCTACTTCTTCCATCAATCACTGTCGTTCCTTCTCCAAGAAAGTGATGGTCTTCTACTTTCTTTTCATCAGTAATGGGATTCTCTAGACATTCTTCTAGTTGCTTACATTCTTCTAGCTTCTGGGATTTCTCTACTTGCTTCTAGTTGGTTACAGTGTTCTCCAAAATCAATAGAACTTCATCTCATATGGGGCTCCCAAAGATCTCCATCTCTGTTGCAGCTTCCTCTCTAACGTGGACTGCTTCCACTGCAACAACATTTTAGGCCTCCTCTTGTGATAGGCTGCATTCCTCTCCTCTGTAGTCTTCATACTCTTCTCCTCTTGCATTGTAATCTTCGATACCTTCCCCTTCTTCAGGGTAACACAACTCAACAACTTCATCCCATTCATCCTCTTTATCTTCATCCCATTCATCTATCTCATTTCTTTGAAACTCTTGACAAATCACATTTAAGGGTCTCGCATTCATTAATAATTCTATTAACTCTTCAAGGGACTTAATCTTTCCCTATTCTAACATTTATATCCCTTGGCTAATCCTTGACTCTGTGGTTTTCCTTTCTAAAAATAATCCTTGCTGACAAAGTGAGTATTTATCTCGCCATTCTTTTTCACCTTCTCAAGACTCCTCAATGCCTTTGTTGTAGATTTCTTCTTCTTTGTCTTCTTATTTCTACAAGCCTCATATTCCTCCAACATCCACCATAACTCCAACTCAAACTCTAGTTTGTGCAGCTCCCCTTGGTGGTTTTTTTTTGCTTCTGTCTCTGTCTTTTCCTTATTCTTTTTTGATTTTTGTTATCCTCTTTCTCACATCATGATATAACTCCATATTGGGATCCACAACCATATCCACAATCCCAATACAGATCTATAGCTCTCTCATTTATGACTTATTGCAACAACTTAAGCAATTTGGAGTTCCTTTATGTGAGTGATGTGCTACAATATTCACTAGTAGAATTTGGCAAATAAATGACTACGTGACTAAAACTTTTAGTCACGACAATTAAAAATGACTAAATTCTACTAATTTTTTGCAACATAGTTATAAATGACTAAATAAATGACTAATTTGATCGCCGGGTAAAAAACACATCTAAATAATTAGTCACACAAATAAAAATGACTAAATAATTAGTCACGCAAATAAAAAAGAAAATATGGGCACCAAAAGTGAAATTTGGGGAAATAGCAGAAAATAAAAAAGAAAATATGAGCACGAAATGGAGGAGGCTTTCAGTTTTGACTTCGTGAGATTCACAAATCACAGATTGACTCCCTCTTGCTCTCTTTGGAGTTCATGGCCTCAATGTTTTCTCTACCACACCATTCCATGCGATTTCTCCTTCCTCGATCTGCTCCGCTTCCATGTGGAGACTTAGTTAAAGGAGACTGTTTGAGTGAGGAAACTAACAAATCTCAAGGCTTGGAGAGGGAAGATGAGGTAGCTCAATCTATGTAGATGAAAATAACAAGAGGTGTGACTTCTATGATTTTTTTGAGATCTTCTATAGTGAGGTATGTAAATCATATTGTTCTACAACTTATACTCTTATTCCTTGAGATGAATGAGTTTATGTGATGTTATATAAGGATTTCATAAGTGATTTTATGCAAAATGTAAGAATGTATAAAATTCCTGCATTAACTCTAATAACGTATTTTGGAATGCAGTATTTATTGTTGTTTGTTCTTTCGCTAGTAAAGCAATGAAATCTAGGAGATACTTTGTCCCTTATTCAAGCATTAATAGTAGTTGGTTTTATATTTTATAGGTTGTATTTATCTTTTATTCATATGGTGTTTCACACAATAGTCTCTCCATTCCATTTTTTTCCCTTCAAATCGCTCCGGCTTCAAAGCTACTGCTTTCACAAAAGCCATTTAAATGATATATCCTATAGATAGGAAAACAAATGTGAGCATAGATAAGACCAGGACTAAGGATTATTATTTTTAACATGATTATACTTCTTTGCCTTACACCATGAAAAATGCATTGCCTCTTACACTGAATGTGATTTTTTTAAAACCCTTGGTTGACCACTTTGTTTGGCACTGTTCTTTACCATTACTATTAAACACTGTCACTCTTTAATACCCTTTGTTATTGTCTTGTTTAGGTATGTTTGTTGCTCCTAAAAATTCTAACTGCCATAATGAAGAGACAACCATTTGAAAGCAATGAGATCATTCATAAATGGACTGCCAATGCTCGATCTACCCTTTGAATGAGACTCTCATTTGTATTTCTTGACAAGACCTTCAAATTTGCTGCATGATCCTCAAACTGATCCCAATATGTGCTCGACTCTATCACTCTTCAAAAACCTTTCTCACATCCCAAAACTTCATAACCTTGCCACAAAAACTTGAACTCTTTACCTATTCAAAGCTGCTTCTGTTGGGTACATTATGAATACCTGCTTCTATTCATGCATTATTCATATAAAACATGCAGGCTTAGGATGAAGTCACCATTTTCTCCATCATGCATCCCCCCATACATATTAAGACAAACCCTAACTTGTGCATAAAAGAGGAGAAACTCCCTCAATATGGAAAAACCATGTAAAAAAGGAATCGAAAAGATGCAGACTTGCAGTTTTTTCCCATTGCAAAGTTGTAGTTTACTTCATAAACTGAGCTTTCCTTCCTTGTCTTGTCAAAAAATTAAGGAAACCTTGCATAGAAAGATGTTCACGTAGATTCTCCCTCCAAAGCCAAAGTCAAAAATTATGTTCATGTATTTTCCAATTTATGTTCTATAGGCTTAGATATATAAATAATTGAATATAGCCTCATATTTAATTGTCTCTCTATTAGGGTATCTTCAAAACTCACCATATCCAAATCTGATACCACATTCATTTGCATGCAACTCTGGTTCCAACATAAGTGGGGTCAAAGGATTGTCTGATAGATTAATTCTATTTAATAATTGTAAAAGAATTTATTTTTATTTTCATCCATTTATAAATAAGGAAAATTCAATATAGGAATGAGGACTGCATCCCCATCCCAATACCCACATCCACTGGTGATTACATTAGGTTGGGTACACTCCTGATTACTTGTTCCTCCTCTAGATAATTTTGTGCTTTGATCCCTAGGTACTATCAATTGATAGAAATATATTTCTGATGTTCAATCTGAAGATGTTTAGAAGAGAGGTCTTATTTGTTGAGTAAATTTTGTAGGGCATTGTAAACTTTGCACTGATGATGTCTCAAATGGAGGGTGGTTGTCCAGTTGATTACAATGTCATCATGGATCTCTTTCTTCAAGTAATTGCTTTCTAGTTGTTGTAAATTCATATATCTTATTCCTATTGATAAATAGCTTATGGTCAGATAAAAGGAGTTTAAGAGGAGGCATTTTATCAAAATGATGCTAAATTCACATCCTTTCCTTTGTTTCCTTAATGGTCATTGATAACAGTCTGGAAGGAAGCAAGGGTTCTGATATGGGTAGATCATCGACTAGGAAGTGGTTGCCTCCTTTGTTTGCTACATTTCTTTTGGCATCATCAAAATCTTAAGAAAGCAATAAAATCATCCTTCAAAACCTTAAAATTCTCTTCCAGAGTTTAAAATGTGGAAATGAAATCCTTTTAACCAGTCATGGGAAGCTTGGCTCCCATAAGTACAAACCTAATTTCCTCCTCATTGGGAAATCCTTACACTTGAACTGAATGCCTGTTTGCACATATGCTAATCAGTAATCAGATCTTTCTCATGAAAGTATTGATCTTGGACTGGAGCATTGGCCACCTACATAAATAAATATTTATTTGAAATTTGTCCTGTGAAGTTGGAGATAAAGCAATCTGCAACAGAAAATTTGGCTTGCTTGTTTCCTTGGACAAGGATCCATTTCTCTTTTTCCAGTATGCTTTTGATAAGTTCTAAGTCAGATATCTCAAAGATGTCAAAAATCAAATGTAGTCTCTTCTCTGTCAAGGGTCCATCAAAAGGAGTTCCCTTTTTCCAATTAAAAAAACTACCTATGATACTTTCTTCCTCAGAAAAAATGGCACCTACCCTTTTTTGCCTGGGTCAACTAAAGCACTATACATGCAAATCCTAAAAGCATAGAATAGGAGTTTTAATGTATTATTTAGGGCATATAAATAACATGGGGATGTTTGAGCAAAACGTGGGAAGAAAATAAAAAGATGGACTCATATGGTCCATTGTTGACTAATAACTTAAAGGCGTGAAGTAGAGTGGAAGAGCATCCTCCTTCACTAGCGCTTCCAATCCTTGTAACATGCTAAAGTTATTAATGCCCCCCTGTGTTGCATCTACAAATATGCAACATGTACTTAATACATTCACTCTTGTACAATAATATCATTGATTGACTTCTAAAGTGCAATTTGCACTTTCTAATTGGAATTTAATCTTGTAGAATGGAAAGTAAATTTTTTGTGCACTAATAATGCCTAAGTTTCTGTAGTGAAGCCTGCAATTTGTTAGTGAAATTCTACCTTGGCAGGACAAGGACTAAGTTTTCTTATGGAAAGTGTATTTTCTTAATACTATTTTCTCAAATTTTATTCTACAACCTGCGTTTTATTGTTGAGACATGAAGAGTTCATATCATTCATATTCTTGATTAAGTTGTCTTTGAAGACCAATAAAATCATCTTCCGTTTGGAACACATGACTACAAACAACTATATTCAAGTTTCCTGCTTTTAGGCATGTAAGTTTTTTTTCTGATGTTAGTTTCATAGCTCTTTGTAGATACTATCTTAAGATTGAAAATTTCAAAATTGTCTAGGCAAGCATGCAGTATAATGAAAGATAAGATCAAGCACTTTTAAATGTAAACTTGGCATGACAAAATTTGCTTGTTTTTTATAAAACACCCATATCATTTCATCTTGTCTCCACATCCAATGGTAATGTGTCAGATATATAGGACTTTTAGACTCTAATGGCTGTGAGGGCTTTAATGTTGCCATGTTCTTGGTTAAAAATTGGTATATTCTTGATGCGGGAGCATCACACACTCTCTCTCTCTCTCTTAGTATTTAGTTTGTTATGTTTTCTGTTTAGCAATTTTTGTTTTCTCTGCTTTGGTGACTATCATAGGGATAAGAATAACTACAGATTTCTCTTCATTGTGGGGTAGTTTGTTTAATAGTCGTCATGGATCATGAACAGTTGTCAAAATGGTTGTTGTAAACTGTTCCAGACAGTTGAACTTAAAGGGGAAGTGTTCGTTATTCTTGGATGGTCGTTATCTTATGTATGTAAGAAAAGGCAGTGCTGGGAAGTAGAAGGAGGCCCGACGGAGAATAAGAATGTAATGTAGAAGGAGAATGCAATGTAATGGATCACCGAAGAAATCAATAAAAGAAGTTCTTTTCTGATAATTGCAAATGGTCGCTTTATAATCCCTCTCTGTCTATTGTCAATTCCCTTATTGTAGCATTGTTTCCAATTTGATTTTATTTTCATCGTATATGTCTAAATATTGGGAGAATAGGCAAAACTATATAAATTGCCTTTGTTTTCTGGCATAGTTGACCATTAGAATTTCCTGTCTGAAACTTACCAGAGAGTTGTTGTTGAATTAGACTCATGTCTGTAGTTTTGTAGCAAGGTTGCTATCAATCCTGCTGGAGTTATATTTGTCAATGATCTATATTAAATGATGATTTCTTGTTGGAATCTTAATTTAGTGTTTCAAGTGTAATATTATCTTCTGCAAGAGTTCGGGAGGTTGGAGAACACAATGAATGTCATAGCTTTCCAATGCTAGTTTCGTTGAAAACTAGGTATGTTTATTTGTATATTTCCCTTATTCTGTTATGTGTAGCTTTTCTTATAAACATACATTGATCTAAGGCAACTTTTTGATAAGTTCAGTTAAAAGTAAAACATCTTAATGAAGTGTTTCTCTTTAGTTGACACGGTCAATCATATGTTTTTTTTTGTCTTGCATGGATTATTCTTTTCTTCTTTTGAACGACTGTTTATCTAATGACTTTCCATGGGAAGTATGGTTAAATTCTTTGAGCTGGAATGCAAGGACTCATCAGTATGAGGATGAGGCAACTATCATAATCATCAGAGTTTTAATTTCAGTCATTTTCTGAACTTGGCATACAATTAGGTGCCTATTGTTGGTAATAATTATGCCAGGTTTTGTTTTCATATTATCACCACTATAAAGTCTACCGTGCAATATATCAACTGAAACTACACTTCCACTTGGATTCTTGGATTCTCCATTATAGTTCATGATGCCCAGAATCTAAATAAAAAGGTTTATTGTTAGCTTCAATGCCAACTTGGTACAAAGAGGCATACATTTTTTATTTTCTTGTTATATCCAAATCTTTTTACAATTATTGCCACATATCTTCCATTTATAAATAAGGAAACTTCAGTATAGGAACGAGAACTACATCCCCATCCCAATACCCACATCCACTGGTGATTACATTAGGTTGGGTACACTCCTAATTACTTGTTCCTCCTCCAGACAATTTTGCGCTCTGATCCCCAGGTACTATCAATTGATAGAAATATATTTGTGATGTTGAATCTGAAGATGTTTTGAAGAGAGGTCTTATTTGTTGAGTAAATTTTGTAGGGCTCATTAAACTTTCCACTGATGATGTCTCAAATGGAGGGTGGTTGTCCACTTGATTACAATGTCATCACGGATCTCTTTCTTTAGGTAATTACTTTCTAGTTGTTGTAAATTCATATATCTTCTTCCTATTGATAAATAGATTATGGTTTTTGATATGGAACTCTGAAGTTGAGGTGACTATTAAACTATTGCTCTTAATGTAATTTGTTTTGTTATATGATTATTTCTTGTAGTGCCTGTATTGGGTGTAGATTCATGCATCAAGTATTTACTATGAAAGACACATATTTATAAGTATTTACTATGAAAGACACATAAATAAGTATTTACTATGAAAGACATTTTTCAAAGCAAAGACACATATTTATGTCTTGTATCTGCTATAAGAACACCTTTTCTCAATAAAATTTCAATATTTTGCCTTCTTAATAGCTGTTTCATTATGTGCAAATGAATGATTGATTATGTTTTTCTGTGTTTTATGTTTAAACCTCAAAAGCATTGTCTCATTTCCAGCACTTTTAGGTAGAAATTAGTGAACAAAAATAATTAAATAAACTACCATTGACTAAATATACTACCAACTAACAGAAATCAGTGAATAAATATGACTACAAATATATGACTAAATATACTACCAGTTGACAGAAATCAGTGAATAAATATTCTACCAATTGACAGAAATCAGTGGATAAATGTGACTAAATCAATGACAAAAAATATACTACCAAATTGATTAATCAAAACAACTAAATAAATGACTAGAAATAAACTACTAATGGTCACGTGACCAAGTTTAGTCATTTATAAGCAATTTTTAGTAGTTTTTTAATCACATATTGTTGTTTATGTACTAGTGATTGCTATTGAAACTAAGATGCGACAGAAGCAAAATCCCTTCTAGGTAATACTATGCTAGTAGCTTAGGTACAAATATCTCCCAACAAATTCCCTAGCCTCTACATTGACGAACCAATTTGAGCTCCTACTCAAAGCTATTCAAATATGATTAGTTTCAACCTTGAGATCTCCTTCCTACTCTGAGGTTGGCCTTTAGTGCCTTCAACCATTCAAAGTATAATAGAGATCCCAACAAGAAGTCCTAGATATTTATGAATTTTAAACCCTATCAGCAAATTAAAGGAGACGAACTCTAGAGAACAACATAGTACCCTCCACTCCACATAAAAATGCAAATCTAAACTAAGAAAAATTAGTGTCTCTAAGCATTAAAACACACATTGGCCTACATGGTAATCCAATAATGAGCTATGATCCTAAACACATACATGCAAGCATGTAATTATGCCCTCTCAATAGTTTTCCTCTTAGTGACATGTGGATCAAAGTTCTTCATCTTGTTTATGTTCCCCTAACCCCCTAGCTAACCCTTCGAGGTCATGTTCCTTCTTTACTTCCCCTTTGTCGGCACTTCATCTTTTTCACTTCCTAACTCTGTTGATATGGTCATCTAGCATCGTAACTTAGGAAATTCATCTTCCCTTGACTTGTTTAACCCATTTCAACCCTTTAGAGGCCTCCAATTGACCTCCTAGCTATCCCAACCCTTAAATTTGCTATATCTTCTATTTTCCCCGATCCCCCCTTATTATTTCTGGGTCTCCCACTAATCTCCCCTGGGTGACCCTACTGGAAAATTGGGGGATCCACCTATATGCTTCAATTTGGCTAGCTTCAAAGGCCAGATGGCATCTTCAGCCCCATAAGACCATTCTCAGCCCTTCAGTTCACTTCTAAGTCTTCTCCTTCCTGGGTCGCCCACTTATCTCCCTTAGGTGATCCTACTGGTAAATTGGGCCACCCATGAGTGACCCTGTCATGTTTTCATGCACGAGTTGCTCTTCAATTTGGGCCCAAATTAGCTCTATTTTGACTCTAGTTTTCATGCTAGTTTTCATGCAAATACATCCCTTACTGAGCCTAGACAATTCTTAGCCCATTCTTCATTCCCAATCCTCCATAATGTAAGGAAGCTAAGGTAGAGGAACAACTTCCTACACTAATCTTGAGGGGAGGGATATGCAGAACTTTTCAGATCTTTACAACAGTTACAAAAATAAACACAAATAACAATCATACCACAACACAGTAATTACGTGGGGAAACTCTTTCGGGAGAAAAACCCCACACTCCAAAGCCACCCAATATATTATTCAAGAATCAAAAACATTACAATATACTTGCAGAGCAAGCTTTCATGAGAGTATAACCAATGAGAGATCTAGAGGTAACTCAACATCTATAAGACTCTTACACACAACCTCCATCTCAAGCTTCTGATATATAGGAGATATAATATAGTAAACTATCAACAATAATTACAAAACCATGAGCCAAAACCACCCAAAAGTGGTGCCCAAATTATCTCCAATCAAAGATGCCTTGTGATGTGCCAAATCACACACCAACATGTGTAACTCTCCCTTTACATCTCTTTTAAGTTTCCAATACGTTTTTACATTTCCCAAAATGGAATGCTCAACTTTTAGAGTCCATAACTTTTGATCTGACTGTTTGATTGACAAACTATTTGATGCATCGAAAAGATCATGAAGAGATCTATCACACTATAGACCTCTTCACCGGTTATGACAAATTTCAGGGAATTTAGGGACCTTTAAGTGCCTCAAATCTGAGTTTGAAACTTTTCCAGGAGTTTCAAAAAATGGAAACTTTAATATCTTGCAATCCAAGTATGATCTTGAGTCGAAACTCACCCAAGATGTTTACTTGGCAGTTCCGCACCTTTTAGGAAAATTTTAGGTCCATCCGTGATCAAATGTAGAGTTACTAATAATAGTAAGCCCTGCCATTTTCAACCCCTTTTGGAAACTTAGAAAGTTCTAAACCATTCTTCAAGATAAAGGGTATTCAAAAAGACCAAAATTGGGAAGAATACAAACCTTTTTGTAGTTGTAACGTTGAGACACATTTCCTAACACATAATTGGCTCCCATTGATCTATTCTTATATCACATTCCTCTCATGTTAAATCACCTTCCTCCATGAGTGATAAGCTATCAAACTTAGTTCACTGTCCAACCAACTCAGTTCACTCCTCAATCAAGCCTATTAACTCTTCAATCAATGGAGTTAACTTCTTAATCAATCCCACCTCTTGTGAGCTCCTCAAGACTATAAATACTCCCCTTATCTAAGCAATAGAGGAGAAAAATTCATTGTTGTAGATACTTGACAAGCTTTTCTTTTGCTCTCCACTTAGCATTTTCATGCTCACTGCAGGACTTATGAGCCTTTTGCTTTTTAATTTCCAAAGATTTCAAAAGCTTCATTTAGTGTTGTTATGATCATGAATTGTCAAGCCCAAGTTCTTCATAACTTTCATAAGCTCATTCAATCATAGCTTTCAAAGCCTTTTCCCAATTTCAATCAATCACCAATTAATCTTGTAGTGTCGTAAATTGTCACTGCTTACAATTTTACACTAGGTTTGGCAGTCACTTTAGCATGTATGTTTATCTCTTCTTGCAATATGCATATTTCACTACTTTTCTAAGAACTAGGTGAGGTCCCTTAGCAACTGGCATTTCGAGAGCAAATTCCACCAGGACACTAGCGTTGGGTGCTAGTGTCTTGTCAATTGGCTCCAAAATATGTTATTTGAATGTTTGTCTTGTTTCCTTGAGTGATGCACCTTGTCAGCCTCAACCCAATTGGGCCCTCAAAAAGTACTTAGGATTCATAAATAAACAACTCTCTCTCACTCATTTTGATAATGTGACTTCTCTCTAACAAGCTCTCTGTCTCTACAAGCTCTCTATTTGTGAAGATTACTATTGTAACCACTAACCCTTACAAGTATTTGAGGAAGCTTCTTCCTCTGTCAACTCCTTGTGGGTGATTCATGTTATGACATCAATCAAACAATCGTTTCACACTCATTGTAACTCTATTTCATGGTATTTGTTCATTTTAGTCTTTATCTTTTGTTTTGCCTCTGTTCATCGCGAACACACACTCTTTATCGTCATCATCATCGCCATCATCATCATCATCATTGTTGTTGTGGAGGTGGGAACACCAACACGAAGTTTGACTGAGGCAAGCCCCCATACATCACAACCATTTTCCCTCTTTTGTGTGTGCAGATCGCAATAGATTTTTCTGAAATCAAGGAGTGATAGGAAGATGGAAGGATCTGTGACATAGATCGTCAACGAAAGTTTAGACCAAACCCTAAACACACTAGCGCGTAGTGCTAGTGTCCTACTTGTTCTGCTCCTACTTCTGATGCTAAATTCCTCCCTCTATTATCCTCCCAGATCTGCTTCCAGTTTCTACACATCTATCCTGTAACTCATGTATGCTCATAAGGACACTAGAACCTAGCTCTAGTGTCCTTTGTTGGGAATTAAGGTGTCTCAACCTTGGTAATTCCTTGTATTTTTACATTGTATTTATTTATTTATTGCCTATTGTATTAATTGGATGCAAATCCTATGTTGTCATATTGTGGGAGTTGGCACGGTGATGTGTCATCCTACATGGCATATGACCACATGTAATTATGTCCTCACATGAGGAGATAGGCGTCCCACTTAGTGGTAGGAATATTTTGCCATGTGTCGGCATCTTGGATGTTGTGTAAGGGAATATTGACCGAAACGGTCATGACAAATTCCTATGACAAAGTTATGACATGTAAGAGTCAGAAATAGGAGATTCTATGACAGGTGAAGACATGTGTCGAAGAGCATCTTTGAAAAAGGCATCTTTGGGTGCCCCAAGGTGGACTATGACATGTTGTAAGAGAATATGCTATTTATAGCCTATGTATGATAGATTCTCTTACAGCTGTAAGTTATGACAGCTATGACAGACTCTATGACAATTGTAAGAGTCATAAGAGCATCTGTCATAGCCCATTTTGGAAATAGGTGACCTCCTTGGGATGGGGTGACTTGAAAAGTGTCAAGAGCATCCTATAATGCTGTACAAGTGTCCATAGGCGTGGGTTTTGGTCCATGAGGCCATGTTGGACACCCATCCCAATGTGGAGCCATTCTTGCCTTGTATTTGTTATATAAACAGGTGCTTTGGAGAGAAGTACTACAGGTTTGATAGGTACTGTTATGCTACTGGAACATCTCCAGATACGAGTGTCAAAACTCTTGCAAGAGCATTGGCTCTGTGTTGTATTGTATCCTTCATTATTTACGGAATACATTTGAGTTATGTTTTGGAGTGTGGGGTTTTTCACCTGTAAGGGTTTTTCCCCACGTATATCTTGTGTCTCTCTTCTCCTGTCTTACTTTCTTTCTTATGTGTTTGCTGCAATATCTCTGTTAGTGGGTTAACATAGCTGTAATTGTAAAGATAAAATTGAATTTGCACTCTCCTCCCCTCATTACATTAGTGTAGGAAGCATTTTTCGCACACCTAGCTTCCTTTCAGTTGGTATCAAAGCCTGGCCAGTTTTGGTTCTAGCTACTAGGTAGGGGTTTTTTGAGCTAATCTTAGGTTGAGTGGGAGTGTTGTGCAAAGCATTCTATATCTTGTTGCAGCAAGGATATGGCAACCACATTCAGAAGGTTAGAGGTGGAGAAATTTAATGGCACTAATTTCGAGTTGTGGAAACTCAAGATGGAGGACCTACTTGTTGATCGTGACCTATGGGAAACTGTATCTAGTGTAAAACCTACAGCAATATTTCAAGCTAATTGGGACCTCAAAGATCGGAAGGCTAAGGGTCTCATAAGACTCTGTCCTGTTGAATGTTTATGAGGAGAAGAGCACAAAATATCTTTGGAAGAAGCTGGGTGATGTTTATCAGGCCAAGTCCCTGGTGAACAAGCTTTTTCTGAAAAAGAAGTTGTTCACTCTGAAGATGGAAGATGGAGGATCTGTTGTGGACCACATGAATGCTTTCAACATGATCGTTGCACAGTTGACATCTGTGGGTGTGAAAATGGAGGAGGAGGATCGTTGCATGACCCTGCTTTGTTCTTTGCTAGATTTGTGCGATCATCTTGTCATAGCTATCAGAAGCACCACTACCACCTTCAAGATGGAAGATGTGGTGTCCTCGCTGTTATCTGAAGAAATACGGAGGAAGACATCTGATTCAGCTAAAGAGGCTCTTGTGGTTCGTGGAAGACCCAAAGAGAAAGGGAAGAAGAATGACAAGAAAGGTGAAAAGGGCATATCCAAATCCCGTGGGAGATCCAAATCTCCTAGAAAGTCCAAGGCTCTCTATTAGAATTGTGGGAAGATGGGGCATTTCCAAAAGGAATGCAAAGAAGAAAAGAAAAAGAAAAAGAAGACAACCCCTGATTCAGATTCTGATAAGTCACAAGATGATGGTGATGCCTTCATCGCAGCCCTAGCCACCCATGCATCTGATGATGTGTAATTGATTGATTCTGGTGCATCATTCCACATGACCTCACATCAAAGCTAGTTCACGAAGCATGAAGAGTTCGATGGTGGAAGAGTGTACCTGGGTGACGACTCTCATCTGAAGATTGTTGGTCGTGGAAGAGTCTCAATCTGATTCCCTGATGGATGAGTGAAGGGGATCACTAGGGTTATGCACATCCCAAGCCTTGCACAGAACCTACTTTCTGTAAGTGTGTTGAATGATGAAGGTGTACAGGTTGTCTTTTCGAAGGATGGATGCAAGATGACTAGAGGATCTATGGTGCTTGTGAAGGGTACTTCGAGAGGTACTCTGTTTCAACTGGAGGCATGCACTTCACAGTGCAATAGTTCTTCTGACTCAAAGAAAAGAGCTGCAGCCACTTCATCCCCACCATCTGAACAAGCAGTGAAGAAATCTATTGTAACTAGTTCCGATGGTAGTGCACATGCTATGGAAGCTAAGCTTCCTGCTGAAAAAACTATGTTATGGCATTTGAGATATGGCCACATTGGTGAGAAGGGTCTGCGAACCCTGAAAAATAAAAACTTCATTGAGGGGTTAAATGATTGTAATCTCGAGTTCGACTTTTGTGAACATTGTGTATATGGAAAACAAAACCGTGTTCAGTTTTACTCTAGTTCTCACAAGTCTTCTGGTGTGTTGGATCTTATTCATTCTGATGTGTTTGGTCTAGTTAATGTTCCTTTGATTTCCAAATCTATATATTTTGTATCTTTCATAGATTATTACAGTAGAAGGACATGGGTTTATTTCATCAGAAGCAAGATTGAAGTCTTTAGTCGGTTTAAGGAGTTTAAAGCCTTTGCTAAAAATCAGACTAAAAGATTAAGTGTTTGAGAACTGACGACGGTGGTGAGTTTTGTTCGGCAGAGTTCGATAAGTTCTGTAAAGAGCAAGGGATTGAAAGACATAAGACAACTCCATACACCCCGCAGTAAAATGGAGTTGCAGAGAAGATGAACAGGGCACTGATAGAGAAGGCTAGGAGTATGCTTAGTGGAGCAAGCCTCGAACAAAAGTTTTGGGCTAAAGCTGTTGCCACTGCTTGCTATCTGGGAAACATATCTCCTACATCAGCTCTTGTTGGTAAGACACCTATGGAGGTGTGGTCTGGTAAGAAGCCTTCAGTTAGACATCTTCATGTTTTTGGTTGTGAGGCATATGCACATGTGCCTAGGAGAAACAGTCTAAATTGGAGAACAAGGCTGTTAAATGTATTTTCATTGGCTATGGTGTCAGTGTGAAAGGATACAAGCTTTGGGATCATGTGGCTGAAAAAGTGTTGTATAGCAGAAGTGTTATCTTCAGAGAACTAACACCTTCTTCTATTGTTCTATAGCCAGAACAGACAGAAAAGAAAGATGCGGTTCAGTTTCCTTCTACCCCTGAGAAGACTGAACAGATAGACCCTGTGAGACCTGATGATGAGGAGAGCTCTAGCAGCTCTGAAAGCTTAGAAGAAGAAGTAGAACCTCAACCTCAGCCATTAAGGAGGTCTATATGAACGAGAAAGCAACCTAATAGGTTTGGTTACTCATTACTTGATTCTAGTTGTGCTTTTGCTTTACTTACTAACACTAATGAGCCTAGAACTGTGAAAGAGGCTATGGGCATGAAAGATGCAGGTTCCTAGAAGGAGGCCATGGAAGATGAGATGGCTTCTTTGGAGAAGAATAAAACATGGGACTTGGTGCCTTTGCCTGATGGACGGAAACCTGTTGGATGCAAATGGGTGTTCAAGAAGAAATTTGGTGCAGATGCCAGTGTTGAAAAGTACAAGGCTAGAGTGGTTGCGAAGGGGTATTCACAAGTGGAGGGAATTGATTATGGTGAAATTTTCTCTCCCGTTGCAAAGTTGACATCCATTCAATTTCTATTATCTCTTGTAGCTACTTATGACTTAGAGGTAGAACAGATGGATGTGAAGACAACTTTCCTTCATGGTGATTTGGAGGAAGAAATTTATATGTCACAGCTAGAGCATTACATAGAGAAAGGTAAAGAAAAATTGGTTTGCAAGTTAAAGAAGTCTTTGTATGGTTTGAAGTAGTCTCCTAGGATGTGGTACTTGAAGTTTGATGCCTTTGTGTTGTCGATTGGCTATCTGAGATCAAAATATGATCATTGTGTGTATTACAAGTTTGACAATGATCACATACTCATTATTGCATTATATGTTGACGATATGTTGTTGATTGGGAATGGTAAGAATATGATTTCTTATTTGAAGTCTCAGTTGTCAGCATAGTTTGAGATGAAAAATCTTGGGGCATCCAGGTATATTCTGGGAATGGAAATTAGAAAAGACAGAGCTAACATAAAACTTTGGTTAAGCCAGAGTAAGTATGTGAAGACCATGTTGGATAGGTTCAGCATGGCAGATTGTAGACCATTGTGTGTTCCTGTTTCATTGGGGACAAAGTTGTCTATTAATGATTGTCTGAAATCTCCTAGTGTGGTGGAGGACATGAGCAGAGTACCTTATGCTAGTGTTATTGGCAGTTTGATGTATGCTATGGTCTGCACAAGACCAGACATTGCCCAAGCAATGGGAGTCCTTAGTCGATTTATGGCTAATCCTAAATAGGTACATTGGGATGCAGTTAAGTGAGTGTTCCGATATTTGAGGGGTACTTCTGAGTATTCCATATGCTATCATGATAAAGCTACAGGACCTCCGCATTTAGTTTATATTCGTGGATTTGTGGATTCTGATTGGGCAGGTGACATTAATAGTAGGAGATCCACCAGTGCCTATGTATTCACTATGTTTGGTGGTGCAATTAGTTGGATGAGTAAGCGACAACTTGTGGTTGCTTTGTCCACTACAAAAGCTGAGTACGTGGAAACAACTCATGCTTATGAGGAATCCATTTGGATTAAGAAATTATGTTTAGATATTGGTGTTGATGCAGGATAGATTACGATTTGTTGTGATAGTCAGAGTGCGATTTGCCTTGCAAAGAATCCAGCTTTCCATGCTAGAACAAAGCATATTGATGTACAATTTCACTTCGTGCGAGACATGGTAGAGGATGGGAAGGTAAATTTGGAGAAGGTAGATACTTTGAAGAATGTTGCAAATGCATTGACGAAGCCAATGGGCACATAGAAGTTCAAATGGTGTTCGGAGTCTATGGGCCTCTCGGCCTATAGCAGTTAAATCCTATTAATTCTATTGGCTCTTACAAGGTGTTTGACAAGTGGGAGAATGTTGGGAATTAAGGTGTCTCAACCTTGGTAATTCCTTGTATTTTTACATTGTATTTATTTATTTATTGCCTATTGTATTGATTGGATACAAATCCTATGTTGTCATATTGTGGGAGTTGGCACGGTGATGTGTCATCTTATATGGCATATGACCACATATAATTTTGTCCTCACATGAGGAGATAGGCATCCCACTTAGTGGTAGGAATATTTTTCCATGTGTCAGAATCTTGGATGTTGTGTAAGGGAATATTGACCGAAACGGTCATGACAGATTCCTATGACAAAGTTATGACATGTAAGAGTCAGAAATAGGAGATTCTATGACAGGTGAAGACATGTGTCGAAGAGCATCTTTGAAAAAGGCATCTTTAGGCACCCCAAGGTGGACTATGACATGTTGTAAGAGAATATTCTATTTATAGCTTGTGTATGACAGATTCTCTTACAGCTGTAAGTTATGACAGCTATGACAGATTACGGTTGTAAGAGTCGTAAGAGCATCTGTCATAGCCCATTTTGGAAATAGGCGACCTCCTTGGGATGGGGTGACTTGACAAGTGTCATGAGCATCCTACAATGTTGGACAAGTGTCCATATGTGTGGATTTTGGGCCATGAGGCCATGTTGGATGCCCATCCCAATGTGGAGCCATTCTTGCCTTGTATTTTTTATATAAACAAGTGCTTTGGAGATAAGAAGTATTACAAGTTTGACAGGTACTGTTATGTTGCCGGAACATCTCCAGATATGAGTGTCGAAGACTCCTGCAAGAGCATTGGCTCTGTGTTGTATTGTAACCTTCATTGTTTACAGAATACATTTGTGTTGTATTTTGGAGTGTGGGGTTTTTCACCCATAAGGGTTTTTCCCCACGTATATCTTGTGTCTCTCTTCTTCTGTCTTACTTTCTTGCTTATGTGTTTGTTGTAATATCTCTATTAGTGGGTTAACATAGTTGTAATTGTAAAGATAAAATTGAATTTGCACTCTTCTCCCCTCATTAGATTAGTGTAGGAAGCATTTTCCGCACACCTAGCTTCCTTTCATCCTTGACATTCTGCTCTAGTTTCTAGTGCCAGGTTCCTCTCTTTGTTATCTTCCCAAATCTGCTTTATGCTTCTGTACATATGTTCTATAACACCTATATGTTGTTAGCTTAGTCAATATGATCACTTGTTTAGCCTAGGTCATTGAATCAATCTCTCATATTTACAACAAAGGAAAAGAGCCCTCACCAACCCAACTTGGCTCTTCTTTAGGGATAGTAGCCAAGCATAGAGTTGTTGGTGCCTTGTGTTCCAATGTTTGATAGGAAAGATTGATCTAGTTAGTTCATTAGGTCATCTTTTCCCATCTTCAAGATCCCTATCACCAAGAGGAGTTCCTTATTGCTATAGAGTTAAAAGAGGTTTCCAAATTTAAAATATTTCTGAGGATATGCCAGGCTCATGTGCCAAAGGATCCAGGTTTTTCAAGTTTTGAGTAGTTAATTAAATCACACTTTGCTCTTGGACAATGTAATCTTTGTATTGCAATTTCTTTGATAGGATTTATTTCAAGTTATTTATATTAACATTGCTTAAATTAGTTCCATTGCAATTCATAGATTAGGTTTCATTTAAGTATTTTCAATTCTTAGATTAGATCCAAAATCATAGTGTAGATTGCATTTGGAAAACTCATGTTAAAGTGCATTCATATTTCAAAATTCTTAGTTAATTAGATAATTTTTATTATTGAGTTGTGGAAATGAACCAAACAAATTTCTTACATTCATAAGTAGTTGCATTTCATACAAAAAAAAGAACATTAGGAAACTTAGGAAACTTAAACCCTCGATTCGATCATGAGGTACACTTCACAAAGTCAGACCCTCAATTTCATCACAAGGTGTATTTCACAAATCAATGCCGAAACAAGAACAAAAACAAAACTTTGATCACAAATCAAAGTCAACTCAAGTTAAGTCAAAATTCAAAGTTCTTGGACAACTTTAGTCAACTCTCTCTTATCCAAGCATATGAATGTGCCCTAGAATTAGAGGTGAGTGGGTTAGAGGAATCCTCGAGGAAATTGAGTTAATACATTTAAGACCACAACATATTCAACAGATGCTAGAAGAACAAGAACACACCCTTAGGGTCATACAACAAGTTAACATCATACAACAAATCATACATGCTAATGAAGAAAGGTTACAATGTTCAATACTCATCAACAAACAAAATCCACATCCATCTAGATATTGGAACCTTAGAAACCCAAACAGGATGTTGACAACTAGTGATCCTTTAGGTCATAGGGTTATCTCCATTATAGAACAAATGTTGACATAGACCAAGCCACAGGATTGGTCAACCACTCCCCGTGATGTTCTGCTTCCACGCAAATAGAACTACCCCCAAGTTATGCTTCCACTTGACCAAATTTTTCCATGAGATCGAGAGTGACTAGGAGGTCGCCATCAGCAAGGAGAAGGTTCATGTGTTGTATTGAAGCTAACTCATTCACATTTTTTCTTGAGTCACATTTTGAGGAGTAGATATTTTGGTAAAGCCAACGTGAAAAACAAAAACTTCTAATCAACCATTGCTTTTCTTTCCATCATTTCCATCACATTGATCTTCATTTTTGTTTTCATCACTTATGTTCATTCCATTTATTTTGTAGTGTCCATGGCACCCTCAAGTATGATGAAGGTGTTGTGCCACCTGACCCAAGGGCATGAATCACCAATTTCTACAATTCTGAATACTCTGACTAATAAAATGATAGAAGAGAACCTCATCATTCTCTCACATTCAACAATCTCGCATGGGAACAAGACTCGGTGATACAACCTGCACACCATAGAACTTGAAAAGTACAAGTAAGGTCAGAAATCCACCAAGTGGACCAAACTTTGACAAGTAACATGGCTACACATTTAGATGATGAAGTAAGATGCTTAGAGAGACATTTATAAGATCCTAAAGAAGATCAAGAAGTCTTGCATATTTCTCTCTGAGAAGAACAATGTGAAATGCCCTAAGAGAGAAAACGAGTGGATTGAATCATGAAAATCCAAAAAATGAACAAACACAAAGAACAAGAGGTGCTACACCTATGGATCTCATAGCTACACTAGTCCAAAGGATTAGGACACTAGAGGCAGAGCAACCCATTCAAGATAAATGGACAAAAACACATGATAACAATAGAACAGAACAAGACCAGAGGGCATCACAAAACCCCTCGTATTTGAACTTTTACTCACATAATGGGAGTGATGAGACCTTCCCAAATGAAAACCATACAATGAAAAACTTTTAAAATGTTTAACCAAATCACGTCATTATGCCTGGATATCAAAATCCTTTAATGGGGTCAATACTCTCAACCCTGCAATCTCAAAGCACATTCTTAGGAACATACCTTGAATACTTAAAAGAGCCTCTCTTGACCATGTCATACAAAATGTGATGTTACCACAACCTCTCCCTGTCTTACCAAAGTTTAAAGGTGAGGGAGATCCAAATTCACACATAAAAGCGCACACAACTATAGTAAGAGAACTTCTTCCTTGGGATGGAGTCGTTGCGATAATTTTCCAAAAATGCATGAAGGAATTAACTTGGTTTGGTACTATCGGTTACCCGAGGCTTTGATCCACTCCTTTCTTCAACTTATAAGAGATTTTGTAATGGCATTCGACATGAACAAACTTATCAAAAGAGGGATTCGTGAATTTCTCACTATGAAACAAGATGCAAATGAATTAGTGGCACACTTCGTTACATGGTGGAGACAAGTTCTCTACTTGTCAACAAGTGTCCTGAATATGTATTACAAAGAATTGTGTGACATTTTCTTGCATGCCCTTAATAGGGATACTCAAGAGGAAATACAAAAATTACCATACAAATCCTATGAGGGAGTGCTAGAAAGTGTCTTATGAATTGACCAAGCTACCATTGATAGTGGGTGAAGAACCTATGACACGAATGGAAAACTAATACCTCCAAAAGGTTTTGAAAAAGACCTCCCAAAAAATGCAAAGGGCAATCAAAATGTAACAGTCAAAGATGTCAATTCCATTGGACACTCATCAAATAACAAAAAGTTTCGCCAAAAGTTTCAAAAAAGATATCAAGGATCAAGTCATTTTTCCTATGACCCTAACACATACTATCTATTTTACAGAATGAAAGGTCATGACACAGAAACTTGATATGGATACAACAAATCCATTTGAAAACTCTATAGTGAACAACAGAAAAAATGCATGACTTTCCTACAATCTCAAAAAAGACACAAAGATCCCTCAAACAACAAGAGTATTCTTGACCAGGATACTCCAAGTCACATTGAATTAAATCAAAATCAAAAGGTTTTTGTCATCCAAGAAGAAGAACAATCAAATCAAACAGAGAACATTTTTACACAAGTAGTGAGCTTGCTTAAAACCTCTTTGACGCATCGCAAGACATTCCTGTATGTGCTAGAAGTAGGATGTTCAACCCAAGAAAAACCCACTAGTTTCACATTTGATCTTTCAAAAATTTTGTCAAACAATGAGATGACCCAAAATAAATACTCACCTCTTTACATATAGATACAAGTTGACGAAGTCATAATCAAGCAAGTTGTCATAGATGAAGGGGAAACAATTAACCTTTTACCACTTTTCCTCTTAAGAATGGGCTATGAAAAAACAAACATAAAACAAAGTACCATGACTCTAAGGGTTTATGACAGTCAAAACATTCAAACAATAGGGAAGATAAATCCACCAATCACTCTGGGATCCAAAACCCTCTCAACATAGTTTTATGTGATTGACAGGGAAACTAGCTATAACATGATCCTTGGAAAACATTGGGTTTACAAGATGAGAGCTATCACCTCTACATTATTTCAAGGATTCCACTTTAATCACATGGGAAAAATTCATGTCATCAAAGTAGATCTAGATCCTTTTAGTGTCTTCCAAGTGGAACAAGAAAAAATGGAAAAGGAGAAGAAAACAAACATGGAAATGAAAAGCATTGGAGAAAAGAATGCTTTCAAAGATATTGTGAATGTCCCAGACATTTCATATGAAAACACAAAACCAGAAAAAGAATTTCATTTCGATCCCAACTCTATGAACCCCTACGCACCATCTAGTCTAGCGGTCATCCCTTGCGACAACCTGAATGATCGTGATGCCAGGAGTCTCTACATTATTTCAAGAAGTCCACTTTAATCACATGGGAAAAATTCATGTCATCAAAGTAGATCCAAATCCTTTTAGTGTCTTCCAAGTGGAACAAGAAAAAATGGAAAAGGTGAAGAAAACAAACATGGAAATGAAAAGCATGGGAGAAAAGAATAATTTCAAAGATATTGTGAATGTCCCGGACATTTCACATGAAAACACAAAACTAGAAAAAGAATTTCCTTTTGATCCCAACTCTATGAACCTCTACGCACCATCTAGTCTAGCAACCATCCCTTACAACAACCTGAATGATCGTAATGCCAGGAGTCACTCCATCGGTATGGTAGAAATCATTGAAGAAGAACAAGAAGTTGGCGAAAAACTAGAAAAGTAGAAATCAACCTATGAACTAGGAGAAACATGAAATTATTGAAGCATTGAAGATGTATAGACTCTCCATTTTGACAGAGAAAGTTGCAAAATAGGAGTAGGGGTAGAAGTAATCTTCACCTCCCTGGCAGGAAAAGTTCTTCCCATTTCTTTTAGGCTAGAATTTTTCTGCACGAATAACATTGTCAAGTATGAGGCTACTTGAAGAGTCAAAAGTGTTTCCATCTTTGGAGATTCCTAGCTGATAATCAATCAAGTAGCCATGAATTATGAAATAAATTAAGAATGAGTATGTCCCTATAAAGATACAATCTAAAAGTTAGTAGAATTCTTTGATGTTTTCACCATAAAAGCTATACCAAGATAGGAAAATCAAGTAGTGGATTCAATGGCTATCTCAGCCACAATGTTCACATCTTATGGCCAATTACAAAAATTTTAATTCATCATATCAATACGAGGTAGTTCTCTATTGGAGAGCAAAGATTTACCAAGCATTCTAAACTACGCCAAAAGTAAAATGGAAATACCAATCAAGGATTATGCTGAAAATGACAAGGCTATCTTAAAGTACCTACATGCTTATGATGGTCTCCCAAGAGTCTACCACAAAAAGGGATACACGCTCCTTCCTCATCCGGATGTGTTATCCTCAAATTCTATCTTGCTCAATTCATGGGATAACCCCTATGAAACTTGTTTGTTTCGTAGCCCACGTCCTCTAAGCATGCAAATAGAGACATTTCTAGGTTGTCTTAGGTGTGGTTCGATCCCTCAAAGAATCTCTTCAATTCAGGCCATTATTCATTTTTATCTATTTGCGAGAGTTTATATTTTCAGTGTTAGTCTCTTTTGTGAGTTATCATGTCAGAGCACTAAAATTCTGTGCAATTACATGGAAGATGTAATTGCGGAGAAAATTTCTGCAATTACACTCCCATTGTGGCATGTTTGGCCATTAATGGCCATTTATGGAGTGTCTTCTAGAATCTCGTTTCCCATATTTGTTGTGATTTTTGTATTTTGCTTTGTTTATTTCTCTTCGTGCTGCATCTGTCCTTCCTCCCTCCGTGCCTTGAGCGAATCAACTCCATCATTTTCATGCTTTACCTCCAGATTCAAGTTCATATATTGTTCGAGTATGTATTTCTTGTTCATACCTCTATGTTTTCAATTATTTCTTTATTTCTCTATGTTGCTCATTGTTTCTTTCGAAACCCTAGCTCTGTGTGTCTTCGAAACTAGGTTTCGTTTTATTATTTTCCTTTTTTGCTGTGTTTTTATCTAGTTTTCTAGGTCATTTTTTCCATTTTGAACCCTAGGTTTTGTGCATCCTTTTGTTCCCTATTTAAATTCTTAGATCACGTTCTTCAGAGTTTAATCTTTGAACAAATGATCAAGTGATCATATGTTGTTCAGAGATTAAACTCTGAACGACCATATGACCACTGCTATCACCTTACAATATCCTGATATAGGGCATCGTGCAGAGTTCAAATCCCACACGACATCCTTAGACTACCAACAATCCTTAGATTATTGTGCAGAGTTTAAACTTCACACAACACTCGTAAGTGATGTGTTGTGCAGAGTTTAAACTTTGCACAACTCTGAACAACATATGATCACCGCTATCACCTTGCAATATCCTGATATAGGGCATCATGCAGAGTTCAAATCCCACATGACATCCTAAGATGACATCCTCAGACTACCAACAATCCTTAGATTATTGTGCAGAGTTTAAACTTCACACAACACTCGTAAGTGATGTGTTGTGCAGAGTTTAAACTCTGCACAACAATCTTTAAAACCTTGCCACATATCCAATGTTTAGATGTCGTGCAGACTTTAAACTCTGTATGATACCTAATATTAGATGTCATGCGGAGTTTAAATCCTGCATGACATCCCTTAAAACTTGAAAAACTAACACTATAAAGTGTTGTGCGGACTTTAAACTCCACAGAACACAGATAGTAATATGTTGTGCAGAGTTTAAAGTCTGCACAACATGACCTACCTCACCCTCAAAAAAATTGTCATACCAGTTTTGCAATTTCTCTGATTTGCATCTCATTTGTTTGAAATTTTTCTAACACTGGGAAATAATATAAAGTACTCAAATCGAAGATTTTTTCCAGTATTGCACATGATATTTTCTAAGTGCAGAAGTGCTGATTTTTCCTGCAATTACAAACAGGCAAAATGCATGAAATTTTTCTAACACTGAGAAATTTCTAAAAAGTCAGATTTTTGCAGTTGTTTGTCAGATGTCTGAATCTTCCCCAAAGAAGAAGATGAAGTACAAATTTCAAGGTGTCATTTCGGCAACCTCTGTAGAGTCAAACATTGACGACATCAAGGATACAGAGATTGGACATGCGGACATGTCTAAATTCTTGGAGAGGGTGAATCAACAGCCAGTACTAGCACACATGCAATGCATTCTAAATAGTGATATTCACTGGGTCTCCACATTCCCAGTGTCTGTACAGAACCTTGATTTCCTATTGGCTATGGCAGGGAAGTTTGACAAAGAGACCAGAAGCATATCGGATGCAGATGATAACATTATCATACAGTTGGATGTAGAATTCTTTGACATAGTTTTAAGGTGTCCAGATATTGAGAATTATGTTGATCTTACTATTGAAGAGGCACAAAAGTAATATGAATCTCATATAGAAAAGTGCAAGAGAATCATCAACATTAGATGGCTCAAGACTCCTAGACCTACAATCTCAAGATGGTCTAAGAACATCTTCAGGAGTGAGTTTATCGAAGAGGTGGGTGATATCATAACCCTCCTCAACAGGGTAAAAGGCCTTCCTACATCAAATACTTTTCAGGAATGGATGTTTCAATACATTCATGTCATTAAAAGGGGAATCAAAAAATATGGTGGGGGCAACAAATTAGTGATTTCATTTGTGAACAATTGATAAACGTATTGTTGATGGTTCATTTAACACATGCATGCAACACAGGTAAGGTGAGATTCAACTTGCCTCTCTTGAAAGGAAAGATGATCCAAAAGAGAACCAACAATCCCCAAGGTCTCGGGAGTTGGGTCACAACTACGCTGTGCAAGCACAAGGTTGATCTGGATAGTTCACAAGGGGCTATAATTACTTTAATGGTTGATCAAACTAGATTTAAATCAAATTATCTCCTATTGTTTTGAAAAGAAAGATCAAAAGGTAGTACAGGGATGAGAAGTAAATGATGCATCACAACAAATCTCAAACTTTATATCAACACATTTGTCCCAGAAATTCATTAACCACAATATTAAAATCAGTTTTATAAAACCCAATCATTCATATTACGGTGCCATAGTCAAAGGATTCCCCAAATTGATATGATTAGAATTATATTTTCTGATTACAATATTTCATATGCAAATGAGAAATAAATTCAAAACTTTAAAGCACAAATTTCAGAATCTCTCAGATAAATATGGAAGTAAAGGATAAGTTCAATGCACTACACCAGAAACATGAAGAAAGATCCCACAAAATTGACAGACATCTTGCATTAACTTCTTTGAACTTCAATACAAGAAAGTAGATCCAACACAAAGACCAAAAATATGGATCTATTTCCAGTGGTACAATCTCCTTTATTCTAAAAAATATTGTAAAACTACTAACTGCTGAAAAAGCATAAAAAATCTAAGGACCGATAGCCTAATTCTTCAACTTTCGGATCCTTCATCAAAATAAGCCCATCCCTTTTATAGGCTCTTCAAAAGAATAATTACTGCAGTTATAAACTACTTGAAATTCCTTTTGTCATTGTTCTTATCACCAACTCCATGCAATTCGAAAAACATATTAAAAAATAGAATTGTTTTTGCATGTCTATTTCCAAGTTGACTTTTCAACTCAAAAATATTAAAAAGAGAAAATAAATGTTTTGTAGGGCCACTTTATAAAAACAGTGAGTCCCTTTTTACAAAATGTGTTTTTACAATTTCTTTTACAAAATTTCATCAAAATTGATTGTCCACCAAATGAACTTAGTGAGAGCTAGATGCCCCTGCAGCAAAATTGGCTTTCTTATACTTGACATAATCTGAAAAGAGTTGCTTTACTTTATCTACATCGGGCCCATCTAACCATTCGTACCTGAATTTGAAAGTTTTCAACCGTTCAGAAGCCCATTCACACTTTTTCTACATTTTATTGATGTCTACCAATGCCAATTTAAAATGAGCCTTGGATTCCACAAACCTATCAAACTTGGTCTCATCAAAACCTAGAGCCTAATATAGGTCATCCATCTTCTTTTTGTAGACTTCCTTCACTTTATGCATAGGTTCCAATCTATTCTCATCCTCTGAATATATATTTGGGTCCACAATCACTTTAATAAAAGTCTCAAAAATAGCAATATATTCAAAAATATCCTTTTGCAATGTTAACAATGCGGGTTGGTACTCAGCAATCTGTTCAATCTTATATTCAATGATTTTAATATTATCATCCACAAAACCAGGTTCCTCATCTTGTAATATACCAGATTTTGTTAACTCTTCTTGAGTAATTTTCCTGATTACCTTTAGATTTTTCAAAACCTGCTCCAATTCTTTCTCTTCTATCTTGTGGTTTTCCACAAAACCTTCTATTTCTTTCTCAACCTAACAAGATTCTTCATAAAATAGAAAGTATTTATAAAAAATGTTGAAGACTTCCCCTAGGAACTTTGTAACCCACCTATCCAATACTGAATATTTTTTCTTTCATTGCCTGGAGGGAGTCCACCTCTTCTTTTGTCATCAAAATTGGCACGTCCGCAGATAATGGTTGCTCTGAAATAGGAGCTAGGAGGCCTTTCACAAATGTCTTCATCTAACTTAACTACAATTTTAAATTATCCTTTTCCTATTTGTCCTTCTGCATTCTAGATTTCATCGTAGTATATGCAGAGTCGAAAGAGGCCATTTCTTCAATACGGGCCTGTTTACCTAGATTTACCCTTGTAATTTGATAATCCTCAGGCAGAAAATCCCTGTCATATTTGTCAATCATTGGTGTTGTTATTTCTGCAATTCTTTCCCCTTGGTCATTGGTGCAAACAGCTGACAAAGTCCTAGCCTTCTTCTTAGGTTTATCTTTCTCCAACTCAGCAATCATCTCCTAAAAACTCAATGGTGTTGACACAATTTTCTACCTTTTCCCCAAGTTCAAATTCAACCATGTAGGTGCAGCTGGAGACTGTAGAGTCTGATCCTACTAATCTTAAACTATTTTTTGTTGTTGCTGGTCAGACTGTTCACCTATTATTTTTTCCTTTTGCTGCTCCTATCATGGTGGTTCATCTGTAGATTTTGGAGACTTAGCATTATCCCTTTTTGTGTGCTCAGCAGCATCATGATTTCCTTTTGTTCCTGCTCTGTGAGCACATGTTCTTCACAAACATCTTCTTCTCTTTCTTCTTCTGAAGGGACATTCTGTTTAGCTCTATGCAATTCTTTATCTTCTTTTTCCTCTTCTTCATGCCCATCTCCTCGTGGCCCCTCAAATTGTTGTAGATGTTCTTGTTCTAGTGCTTCTTCACCAGGGATTTCATGCAATGGCTCTAAGCTTCTACCACCTTCAGAAACATCCTCCTCTTCAGCTCCTTGTTCCGTTTCTGGTGGTTTCTTTGAGGTGGGAGGTGGAAATACAACAGTGCCAAAAGTAGTTTACAAAATTTTTGCTTCCTTAGTTTGTTGTCCCTCACCTGGTGTTTGTCTAATGGCTTCCCTGGGAGGTATAACTTTGGCTATTGGTCTAATTCCAATACCAGATGTAATTCCTGCAGCACCCTCCTTATACATTATTGAGGACTCAACAAATTTTTCCTATACTGCCTTGAGCACAATTTCAAGAGAAGCATCATCTAAGTATACCCCTATCTTTGTAGTTTTCAGAGGTTTACCCTATGTCTTTTGTCTCTTAACAACAGGGGAGCCCGAGGATGAAGCTTGATCCTTGCCTCTTTTTCTTGTCTATGGATTAGGAGGGACAAAAGTTTTGATTCTGGGTTCTATCCACTCCATGCTCCTATGAATAACATAATTACTAAATGCCCTGATGGAATAATCTTCTTTCTCTGACCAGTTGATAGGAACTAACCTTTCTTTATCTACAAAATCAAGTTCATACACAGGATCCAAAACTACCCCATCATCAGAAAACACCTCTAGAATATCATTTCTCAACCTAAATTCTCTTAATTAAAAAGCAGTGAGCCTAGTATACTGCTTCTTCCTCACCTCGAAGTCATCTTGGCAATTTTCCTAGAAGTCTTCTAAGGAATGTTTATGTTGAAAATCCATAGTTGGAAAGAGCTGATTCAACTTGCCAATAGGGTCAAAATCCTCCCTAGGCTCATATACCTTCAAGTTCAGAGCATTTAGCTCTTCTGTTGTTATTTTTGTTGCATTCATGGAAGGACACTCATAAAAACTGACAACAAAAGGGTACTTAACTCTAGACTTGTGCTTGCCAGACAACTTCAGATGAACTTCACTGATCTGATAGGAGAACTCCATGAAAATGAATTTGTCACTACAATGTCTTGGGAGAAAAAAATAGGGTTCTCCTGAAGCCTTCTATTCTTATATATGTAGATTTGGGGAATTAGATAAACCATTGTCCCCATGGCCTAATAAGATCCATTGCTTTAGTAGACATCCTGAAAGCGGGATCTCTTGTCAGTTGCAGAATTATAGCATAAAGGAATGCATCATCTACCCTTTTGAAGTGTTTTTCCATCTCCTTTAGCTCCAACTAGCGATTGAATTCCCAGATTTTACTTTGTCCTAGAGCTTCTCCTCTTACCCCCACTGTGATCAACCCAGGAAAATTCCCAACTCTGGCATCTAACCACACAACATATGATGTCATATAAAACTTCTTTACCTGTACTACCAACATAAGTTGAGAGTGTATATTATCTGAAACCATCTAAGCCCAATCCAACTTAGTGTCCCCTTTCAAAGTAAGAAATGTATATTGGAACATCCAGGTCTCATGTGTTTTAGATTCTTCTCTTCCGAATGCCCTACTCAACAATGTGATCACATCTGATACTTCTCCTTGAAAATCTGATCTGACTAGTCTTCGAGGAACTTTGGAGGCAAATTTCTTCTTCTTTGCCAACCAATGCTAGTTCAAATACCCTTTGTTCCCGGTGACATCTTGGTTGTAGGCTTTGTGAGCATTAGCCATTGGTAGTGTGTGGGCTTGTGGATATATTGGTAAGTCGAAGACTGCTCTAATCATTTCTGGTGTAATATCCAATAGAAGGTTTCCATTGGAGTCAAAGCATTTCCTCTCCTTAGGATTGTAGTGATGAGCAAAAGTCATGATTAATTCAAGGCATTGGACTGTAGGATGGAAACAGGCAATGTGTCCCAGGCCTAATAGAGCAATCTCCCTTGCTCGAGGAGTTACATTGTCTCTGAATGTATCATGTTTAAAGACCTCTAAGTCAATATGGCCCAACTCAATGTCAGTGATAATTATAAGTTCATTATTAAACATAGAATCTTTGGGAACCCCTTGGAATTGGTATTTCATTATGGTTGGGAGCTCCTTTTTCTTCTTTTGTTTGACTGGTTTCCTTGATGATTGAGTTGAAGTTGCTTCTCGGGTTTCTAATCCTTCTATTTCTGTCTCAATTTCTTCTAAAGACTTAGATCCTAAAAGTGTCTCCTCAAAAGTCTCTTCTCCTGACATCTATCTAATTTGCAGGAAGAAAAGAGGGTATAAAAATTCTAGGAAAACCAAAAGGATCACTAAAAACTAAGCATTTTGAGCATTTGTTTGCTTTGGTGGGATTTCAGGTCCAAGTTGGAAATTTGGAGACTGGGTCAATTTTGGTCAGCGGGCCCACCATCTCAATTGGGTCTCAAGGTAATGGGTGAAAATTGGTTTTAAGGTTTTACAAGGGCCAAGAGGTCGCTACGGGTCCAAATCCTGAAATGGTCCTGCAGGCAAATGGTGGGTCACGGGGTGGAAGATGGTCGGAGAACTTTAAGCCTAGGGACAGGAAGCATGAGGGCCCATTGAGCCACTGCAGGTCTGAAATACCAAAATGGACCCACAAGCAAATGGTGGGTCATGGGGCAAAAGATGGTTTGAGGACCCCTTTATGGTTTTAACGCCAAAATGGCCATCGGGGCCCAGGGTTCCGAAAAGATCACTAGACGAACAATGGACTGCGGGGCGAAGGATGGTCCGAGGACCCCTTCATGGTTTTAAGGCCAAAATGGCCATCGGGGCTTGGGGTCCCGAAAGGACCTCGACAGGATTTAGTAAGAAACCAACAGTTTCAAAATCAGGGTGGGAAGCTAAAAAGGATCCCTTGCAAAGAAAGCAAGGTTTATGATTTGAAAGAATATGATTATTTAAATCTCAAATTTGGTCCTCTTTTATTGAAATTGAAATCCTAAACTACCCTATCCCTAATCCTAGAAAGTGAAAAGAAACAAAAATCAAACCTAACTAGCAACCATGAAGCAATGAAAACAGGGACAACAAGAACAAACCAACACCAAACAACAAAGGAAACACCAAAAGGAAACAAAAAAACCAAAGGGAATGAAAACAACAACAAAAACCCTACCTGGTGCACTGTAGAATGAAGGAAGGAGAGCAGGGAAGAGGGAGAAATGTGGAAGCCTTCGAATCTTCACCCACACACCTTCAAATTAAACACCGACACTTCCAAATGACGAAAAATACTCCAGGTAGGTTTCATTGATGATGAGAGAGGGAGAGAGAGCGAGAAAGGTGAGTAAAAAGGGCTTCCCAGGCCCTTAAATACTCAGGTGGTACAATCCCCAAACCGCCATTAATGCGGTAGCTAGGGCAGGGATGTGGGATGAAAATGGTCCCGTGGTCCAACAGTGAAGTGGCCAAAAGGCCAACCGGGCCCTGCGGTCCTGACGAGACTCATCGAAAGTGGGGGCCAAAATGGAAAAAGGACCACTGGGGCCAGAGGAGGAAAATGGTCTTGGATTTAAAGGGTTGATTGGGGCCTCAGGTCCCGAATGGTCAAAAGCATCGAGTCCCCAGAGCCAAAATAAGCCCTGGAACCCGCAAGCTTGCAGAAAAAGGAACTCGCGGGGCTCAACAAAAAGGCTCAAAAACTTAAGTTTTTGAGGCAGAAACACACAACTCTCTTAGACACTTGAGAGAGAGGATGACACAAGATCATCAGCGGAAAAGACCCACAAGCCAAAAGAATGGTAAGAAGGCAGAAAAGGGGGTCCCAATCTGTCTCAAGGATAGGGGTTATGCAGGGCATAACAAATGGCGACTCAACTAGGAAAATGCTATATGCATTTTGGAGGATAGAACCCTCAATTTATCAAAAGTCTTAAGTTTGAATCCATCAAGGATGAACACCGAGAAGGCAAACCCTACAAATAATTAATTACGGTAATGATAGAAAGATGACGCTTTGAGACTTACTTATTGTGTGCACGTAATTTATTTCTTTCAACCCGTTTCGTAGAGATCCAAAACCTTGCAACTCACTCTATCAAGCTATTCCTTATGATTATATTTTACACATGATGCCCGTAAATGGGTTTTCATCATGGTACTTGCCCAAGGTGACATATATTATGGTTTTCACCAGAGGACGATTATTTTTCTTTACTATTTTCTTTTCTTATATATATATCCATGTTGTTCTGAAAGAATTAAAATATCCTGAACTGAGAACTACTTCATCTTTGCTAAAACCTGATGGCAAATTACCTACCACTAGATTACCTGAAAACTTCACTCCTTAGGGAGTATTTCTTCAATATTCAGCTTTGCACTGTCTCACTAGCTAAGTTGGCTATCTCTGAAAGGATTCACTTTTGTGAGGCTATTCAATGTTCTTAGGGAAAATTGGCTTAGGGGAGCAAGGCTGATGAACAATATGAGATGAATGGAGGGCAGGAAGTAAAAGATCTTCATAAGAAATATGCATGCTTCCTTCTTCTACGAGAGATATTGATTTGTCTTTCGACTCCCTATTGGCAAGAGACACTACTAGGCATGCCAAGTGTTTTCATTGATGGAAACTGAATCTATCTCACACATCCACATTATACCATTTGATCATACTGGAAGTCAGATTGCAGATTTGTCTAAGTTCGGATAGACAGGAATAGAGCATATGACAAGGTCTAGCATTTTGGTCCGCATTTCTCCACAGGTAATCATATTGTACTACGGATTTGAGGATATGTTAAGGGATGTCAAGGCTACCTAAATCCAGAGTTTTAGCCTCTGGTGATGAAGGGATTGAAAGTTACAAGCATATGAGTATCAGGTTTTGGTTAGACAGTCCAGTCCGGTGAAGAACAGGCCAACTTGGTGTTTGATCCTTGTGCGGCTTAAGAGAAGTGGTTGGTTGAGTAATTTATGAGATCCAATGGTATTGGCCGACATGTGTGGTGACTTGAATTCATAAGTTGTGTTCCGCATTGATGTTTGTGCATGGATTTAGCCGACAGAATAGTGTTCTTGAAAAAGCTTCTAAGTTTTTTTTTAGGCCAATTGCAGTTGATGAAATTTCATAAAGTGGATATATATAATCGATGGGTGTGAGCATTTTATGATATGGTTGTGCGAATATGAGAGGAGAGGTGCAAAGTGTGGCAATATCAAGTGCGAACAGATATCTGAGGCTTAGATTATGGCAGAGCAGTAAAACAGGGCAGTAAGAGATGAAGTGTGTGAAGTCGGTATATTGATCCTAACCAGAACTATAATCTTGCATTGTTAGATGCTATTCTTCAATTCAAGTACTCCACTAAACTTTTGTAATCAATCTTGTAGGAAATGAGCCTCCTTTGAGTAGTGAGCTCTGGGTAGTGTGCCTGAAGGCATGTGCCTTCCCATTTTGTAATACTTTTAACAGAGTATAAAATCTTGTGGGTTAACCCCCACTGTGGTTTTTCCCTTAACCGGTTTTTCATGTAAAAATCCTGGTGTTCATGTTTAATGGTCTTGTTGTTGTTGTTTCTAAGTTCATGCTTCTTTCTTTTGAATGTATGTGGTAAATTGATAAAGGAACATAGTAATAAGTTTTGAAGAACACTAATTCACCCCCCCTCTCAGTGTTCCTTAATTCTAACAATTGGTATTAGAGCAAGGTTCCTTGGAAGAAGTCTAACAGCTTGAGGAAGATTTGGGAAGGTGTTTCAATGGGTTCATCCAGGTATTTTGATGGCATCAATGAACAACTTCAAGTTGCTTTAGAAGATCTTGATCACTCCAAAGTAGAAGTCAAAGAACTTCAAGAGAACCTTAAAGATGCTGAGGATTTAATTGAGACTATAAAAGGGCAACTGAGCAAATCTATGGAAAAGAGGAAGGAGCTACTTTAGCAGTTAGCAAATCAGCAGGAAGACAATGGCATGAATGGGGCTCTAAAGGAGAAGACAAAGGAATGTGAGAAGCTAACAAAAGAAGTTGTTGTCCTAAAACATGAGATGGAATCTGGGGTGATGAGGCTAACCAAGGAAATTGAGGAAAGGAAGAAGACTGAAGAAAACCTGAATCAGTCTCTGAAAGAAAGAACATAAGAGTGCTGTAGATTGGATAGAATAATTGGCCATATAGAGTCTGATCTTCAAGAAACCAAGTATAATGAGGAACAACTTGAAAGGCAAATTGTTATTCTCAAACATGACCTAGAAGCTGCAAATGAATACAAAGAGAAGTTCAAGATAAGCTCAGCTAAACTTGAAGTGTTGCTTGATAGTCAGAAGATGGCAGATGATAAACATGGTTTGGGATATGAGAAAGGTGAAAGCCCTAGATCCGATCAAAGAAATCCTAAATCAAGGAATTAGAGAAACATACCTAGAAGACCTCCGGTAAGACAACCTAATGCTCAAGGGTATCCATCTTTCAATGGAAATTGTTTCAATTGCAATAAATTTGGTCATAGAGTTACTCAGTGCAGAAGTAGAGTGAATCAAAGTGGTCCATCTTTCTTTGATCAATACGTCAATTGTAAAAGGTATGGTCATAGATCCAATGAATGTAGAAGTATGATAATAAACTACTCTAACAACATAAGAAATGTCAATTCTTTCAATGGCAACTATTTTGCATGCAATAGATTTGGAGACATGGCTAATCAGTGCAGATCAAGAGGAAATCAAGTAAATAAGCAAAGAAATGTTGTGTCCTTCAATTGCAACAGATCCGATCATATTGCAAGATTTTGCAGAAGCAAGAATGATGATAGAAAAGGTCTGGTAAACATAAACCAAAATATGTAGAGACAAGATAAAGGCAAGGGTAAAGTAAATGTGAACGAGATCCAAACTGAAATGAACAAAACACGGGTAAAGAAAGGAGAAATGAATGATGGTGATGGGTCTGCATCGGAATCCGGTGCTGATAATTTCTCTAGGAATTGAAATAGGAGCTCTGGCTCAGGGGGAGCTGCATTGAAAATCTAATTCCCCCTACCAGTAAGTAGATGCTTGAATCTGGCACGATGAATGAAGATAAAGAAGCCTATTGCAGATCTGTTGAAGCAAACTCTGGAAGAAAAAAAAAGGCTAATGGGATTGATTGCGGAGCAATTGAAGATTGATTGTATGAAGAAACAGTGTAACCAGATGTATTAGGGCAAAGCATTTATTACAATGGTGAGATAGGTTTTGCAGAGCAGAAAAGGTCATTTACTCAGCATTTGAATCACTTTGCATTTGAAGAGAACAAGGAGAAGAGCGCCTGAGCTGAGATTTCAAAGATTTGAAGAGCACAAAGTGAATTCGACAGTTAACCCTAACTGGCGAAACAATGTATTCTCTGTGAAACTCTCTAAATTTGCAATCTCTAGACATGGCTACTTTGTTGGTTGTTAACATCACCGAAAGGCCCCAACCTAAATTCAAAAAACATCCACACAAATCTATAGAGGTCAATCTATTAGGTGCCTTTTCAAATGTTCTGCATGGTGTGTTGCACATTGAAGATATTAGGACTTATATTCATGCAAGCATAGATGAGTTTGGGGATTTGAACTTAGTAGATTTGTTCAAGAATCATCTGAGGGATGGGATTCATGGTCTTAAACCTAAGTATAAGGTGCTGCAAGTTAAACATCTCATTCAGGTTATTGGGTTCCCATCCTTCGGTGAAGATGAGTGGGTCTGGTATGTACTGAGTCAGATGCATGCTGAATTCATGTGGTTGATGAAACCTTTCAAGATCACCAATGATGCCATCAAGGCTGTAACTGGATTGAACTCATACAGTGGACTGCCAATGTTAAAATCAATAAAGAATTAGACTGTGACTAAAGCTATCGTATCAAAGTTTGATAAGAGGGCAATGATAATAAATGATATAGCTGATCCGGATGTCAAATTTGCCTCTATGGTGATTGGGTATAAGATATACCACTCCAGCAGGGAAAACTTTGTATCTGGTACATCCATTTATGTTGCCTATCAGATGTTAAGAGAAAATATTGACTATGACTTGTGTGAGCTGCTAGAAAACCAGTTAATGGAGAATCTAAACAAGATCAAGAAAGACAAAAATAATACATTCAAGTATGGTGCGTTGGTCCTGTGTTTGTTTTTCTATTTCATGAATGAGTTACCTGGGAAGAAAAGCATGTGTTGGACTAGTGATAAGCATGTTGCCCTACAAATCAGAGAGCACTTGCATAGTATTGGCGACTCCAATTCCCAAAGGACTGCTCTTTGGAGATATTTCAAGAATTTTTAGAACATGATGCAATCAAGGGAAAGAATCCCTACTTTTGTGGTAGAAAAATACAAGGATACAATTTGTTTCATGGTGGAAACAGATCAATGCTTGATGGAAGCAGTTAAACCAAGGACTGTATGGATCATGCCCATGGGGTATGAAGTTGATGAACAAATACTGGAAATGTATGCTCAACACCTTCTGAGCAAACCAAAAGATAACTCACCTGAGAGATTTGGTACATATAGAGAGTTTAGTTTGAAACTTTATGTTGAGCTCCAGAAACTAGAAATCAAGAGAAATGTTCAAAGGCAAGTTGAAAGGTATGCTTAAAGTATTAGAATAACAAAGGAAGTTGTGAAACAAAATAGGGAAAGGTTAGAGAAAGTTGAAAAGGAGAAGCAGGACAGGGAACAGGAAAGTGTTCTGGTAGAATCCTCTTCTAAATCAAGGACTACTAGGAGTTTTGGTATAACATCTAGTGCATCACCTTCTCCTATTACAGAAAATCATGTTGGTAAGGAGGGAAAAAGAATAAAAGTAAAGGGCAAAAGGTCATATGTCAGTGTGGAGAAAGAGAATGAGGAAGAGACTGATTCAGATGATGAGATTAAAGAGTTGAAGGCCTCAAGCACTAAGATTGCTAAAGTATCTAAGGAGAAGCCCTTCGAAAGCACAAAATCAAGGAAAATAGAAGCATCAAGGGTTGCCCAAGACAAGCCCTCCAGAAGTGTAAGGGTAAGCAAAAGACTAAAGACCGAAAAATGCACCCTGTCAGTCGAAGATATTGTGAATGCAATAACTGTTCATGGGAATTTGAAGCCCATAACAGAATATTATGACATCTTTGACAAAGCCAACAAGAGAATTTTGGAGGATCTACTATTAAATACTTAAATACATTCAACAGAGCACTTGTGGAAATTTTGTCAGAACTCCCTAAGAGTCTAAGTGACATTTTGGAGATGAGAAAAGAGGCTACTAAAGCAAAGGATTTGGAGCTAAGAGAACATGTGTTGACCAATTTGTGTCCGGTAATCTCTGAGAAGGAAGCAAATAAAATTTTCAAAGAAGTTAAAAATGAATTCATAAGCAAAATTAGGATGAATAAGCTAATGATTGGAGACATTGATGAAGTTGTCAAAGAAACAGAACAAATTTTGAGGAAAGCCCTGGACAAGAATAAGTTCTATGTTATCACTGAAGAACCTGTTGATGATACATCCATTCCAAATGATGATGAGTTGAAGGAAGATGAGCAACAAGCTGAGGCAAATGTTTTCTCTGCTCCGGAAGAGGAAATACGGAATAAAGAAGATGAAGAGATGGTGAAAGAAGATAATGATGATGGTGTAGAGAATACTCAAATTCCTCCGGACCAATCTAGTGAAGAAAATACATAAATGAATATAAATACTCCTATTGAAGGTGATTCTGAGAAGATTAGGGAGAAGAAAGTAGAAGAGGTTGAGGACAAGGAAGGTCAAGAAGAAGAAACAAATGATGGAATTGATTCCTCCATTCCAGATGTTGAGGAATTTGATAAAAATGACACTAATGTTACTGCTGAGGATACACAAAATCCTCTGGAAAAGAATGTAGAAGATATTATTGATGATGCAGAGAGAGCAGAAGCAAAGAAAAAGAACGAAAATATGAGCAAGACAATGTGGTTGACTCTGGAAAGGGAGTAGATGCTAGACCTAATGAGCATAAAACTGAAACATCATATTGGGCAAGAGACACTGCAGAAGCAGTGAAAGAAATTTTGGAGAAAGATAAACAAGTTGCAGAAGATCCAGACATAATACAAGGTCCAATCAATTTTGATGCTCTGTCATCGGTACAGAAGATGAAATTGGCCTCTTTTACACAAGCTAAGGCCAGAGAGGAAATTTTGAAATTCCATACAGAAGACAGTGAGCTACTTGGTCTTGCATCCAACATTTTAGAGAAAATCATGCCTTCATTTCAGAAGGATTCATCAGCAACCCCCTTCGGTTAGTTGAAGAGTCTGATAAATTCTGTAAGTACTCACTTTGAGTCTTTTGAAAAGTCAGCAGAAGCCAAAGTCCAGAATGAATTTAATGATAAAAGATTTAGTGAACTAAAAAGAATAATTGACAATGATAGAATTATGCTGGATACTAGTGTAAAGGGTATTTAAAATGCTCTCACTGAAGGAGGAGATGTATACAAATTTTGTTTATCTCGGTCTAAAGTTGCTGAAGATATTGAGAAGAAGATCAAGGACCTAGAGCTTAAATTGTCTAACATCTCTCAGTCCTCTAGTCCCTTAACTGAGTCTATAATAACTAAAAAATGTCAAGTAGTGAGTTTGCTTGATGAATTGAGCAATTTGGAGAAGGAAAGAGTTAAAGTTTTGGGTAAATTGGATGAACTCCAAGGACTGATTTCTCCTAAGTTAGAAACAATGTTTAATGCATTGACAGAAGCTCAAGCTGTTACTCTGACAAGTGATCCCACTAATCTACAAAAGGTAGAGTCACATGCATTTCTATTTAGTGGTCATATTTCAGTTTTGGATAACATGAAGAAAAGTTGGGACAGTGAATTGGCACTATTGAAAAACATTTTTGGTGATGTTCTTAAGTTCATGTAGACAAGACATAAGGATTGTTTGTATATATAAGCCCATGTACATAGAATTTTTGCATGAATTTTGGTATTCCAATCCCAGCCTTTGCCATTAATGTCAAAGGGGGAGTGGAAAGCAGTGAAAAATGAGGAATTTAGCTAAGGGGGAGCATTGGAAATCACAAGTGTACATAGTAAGGGGGAGCTATTCTAACACTTAGTCATTTTTCACTAAGTGTTGCCATCAATGCCAAAGAGGGAGATTGTTGGCAAGAGACACTACTAGGCATGTCAGGTGTTGTCATTGATGGTAACTAAATCGATCTCACACATCTGCATTATACCATTTGATCATACTAGAAGTCAAATTGTAGATTTGTCTAAGTCCGGAGAGACAGGAACAGAGCATATGACAGGGTCCAACATTTTGGTCCGGATTTCTCCATAGGTAATCATATTGTGCTGTGAATTTGAGGGTATGTTAAGGGATGCCAAGGCTACGTAAATCCAGAGTTTTAGCCTTCGGTGATGAAGGGATTGAAAGTTACAAGCATATGAGTATCAGGTTTTGGTTAGACAGTTCAGTCCAGTGAAGAATAGGCCAACTTGGTGTTTGATCCTTGTGCGGATTAAGACAAGTGGTTGGTTGAGTTATTTATGAGATCCAATGGTATTGGCTGACATGTGTGGTGACTTGAATTCATAAGTTGTGGTCTGCATTGATGTTTGTGCATGGATTTAGCTGACAGAAAAGTGTTCTTGAAAAAGCTTCTAAGTTTTTTTTAGGCTAACTGCAGTTGATGAAATTTCATAGAGCGGATATATATAATCGATGGGTGCGAGCATTTTATGATATAGTTGTGCAAATATGAGAGCAAACGTGTGAAGTGTGGTAGTATCAAGTGTGAAGCAGAGATTTGAGGCTTGGATTATGGCAGAGCAGTAAAACAGGGCAATAAGAGATGAAGTGTGTGAAGTCGGTATATTGATCCTAACCGAAACTGTAATCTTGTATTGTTAGATGCTATTCTTCAGTTCAAGTACTCTAGTAAAGTTTTGTAATCAATCTTGTAGGCAATGAACCTCCTTTGAGCAGTGAGCTCTAGGCAGTGTGCCCAAAGGCATGTGCCTTCCCATTTTGTAATACTTTTAATAGAGTATAAAATCTTGTGGGTTAACCCCCACCGTGGCTTTTCCCTTAACCAGGTTTCCACATAAAAATCTTGGTGTTCATGTGTAATGGTCTTGTTGTTGTTGTTTCTAAGTTCATGCTTCTTTCTTTTGAATGTATGTGGTAAATTGATAAAGGAACATAGTAATAATTTTTGCAGAACACTGATTCACCCCCCCTCTCAGTGTTCCTTAATTCCAACACTCCCTAGAATGATGGGGAAAGATGGAATGAAATGAATGAATGAATGGACACAGGTAAACAGAGTACTTAGGCAACCTGTTTAGAGACTATCCTATTGTTGTTGATGTTACTTTGGAGTATTCATAAGGGTTAGGAATGTATTAGCAATTTTCTATCCTGAATGACATTCTTGTTGCAATGTTTGGAAACAATTTGGAATCATTATATGTTCTTGGACTATCTTAGCATAGGATGAAATTTTGAACTGGGGATAGTCAATACATTTGAGCAATAAGGTTCATCAAATAGAGTATAGGGATGCCTTGAGGGGATCAACAAGGCGCAGATGGAATGGTGGTACCTAAGAACAATTGAAAACCTTAATCCAATAAGCCCAGAGAGATATGGTTACCTTAGCCAATAATTATTTGGGGGTCTTCTAACTATTGTTGGTCCTAGGAAACCTGAATGGTGTTACCCTTGAAAGTTGCATAGACCTCTCCTAATGTCTTCTTTGATATGCAAAATTGTAGAACCTGAAGGTCAGAATTTGTTTCACGATTCTGAGGATTATTAAAGATTGAATGTCTCATCATAAGCATGAATTTCAACAGATACATTATCTCTTGGTCTTGACAGATTATTTCTTGGTCTTGTTGGACAACAATCTTGATTAACTCTTGTCATCTGATGTTTGAATCGTTACCTTCAAGTTACCTCGGAGTTCTTTAAACTCTACCATACCATGTGGAAAATAACCTTTAGCTGATTAGGTCATAGTTGATCATGAATATAGGCTGCTTCATTGAGTGTTAGATATGTGATCTACATTATGCTGTGGTCAAATATCTCCCTTTTGGCCAATGAAGAATGATCTGAAAATCCATCACCTTCTAATGAAATCTTGTATAGTACTTAAACGAACAAGAATCCCCTATTCTAAGGAATATAATCACAATGGTTTTCACTTTGACAAAGGTCACTACAAGATCTGGATCCAAGCTAACTTCAGAATATTAATGTGTATAAAAATGTAGCAAGCTCTGACGGTATCCTTTAATCTTCACCACAATCAGGTTGTTTATACAAGCTTTGTGTTTCCAAGGCTCATGAGAAATAGAGGTAAACAAAAGAGTTAATGGGAAATAGTTGGTTATACACTGAAAAATACTAACATCAAAAAGTATTAGTTAAGTCTCCCTTGATATTGCGATACGCACAGACTCTCCTCTTTAAGATAGGAAGGAGCAACAAGAAAATGACCAAACAAAAGAAAGAAAGAAACACTAAACAAAAGAACTAACAAACCTAACGAAAGAGACGAAGACGACAAAAGACCGACGAACAACGAGAGACTCCTAATCTACTACAATACAAAATGTAGGACAGTGGTTTCAGGGACCAATGGGATAGGTTCTCTAGTTAATGAGCTAATCGTGAAAGTGTTTTCTCTAAGAATCTCAGAGATCTAATATGGGCCAAGCCATAACTTTTCAAATTTTTGTTGGTTTTCTTTTCTTTAGCTTTATCCCGTAATAGAACCAAGTCTAAAATTCTAAAAGCCTTGATCTTAGCCCATTTGTCAAACCATCTTTTGACCACCGCTTGGCGTTTGACGAAGTGTTGTAGGGTTGTATCACATTTTTCTTCTAGGCCTAATAGGTTCATGAGCCTAGCTTCTATTTTATCCTCATCAATTGAAAATTCCTTCATAAATTGAAGGACAGGTATCTGAAGTTTCACCAGGAAGTTGGGGTTCAGACCATATATAGGTTGGTATGGAGAATTTCTTAGGGAGGCTTTAGTTCTAGTTCTGTCTGCCATATGGTGGACTTGAGCTGAGTATGCCAATCCCTAGGGTTCTTTTCAAGCAGTTTCTTAATAACATCAATCAATTTTTTATTCATAGATTCTGCCACACCATTACCTTGTGGGTAATAGTTTGAAGAGAACTTTAACACTACTTTATGTTCAAAAGATCATTGCATAAATTGAGCTGATGAAAAAGCAGGGTCATTGTCACATACCATAGCAAAGGGTATCCCAAACCTGGTGATGATATTGTCTTGGAGGAACTTGATTACCACATTAGTGGTGCAATTCTTGCAGGCGTGAGCTTCTGTACAACATGTGCAGTAGTCCCTTGCAATAAAAATGAATTTGTGACCTACAGACGAATTTGGGTTAATCAAACTGACAAAATCCAATGCCCATTGGGCGAACGATCTTACCTCGTATACTGGCTGCAAGGGCATTGCAGGATTCCTTTCTTGAGAGGCGACTGTTTGACATATATGATAGGTTCTATCATGTTGATGAGCATTCTGGAAGATACGTGGCCAATAGTAACCTGCCTAAAGTATTTGGTGCACTGTAGAATCTCCTGAGCCATGTCCTGTACCATACTTGCCGTGAAATTCTTGAAGAACCTATTTAACTTCTAGCTCTGTCAAACACCGTAAGTAAACGCCTTCATAATTCTTTTTGAAACTGCATTCTTTATCATGAAATGTGCACTTCTTAGCCTAAGAGCTCTCCTCTGAGTGGCATTCAAAGTATCAAGACATCTGTTATTTAGGAGAAAATACACAATATCTCTATACCATTCATCATTGGTAATAGACTCAATAGTATATTGCTGACAAACAACTTGGGAATCAAATTCAGCCATGGTTTAAGACAATCTCTGTCCTCTCACAAGCTTCATGGGTTGAATCTCTAAATCAAATTCTTGTAAGATTGCCATCCATTTACCTCATCATTCTCCCAATTCACTCTGCATTAGCAGGGATTTTATTGCTTGGTCAAGGACAATTGCAAAAATTCTGCTCCTGAGGATGTAATGTATGAATTTTTTGGCTTCCCTTACCAAGGCAAAAGCTTGTTTTTCCAAGTATGGATACCTAAATTCAACGTTCTTGAATGGGGAACTCATAAACACAATGGGTCTCTCATCTCCCACTTCTTTCCTTTGAGTGAGGACAGTTGCACATGAATGTTTAGAGGTGAATGAATAGATATAGAATGGATGGAGATAATCTAGACTGATCAAGACTAGTGCCTCAGTGATAGACTCTTTGATTTGAGCAAACGCAGATTTGGCTTCTATGCTCCACTCAATCTTGGCTTCTTTCTTCATCATGTCATTAAACGGTTTCACAATGTCAACGAACCCTATTATGAATTTCCTTACAAAGTTTATCTTTCCAAAGAAAGATCTCATTTCTTTCTTGCTACCTGGCATGGGTAGCTTCAAAATTGACTCTATTCTCTCTGGGTCAATTGAAATTCCTTTCTTAGATATGATATGACCAAGTAGCTTTCCTTCTGTGACTCCAAAAATGCACTTCTTTGGATTGAGAGATATACCATGCCTTCTACACCTTTCCAATATCTTCCTCAGATCTGCAGCGTGGTCACTCCGATCTTTAGAAAAAGCTGTAAGGTCATCCATATAGATGATGATGCACTTACCCACTAAATCAGTGAATGCTGTGTCCATGGCTCTTTGAAAGGTAGCCCCGACATTTATTAAACCAAAGGGCATCCACCTGTATGCAAATGTTCCCCATTTAGTGGTGAAGGCAGTCTTCATCCTATCTTCATAAGTTACTAGGACCTGGTTATACCCAAAATATCCATCTAAGAAAGACATCATTTGAGACCCATTGATGATCTGCAATACTTTGTCCAACGATGGGAGGGGGTAGTTCTCCTTTTTAGATGCTCTATTCAAATTTTGGAAGTTGATGCATACTCTGATTTCCCCGTTTTTCTTTCTGACCGACACCAGATTGGCTACACAGGTAGAGTGTCTTATAGGAAAGATGATTTTAGCAACTAATAATTTCTACACTTCCTTGAAAATTAGAGGTTCAATTAGAGCGTTGACTGGCCTATGTTTCTGCTGAAACGGTTTTATGTTTGGCTTCAATGGGATTGTATGAGTGATGATGGAAGTGTCGAATGTTTTCAAATCTTCATACCCCCAAGTAATGATGTCTCGATAGTCTTTCAATGCCTAAATAATGTCTTCTCTTTCTCTGCCACGACAGGTCTTTCCTATGAAAACATTCATTGCATTCTCGGCTTCTCCCAAGTTATAAGTTTCATACTTACCACCTTCTAAATCAGACGGTACTTTCTGCTTGGTCCTGGGGTTTGAGTCAAAGATCCTTTCTAGTGCAACCATGCCTTTCGGTATGCTGTTGGTTTTTAAATTGATTACTCCTTCATCGTCATCTTCAAAGGGATCTCGATCAGATTCATCTACAATTTGGCCTTCAAATACTCCTGAACTAGTCAAGAATTCCAGGATATGTTGGTCATCCTGGAAGACCTAGAAATTCTTCATGTTATCTGGTACTGCTGGGGCTGACACTAGTTCTACAAAAAATCTCCTCAACCTTGAATGAGTCATTGGTTAGATAGAGTGCTACCAGCTATTGCGAGTGCATCCGAAATGTAATTCTTTCTCCTTGGGATGACTTATATCTAATAAAGTCTTGTATAAGACTTCACACCCTATTCCTATAAGTTGTTAACCTTTTGTCATGGCAAGTGTATTGACTTCTCACCTGTCTCACTACCAACTCAGAATCTCCTTGTACCCTGAGGCATTGTACCCCTTTTTTGTGGGTGAAAATCAAACCTTGAATCAAGGCTTCATACTCAGTCATATTATTGGTACAGTGGAATTGTAAATGATAAGATGCTAGGAAAGCTTTTTCTTTTGGGCTCACCAACTCCACTCCTGCTCTTGCTCCCTGTTTAGAATGGGAACCATCACACCTTAAGGTCCAAATTTGGTCTTCTTCTGATACTGGTGCCTCATAAGCGACTTTCCCTTTCTAATATTGCTACACAAATACATGTTCAGTTGCTAAGGCTATAGAATCTGGCTCTTCCTTCTCAATACTTAGTCTTTCTTCTACCTGATTCAATTCCTTGTTGAATAGGTTTGATTTCTCTCCTTTTTCTTCTGATGAGTTTATTTCTTCAATTAGAGCAGTTCTTCCTTGGCCTGGGTGCGATCTACCCAACTATGTCCCCAGGTGGTCTTGTCAGCTGGATTCAATCCTACCCTATCCATGGTAGCAACATCGGGTTGTCTCTCTATAGATACAACACTTGTTTGTCCTATTTGTTGGTCGGTATATGTGCTAACTATCTCTTTGGTGCTATCTTGTCCAATCAAAAGTCATGTACTGTCTGAGGTACCTTTGTCTATTGATGAAGGTTCTGAATGTTGTTTTTCAAAGAGGTATTATTTCACTACAGCAATACATATTGTTGGTTATTTTCTCAGACTGGATGCTTATTCCCAGTTATCCCTACAAGGTAGCCATCATTGATCAACAGGATTCCCGAGCTAGGGGCCAACAGTATAGGAGATAGACTCTATAAATATCTCTTCTTCTTTAGGCTCTGCAAAACCAAGGGGGGGATTCCCTATTCAACATCTATGACATATGCACATAAACTTACTTGGATGTTGATACAAAGCAGATAAATCCTCTTTTATGCAGACCAAAACTGTGAGATAAGTGCAAAGAGGCTAGCTTTGGGCCTATATTTAGTTGTAGACAGAGGATTTTAGTCCTAAAACTACTTCTAAAGTCCTAATGGTTTGATTTAAAGTTTAAGTTTGATTTTATGTTCAGATGCAAAACTGAGACTTTGGGCTGCAACCTTAATACAAGACTGGATCGGTGCCTATCCAAGGCTCAGAGTCAATAGACATACACATGTGAATGGCCAGCATGAACATATACCAAAGACTGGATATCAAGGGGATTTTTAGTATCTGCCTTACAGATACTTCCCAAAACAAAGTATCATGTTATCTCTACTTACTGATATCCCTATTACAATGTCTTATTCCCAACACTTGATCTGAAACATTTAATCTACTCCTTGAGCAGAAGTAAGAAATCAAGCATTCAACACAGCAAACCTATATTCTAGAATCATAAACACCCCTTAAATGCCTAGATTCATAAGAAGAACACACTCAATTTAGAGGCAGATAACAGAACACATGCAATATAACATTACTCATTTAAATCAGCATGATATTAGTAGATTTATGCAGAAAAACATACAACATGAGACTCATAAACTCACAAGACAGCCAAGACAGAGCCACTAATGAAGTCGTATCTTATTACATCGCCAATTTTTTTGTCCAGTTTTCAACCCCCAATGAATGACACAGTTTGCCCCTCATATAGCCAAACTGTACATCCAACAAATTAATTACATCACAAGTCAAAAATCCTGCCAGATACAATGCATGAGAAATGGCGCTCCGAAATAGTAAATGCAGCAGAGAGACAAAGAGGAGTGAGCAGGTGAACTCAGGATTTGCACCATCGCCCAGGGATTTTCTCCATCAATCAGGTTGTTGACCTGTCAACTCTATCGATCATCCTCTGCAAGTTCGCCATTATTGCCTCACCTACCCACAAGCCCCTTTATCATGTAGTAGCGGATGCATCTGTTGTTTTCCCACTCAAAAATGATTGCAAATACATAGGAAAAAACCTTCGCTGTGGGTTCAAAACATGGCCGTCGATCAACTCCCATCACTAGGATCAACGGCTCCCAAAAAATGTTGAAAAGTTGCCAACCAACAATTACGTGCCACGTATGCACTCCATGTTCCTATCACTGACTTTTCACTTTCTCCATTTTGCCATTTTGCCCTTGTATATGCATGTTCAAATGCATATACAATCGTCTGATATACAAGCCAGACCTCAAACACTTACCTGCCGCATTTGATTTCCCCATCGGGTTTGCAATGCATATGTTTCATTGCACCTGTCGCAATGTATATCTGCATATACATTCACCTAATATATACAAGCGCAGATTTCAAATTTTCATAAAGCATGTTGAAGTTGCTTTGAAATCTGGCTTGTATCCTCTATTTGTATCATTGCAATGTATATCGGCACATACAAACGCCCAATATACATGCTGCGGACCCCAAACTTGTATGAAGCATCTTGGAATCCTATTCGGATCTGGAATGCATCTTTTCACTTGTATGTTTTGAATGTATGTCGGCGTACATACAACTGCCATTGTATACAACTAGTGGGCCCGACCCATTTTCTCTCTCCTTTGCACATTTCGTTGCACATCGCATATACAAATGCAATGTACAAGCCGCGGACGCCACTACTACTCATAGCCTGATTTGAATCCCTTTTGAAGTCCGTAATGCATCCTTGGCGTTGTATGTCGAACATACAACAAAATAAACATACAACTCACCTACTCGATACAACGGTGGCATCTTCAAAGAATCTTCATTGTATATTCTGCCATTGCACATTTTCGCTTGTATATAGCCTTTGTATGTTAGGACATACAACAAAACATGTATAAGAAAAACCCGATATACATGCAGAGAATATTCCAGGAATCTTGCAGAAGATTCCCCCAATGTACATGCATCCTTTTGAACTCGATATGCATTTGGAAATGCATACAATTGCAGAATATTCCTGGGGAATCTGCGAAAGATTCCCCCTTGTATATAAGACTCGATCTGCATTTGAAAATGCATATAACTCAGGTTTTTCACCATTTTTGGAAGCCGATTGAGATTTTGCAAGCCTGCCAACATACATTTACACTTGCATATACAAACACTTAATATTTTTCTTACGTGCAATAGGAAAAAGCGGTAAAACATTACATGGAGGCTGAAGAAAATTCAAACTAAGGCACTAAGGGTTTGAAGGAATAAACACAGGAACCTGCAGACTCAAATTTAGAACCCTAACCCTAGGTGAACACCACCAGTGGCTCCGACTAGGGACGTGCAGACGCAAGACTACAGCAAGAACCAAGCTACTCCGGGGCAGAGCAGACAAAATACAAAACTCAAAACACGACCGATTACACAAGGCATGTACAGAATATTTACATCTAATTTACATTGTGGACACAAGATAAGTGTTTATGAGAAGTAGGGCTTTAGGAACTAACCGTGCACAGGTAATTCCAATAATTCACCACTTAGGGCCTGGAGAAAATAGGAATCTTCTCCATGAGTGTCTCTAATTTGGTACGAGCCTACCCATAAGGGCTCAAATTTACCGTGCTTGCCCTTATCCTGGTTCCTTGCATTCCATACAAGGACCAAATCACCAATCTGAAACTTTCTTTCTGTAGCCCTTTTATCAAATAGATATTTTACCTTTTGTTGTCTCTTGATGTTTGTCTTATGTGCCTCCCTTCTCATTTCATCTAGTGCAACCAGCTGATTTATTCTTCTAGTCATTGAGTCCTCAATCTCCTCCTCATTTTCCTGTATGAATTTATAAACTGGTAGGAGGTTGTTCACAGGCAATTTAGCTGCTGCACCATACACTAATTCAAAAGGTGATCTTCCAATTGCTTTCTTCACTGTTACTCTGTCAGCCCATAATGCCATTTTCAACTTTGAATCCCAAGCCCTTTTGTTTTTGTCTACCATCCTTTTGAAAATTTTCATGAGGCTTTTGTTGCTTGACTCTGCTTGACCATTGCCATGTGGATGATACGGTGATGCATGTAACAAATTTATTCCATAGTTGCTGCAAAAATTAATAAATTCACCAGACCTGAAGCACATTGCATTATCTGTGACCAATTTGGCTGGAACTCCAAATCTGATAATAATATTTTCTAGAATAAAATCCATCACCACTTTGCTTGTAGCCTTTTTGGTTGGAATGGCTTCAATCCATTTAGTGAAGTAGTCAGTAGCAACCAAAATCCAACTGTGTCCTCCACTTGATTTTTCTAAAATTTCCCCTATAAAATCAATTCCCCATTTCTAAAATGGAGCTTCTACAGTTATAGTCCTAAGGGGCAATGCACCTTCATATTTTAGCTTCCCTCAGAACCTTTGACAAGGGTTACATTTTCTTATCATTCTTTGTGCATCTGAGAAAAGAGTCGGCCACCAGTAGCTGCTCTAAGAATTTTGTGGGCTGTAGTCTGGGCAGCATAGTGTCCACCACACACTCCATCATGCATGTCACTTAAAATATCCTTAGCTTGATCCTCATTCACACATCTGAGTAATACACCATCAGGATTTTTCCAATACAACTCTCCTTGAACAATGATGTATTTAACATGTAGCTTCAAGGTCCTCTTCTGATTATCACTGAGATGAGAAGGGTAGTTCAAATTATGCAAATAATGCACAATGTCCTTATACCACTCAGAATCTGACATATTTATAACCTCATTATGCACTATATTCACTTGGCATGCCTCTAGATTTGACTGTGTCATTAGTTTTGCTAAACCTTGTCCTCTTACAAATTTTGTGATATGTATTTCAATATTGAACTCTTGCAATTTATTTATCCATCTACATCTCCTTCCAGTTACCTCCTATTGAGTAAAGATATCTTTAACTGCTGCAAGAGGCACATATGCAACTATCTGAGAGCCTACCAAATATGGCCTAAAGCTCTTGATTGCTCTAACCAGTGCATATGCTTGCTTCTCCATGATGTCATACTTCAACTCAGCAGCCTGCAATGACCTACTAAAGAAAGCTATAGGTTGTTCAAAGCCTTCTGCATTTTTCTGCAATAAACATGCAACAATAGTATGGAAAGAAGCAAATGAGAACAACTGAAATAGCTTAGAAAAATTAGGAGATTTTAGCACAGGAGCCATCTTTATAGCCTCTTTGATGTTTTGGAATGATTTAGTTGCTTCATCCTCCCATTTGACAGTTGCACCTTTCTTCAACATTTTAGAGATATCTTTTGTGGTCTCTGTAAAGTTAGGAACAAATCTCCTAACAAAATTAATTTTTCCAAAGAAGGACTAAACACCTTTCACTATTTTAGGGATCTGAATTTTATCAATTGTAGCCACCCTTTCAGGATCAATCCTAACTCCATCCTTGGAAACAATGTGTCCAAGCAATTTTCCTTCCACTACCCCAAAAGCACATTTCTTTGGGTTAAGTGAGATGCCATATTCCAATGCTCTAATAAAGATTTGTTCTAAGTGCATGCAATGTTGCTCCTCCTTCTCTGAATAAGCTGTCAAATCATCCTGATACACAACCAAGATTGAGTCAATTAATCCTGCAAAAGCAACATCCATAGCCCTCTGAAATGTGGCACCTGCATTTGTCAGCCCAAAAGGCATTCTCACATATACATAGGTTCCCCATGGAGTGGTGAAGGCAGTTTTGAACTGTTCTGATTTTTTTACTTTTACTTGATTGTATCCCGAAAATCCATCCATCATGGATAAAAGTTCACAGCCAGTCACCTTCTGCAACATGGCTTCCATGTTTGGCAATGGATAATTGTCCTTCAAAGAAGATACATTCAGATTTCTAAAGTCCACAAAAAGTCTTATGTCACCATTCTTCTTTCGAACCGGGACAAGGTTAGACACCCAAGTTGAGTGTCTGATGGGCATAATTATTCCAGCTTCCCTAAGCTTCATAAGCTCTTCTTGCATTTTTGGAGCTAAAGTTGGGTTGATAGGTCTTTGTTTTTGTCTAAATGGTTTAGCTTCAGGCTTCAAAGGGATTTCATCCTAGAATAAATCTTCTCTATAAGCTTTCAGGTCCTCATACGACTTGGCAGAAACATGCTTATATTTTTTCAGTAGTGCAATCAACATAGTCCTGATGTCCGGCTTGAGCTGTTTGCCAATATATACCTTCTTGGGGGCCTGAGATGTCCCCAAGTTTATCTCTTCTAAATCATTCTTGTTTGTTGGGGATGCCTTTGTAACAAATTGGTCCTTATTGTCAAATGCTCTCTCTAAAGCGACCAGCTCTCTAGGGATTTTATTTGTCTTGAGTTGAATTACCTCCTTCCCTAAGAGAGTTTCTTTTCCATCTACAACCTCTACAAAGTTCTGAAAATCCATTTCTTGGTTCTCATATTCATCAATGCAATGTAGAAATCTTAGTAAATCCTTATCATCATCAAACACTTGCCAGCTGCATATATTATCTGGCAGTGCAGGTCTAAGTTTAACCTCAACATTTGTAACATCTGTCAGAGTAACATCATCTGGCCTTATGGTTATATTAGCTAAAAAATCTGCCCTGACATTTTTCGATCTCTCTATCCAGTTTATTGAAAAAGCATCAAACAATTCAATTGTATCCCAAACAACATGCTTATACTGTTTTAACCTCTTATTTTTTGATGCATACTTGTCTCTGACTTGGGAGACAACCAACTCTAAATCCCCAAATACCTTGAGCATCCTAATCCCATGCTTAAAAGCAACATTCAATCCTAATAACAAAGCTTCATACTCTGCAATATTATTTGTACAGGCAAACTTCAGCAAGAATGAGAATTTTAGAAGCGTACCAGTTGGAGACAGAAATACAACGCCAGCACCAGAGCCTTCCTTGGAACAAGCTCCATCAAAGTACATGGTCCAGAGACCCTGTTGGTCAAGCTCTTGAACGCATATATCTCCCTCTTTACCCCCTTTATCATCTGAGACAACCCTGAAATTGTCGTAGTCAGTGTCCACAAAACATATATGCTCCTCTGACTCTTGATCCTCAACTGTGTCTAGTGACCTTTCTTCTCTAATCAATTTGACATCCTTGACATTCATAGGGATCATAGCATATGACAAATCTAATTGCATACTTCCACCAATCAACGCTGCCCATCTTCTTGACAACAACATACCATACTGTGGCTTGATATCAACAACTGTTATGTTCATTTTGTAAGTTTTTTTAGGATATGTTGCCAGTCTGAAATCCATATCTTTTATGATTCCAATGACTGGTACTTCTCTAGCATCCATGGTATAGCACTTCCCACATGCCTTATCTACCTTTAATCCAGCTTGTTGCATAATAACCAAAGGCATGATATTCGTTGATGCTCCTGAGTCAAGCATACAATTCTTAATCACTTTTCCATTTATGACAAGGGAGAAATAAAATGGTTCAACCTGTGAAGGGCATTTTGTCATGGTCATCCCCAAATAAACTTCAAGGATCTCATCTTCTTCAATACATAGGGCTTGTTTCTGACCCTGAGTCTCAATATCCTGATTTGCTTGACAGGGTACTCCTAAAATCAGGGACAATGTTTTATTTCTGAACTCCTCAACTTTCATCAGCTCCATCAATGGAACAGAGACCTTTACCTGGGACAAGACCCGAGTTATGTCAAATGGAACATAATTTTGTATAATAGTTGTGGCCTGGTCCACGGTTTTATTTTTATTTTGGTATGATCCAGCTTTAATTTTTGTGGTTCCCTGACTATCATCTTTGATCTGAAAATTTTTGTTTTGATCCTCAAGCTGGGGAATTCTATTTTCTGGTCCTTGAGAATCATGACCTATTTTTTGCTTAAAATTTTGCTTATTGTTGCTCCATTGTTTCTTTTGTGGTTCAGTCCCTTTATGACAGTGCATTGTTGGTTCACAAAAGTATTCTCTGGTTGGTGCGAGTTGCTTACCTAAGCTTTACCCCTGAGATTGTAATTGCTTTTGACTTGGGCAATTGTGGCAGCTGTGAAGGCTCTAATCTCTTCATCAGATGGTCTCCTCAAATTATTCAAAAAATTGTATGAGTACTGAGCATAAGCTTAATTATCTTCACCATCTTCATCATAGGGAAACTGCTGGCAGGTCTGAATCTCATCATTTGTGTTTGTATCAACATCTTGAGAAGGATACTCCCTATTTGTAGACAACATATTGACATTGTCATCCTCCATGCAATGTGGTTCATTGCACTCATCACAGGCCACGGCATTGTTATATAGAGGCTGAGCAATCATACATTGTGACTGTGAGTGAGGCATCTGGCATATTATACACCATGGGGTGTCATTAACAACATTAACAGCCTTCTTAAAAGGGTCAAGTGTTTCCTTAACGTTTTGATTCCTTGGATTTGGGTTACTATTTGGAAGAATGGGTTTACCATTATGCCAATTGGTATTATATGGCATATCATGTAATGACGGTCTTCTTTCTTGCCTTTGGTAAACCTATCTGTCAAGACCTACCCCCTTTTCTTTTTAGCCATTCTATAGCTCAGGTCCTTGACAATAGTTGTCAATTTATCTAATTTATCCTCAAAAGTGGATGCATTGCCTTGAACACTTTGAGATTTAGTATTTGGATTTTGCAGAATTTTTACATCATCTCTTTTGTTTGTCTTACCAGACGCCTTTCTATTATTTTCAATCATTGTTGCAATTTTGAAAGCATCTCTGAGGCTGTGAGGACCTTTATCCCTTAACCCATAAGCTATTTTGGCATCAAAAGCATTTATGTACAACACTATGCACATAGGTTCATTAGGCCTCAGGTGATGTGGCAATTTGTTCAACACCTTAGTGAATCTAGCATTGAAATCAGTAACCTGTTCATTCGATCCTTTGGTGATTCCAGTGAATTCATTAATAAAGAAACTTGGATCAGTTTTGTCACCATATTGTTCTTCGAATATTCTCCTAAAGTCCTCCCATGATGAAAGACTCCTGTCAGGCAGACCCTTGTACCATTCTCTGGCCTCATCAACTAAGGATTGCATAAACAATTTCATGAAAACATCCTCATGCTCAACCTCAAAATTGTCCATGATATTCTGAAAAGCTTTTAAATGGTCTTCTCCTGACACAGTATTGTATCCTGAAAACTTAGGCACTTGTAGCCTCACATGTTTGTCAATAGGATTGGGGTAACCAGGGATGCCATAAAAAACAAGCTGTCTGAATCTATCCAGCTGCATCAGCTGTCTACCAAACTGATTTGCATTGGCATTTCTATTTGCATTCTAATTTCTTATATTATTTAATGGTACTCTAGCATTGTTTGCATTCTGTCTTTGATTGTTATGCTGATCCTGGACTTCATTTCTTTGTTGATTTCTCTACATATTTGCATTTTCAAGGGTAGGAATTGAATCATTCTGAGCAACTCTCAAAGCTTGCACTTTCTGTCTCATGTCATCTCTGATTTTCACTGCTTGCAAATATTCTAATTTTGCCCTTAAGCTCTTAATTTCTTTAGCTAATTCCTCCTCACTAGGCATAGAAGAGGATGGTTTCATTATATTCTGATCATCATTATCATCTCTTGGGGATTCAGCTTCTTCAAATCTATCAGGGGAATCATGGAAAGGGCATTCTTGAAACACCTCCGATCTCATTCTCAATCCACCACCCTGTTGTCTTTCATATACGTTCTAGATTTCAGCCTCAGTGTTTGAAAAATAAGGTATTGTCCGCTCTGAAGATCCTGGATTGTCTTGAATATTATCATTACTTCTGGGAGAACCCTCTTGACTGGCTTGAACAGTCCCCTTTTTACTGTACATCATTTTTCTAGGTAATTCTTCAGATAGAGAATTACGCAGGAATCTTCTCCCTAGCATATAAATTTTTACCTTACCGATTGGGAGATTGTTTGGAGTCGCCACCTATAACTAGAAATTAATTTCTTTTAAAAATCAGTGTTCTTTCACAAAGCTCCCCAGCAGAGTCGCCAAATCTGTTGCCGACTCGGATGGGCACAAATTCACTAGGGATGAAAAGATAACACTTTCACTTCACTTCCCCAGCGGAGTCGCCAAAATCTATTGGTTATTTTCCCAGACTGGATGCTTATTACCAGTTATCCCTACAAGGTAGCCATCATTGATCAACAGGATTCCCAGGCCAGGGGCCAACAGTACAAGAGATAGACTCTATAAATATCTCCTCTTCTTCTTTGGGCTCTGCAAAACCAAGGGGGGGATTCTCTATTCAACATCTATGACATATGCACATGAACTTACTTGGATGTTGATACAAAGCAGATAAATCCTCTTTTATGCAGACCAAAACTATGAGATAAGTGCAAAGGGGCTAGCTTTGGGCCTATATTTAGTTGTAGACAGAGGATTTTGGTCCTAAAACTACTTCTAAAGTCCTAATGGTTTGATTTAAAGTTTAAGTTTGATTTTTTGTTTGGATGCAAAACTGAGACTCTGGGCTGCAACCTTAATACAAGACTGGATCGGTGCCTATCCAGGGCTCGGAGTCAATAGACATACACATGTGAATGGCCAGCATGAACATATACCAAAGACTGGATATCAAGGGGATTTTTAGTATCTGCCTTACAGATACTTCCCAAAATAGAGTATCCTGTTATCTCTACTTACTGATATCCCTATTACAATGTCTTCTTCCCAACACTTGATCTGAATCATTTAATCTACTCCTTGAGCAGAAGTAAGAAATCAAGCATTCAACACAGCAAACCTATATTCTAGAATCATAAACACCCCTTAAATACCTAGATTCATAAGAAGAACACACTCAATTTGGAGGCAGATAACAAAACACATGCAATATAGCATTACTCATTTAAATCAACATGATATCAGTAGATTTATGCAGAAAAACATACAACATGAGACTCATAAACTCACAAGACAGCTAAGACAGAGCCACCAATGAAGTCATATCTTATTACATTGCCAAAAAATTTTGTCCAATTTTCAACCCCCAATGAATGACACAATTTGCCCCTCATATAGCCAAACTGTACATCTAGCAAATTAATTACATCACAAGTCAAAAATCCTGCCCTATACAATGCATGAGAAATGGCGCTCTGAAACAGTAAATGCAGCAGAGAGACAAAGAGGAGTGAGCAGGTGAACTCGGGATTTGCACTGCCGCCTAGGGATTTTCTTCATCAATCGGGTTGTTGACCTGTCAACTCTATCGATCATCCTCTGCAAGTCCGCCATTATTGCCTCACCTACCCACAGGCCCCTTTATCATGTAGCAGCGGATGCATCTGTTGTTTTCCCGCTCAAAAATGATTGCAAATACACAGGAAAAAACCTTCGCTGTGGGTTCAAAACATGGCCGTCGATCAACTCCCATCACCAGGATCAACGGCTCCCAAAAAATGTTGAAAAGTCGCCAACCAACAATTACATGCCACGTAGGCACTCCATGTTCCTATCGCTGACTTTTCGCTTTCTCCATTTTGCCATTTCGCCCTTGTATATGCATGTTCAAATGCATATACAATCATCTGATATACAAACCGGACCTCAAACACTTACCTGCCGCATTTGATTTCCCCATCAGGTCTGAAATGCATATGTTTCATTGCACCTGTCGCAATGTATATCTGAATATATATTCACCTAATATATACAAGCGCGGATTTCAAATTTTCATAAAGCATGTTGAAGTTGCTTTGAAATCTGGCTTGTATCCTCTATTTGTATCATTGCAATGTATATCGGCACATACAAACGCCCAATATACATGCTACGGACCCCAAACTTGTATGAAGCATCTTGGAATCCTATTCGGGTCTGGAATGCATCTTTTCACTTGTATTTTTTGAATGTATGTCGGCGTACATACAACTGCCATTGTATACAACTGGTGGGCCTGACCCATTTTCTCTCTCCTTTGCACATTTCGTTGCACATCGCATATACAAATGCAATGTACAAGCCGCAGATGCCACTACTGCTCACAGCCTGATTTGAATCCCTTTTGAAGTCTGCAATACATCCTTGGCGTTGTATGTCGAACATACAACAAAATAAACATACAACTCACCTGCTCGATACAACGGTGGCATCTTTAAGGAATCTTCAATGTATATTCCACCATTGCACATTTTCGCTTGTATATAGCCTTTGTATGTTAGGACATACAACAAAACATGTATAAGAAAAACCCGATATACATGCAGAGAATATTCTAGGAATCTTGCAGAAGATTCCCCCAATGTACATGCATCCTTTTGAACCCGATATGCATTTGGAAATGCATACAACTGCAGAATATTCCTGGGGAATTTGTGAAAGATTCCCCCTTGTATATGAGACTCGATATGCATTTGGAAATGCATATAATTTAGTTTTTTCAGCATTTTTGGAAGCCGATTGAGATTTTGCAAGCCTGCCAACATACATTTACACCTGCATATACAAACACTTAATATTTTTCTTACATGCGACAGGAAAAAGCGGTAAAACATTACATGGAGGCCAAAGAAAATTCAAACTAAGGCACTAAGGGTTTGAAGGAATAAACACAGGAACCTGCAGACTCAAATTCAGAACCCTAACCCTAGGTGAACACCACCACATACTGCGCATGTTAATTCTGAATGGGTACACTCATGGATTCGACACCAATTAGGGAGTAATAATTCATTGATATAGTGTCTTCTCCTAGTAAAGCCCAACTTGTTTCTAATTTCGAAACAAACTGCTTACATTTGGAAGATAACTCTACACCTCTAGTTTTCTTGGTGTTCGTGGCATCTTGAGAGAACACTAGAGTAGTCAAAATTTCATCTACCCTATAAACCCCTGGTTCAACTTCAACATAAGCAACTTCGTTATGGTGGTTGTATTCTGTGATCATGTGTTTCAACCTAGGCTCACTCTCAATCTTGATTTGATTCTAGTTTCCCCTCCATGGCAGCCATAGATGTGAAAAATTAGTAGCAAAGTATCCGTTCAAGCTTTTGGACCAGTCTCTGCTTAACAACATTCCATAGGCTTCAGGGATATCTACCACTTGCATGACGATGTGTTATTGGATTCTAGGATTGGACACCAATTGGATATGTATCTCCTTGAGTTCTTCTATCACATTCACTTATGTTTTGTCGAATTGTATTACCTTTTTTGGGGTGGGAGTTGGGGTCATCCCCAGTTTTTGGCACATTGAATAAGGCATTACATGACCAGATGCTCCTGAATCCACCAAATAGTTATGCCACTAGTAGAAAAATAGCAATAAATGACTTTAAAAACTACTAAATATTGCATATAAATGACTAAGCTTGGTTGCGTGACCATTAGTAGTGTATTGCCGATCATTTCTAACGTGACCAAATTTATGACTAAACCATTTTTAGTCATTTATTGGTTGTTTTGATTGATCAATTTGGTAGTATATTTAGTCGTTAATTTAGTCATTGATTTAGTCATATTTATTCACTGATTTCTGTCAATTGGTAGTATATTTAGTCAATTTAGTTGACGTCAATTAGTAGTATATTTAGTCATTTTAATTGACTAATTTCCATTAATTGGTAGTAGATTTAGTCATTTTAATTTTTAATTGCCATCATTTGGTAGTTTATTTAATTGTTTTAGTTCACTGATTTCTACCTAAAAGTGTTGGAAATGAGATAATGCTTTTGAGGTTTAAACATAAAACACATAAAAACATAATCAATCACTCATTTGCACATAATGAAACAACCATTAAGAAGGCAAAATACTAAAATTTTATTGAGAAAAGGTGTTCTTACAACATATACAAGACTTAAATATGTGTCTTTTCTTTGAAAAATGTGTTACCAAGTGTGTTTCTCAGTGCTGTGACTGAGAAAACTAAGTTACAATGCTCTATTTTTGCTTATACAGCTCCAAAACATGAAAGAACTACTTGAAAAATAAAGCCTAAGGGTCCTATATCTCATCCCAAGCATGGGAGAGCATATAGGAACTAAAATTGACTAAGTTCTCATGCTTAAAAACAGGGAAACCTATTTTACACACCCAAGAGGTCTTCTTGCTTGACTTGGTCTCCCCTGGCTCCTAAAAACGTGCTCCAACTGGTTGTGAAGCTCCTAGATACCCTCAAACTGCCCCCAAGAAGCTCAAACTATTGTCCTTGTCTCCATATTTGCCTTTACTATTTTTCTAATCCTCTCCTAGATGCTCTCATGATGTCTTTGACTACTCATAGAACTACCAAACTATTAAACCTTTTTCATGAATGCTCAAACTCTCCCTTGAAAAGCTTAACTTGTTGTCCTTATCATCCTTTCATGAGGTTTTAGAAGTTCTGGTCGTGCAAGGCAGAAAGGCCTTCATTTTAGGGTTCATAAATGTCCATAACTGCAATCTTATAGGTTGGAAACTTCCCTTAACTCAATTCATAACCCCGTGGACTCTTAATTAACTCTCAAACTGGTAATAAGTGCCACCAAACTGACTGTTTTATGCATTTATCCTTCACAGCCGTATAATTGTGCTTATCAACACCATGACACTGAATTCATCTCTAGTTTACCATTTGAAAAGAAAAACTACCCACTTAATTAACATCACAAGGCCATTACCAACACAACCAATATATGCCAAGTTCATCTGCTGCAATATTCAAGCCCTCATTCACTTCCTCCCTGTAGACTGACATCTTGCTGCTCTAAAACATGAGATGAAACCTACTAAGTTTGATCAAGCCAATTATATTCCTGGCCATCACTCACCCTTGTTTGTACAAGCTGCAAATAATTGGATCATTGATGTTGATGATAATCTTATGCATCATGCTCAAATTCTGGTTGTTGATGACTAACTTCAGGAACAAGGGGCTCTTACTGATCAGAATATGTAGAATAAGGTTTCTTAGTTGACTGTGATGTTGAAGTTGAACTCATTTGTGCCTGCAACATATGAACTTGTTCCAAATTCATAGATGATGACAATGGCGAATTTGAAGTTGGCATTTGCTTAACTTGTTCTTCAAAATCTCGGTAAGTTAATGCTCAGTTGGCCTATTTAAAGGTGTAAACTGAGATTGTGCATGCTGAGATTCCATAGCTATCTTACCCGCTACCCATGCTCTCTTTTACTCATGCTATGAACTATGCTTACTCTGTCATGCACCCCCTTCTTTAGACATTGACAACACTATTGAATTCCTACTGGATTGGTTTGCTATGTCACTTATTTGATGTTGACTTATTGGATGAATGTCTGATATAGCTCCTGAATTGACAAAGAAAGGCAATCTGATTGCTCCTAGAGAACAATTCCTCCTAGAAGCATCAATGTTGAACGTACCTGATAGTCCTTGCATAGTGACTGTTATTTATTGGGAAAAGGCTATCCTTATATCATTAATATGTCCTTAGGTACAGTCCTATCACAATGAAGCCTCACAAGCACAACCATAAAGACTGTTGACAAGGCTATACTCAGTTATTAGATTTGTTAACAAGGTCACTGCCTCTTGATCCTTGCTCTAGGTATCCCCTTGATTCATGCACAGTTCATTTCATTCCATTATCACTGATTTTTCTTTGAACCCATCCATTAGAAAAGCACTTTGTATAATAACAAGAGTGGCATTGGCAAAGGAGACAACAATATATGCATCAAACTCATCATTTACATTCCTTTTAACTGTCCAAACTGCACTAAGAAAACCATGATAACTGTAACACTTAATCTTGTATAAAGCCATTCTATGCATCTTGTTTTCCATTGTCAGAAGATTATCCTTAATGTGGCCTTCTTCACACAAGTTGTTCTCTCCATTTCAAGGAGTTCTTTTGCAAACTCAATATTAGAATCCTCATATTTGGTAGGTCTATCACCATCCTTGCATTAGGTCATTACTCCTCTATGACTGCCCTTGAATGCCCTGAGGAATGACCTAATCTTATAAAGTACTGAATGTTTCTTCTAGCATCTGGACATCAGCATCAAAACCTACCTATCTTTGAAGTAAAATGGCCTCTACATTGCTGCCTCAGTTTTGTTAAGATACCTTGTTCATGATCATCATTTGCACTTTTATCAAATAGAAGCTAGCGGGCTAGCTTTTTTCCTCTTTCCTAATACAAATCTGCAAAGATATTTTTTATCACAATGTATGCAAGAAGCTTTATCACCTTCTCCATAATGTCTTCAATGGCTTCATCACTTAGTTTCTCACTTCCACCTTTATTATTTTTACTTCTTCACAACTTAGACCTTTGGTTTCAGGAATGAAAGTATACACAAAAAGAATGGATCCATGAAAATGTTTAACAAATACCAATTTGGGCAATATTCATTCAAAAATTTAACAGCTAACTAACAAAACATGAAATGTAACTTGAAGAAAATTTAGTTCACATTGAGAATCACTCCTGAATTGCAATACTATCACAATTAAGAGGCTCAAACTTAATATTTTATCATGGGCTTTTACATCTCAAAATCTAAATAAATGTATCAAAACTCGCTTAATATTGCTAATTGCTTCATTACTTCTTCTTCTTTGCTGCATCTCCTGCCTTGGTATGCACAAACAAAACCCAACAATGCAATAAGTAAATTGCCCCTTTGTAACAGAAAGCAAATAAGTAACTTACTTTAACATGTTCTTTGAAAGAATATTTACCTTCTTGACTCCATGGATCTTCTTAGATCTATTCTTCCTCTCTTTCAATTGCTTCCTAGACTTCTCCATCTTAGTAGCAAGCCCATTCTACAGGATTCATGCAACATAGCAACCATCAAGCTATAAAATAAAACACATCTACTGGAGGCAACAAAATAGAAGTACTCACAATTGAAATAACCTTTACATATCATGGTTGGGAGATATTGATTGTGCTTCTACCACAAAATACATAGATAACAAACAACACATAGCCAGACATTTGTTGAACATTGGCCCACAGTTACCTTAACTCTACATAACTATTTCGTCAGAATAAATCTTTCCTTAATATTTCCACCCAAAAGGCCACCTTTGCTTGATTTCAAGAACTTATAAATGAGTTGTATTATCACTGTTGATCTCAACGTACATCGCAGAACTGCAATATAAATACTAAAAACCAATAAGCATACCAGATAGGCTAGTTATTACAAGATTGTTTCTTATATGACGGATGAATTCACATCAATAAAAAAAAAACCATGAAAATAACAAAATAGGAGTGATATGCTGACCTTGTCAATTATTGGGAATTCTACTTTAAAACGAGTACAATTTTGTAATCAAGTTGTCCAAAAGAACTTTGGCAAAGCTTTGACAAACTACTTACTGGCAGAGAAAAATATGAAAAATTTGACAGTTTGAGACGCTAACTTTAAATGATGAATTTCTAAACTCCATTGCATAAAATTTTATTGAAAAAGGAAAGTATCATGCAGCTAAATACAAAAAACTCATCTTACAAATTTGCACCTATCATCTGCAGACAAAAATCACAATGCAAGCATGTGCATCGAATTTAAAAGCAATAAATTCAACATGTATTTACACAAGCATGACTAATTCAAAGTGGTTATATAATGCTTACCAACATATCCCTTATCCTTTGAAAAGTGCCTAAGTTCTCGTTCTTCAAGCTGATCTCTAAGGTTTCTTTTACAGAGTTCATCTTGAGTATCTTGGTCTTCCTTCCTGAAATGAATAATTGTTAGTATGTTTTATACTATATTGATAATTTATAAATAGAAGTAATATTCGATATGTTTAAATACCCAACGTGATTGGTCAAATAACATAAACAAATTTTATTGTACTTTTCGAATAAGAAAAAGATAGTAAAAACACAAAAGAACAAATGGAGCCAAAAAGTGGATGGAAGTTCAATTGCACAATAGGAATACTTTCTCAAATAAAAAGCAAAGTTTTGTCAAAGTATTTATTATTTATTAGAATATTAAGAATAATCAGTCTGTCTACACTTGGTTTCTAAACTTATTGAACCCTGGTTTTCAAATTAGTTCGACTTAATTCTAGAACACAATAAGGCTGGCTGAAATAGCTATAAGCCTATAGATAATCTTCTATTGATTCCACACATTCAAAACCACATTCATCTTAGAATAGAAGTTGGTTCTTATAGAAAAATCAGGATTATAGATTGATTATTAAGAACTGGAATGTTAAGAAAATCAACATTTTCTAGCTCAAAAAATTATCAGATGTCTTCAACATAGACATGTTAGAAATATACAAGAGTATTATACTATTCAATGCATCCCACATTACATAATTTCAGGTACAAACACGGTGAGAAAAGTGAAAGAGGCCTCCAACAATATGTAGTTTACAGAGATAGCAAGCTATAAAGTTGAATAACCACCAACAAGAGCTGCACAAAGAAGATGCTTTGAAAACTTTTCCGACATGGATAATTAATAATGTCTAATTCACAACAAAATAGTAAAGTTCTTAATAATGGCTTGCATTGACTTAATGCAAGAATACTGCAAAGTAAATGGAAAGACATACACTATTGTATAACTAAAACTTCTTTCATTTTGGCACCTATGATAAGTATAAGACTAGAATTTGTAGTGCTAAGAAAGTGAGTTAGAAAATATTTTTAATAATAAACATCCATATGTTACATGTTTATGGGTTGCCTAAGGCTAAAAATTAAGTTGTCTCTTTGACCCTAAGAAGTTGTAAATTTTGTTAATGTATATTAATTTTGCACAAGATTCTCTTGCAAATATACATCTTCAAGAGGAAAATTGATGGTAAGAATAACATACAAATTATACAATGTTTTTTATTTAACACACTATCCTTCTTGTGTAGGAGAGTTAATATTGTCAAACTAACTTGAGATTAATTTCCAAATGATAATAACCAACCTACTTCTTCATATAAATCTAAGAGCATCGTTGATCCAGGAAAGCTTTAAGACAAAAAGAAACTATACAAATTCAACCAGAAAGCTGCCAGAAATACACACCTCTTAAAACACCTAAAGAATTGTTACCATTGGATTTTATTTAGTCTCTACAGGTTATTCACTCATAGAGATGGATTTGAGTTGGACCCTAGTTTCACAAACTATGAAGTAGGTGTTCTTCAAAGTTCAAAGTACATACTATTCTAGTGATTTTTCTTCCATCTAATGCATTGTATGTAGAAAACAGAGATATTATTTAATACTGATAGATCTACATATCTGCTCTTTATCAAATATGTTGGCATATGGGTCTGATAACAATGCAAAATTTGATCAGACTTGGGATTTTTATTATCTTCATCGTCTCCAAACTATATCTATGCTACCATGCAAAGTGCATGACTATGACTAGTAATTGTTGCTTCCTTGTTGGGAGATAATGATAAGATTGTCCTAATGAGCCACTCTATCCCACACACTCAACCAAAATCTAGCATGAATCTACTGGTTAGTGTTCTAACTTTTATCTAATGATATCTGTGTTATTGTTTAACCATGCAGGCAGTGGAAGCATTATATCCTAAGCAAGGAGATAATATTCCATATGGATCACAAACCTTTACAATCCACGAAACATAGATACTACAAGAAAACCAAATAACATCAAAATGAATTAAAAAATAACCAAACCATAAAAGACTAGAAATAATTAGACATTTCCCAGGGCACTCCTCAGACCGCAACCATTTAGGATTACATGTATTTATGCCAATTTGGTCTCAAGCTGAGGGAACATAGAGCTCAAACGTAACCCTGTACTTATTGCACATACACTCTATATCCCCCACCTCCCATCCAAAAAACTCCATGCAACAATGGTCATTTCATAAATGGCTATAGTTAGCAGCTTGATATTACTCTATATATTTATTTCTACTCTTAGATACTCGAAAAGTTTGTAATGCATTAATGGATTTGCCTACTAATTTGCAAATAACAAAGAATCAAAAAAATAATAATAAATATTAAAATACACATCATAGAAGAGATGTGAAGAAAACAATCTACAAAGAATGATGAGGTATTGAGGTTAATTGATGAAAAGAACACATAATAAAATAAATCTCATTAAAGTATTAGAGAAGGGACAAAATAGAAATAAAAGGTTAAAGTATAAAGTCAAGATACCTTTCAGTGAGAAATGTAGACACTAAGATTTGGTTTTGAAACTCAAATAAAAAACATGGATCAATTATTCTACAAATAATCTCCAAGGCTTGAAGGTTCAAAACAATCGATTTCAACGCAAGTCTTCTTCCTTTTACCTTCTTTGTCTTAAACACATTTTTAACATCTTTTTATATTTCTAATTACTTTTTGGTAACCATAACCAACAACTGTACCTTTCATCACTCTTTCTATCTTTAACATCTTTCATTTTTGCCACTTCTTTACTATATTATCATTGTTACACTGACATGCTAGCTGCCTTAAGATAGGTCGAAGAGTTTAGATTACAAGATAATCTATAGGGATTTGATGCTGAAATAATTGAAATAATGGCATTCATCCATTACATAAAATTATTGACTCTTGGGGAACAGTCCCCTAATAGAAATTCGAAGGAAAATGACTTAATAGATAATGAAAAAGTTGCAAATGAGTCTTACCATTTTGTAATGGCTAGTTAAGGGAGTGGGCAACTTGTCCTGGTATATCTTTCACAGCCTATCAAAGCAACGAAACAAATAGTAAATAGATTAAAAATGCTTCAAGAAAGCACTCCAGCCAACATCATTCTCCTTCAATGCCATTCATCTTAATATTAAAGACAACCATTCCTAGCTGGTCAACCAAGTAGAACTTAGCAAAAAAATTACTTTTATACAACATGAAGCATGCCAAACAACATTTCCAAATCTATTCTCTATTATATAAATGATGGAAATGGAGAAAAGCTCAAAATTTAAAATTACCAATAGGTAACCTATCAATAAAACAAAACCTATTATAACTTCCTAAAATTGGGCTTAACTTGAACAACTATTTAGCCTATATGTTATGCTACAACAATTAACTACAGGTTAGAACATATCAATATTCGCATAAAATAGCAGGTGCAATTCATCTCAAACTTTGCTATGGTAATTGCTTTGTAAGGAAGTTTGCACTCCTCCATGAACATTCTCTATGCACATAGCCAAACATTTAAAGTTCTTAACCAAAGCTCCAAAAATGAGTATCTCGTCATTGCATGACTCCTACTTTTGCTCTGAGTATGATAGTACCTGAGTTTCTAGGGTTTCTAGATGGAACCTATAGCAGCAAAGTGTAGTCTCCATCTAAAGGAACCATCTTCGGAGCTCTTCCCTGAAATGAGGGTTGAAAACATCAGAAGAAAAGCAATACCATAACAATTTGTATCAAGTCAAATGTTAGAAAGTATAATTTTAAAAAGATAAATCCTTATGTCCTGCAATATACCAAGTGCAATACAAAATGTGATATTATGTCTTTATTTTTTGTGGCAGTTGCATTTGAAGTGCGTCTGTATTTCCTCCACGGCTCATTTACCTGATACAAATCAAAAGTACAACTTGCAGAATTAACTTTTTCTAATTTGACAACCTTGACATTCTAAGCATGACCAAAGGTCATATCTTTGTAGAATTCTGAACAACAAACCATGGAAAAAGTGTTGTATAAATACCATGCCTTCAATCTTATCATTTTTCTTTCCACGTGACAATGCTTCTTCTAGACTTTTCAGGACTGAAATTTGTCAACAATAAACTAGAGTTAACTTTTGCAAGCTGCACTTCCTAATAGTTAAAAATCTTATGACAATGCAATATAATATCTCCCCATATATATTTCTTTGCACAATGTCTGTATGAATATCGCCTGGCTCTAATTACCTAAGGATGCGTCTCTGACAAGATTTTTCCATGTGCAAGATGTTTTGTAGTTTATCCACCAAGCAAATAATAATTGTATAACCCACCCAATGACTAAGACTATTGATATGACATTTGTGCAACCATTAACAAAATGGGCAAACAATACAATAGATAGAAGAATGACAGTTTCCCTACTTCCTTAACAAGCATTTGATTACAAATAACACTTAATCATTTCAGTTTCAGAAAGAAATCAATGTCTTTACTATCAAAGCAAAAGCTCTATAAATCACAAAAAATCCATGAAGCCTTCTAAATATAGCTTAAAGCAAGTTTACATGATGTGTTTCAACATAAGAAGCTTTCTACTACATCTCTCAATGAATGTACTATAAGCAAAAAACAAGATTCTTCACACTCAAAGTAATGCAGTCAAACATTTATTCCAAAAGTATGTTAGCAGGTGTTAACTAAAAACATAATGATTTTTTTCTTGGTTTCTTTTATCAATATGCCATGTGGAAATGGAATAATCACTAAGAAACCCTAACAATAAAAAACAAAGTAAAGGTTCAAGAAAGGAAATTACAATGTACTATTGTGTAATGGTGACGAAGGCACTTATACATGAGCATAACCTGCATACAAATCCTTGCCATTGAATTGCCATCCATCCAAAGAGAAAATAAGCAATGTAAGGATTTGAGCAATATAAGTCCAAAGGGTTATGTTGTAATGGTAATGGAATCACCATAAGAGCACAACTCATTTCAGTAAATTTAGAAAGCTTTAGTTCAATTTCTTTAAATTTCATTTGAATCATCACCATAACTACAAATATACAGATAAATGAAAAGCAAAACATGAAATATGTTGATACCTATAAATCCATGAAGATCATAGGCATATTTAGATAAAGTACATACAAAATAGAAAATATCAGGCAAATAATCACAAATAATGAGAAGAATCATAGAAATATATGCTTATAGGAACATTATTTGAATAAATTTACAGTGCAGAAGTGAAATTAAGGAAAGATTAGTTCAATACAAGTAAATTAAAGATAGTTTCAGAAGAACTAATCAAAATAACCATGAATTATCTTAACTAGAATGATAGACAGAAGAATTGATCCAACTTACATAAATATTTGCATGAATTGGTTGAATATTATAAGATTTGATATCATTTGTTGAGAATTTACGGAGAGCGAGTGAAACAAAGTAATATCTGGATATCAGGATATAGACAGTTAAAATTAAACGTAAGGCCCCTAAAAGGAAAACAACAACACACATCAACCTTTGAGTAATGTCAGATCATTATGAACTAATGCACGGAGACTTGGGATCATAAATTCACTCATAATTTATCGTATCTTTCAAGATAAATAAAGGTTGGTTGTTTAACTTTTATTTCATGTTGTTTTGACTAATAATCAACATCAACAATTCCAAACTAATTGCTCCTTACAATGTCAATGATGTTGTAGCTAGGTTAGTGTACTACTCAACTCTGGATCCTTTAACATACATGTTCATTAGGAGGACATACCCTGCCATCACATCTTTGGTAGGTGCCTTTGAAGAAGCTATCAAAGTTAACCAACAATTAACACCAGGATTAGCACCTAACTTAGGATACCTTGCATATCCTAGTCAAACACAAACCAATGGAGCCCTGATGCCCCTGCTAATCCATTACAAGTGCCTCCACTTAGCATCATGCCTCCTCAGGGTAATGGTCAGATTATACCTCACCCTAGACATGCACCTCAGGATGTTGCACAAAATAATAATGGTAGTTCTTTCTTCTAGCCGCATCAAGACACTGTAGTAGCCAAAGTGCAGGAAGAAAAGGATGATATTAAACAAATATCAGCTTAGCTGAGAAAATTGACTACTGAGGTCACTCATCTAAGAACTTGGAACTTTTATGCCCAATCAAATTCTCAGAACCAAAACAGAGGATACTCTGATAGAGGATATGGTAACAATAATGAAAGATCTGGATATCCTGATAGCAAATATAATAATGAGAGAAACTTCAACAATAGTAATAACAATTCCCCTAGGCCACCTAGAGTTTGGAATACCCAGCCTAACAATGGTTCGTTACCTTCACCATTAGATAATCAACCCCTGCTTAACCTACGTAGACAACTAGAGTTAATTTGGCAGAAGCTGCACTTACTAACTAGTCTAGGATGCATAAAGCAAATGCACATGTTGAGTTGGATTATCCATAGTTCAAAATTGTAGCCAGCGTATTCCAAGCGGAGGTGTCAAGCACCGTAGGAGATCCACCTTTTCTTGAGGGTAATGAGATTGTTCCCCTAGGATATGAGTTAGCCTTAGTACTTGAGAGCTCCTTAGTCTATCACCAGGATCATCAGATGAATGCAATCCATGAGAATTATACCCTTACATGTGAGGAATCTGCCTTGGCCTTTGAGACAAATTACATTTTTCCCTTTGAGGATGAAAATGAGCCTGAGCAAGAAGTTGAAGAGGTTCATGCATATCAGCAGTAGTATCAGAGAAGACATAACTATAACCTTAGGAGCAATGCAAATCGCCATGTCAATCCTTTGACCACATCCATTCCTCCTGACAATTTCAATACACCTCCAGATCCTAAAGCTAGTAATAATCCAGGACCTCCAAAGGTGAATGCACAATACTTTACACCACAGACAGTAGTAACAAAAGGTCTGAACCAGTTACCTGAATCTGACAAGCTTGTTGCTTACCTTGCTAAAGATATGAAGAGGATAAGGATCAACCTGTCTTTATCAGAGTTATTGAAAACCCCTATCATTAAGAAAGCCTTTCTGAAGTCACTAGGTGAACTTGTTGCTAAGGAGGATAATCCTAGTCATAATCCTAGTCATATCCCTACTAGAGATCTTGTACCTAGGGATAATAATGTTAGACCAAAAGTGCAAGCCATTGTTCATGCTGCTGATGCAACACAAATGACCCTATACAAAGATAAATTTGAGTCACCCCCTTTTTTACTCACACTTAGGATATTTGGTAAGAACCTACACAATTGCCTTGTAGATTTAGGTGCCTCAACCAATGTGATGCCCTTGTCTATTTGTAAGACTTTAGGTTTACATCCAGCAAAATCTCTTAAGAAAGTGACACAATTAGACAAGTCTGAGGTTATTGTGATGGGAGAGTTGACTCACATCCACATGCAGCTTGCATCTGATCCCAAGGTGCAATATTACATAGATATTCAGGTAGTGGACATACCTGACACATATGGCATGCTCCTTAGCAGAGATTGGTCCAAGACCTTAAATGGTTACGTGGCTACCAACTTTTCCCATATGTGGTTGCCATGGAAAGGTGTCCCTAATCAGCTCTAAATTAAAGCTGAACCTCACATGAAACATATGATCATTGAGTATAATCAAAATAATGAAATATTATACATGGATGTTGAGCCAGGGGTGTATGCACTAAGACCTCAGGGGGTCAGGATAGATGAAGTGTTGATGGCGTCATGTCATAGGAAGGAATACAGTGACAAAGAAGACATTATGCTAGAGGAAGGATTGATGATAGAATCTGATTATAGTTCAACTGATGAAGATGAGGTGGATCACTTCCTGGAATTTGAGAGGTATCTATCCAAAGAGATTCAGAGATGTCAGTTGATAGGGACATCCATAGAAGATATCGTGATGACTGGATGGTGTAGATTACATGAGGATGCACACTCAAAAAATGCATGTGAAGCATGTCTAGATATGAAGGAATTAGAAAGAATATGCATAGAGGACAAATCATCATCATCAGGGGTAACTGAAATACTTGATGTTGAAGATCATGATTATTTGTTATTTTCCTCAGGTGTAGAAGAACATGAACAAGGAGTGCTTCAGGCAGATATCCTGATGCCTAACTCAAAAGAGGCATTGTTATGTGATGACGCATATTCCAATGATAAGATAAATACAATCACCCTTGGGACTAACCGTGTCATTGAGTCTGATTATGAGCTATCAAATGAGGATAGAGGGAGTCATTTGACACAATTTGAGGAATTCTTGTCCAAGAAAATTTAGAAACACATTCTGCAAGGAATTCCACTACATCATGCACTAATTGAAGGGTGGTACAAAATACATGAGGCTCCACATTTAGAGATAACTTGTGCTCTGTGCTTGTACATACTAAACAAGGAAGAGCAGTTGTGCTCAAGTGACAAATTTCATAAAGTCAAGGATATTCCTAAGGATACAGAAGAAGGAGTTGCAACATCTCCTGATGATAGATGTGATGACATCAAGTTAACGAAAAGAGAAGATGCTCAGCATGATGATGTCCAAAAGAAACATAAGGTGGATGTTATAGTTTAGCCAAAACATCTAAAGGTGGTGAAGGATGAACCACAAAAGATTAAATGGATATCTGCAGGAGTAACTGCATGGGCCAAGAAGAAAAGAGAAGGTCTTGATAAACCATTAATAGAAGACAAACCATGGATCCTGAGATTTGATGGCTTCAAGTCAAAACAATGAGTCAGGGTAGGTGTAGACTTGATAAATCCACAAGGGAAGTCATTCTTGGTAGCATATAGGCTACAATTCCCATGTACCAATAATGTGGCTGAATATGAAGCCCTAATACATGGTTTACTGTTTTCTCTAAGAAAGAAAGTAAAGGTTTTGCATGTCTATGGAGAATCAGAACTGGTAGTGAAACAAGTTAGGAATATTTATGCATGCAATTACAATAGGATATCTGGTTACAGACACAGAGTCTAGGATTTGATAGAAAGCTTTGATGCTTTCAATATCATGCATGCTCCAAGGAAACTAAATCATCGCGCTAATGCACTAGCATAAGCAACTAGTATGCTAGAACCTTTATCCATATCTAGGATGAAGAGGTTCTCTGTAGAGCTGGTGTCAACACCATCTATTCCTGATAATGTCACCAACTTTCAGGTGTTTGATGATGATTAGCACATTTTGGACATAATTGCCAATAGAGACATATTTGAAGCCTAGATAGTAGATGAGAAGAATATGGAGGATCATATATGGGATGAAAAGGATATAGTTGATTTGCCTATCAACAAGATTCCCAAGGGGATGATTGAATTAGAAAGAGCCTTTGATCTAGATAACATGATCAAATAGAAGGATCTCCCAAAGACAGATGGAGGGGAGTATGAACCTGTTAACATAGGGCAGGATGCAGATAAGAGAAATGTCATGATAGGTAAGGTTTGTACTGAAGAAGAAAGAGCAAGGATAGCTCAAGCCTTAAAAGATAATATTCATGTTATTGCATTGACATATGAGGAGTTGAAAACTTATGACACATCTATTATAACTCACACTATTCCCCTAAAGCCTGATGCAAAGCCCTTCATGAAGAAATAGAGACCGGAGAACTCTTTGATGGAACCTCTCATTTTTAAGGAGGTCAAGAAGCTACTTGCTGCATGAATCATATTTCCAGTCAGGTATTCAACCTGGGTTGCTAATCCAGTTTCAGTCAGGAATAAAAATGGAGATATATTTTTGTGTGTAGACTTCAGGAACTTAAATAGAGCATCAGAGAAGGATAATTATACTTTGCCTTCTTTAGATGAGGTTCAAATGGTAAACAATGCAAGAATGATGTCCTTTCTAGACAATTTTTAAAGACACAACCAAGTAATGGTTGATAAGATAGATAGATTAAAAATAGCTTTCACCACTAAGTGGGGGATCTTTGCTTATAAGCGCATGCCATTCGGTCTGATCAATGCTAGAGCAACGTTCTAGCGTGCTATAGATATAGAATTCAAGGGTTTGGTAGGTCAATGCATCGTGATATATATGGAAGACCTGACTGTATTCTTAAAATAGAGAGGTGATCACATAGAAGACCTCATAAGAGTATTAAAGAAGTCTAAGCAATATGGCATTTCCCTGAACCTAAAGAAATGCATTTTTGGGGTGACCACTGGCAAGTTTCTTGGTCATGTCATATATGAAACTGGGATAACCATTGATCCTACAAGGGTAGATTCAATTATGAAATCACAGCATCCAAGAAGCAAGAAGGAGCTGAAGTCCTACTGTGGTAAGATCAACTTCGTCAGGAAGTTTATTATTGGGTTTGCAGAGATCGTGAGACCTCTCATTGCTTTTCTAAAAAAGATGCTAATATCCAATGCACTCCAGAAGAAAAAGATAGCATTTGAAGATATCAAGAAATCCATTGCAGATGCTCCAGTCCTGGTCAGTACATATTACACTAGAGATTTCTATATATACTCTTTTGCATCAAAACATACATGTGCAATATTCTTAACTCAGACAAGTGAGGAAAATGAGGAGAAACCAATTGCATTCATGATCTCCCCGTTCAGGGATGCTAAGCTGAGGTATATGGATGTAGAGAGACAAGCTCTTTCCTTAGTTAGAGTTGTAAAGAAATTTAGACATTATATCTTGAGAATAAAAGTTATTGTGTTACTGCCAGACTCAGCTGTGAAGATGCTCCTCATGCAAAGTGAACTAGGGGAGAAGAGAGCTAAGTAGAGTACCATACTACAAGAATATGATATGGATATAACTCCAATGAAGTTAGTTAGGGGACATGCCCTTAGTCAGATGATAGCAAAGATAGATCCTAATCTGACAAGCCAACAGTATGCAGTGGATGTAAAGTACATGATGACTGGTATTTGAAAGGAAGCTAGGTGTGCGGAAATCGCTTCCTACACTAATCTAATGAGGGGAGGAGAGTGCAAATTCAATTTTATCCTTACTATTATAGAAATGTTAAACCCACTAATAGAGATAACAGATATATTACAGCAAACACATAAACAAGAAAGTGAGACAGAAGAAGAGAGACACAAGATATACGTGGGGAAAACCCTTATCAGGTGAATACCCCACACTCCAAAACCTGCACAATGTATTAACAAAACTGAAATGGTTTACAATACACTTGCGATGCAAGCTCTTAGGAGTCTTTGACACTCGTATCTAGAGACAAACTGGCAGCATAACAGTACCTTTCAAACCTATAATACATCTCCTCCTCCAAGCACCTGTTTATATAGAAAATACAAGGCAAAATTGCCTCTATCTTGGAATGGGCGTCCAACTTGGCCTCATGGCCCAAAACCCATGCCTATGGACACTTGGTCAACATTGTAAGATGCTTCTGACACTTTTCCACACACCCCATCCCAAAGAGGTCGCCTATTTCCAAAATGGGCTATGATAGATGCTCTTATGACCGTCATAGAATCTGTCATAGCAGTTACAACTTACAGCCATAAGAGAATCTGTCATACACAGGCTATAAATAGCATATTCTCTTACATGTCATAGTCCACCTTGGGGCGTCCAAAGATGTCTTTTTCAAAGATGCTCTTCGACACATGTCTTCACCTGTCATAGATTCTCCTATTTCTGACTCTTACATGTCATAACTTCGTCATAGGAATCTATCATGACCGTTACGGTCAATATTCCCTTACACAACATCTAAGATGCCGACACATGGCAAAATATTCCTACCACAAAGTGGGACACCTATCTCCTCATGTGAGGACAAAATTACAAGTTGTCATCTTCCATGTAGGATGGCACATCATCGTGCCACATCCCACAAGATGACAATATGAATTTACAATTCAATTTACAACATAGGTAATGAATAAATAAATATAATGAAAATAATACAAGGAATTAGCAAGGTTGAGACACCTTCATTCCCAACAGAAAGAACTCCCACTACTGATGTAGAGCGCACAGCGATGATGCAGAGCCAAAAGCCTCTAACATACATTTCCCATTGTATGTCTATGCTTTACTTGCTTATCGACTAGACATCATACTATCGGCCAATCAAAATGACTTTCCTTATACATGCAAGGCTTGACTTGCTGTTGCTAGTTTCCTTTACCATCGCTACCGGTTGACACTTGTATCAAAGACAATGTATGTTTCAACATACAATTGCAATATGCAATCGTAACATACAATCACAAGATGCATTCAGAAAATGCATTCGAAAGGTTTGACCGTTGACCTTCCTTGTATACAACCCGGTGTACTTTCACCTTGTACTTTCGTAACATGCATTCAAACCCAATATGCTTTGTGACATACACACTCAACAGACCCTTGCGATATACACACAAAATGTATATCCGACATGCAATTGCGGTATACACACAAAATGCATCTTCAGTGAAACAACGCGAATCTTTGTTGTTTTGAACCTCCACAAACCCTGCGATTACCCAAATCTATTCCTCCACCAATCTAACACAGATCTTCACCCTGCCAACCTAGCATATGACAATGCTAGGATCTGTCAATGCATCCCATACATGATCCTGCAAACATGAACATGAACAAAACAGAAAACAAAACAAAAACATTGTACAACCATTCCACCAATTTTGAAGAAATCTAACCGGTGGAATGGGCTAAGAATCCATCTCGGTCTCAGAACAGAAAATTGATTTGCACAGAGAAAACCAAATGAATTCGAATGACACAGATGCACAAACAGGATTCGTTTGTTATGCTTTCTAGAAATGCGAATACACAGATGCTCTGTTACTGAACTGGACTCAACCGATTACAACTCTACTACTACTGATTACATTCGATGATCTCTGGGGTATTTATCTACTTACCCTCAGTAGTACTAAATTGACTCCAAGTGGCTGGGAGACAAATCCAAGTGGCTGGGAGATCTAACAACCTCCAACTGCCTAACAACTTCCTAACTGTCTAACAAGTCTTGTGATTACAGATCGACAAATGTCCTTGGGACTTACAACATAAACCTAAATACAAACTAAAATAACATGCATTGGTCAAATAGACCTTATTACATTGAATGATTAGCTTAGGACCTTATTGGAAACATTAAAATGAATTGTAAACAGTTAATGCCTCATGGAGGCCACTATGGATTGGGTGCACTTGCACCATACACCCCACTGTGAAAAGAACTCATGTCCCATGAGTTAATCCTTAGGTTTATTCCACCTTTACTCTTTGTTGTCTCATGTCTGCCCCATGATCTCTGGACTGCAACCTGTTGCCATGGGATCAAAGACTCATACCTAGCATTGTAGGCTCTTCTCACACCTATCCTTTGCTTGCCATTCTGTTTTACCATCAGCTCTGCCTGAACACTGTCATTGGAAACCTTGGTAAGTGCTTCTTGTACTGCTGTTATGGCAGAATCTGTTTGCCTTTCAACCCTTGTTGGTGCTAGAGGACAAATAATAGTCCCTACTATGATAGCATCCTTATCTTTCCAATCAACTGGTGGCTGCTTGGAAACCTGTTCCTTGACCTTCTGTTGATCCATCTGATCTCCATCATCAAAAACTAAAATTGCCTTCAAACTTTGACCCTTAGCAATCCCATTCCCTGAGGTATCCTCAATTGCCTTTATGCCTTCTACTGTAGGCATCTCCACAAACTCTTTCTTTCCCACTAAGATGACCTTGGCTGCCTTCTGTGCTGCAACATCCTTCTGCAATGGTGTCATCACAAAAATCCTCCCATCCTTCTTGATGGTGTAGGTGTTAGCATAACCATCATACAATGCTCTCCTATCAAATTGACATGGCCTTCCCAAAAGTAGGTGACAACATTCCATGGGCAATATGTCACACAAAACCCTATCCTGATATTCTCCAATCTGAAAATCAACATATGCTTGTTCATCTACCAAAAGTGATTGACTATCACTGACCCAAGATGCTTTGTAAGGATTTTGATGAGGAATCCTTTCTAATTTTAGTTTATCCACCATTTCCCGAGATACCATATTATCTGTAGAACCAGAATCTATTACTACCTTGCATAGTTTACCTTTGGTTTTGCATTTGGTCCTAAAAAGTGCTCTCCTCTGAAGCATGTCCTTGGATGTCTTCAAGAGTGTTCTCTGTAGCATCAATGATTCTCCATCTTGAGCTAGGGCTGCACCCCCAATTGGAGAGTTAACACTTTCACCTACCTCCTCTTCTTGTACGTATTGAACCCTTTTGTCATTCTTCCTATCACCTCTTGATGATGAACCTTGCCTTTCTGGACATTTGAATGTTGTGTGACCAATTTCATTACAATGATAACATCTCCTAGTGAAAACATTAGAACCTCTACCACTTCCAAATCTGCCTCTTGTGCCTCTCCATCCACCCTTGAAATCAGACTGCTCTTGTCCTTTACCAGTCTCTTCTTGGTTAGACTCACCACTAGGTCTCTGGGTAGGACTTCTTCCTCCAAAACTACCTCTAAAATTTTTGTCACCTCTTCCTCTATTCTGCTGCTCACCTTTCCTCTTCAGCTTCTCTTTAGGTCTTAATGCTAATTGGAAACACTTGTTCACTGTTTCTGGTGCTAAGATGCTGATCTCATCTTGGATGTTCATCCTTAGGCCATTCAAGTACCTGGCCACCTTCTCTGACTCTTCCTCTTGTCTCTTTGATCTGAGACTGAGTTTATGAAACTCTTGTGTGTATGCATTCACATCAAGATCTCTCTGTCTGAGATTCTGCAACTTCTTATACATCTGCATGTTATAATCCAGAGGTAAGAATTGTGCCTTGATTTTGGTCTTCATCCTTTCCCAGGAGGTTATCATATTCTTCCCCTCCTTGACTCTCTCTCCTTGTTCATAATTCCACCATGCAAGAGCAGATCCCTACAATCTTGCCTTTGCCAACTTAACCCTCTTATCATCAGGGATTTCTTTATAGTCGAAATGATTGTTCAATGCCTCAATCTAGTCAATCACCTCTTCAGCTTCCATACTTCCACTATACATAGGCAACCCATCTATGGTGTCTCTATTGACTGACTTCAATGCATTTAAAAATGCCCTCTGGTCTGCTGGTATCTCCTTTGTCTTTTTATTGGTTTTGGCAATTTCCGCATCGCCTTCATCACTGTCACTTTCATCTTCCCTCTCTTTGCCTTTGGATTGCTTGAACTCTCCCAACTTGGATTCAAGCATCTCCTCGATCAGCTTCTTAATGGCGTCCTGCGACATACTTTTGGGAGGCATCCTCTCCACCTCTATCTCACTTTCTTTGTCTGACATAAACATTCACAGACAACACCCAAACACCAACACTTTTGCAAATCCTCAACTCGATTTGCCGCCCAAATCTTTTGCTGAACTCTGATACCACTATGATGCAGAGCGCATAGCGATGATGCAGAGCCAAAACCCTCTAACATACATTTCCCATTGTATGTCTATGCTTTACTTGCTTATCGACTAGACATCATACTATCGACCGATCAAATTGACTTTTCTTATACATGCAAGGCTTGACTTGCTGTTGCCAGTTTCCTTTACCGTCGCTACCGGTCGACACTTGTATCAAAGACAATTGCAATATGCAATCGTAACATACAATCACAAGATGCATTCAGAACATGCATTCGAAAGGTTTGACCGTTGACCTTCCTTGTATACAACCTGATGTACTTTCTCCTTGTACATTCGTAACATGCATTTGCAACATGCATTCAAACCCAATATGCTTTGTGACATACACACTCAATAGACCCTTGCGATATACACACAGAATGTATATCCGACATGCATTTGCGATATACACACAAAATGCATCTTCAGTGAAACAACGTGAATCTTTGCTATTTTGAACCTCTGCAAACCTTGCGATTACCTAGATCTATTCCTTTGCCAATCTAACACAAATCTTCACCCTGCCAACCTAGCACATGACAATGCTAGGATCTATCAATGCATCCTGTACACGATCCTACAAACATGAACATGAACAAAACAAAAAACACTGTATAGCCATTCCACTGATTTCAAAGAAATCTAACTGGTGGAATGGGCTAAGAACCCATCTCGGTCTTAGAACAGAAAATCAATTTGCATAGAGAAAACCAGATGAATTCGAATGACATAGATGCATAAACAGGATTCGCTTATTATGCTTTCCAGAAATGCGAATACACACAGATGCTCTGTTTACAATTGCACAACTCAACTGAACTGGACTCAACCGATTACAACTCTACTACTACTGATTACATTCGATGATCTCTGGGGTATTTATCTACTTACCCTCAGTAGTATTGAATTGACTCCAAGCGGCTGGGAGATCTAACAACCTCCAACTGCCTAACAACTTCCTAACTATCTAACAACCCTTGTGATTATAGATCGACAAGTGTCCTTGGGACTTACAACATAAACATAAATACAAACTAAAATAACATGCATTGGTCAAATAGACCTTATTACATTGAATGGTCAGCTTAGGACCTTATTGGAAACATCAAAATGAACTGTAAATAGTTAATGCCTCATGGAGGCCACTGTGGATTGGGTGCACCTGCACCAACTACTTGGGTAATGTCTCGTCTAGTACAAATCATAGCATACATCAAACTTCTGACAGCACTTTGGTAAGGCACTCTACTCATGTCTTCCATATCTGATGGGGATGTTGGACATTATGAAGTAGATTTAACTTTGCTCCAACTATAAAAGGAACACACAATGATCTACAATCCTGCATATTAAACCTCTATAAAACTGAATTGACATACTTACTCTGGCCAAGCCATAGTTTTATGTTCACTCTTATCTCTTTTGATTTTTATTCCAATATGTGTTTAGCTACACAAAAATCTTTCATTTCAAATTTAGCTGCAAGTTGAGACTTTAGTTCTCAAATAATTCATTTCCCTTTACCAATAAATAGCATATCATCAACATATAATGTAATAAATAGGAAACAATTACCATCTTATTTATAGTAAACACAGTGATCTGATTTAGAATGCTCAAATCCCAAACTCAACACATATGTATAAAAATTTTGGTACTACATCTTGGGACTCTATTTCAGGCCATACAAGGATTTCTTTATTACAAACCAAATTACTTTTACATTTTACCATGTATTTCTCTAGTTGTGTCATATAAATATCCTCCTCCAAATCACCAGAATGAATGTTGTTTTCACATCCATTTGCGCAACCCCTGGATCATAACCTATGAAAATAGAAAGCAAGAATCTAATGGATGTCATTTTTACAATGGGATAAAATATCTCACTGTGATCAACACCCTCAACCTAAGAGTAACAATTTGCAACCAACTATTCTTTATACTTCTCAATACCTCCTTCTGATCCAATCTTTTTCTTGAACACCCATTTGCAACCAACAAGTTTTCATCCTTTAGGTAATGATATTAGGTCTCATGTGTCATTCTTTTTCAAAGCTATCATTTCTTAATCCATAGAAATCTTCCAAGATTCTACATCATTCATACTAATGCTTCTTCTAAAAATCTTGATTCATCCATGTTAACTTATTCAAAGCAAAAATACATCTCTAGTCATCAAGTGAATACCTTTCATATGGTTATCTATGCCTTGTAGACCTTTGAATAAGTTGGGTGGAGGTTCTTTTTCCTCTTCTATAGATTTAGAGCTAGATGAGCTCTCCTCAACTTCTTGTCTATCTAAGGGCCTTGATTCAACTTTCTCATGCGTAGAAGGAAGCTAAATCACATCTTTTTGTTCACTTTGTTTTTGCTACTTTGTAACAAAAGAAGGATTAATTTCTCTAAAAATCACACTTCTACTATATATTACCTTTTGTGCAACAGGATCCCAAAGCTTATATCCTTTCACACCATAACTGTAATTGATGAAGATACATTTCACATCCTTTTTCTCCAACTTTGTTCACTTCTCATTTAGCATAGTGCATATGATTCACAATAAAAAAAATTAAGATGCCTTAATGAAGGCTTGTGACTCGTCCATGCCTCCATAAGTATTTTATCAATAAGAGATAATGTAGGATACATGTTAATCAAGTAGCAAGTAGTGGCGACAGCTTCAACCCAAAACTTTTGTTCCAAACCAACACCACTAAGAATACTCCTAGCCTTCTCCATTAGTGTCTTGTTCATTATTTCTACAACTCCATTATGTTGTGGAGAATACAGAGTTACCTTCTATCTCTGAATGTCACAATCTTTACATAATTAATCAAATCATTACAGCAAAATTCACCACTATTGTCAGTCCTCAAACATTTTATTTTCTTTCTAGTATGAAACTCGACCATTTCTTTAAACTCTTTAAATCAACTGAAAACTTCAAATTTATTCTTTAGAAAATAAACCCATGTCCTTCGGCTATAATCATCAATAAATGAAACATAATATGTGGATTTTCTAATGGAAGGAAAATCTACACGACAAAACACATTGTTGGAAATATATAGCCATAGAGACAAATTCCTCATAAGTCAATAAGAGATTCAATGTGCAATAAACCAGAAATCCACATACAAAAGAAATAGACAATCATACCATCAATGGTGACACAAGATATACCCTGGGAAAACCCTCATCGAGGGAAAAGCCCATCCTCCAAAAGCATGCACTTCTCATGTATTATTCAACAATAATCAACAAATACATATGCAGAGATAACCTCTGAAACATCAAGCTCTCTCTACTTGTAATCCATGGGAACAAGTATGTAACCATACATCCCATGCCATGATTCAAACCCTCACATAGCCAACCTGTAAGAGAAGCTACAACCCAGCCAACAAGCCAAATGGCTAACCTTCAATCCAACCTCTACAACTACCCTTGTATTTGTTTTTATAGACATAAGCTCACACAAATACAACATGTGGTATTGTAATACCATTTTCTCCAAAACCATGTGTCTACAAAACCATTGACCCCACATTTGAGTATTGGTACTAAGTTTCCCAATTAATTAAATAATTACAAATAAAGTAATTAACCCAATGTTACATACAACGGTTACAAGTGGCGTCCAAATAAATATCCAATGTGGCTAAACACATCACATGATGCACCATAATTAAATATTTATTTTACATAATAAAATAATGCCAATGTTATGCAAGGTGTACAAAACACCTACTCCAACATTCTCCCACTTGTTGTATACATTGCATAAGGGATCAACATGTAAACTCAAAACATCAAGGGAAACTGTCATGTGTGTTCAACATTTAGCATATAACCATCCATGTTCTCCATGTGTTCCAAGATACCTGCAACAATAATCAAGGTGTCCACCATCTCAAACAAGAATCCCCACATCCTCCATCTAGCCTCATGAAGAATAAGATCCTCCAAAGAGATGCCACACTAAACTGTCACATAGAAGCAAGAAACCTGTATCCACTGATATCCAGACACAAACACCAAATCCAATGGTAACAAATAGGCTTGAGTAGCTGTCAAGAATCAATCATAGTTGAAATAGCAACCATAGCTAGTTGATAATGCATCAACTAACCATACCTCCAAACCAAGGTATACAAAAGATAACAAGTAGACCTTATGCCATCAACATATCCAACTCAAATCACAATGATAACAAGTCCCTGTATATACTTAATCCTGCATAAAGAAGTCCTCCAAGGTAACAACACAAAGCATGTGATAACAAACCTCAAGACCCTCCATACCGCAACATAATGAGAACATCCAACAAAGGAATAATATACATCATAGAACTCCCACTACATGAGTAAATGTCAAATCTGAAAATAGATCAAGGCATCCAAAGATCCACTAATAGCATGCACATAGAAGATGTGGTTGAATCCTCGAACACATAGTGTCAAAGAGAAGAGAAGAAGTCAAAGAGACTCAAAGGCTCCATACACATCTCAACTCCAATAACATGTGAACATAAATATCTAGGAAGAAGAATAAGACCAATCAAGAGACAACCTGCAAACCATAACCATGTCCTTCTATCCACACTAATGTGCTATAACTGTGAAAAGTATGATCTCATTTACAATCCAAAGACAAGAAGCCTCCACAACACCCAATAACAAGATGCAAGCATCTCAAACCCAAAGGTAGATCAAACTCAATTTAACCATCCAAAATAACAGGATTAAGCCTAAAGCCACTAACCATCTCCATTACATACAATGATATCATGACAACTCAGGATCAAACATAATGAAATAACTAATTATATCCATCCATCTACTTCTCAAACAAGTCCTCACAACCATAATCCATAGCTGAAGACTCAAACATGAGAAGATAAGCCACAAATGAAGAATACATTTAAAAATCAGGTGGCATACCTATCAAATCATTCACCGCTGAGTGGACCAAGAGTGGGTATGAGATTGCTCCTTCAGGATGCACCAAGCCTCAAATACTCTCTCCAAGAACAATCTCCTCAACACGTCCATGTTGAACTCACGTCCAACCAAGGTGTAAGCTCCTCGGTCTTGCTGCTGAAATCCTCATAAAAGAGTAACCATATCAGCACATGTCTCTAATCTCAAGAGAACTCAAGCCTCACCTAAGTCTCCAAGTATCCATTAGTGCCTCCATGATCAATCCATGCTAAACTCCAAATGCTAAACCGCACCATCATGAAGCTCTCACGCACATGACCAATATACCCAATACCAAGAGAACCATCAAGATCATAGTCAAAGCTCCCACTACACATCTGCATAACCAAGGAACATTTCATGACATCATGACCTAATCATCTCCTCAAAGGAAGATCACATGCACTAATGCACACATCCTATCTTAAGAGAACTAGTATCATGCCAATGTGCTCTAATCTAGAATCAAGAGTAAATCATGACATAATACAACCATCCTGTAAACAAGGATAACCTATCAAAACTAACAAACCATAACCAACACCTCAACCAAAGACTCCAAGAGTCCTCCATGGTACCAAGATGTGACCATCTCCAAATCACATGAAGATAACCATATCTTGCCAAAGGTCCCACTGAAGTGTGATATCAAGCTATACATGGCAACATCATAAACATCAAACCATCAAACCCATCACTGTCAAAAGTTCCCACTAAAACTTGTAACCAAGCTATCCATGACATCGTGATAAACATCTCCTACATGAAAATCATCTATGGCCCCAACACAATCAAAGAATCCACTGTAAATCACACAGCTCCCAAAAGGTTGAGTAAACCATAATCTCTAAAACCAAGAAGATGAACAAAACCTGTAAACCAAACATCAATCCAACACTGCCAAACCTACACCTGTAAAACAATCATGTCACACCAAAGTCCCAACCAAACAAGGAACATCCATGACACCATGATCAACAACCAATACACCTACACCAAACTCCCATCAAGTCTCATACAAATGTACCATATAGTCAACAAACATAGGTCCCATATCATGACTGTATCAGGTAATACCATCACTCTCTATATCTCATAATGACAAGAAAACAAATGCAACATGTGACTAAACCAAGCCACAAATTAGAATATGCATCAACACTGAAACATCTATGGGCATAGACAACCCACATCCAAGTCATAAATATGACCTGTAGGCATAGACAACCTACAACACTGCACAACATGTAGATCTCACAATGCAACATGTAAACTCAAAAATGCATGTATAATGTTGTCAACCAAGGATAATCAGAAATAAACATGTAAGTTTGCAATGACTCAAACACCAAATCATCCCAGATTCGATTTGCCATCGTCTCACAAAATCACCAAAAGTCAAAGGGAACTAAAATGATCTCAAACTGATATAATCTGAACAAACTATAGAATATCATCTCCAAACCTACTCCACTGCATAGTTCTCAGAAATACCTTTCCAACGCCTATAATAAGTCTGAAATATGACTTCGTATGCACCTGTTATGCCCGGTCAAAGCTCAAAAGCAACATCTGGCTTCCAACTGGCAAAAACTAGTCAAAATGGAAAAATATGGAAAAATCACTGACACCAATGTGTAGTACACGGAAAGAGCTTTCCTTCAACTATAAGAAGTTGAAATTTTGACATTCTGGGTGAAAGTTATGCCCCTTGGAAAAAAATTGCCCAACAAGGCTATGAGACTATCCCTGGTGGCCAGTGGGTGGCTGGCTGGTGGCGCACCGACGACGCTATAGTGGCACCCTGAGAAGCGGATTTGAAACTAGATTTAAAAAGGTTTAATTTCTAGTTTTCAATGGTTTGAATTTTTTAAAAGGTTTTAATAAAAGTTTTACCCCACAGGGGGGGCTGGGAACTGCCCCCATCGGACTGGGAGTCGAGAGCCGGGGGGCTAAGCCCCACTGGCCCAGAAATCCCGCCAGTGGAGGGCCTACAGCCGGAAGAAAACCATCAGCCTGCAACACGTGCGGCCTGTAGGCACAGGGTATGGGGGGTTTGCAGACCCCCCCCTTAATTTTTTTTTTTTAAACCTGAATGCAAACTATAGGGAAAAAAATTATTAAATTTTTTTGCAAATCCCATACCTATGCTGACGCGATACCTACACTGATGCATTGACGATGCTATATCGTCAATTCCATATGGAATCTCTGAAGATTCTCTGCAAGATTCCCTAGGGCGCAAAATAGGGCAAAATTTTTTTGTCTTCGAACATAGGTGAATTATATGTTTTTCTTCACTTGCGGTACCTCCTAAATCCAATGACAAGTCTGGTTTTGCCCAGGAGGCTTCCTGTAAAAGCTAACCTCCAAAACCCTCCATACAAAGAGCTCAAATCGAAAACCCACATGCCAAATGTCCATGAAACCCTAGACCTGCAACAACCCAAATCTGCAAACAGCCTTGTAACCATGAAAATGCCTTCATTTATTTCATGTAAAGCCATGGATTCCACTATACACAAAAATTTCACTCATAGCTAGGGTTATCAAACTGGGTTTTTCACCCAAATCATGGCAACCAAGCTCTAATACCAAATGTTGGAAATATACAACCATAGAGACAAATTCCTCATAACCCAATAAGAGATTCAATGTGCAATAAACCAGAAATCCACATGCAAAAGAAATAGACAATCATACCATCAATGGCGACACAAGATATATCCTGGAAAAACCCTCATATAAGGAAAAACCCAGCCTCCAAAAGCATGCATCTCTCATGTATTATTCAACAATAATCAACAAATACATACGTAGAGATAACCTCTAAAACATCAAGCTCTCTCTACCTACAATCCATGTGAACTAGCATGTAACCATACATCCCATGCCATGCTTCAAACCCTCACATAACCAACCTGCAAGAGAAGCTACAACCCAGCCAACAAGACAAATGGCTAACCTTCAATCCAACCTCTACAACTACCCTTGTGTTTTCTTTTATAGACATAAGCTCACACAAATACAACATGTGGTATTGTAATACCATTTTCCCCAAAACCATGTGTCTACAAAACCATTGACCCCACATTTGATTATTGGTACTAAGTTTTCCCAATTAATCAAATAATTACAAATAAAGTAATTAACCCAATGTTACATACAACGATTACAAGTGGCATCCAAATAAATATCCAATGTGGCTAAACACATCACATGATGCACCACAATTAAATATTTATTTTACATAATAAAATAATGCCAATGTTATGCAAGGTGTACAACACACCTACTCCAACACACATCAGAATAAATAAGATCCAATACATAATAAGGTTTATGAGAACTTCAATAAAACTAAACGCAGTTTTGTTTACCATAAATAAAATGCTCACAAAAATCAAAATCAAGATTACAATCAGTCAACCCTTCAACAAGGTTTTTTATTTTTCAAGGTCCTTATACCCTTTTCTCTAATGTGGCTTAATCTCTGGTGCCATAACATAGTCTTCTCTATAGGTAATTTTTATTTAGAAGAAAGAACACCCTTAGGTACCCAGAAGCCACGAAAATTCACTAAAGAGGAAACCCTCACTTTTTCCAATATAGTAGTCATAGAATTGCTTTTCACATAAGTTCTATTGAAGTTAACAGTGTGTACATCAAGCTTATATGATGTCTCAAATCTAACATCTCTAGAAATCACCATAGCACATCTAAATATCTTACATCCTACATCATAAAAGACTACTCGCACACCTACATATATTAGTTTGCTCACAGACAATAAATTTTGTGCTAACCCAAGGATATGCAACACACCATTAATCTTTTTTACTCTACCATCAGGAAATCTAATTTTAATTTTACCGCGGCTAACAATATTTAACCGAGAATAATCACCCAAGTGCACCTTACCTTCATCAAGTTTTTCATATTCAAAAAACCAATCTCTATTAGACATCATATGAAAAGATGCACTTGATTCAATTAACCATGCACCATTACCTACATGAGTGGCCAAAGTTACAATGAACACATCACCATCTTCCTTCTCAAATTCAAAATCAGAATAAAATTTCTTCTTTTTCTTCTTCTTTTCTTCTTTACATTCCTTATGGAAGTGTCTAGGCTTACTGCAATTCTAGCAAATAACTTTGAACTTTCCATGAGATTTAGATCTCCCCTTGGACTTAGATTTGTCACGCTTCTCATTCTTCTTGCCTCCTTCTTTAGGTCTTCCATGAAGATTCAGGGCCTCTTTGGCACTAATAGATACTTTCCTCCTTATCTCTTTAGAAAGAAAAGAACCCACAACATCTTCAACTTTCAAGACAACTAAAGCACTCCCAATAGACATAACAAGATCAAATCTCATGAATCAAGCAAAGAACAAAGTAGGATCTGACATCTCTCCTCCTCATCCATTTTTCTACCAACTGATGTTAATTGAGCCACCAACATATTAAATTATTCTAGTTGGTTTGCAATTCGTCCTTCCTCTTCCACTCTTAAGGAATACAATTTCTTCCTCAAGAAAATCTTGTTCACTAAAGATTTGGCTTAATATATCTCACCAAATTTCTTTCATAGTTTCTTCAAAGAGAACTCTTTATGGACATGATTAAAGTAGAGTTTGTCAAGTGCAATCTAATTAGACCCTTGGATTTATGGTCCATAACATCATGTTGAGCAGCCAAAGTAGCATCTATGGGCCTTGAAACACTCTATCAGTAGTATCCCAAGATCTCGATCAACTAATAGATCTTCCATCTTTAGCTTCCACATCTCAAAATTGTTACGAGAAAACTTCTCTACCTCTATTCTCCCTAATGTGTTTTCCATCTAAACATTCTTTCAACAAGATCACAAAGTATCTTTTGTACAATCTCCCACTCAAAACTAGATAAGTTTTAAAAACTCAACAAACTACAACTAAAACCAAAGGTGATCAAACTTTGGTACTACTTGTAAGGAAGCTAAGGTAGTGGAACATCTTCCTAAACTAATCTTAAGAGGAGGGTTATACAATTTTTTTTGAATCTTTACAATGGTTATGAAATTATATAGAAATAAACATAAATAGAAATCATACCATAACACAATGATTTACATGGGGAAAACCCTTTTGGAAGAAAGACTCCACACTTCAAAAGTAGCTCAATATATTATTCAGAAATCTTAACAAGATCACAATATACTTGTAGAGTAATATTTCACAAGAGTATCACCAACCAAAAATCTAGAGGCAACTTAACAATATCTATAAGACTCTCACATAAACTCCATGTCAAACACCTAATATATAGGAGATATAATACATGAAACCATCAAATGGTAATTACAAATTTATGAGCCAATACCACTCAAAATTTGCACCCAAATACTTAGGGTTTCATTATCTCCAAGCAAAGATGCATTATGATGTGTCATAACATGTATCATAAGTCGTTCAACATGTGTAACTCCCCCTTACAACTCTTTTCTATGTCCAATGCAGTTTTACATTTTCAATACAAGAGGCCCAACTTATGAAGGCCATAACTTTTGATTCGAAAGGCCGATTGGGCCTTTTTTTTAAATTGTAGAGCTCAAAGATATCTATGCACTAGAAACCCCTACAAGTATTGTCAAACTACCTAGAATTTTTATTTGGTCCAAAAACCAACTCTATAGCCTAGAAATTGAGTTTATTCGATTTTATAATTGAAACTTTATAACTTTTGTAATTGCAAGGTTGAGACACCTTTCTTAACATGAATGATATGTTGAATAAATATTAAATGTTTATCACTAGTTTGGTTGCAAGGGAAAATGTATTATCTTTTGATGACTTAGCAAGTATCCTTCTACAAGAAGAGAAAAGGAGGAAGCATGGAGACAATAGACAAAAAAAACTTTAGATTTAACTTTGAAGGACAAAGATAAGCATCCATACAAAGGAAAGCAATGGGTAAGGAATAAAGGAGCCAAACCTTATTTGAAGAAGTATTAAGGTGAGACATCATCAAAATTAAATACCAATGTGAAGAAAAAAGGTAACTATAGTTATTGTGGTAAAAGTTGGAAACTATGCTTATAAGTACAGAAAAAGAAGTTTAATTTGAGTCCAAAAATAGTAGACAAGAAGGTAACTTTGTTGATCGAGAAGAAAAGGGAAATGATGACCTGAAGAACCTAAACTTAATTACTTTAGATGCAACATTGTCTACTGAATCAAATGATTATAATACATGGTTTATTGATTTAACGGCATCCGTTCATATGACTTGTAATATAGATTGGTTTAAAACCTTTCATGAAAAAAATGATCATACTAAAATCTATCTAGAAAATGATAAATCTTATGAAATAAAAGTTACGGTTATATAAATATAAAATTGCCTAATGGACATGTATGTTCTCAATTTTAGCAATTACAAATCAAGGTTTAAAATTTGAATTTGTCAAGTTGCTATGTGAAGGACATGCAAAATCACTATAAAGTGATAGCCAAAGGAATCATAACAAGATGCTTATACAAGCTTGATGTAATTATTTAAATTCATTAGGCATTGACATCAATGTGTGTCCACAAAAGAGTTATGGAACTTAAGGTATATGGCCATTTAAATTTTAGAGATCTTGTTTCACTACAAAGAAAAGACATGGTGAAAGGACTTCCAATTTGTAAAAATGAGCATGTTGAATGTGATGGTTATGCACTAGGAAAACAACATAGGAATGAATTTACAATAAGGAGAAGTAAAATGAAAAGAGATTTTCTTGAATTAGTGCATACTAATGCATGTGGGCCAATGCAAACAAAATCACTTGGGTAAGCTTATTTTCTAATATTTGTTGATGATAGAACTAGGTTCACATGGGTCTATTCATAACAAATAAAAGTGACATTTTTTAATGTTTCAAAAGGTTTAGAACTATGATGAAAAATAGACAAGTCACAATGTTAAGATTCTTGTAAGGAAACAAGGGTAGCGGAATCAACATCCTACACTAAACCTTGAAAGGAGTATTATACGAAAACTTTAAAACTTGATCAAACTATAATAGAAATTATGCAAAAACACATACGAAAGAAAGAATAATATAATGCATAAAACCATTATTACGTGGGAAAAAACCTTTCAAGGGGGAAACCCCACACTCCAAAACCTACTCAATATATTACCAAATCAATAACAAGATTACAACACACTTACAGAGAAATCTTTTACATGAGTTTCACAGCATATAAACTTGAAGTGATTTCGGTAGCATTCCAAAAGTACCTACAAATTCTTAATACAATACAACTCCTCAAGCACCTAAATTATAGACAAACTAAAAACCATAGGTAATTTTCTAAACCATGTGCAAAACCTCTTGGAGGCATGGAACCCAACCTAGGCCCAAATTCCAACACGTCCCTAGAAGATTCTCTCATTCAAGCTAAAAATAGTAAACAATTATTCCACCTTACAAGTGTCATAAATAACTAAATGTATCCACCCAACATGGGTGCCCAAGTTCAACATTTTTATTGTCCAAAAATAGGCAATTCATGACAAATAATAATGTCTATCAAAGCTGATCAAAATTCTCAATAACTCCCTCATACAAGCTCTTACAATTGTCATAAGATTCTATCATAAAATCCCTACAAAATAGAGCGCTCCAAATTTGCTAATAATAAACACCTTTTGACAACATACAATTCACATAACAAAGTACCAATATGTGGCATATGATGCCAACTCAAAATCCCACACCCCACTTTGGCTAGAGCACAAATATTAAATAAAATAATATGCAATAAACTATAGAAAAGTGATAAATAATAAATAAATAAATTCAAGAATTGTCAAGGTTGAGACACCTTAACTCCTAACATTCTCTCACTTTTCAAATACCTTGCAGAAACATACATTCATGGAATCTAACTACTAGTGGACGAGAGGCCCATAGACTCCAAACATCGTCTAAAGGTTTATGTGCTCACAGGCTTGGTTAAAGCATCTACAACATTTGTCAAAGTCTAAAGTTTCTCTAATTTCACCCTTTCATCTTCAACCATGTCTCTAACAAATGATACTATATATCTATGTGCTTGATCCTTGCATGAAATATCAGGTTATTTGTTAAACAAATTGCACTCTGACTATCACAATAAAAAGTAATTGTACCCTGATTCAACCCAACATCTAAACATAGTCTCTTCAACCAAATGGATTCTTTATAGGCATGAGTAGCTATCATATAATCAACCTCAATAGTGGAAAAATCAACCATGCCCTATCACTTACTCATACAACTAAATAAAGTAAATGCATAAGCACTAATGGATTTTTTGATATTAACATCTCTAACTCAACCCGAGTCCACATAACCATGAATATCAAAGGAATGCACGTCTCCTATCAAATTACCATGATAGCACAAGGAATACTCTAAGGTACCTTGCAAAGATCTAAAGATTCTTAATTTCATCCCAATAAATCCATCCAGGATTAGACATAAACATGCTTAAAACTCCCACTGCTTAGGCAATGTGTGTTCTAGTATAAATCATAGCATACATCAAACTTTTGACTACACTCTAGTAAGGCACTCTACTCATATCTTCCATCAAAATACTTAGGACATTGTGTAATAGATAATTTTATCCCCAAAGTCATAGGAACACACAATGGTCTAGAATCCTGCATGTTAAACCTCTACAAAATTGAATTCACATACTTACTCTAGCCAGGCCATAGCTTTCTATTTGTTCTATCTTTTCTTATTTACATTCCAAGAATGTGTTTCTCTACACCTCAATCCTTCATTTCAAATCTTATAGCAAGCTAAGATTTTAGTTCATATATTAAATCTTTTCCTTTGCCAATAAACAACATTTCATCAACATATAATGCAATAATCAAGAAATGATCACTATCAAATTTATAATAAACATGGTGATTTGATTTAGAACACTCAAATCCCAAACTCAATTCAAATGTATCAAACTTTAGGTACCACATCCTAGGACTTTACTTAAGGCTATACAAAGATTTATTTCATTTACAAACCATATTTTCTTTACCTTTCACCATGAAGTTGTTGGCAATTTGGTTGAGTTTGATGTGTGATGGTGTTGTCATTGATGGCAACAAGAAAAAGGAACAAGGATGGAACAAAGATTTTGGTCTGGTAAAGGAAGACCCAAGGAATTTGTCTAAATGTTGGAAGAGTTCATAAACAGTGATAGAGAGATAGTATCTTGATTGGCATTGGTCCACAGTTGAAGATCAGATTGTGCGGTTCTGGTATGATATTCCTAATCCTTAGATGAGCATATATCCAGAGTTTCACCCCTTGATCATTTCTGGAAGTATACTTTCAAGCTGCATGAGTTCGGCATTGTAGAGAACAGAGGTAATAAGAGTAGAACACATATTTGTTTTGATCCACATTCCTCCGGTGTTGCATATTTTGTTATGTGGTTTTGAGGTGTTGTAAACACTTATCTGAAGGTCTAAAATCCAAAGTTGTAGAGTCTGAAGTCCTCCAGAATGATAGTTTTGAGCTACTAAGTATCGCTACTTGGTTTGACAGAGTTTGACTATGATAGGGCATGTGTTCTGATGATATGCATTTTGCCGCAAGTTAATATCATGCTCTGCAGTTCTGAAGGAAAGCTTGGGAATGTGTGAAGAGTCTTTGATATGATTTTGAAAGTGTCTTATGGTCTGCAGTGAAATTTGTAATTTGACAAATAGACTGAATTAGTGGCAGTCTGTGTTTGAGGACAACATGTTAGTTTGATTTGTATGTGGCAAGTTCTATTGATTGGAACTTTATCCTAAGTGGTTCTACAATTGGGGCCGATATATGAGAATGTGTTTCAAATTTAAATTGGGTTTGCAAAGCATTCTGGTGAATGAATTTGGCCGACAAGCTACATGTTGATTAACTACACACTTCATCTTAGTAGTCCGACCTAATGTGAAGATTCTAAGTGTTGCAGATATATATATGAGATCTAATTCAACGTTTGGATGATGGATGTGCGAATATGAAGGTTTGTGTGTGTGACATGCAAAAGATTGTGATTTTGTGAAGGCGACAAGTGCAGAAGAAGAGAGATCTTGTTCTCATGTAAGAACAGAGTAGTGTAGCAAAGTAGTTCAAGATGAAGAGTTTTGATACAGTTTTCTGAGCATTATTAGAGTTGTAATCATGCATTTGTAGATGCAATTCTAGCAGTTCATTTTGGCAGTGAGCCTTTTTGCAGTGAGCATTTTGGATAGTGAGTCTTTTTTGGGTAGTGAGCCCTAGGTAGTGAGCCCTAAGGTAGTGAGCATATTTGTAATTTGGTATTGTTACCACATAATATATTGTCAGCTAACACTCACCATGGTTTTTCCCTTTTTGGGTTTTCCACGTAAAAATCTTGGTGTTCATGTGTCATGTCTTGTGGTTGTTCATGTTGTGTTTAATTGGCTTTAATGTTGTTGAATGGGCAAATAAATTAATGATTTAATGAGTGTATGGTTTAAGAGAATATTGATTCACCCCCCCTCTCAGTATTCTGGGTGTTCAACAATTGGTATCAGAGCCTGGTTCCTTGGAAGAAGTCTAACAACTTAAGGAAGGTCTTGGAGATTGAACACATGGTAGGTAAAAGGTATTCTACTCCTCCTAAAGAAATTGATTCAACTGAAACCATAGAAGAAGAATGCATGCTTGTTAGTGAAGAAGAACTCAAGGCTACTCTTGAAGATCTTGAAATAGAAAATAGGGATCAGTGCATCAAAAATTTGAGGGAGCAAGTCAAGAGGTTCAAAGAAAAGAATAAGGAGGTTAGTGAACAACTGAGATCAGTAAATGATACCTTGAATGATCTGAAAGTGGAAGTTGTAGGAAGAGCAAAAGCTGAAGAAAGCCTAAATGAAATAATAAAAAACAAATCTAAAGAATGTACAAGGCTTGAACAAGAAGTGGTGGAAGTTGTAGGAAGAGCAAAAGCTGAAGAAAGCCTAAATGAAATAATAAAAAACAAATCTAAAGAATGTACAAGGCTTGAACAAGAAGTGGTGGATTTGAAAGTTGATATGAAACAAGCACAGATTCAAGAAGATAAATTCAGAGTGGGTGCTGCCAATCTTGATAGAATAATTGCAAGTTAGAAGAGTCCTGATGACAAAGAAGGCTTGGGATTTGAGAAAGGTGAAGTTCTAAAACATGTTAAGAAAAGAATGATGAGATCAAAAAGGACAAAGGAAAATAGATATAGAATCAAAGGAACAAACCTAGAAGAGGTCACTGGTCAGGCAACCAAATGCTCAAAGGTACCCCTCTTTCAATGGTTATTGTAATGCATGCAATAAGTTTAGTCATAAGGCTACTCCATGTAGGAGCAGAGTCAATCAAAATATTCCATCATTTTCTGGTCATTGCTTACTTGCAATAAAGTAGGTCATAAAGCTAATGAATGCAAGAGTCAGATAAGGAATAGTTACAACAATGGAAGGAATGCTCAAACTTTCAAAGGTAATTGCTTTATATGCAAGAGATTTGGTCATAGAGCTAGTGAATACAAAAGTCAGATAATGAACAATTATAATAATAGAAGGAATGCTCAATCTTTCAATGGAAATTACTTTGCATGCAATAGATTTGGACACAAGGCTAACCAATGCAGATCAAGGATGAATGGAAGGAACAATGGTCAGAAAAATGTTGTATGCTTCAATTGCAATAGACTTGGACATATTGCAATATTTTGTAGAAACAAGAATATGAAGAAGGATAATCAGGCAGAGATAAAGAAACTGGTACAAAAGGTAGATCTGGCAGAGATCATGAAGGAGATGAACAAGATTTGGGTTAAGAAGGAAGTACATGAAGTCAAGAATGAGTCCGCACCAGACTTTGGTGTAGACACTTTCTCTGGGAAGTGAATTGGGAGCTCTGGCTCAGGGGGAGCTTTAATGAAATATTTTGTTCCCCTAGCCAGAAAAGTTGTGCTGACATTCAACATGAAGATATAAGTTAGAAAACAATTTGGAAAATCTTTTGAAGAAGATTCCAACAGAAAAGAACCTAATGCGGTGGATTGCGGAGCAATTTAGATAGACTGTGAGTGGCAGAGAAAGAATTTGACAGCTTTTTGAATCAAGCATTTATGGCAATTAGGTTTTAATGAAAAGGGCTTATAAGGATATTCATTTGAAAGAAAAACACATTGCATTCAAACCCTCAAGAGACTAAGAAGATTTTAGCAGGGGAGTTCAAAAGAGAACTCAAACGTTTGGCGAGAAGAAACCCTAACTAGAAGCAAAGATTAAGGTATTTACAATTTTCACTCTTACAAGGTTTTATTGAACTGTGAAAATGGCTACTCCACATGTTATTGAGATCACTGAGAGGCCTCACCCTAAGTTCAAGAAGCACCCATTCAAATCATTAGAAACTGATCTAGATGGTGCATTCTCTGAGGTCCCGTTTGGTGTCATGCATACTGAAGATGTTAGGGCATATATTCATGCAAATATGGAAGATTATGATCATTTAAAATTAGGGCAAGTTTACTTGAATGAGTTGACCGGAGATAAATTTGAATTGAAGGAAGAATTTAGTGCTCTGCATGAGAAGAAATTGGATACATGGATTGATTTTCCCACCTCTAAAGATTCTTGGGTTCGATATGTCCTAAGCAGAATACACGATGAATTCATGTGGTTATACATGACGCGTATGATTATTAAGGATGCCATTGAGGTAGTGACTGGTATGTGTTCCATTAGAACAATTCTGGCTTTGAAGGCCATAAAGAATAACACTGTGATGGGATTAACAGGTGCCAAATTTGACAAAAGGGCATTAACAATCAATGACATAGAAGATCCAATAGAAAGTTTGCTTCTATGGTGATTGGTTATAAAGTGTACTTATTAAACATGGAGAACTCAGTCTCGGCTACGGCTATCTACACAACCTTTGAAATGGTGAAGAAGAATGCAGAGTATGACCTGTGTGAGTTGCTCTGGCAACAATTGATGGAGAATCTGAAAAGGACAAAGGACACTAACTACTCCTTCAGGTATGGTACTCTGATCATCTGCCAATTGTTCTACTTCCTAAAAGAATTACCAGGTATAGGTAACATTGCTTGGTTAAATCATTCTCCAGTAGCAATTCAAATTAGAAATCATCTGCAAATTTTAGGAGATGTTGATAAACAAAATGCAACATTATGGGGTTACTTTAAGAATTTCCAAAAGAAAATGCAGGCTAGGGTTAGGATCCCTAAAAAGGTTATGGAGAAATATGAAAAAGAGATTGTGTTTATGGTAGATAAAGATAAATGCCTCATGGAGGTAGTAGAACCCAGAACTGTATGGGTCCCAACAATGGGATATGAGGTTACAGAGTATGTTTTGACTGGCTTAGTTGATCTAATGCTGAGCAAACCAAAGGATCCTAAAGATGAAAGATTTGGAACATTTGAAGAAAAATCTCTCAAAGTGCATCTAGAACAAACTCAACCAGAATCACAGAGAAAAGCTAGAAAGATGGTAGAAGAGTATGTTATGAGCAAGGGATTCACAAAGGAACAAATAAACCAAGCTAGAGCCAAAGCTCAAGCAGCAAAGACTACAGAAGAGAAAATTGCACAAGAAAAGGCTCCAGCAAGACCATAAGCCAAGTATGAAACCTCCAAGGCTACAAGTGCTCTGGAAGGTCAGACATCAAAGGCTCCGGAGAAGGAAGAAGAGAAATCTAAACAAGAAAAACCTATTTCCAGCTCAAGAAGAAGAAGAGCCTCCTCTTCTATTACAGACACATCTAAGAGCTCCGGTCCACTCCCTACAACTGAGGTTGAGAAAGAAAAGATAGAGCCTGCAGAGAAAAGGCAAAAAAGAAAGAAAGCAAAGGCCACCAAAAGAGTGTATGTGAGTCTTGGCAAAGGAGAAGAGGAAGAAGAGACAGAGACTGATGAAGAAATCAAGGCCAAGAAAGAAAAAACATATGAGACCACAACAAGCAAAAAGGAGAATCTCTCCGGAAAGGTTAAGGACATGAAGAAGACAAAGGAGACACTACCGAGAATGAGTCAATTGACTCTTTGAGAGAGTTTTTGGAGAAGCAAAAGGAAGCTCAGATTTTGACTGTATCTAAGCTATTGCAAGGACCAATTAATCTTGCCACAGTGTCCCCATTACAAAAGCTGAGACTTGGGACAATTTTTCAGACCACAGCACAAGAAGGGATATTAAAATCCCATATAGAGGACAGTGAGATGATTGGAGATGCAACAACAATTTTTGAAAAGATTATGCCTGGAATAAAGAGAGATACATCATTAGCTCCTACTAGTTAGTTGAAGAAACTTGTTGAATCAGTCAACTCTCATTTTGAGTCCCTTGAACAAGTTGCAGAAAAGAAGGTAAGGGCAAAAATTGATAGCAAGAGATTAGTTGAGCTTAGCGACAAATTTGCTCAAGATAAGATTTTGTTAGATAAGAGCATAGAGTATGCACATACGGCCATTAAAGAAGCTAGTGAACTATATCAATTTTGTCTTACATGGCTTGAGAAGACCAAGGACATAAAAGAGAAAATAGATGGATGGGAACCTCAAATAATGAAGATCTCTAGAAATTATGATTCGGTGAAAGATGTTATGGAAATTAAAGGGCTACAATTGAAACTGTCCATTCTGACATAAATAAGTTGCAGACCCAGAAGGAGGTTATCAAACATAGAATGAGCTAGCTCCAGGAGATAGCAAGCTTCAAGATTGCATCCATGACCAGGCTAGTAGCAGCAGCAGATAAGATAAGGTAAATCATTGAGGCCCCTGCTATCGTGAAGAAGGTAGAAGAGTTGGTATCCCAGGTTAATGGGCATTATTAGTTTTGAGTGATACAAAGGTCAAATGGGATGAAGATTTGGTGCAACTGAAAAAGATCTACAAAGATATTCTCCCTGAAAAATAGTAAGCAATTTGATTTCATCTGTATATATGCGGATAGTACAAACAGTTTTGAAGTTTTGGTCACTTGTATATATTTTTGTATCATACCGCTTTGCCATTGATGTCAAAGGGGGAGAATGAAGCATGTAAAAAACACAGAAAAATAACTAAAAAACAAGGAGAGAAGCATGAAGTTAGGGGGAGTAGTATAATAGTTTTTCACATCAAGTGTTGCCATCAATGCCAAAGGGGGAGATTGTTGGCAATTTGGCTAAGGTTGATGTGTGATGGCATTGTCATTGATGGCAACAAGAAAATGAACAAGGTTGGAACAAAGATTTTGGTCTGACAAGGAAGACCTAAGGAATTTGGCTAAGTGTTGGAAGAGTTCAGAAACAACGACAGAGAGATAGTATCTTGATTGGCATTGGTCCGCAGTTGAAGATCAAGTTGTGCAGTTTTGGTATGATATTCCTAATCCTTAGATGATCATATATCCAGAGTTTCATCCATTGATCATAAACGGAAGTATACTTTCAAGTTGCATGAGTTCAGCATTGTAGAGAACAAAGGTAATAAGAGCAGAACACATATTTGTTTTGGTCCGCATTCCTCCGATGTTGCATATTTTGTTATGTGGTTTTGAGGTGTTGTAAACACTTATCTGAAGGTCTAAAATCCAAAGTTGTAGAGTCTGAAGTCCACTAGAATGATAGTTTTGAGCTACTGAATATCACTACTTGGTTTGAGAGAGTTTGACTGTGACAGGGCATGTGTTCTGATGATCCACATTTTTTTGCAAGTTGATATCATGCTCTACAATTCTGAAGGAAAGCTTGGGAATGTGTGAAGAGTTTTTGATATGATTTTGAAAGTGTCTTGTGGTCCGCAGTGAAAGTTGTAGTTTGACAGATGGACTAAATCAGTGGCAGTCTGTGTTTGAGGCCGACATGTTAGTTTGATTTGTATGTGGCAAGTTCTATTGATTGGAACTTTATCCTAAGTGGTTCTACAATTGGGGCCGACATATGAGAATGTGTTTCAAATGTAAATTGGGTCTGCAAAGCATATTGGAGAATGAATTTGGCCAACAAGCTACATGTTGATTAACTACACACTTCATCTTAGTAGGCCGACCTAATGTGAAATTCTAAGTGTTGCATATATATATATGAGATCCAATTTGATGTTTGGATGATGGATGTGCGAATATGAAGGTGTGTGTGTGTGTGTGTGTGTGTGTGTGTGTGTGTGTGTGTGTGTGTGACATGCGAAAGATTGTGATTTTGTTAAGGTGACAAGTGTAGAAGAAGAGAGATCTTGTTCTCATGTAAGAACAGAGTAGTGTAGCAGAGCAGTTCAAGATGAAAAGTTTTGAGACAGTTTTCTGAGCATTATTGGAGTTGTAATCATGCATTTGTAGGTGCAATTCTAGCAGTTAATTTTGGCAGTGAGCCATCATTCCATATCTTTCTTTCTTTTGGCAGTGAGCCTTTTTGTAGTGAGCATTTTGGACAGTGAGTCCTTTTTGGGCAGTGAGCCTCTTTGTAATTCAATATTGTTACTACATAATATATTGTGAGCTAACACTCACCGTGATTTTTCCCTTTTTGGGTTTTCCACGTAAAAATCCTGGTGTTCATGTGTCATGTCTTGTGGTTGTTCATGTTGTGTTTAATTTGCTTTAATGTTGTTGAATGGGCAAATGAATTAATGATTTAATGAGTGTATGGTTTAAGAGAATACTGATTCACCCCCCCCCCTCTCAGTATTCCGGGTGTTCAACAAAAGTGCTCTGGTTGTGTTATGTAAATCTCTTCCTCCAAATCACTTAGAAGGAAAGTAATTTTCACATCCATTTGTTCAAATTTTAAATCATAAAATGTAGCAATAGAAAGAAAGAATCTAATGGATGACATTTTTTCAATGAAAAAATATCTCACCATAATCCACTCCCTCAACCTAGGAGTAACCTTTTGTAACCAACTATACCTTATACTTCTCAACATCCCCATCTGAAGCAATCTTCTTCTTGAATACCCATTTACAACCAACTAGTTTGCCTCTTTCAAACAAAGGTACCAAGTCCTATGTATCATTCTTCTATAAGGCTACCATCTCTTTATTCATGGAAATTTTTCAAGATTTTGTATCGTGCATACCCAACACCTCTTACACAAATCTAGGTTCATTAATGTTAGTATTCAAAGCATATATACACCTCCAATCACTAGGAGGATACCTTTCTGGTGCTTGTCTATGTCTAGATGACCTTCAAACAAGATGAGTCAGAGGTTGCTCTTCCTCTTCTAAATATTCTAAGCTAGAGGAGATCTACTCAACTTCTATTCTCAATGGGGCTCTCAATTCAACTTTCTCAGGCATAGGAGGAAGTTGAACCACATCTTTCTTTTCACTTTATTCTGGCCGCAAGACAACAAAATAAGGCTTAGTTTCTCTAAAAATCACACTTATGGTGTATAATATCTTTTGTTAATAGGATCCCAAAGCTTGTATCCTTTCACACCATAACTGTAACTGACAAAAGTACATGTTACAACATTATTATCTAACTTAGCATGCTTCTCCCTATTAGCAAAAATCTTTGTCACTATGCTTCTTTGTCAATTTTCCTAATGGACAGTGACAAAACTTTGCAACATTGGATAGATCACCATTGAAAGGATGACCTTCCTCTACATTTGATTTTAGATCCTTTTAACTAGAAAGTATGAAAGGAGAAGAAAAGAAAAAAAATAAGGAGTGAAAGAGTATGTAAAATCAAATAGATAACAGATTCAATTTTACATACGATGTTAACCAAAGAGGGAAAATGGAAAGCTTCCATCCATAACACACAAGGAAAATAAGGAATGAATTACAAATTAAACATAAGAATACCTGCAACACACGAAGACCCAGGTGGACAGATAACAAATTCACAATATTCTTCTTCTTTAATCAAAATGATAAAAACTCATTTTCTTCTTCCCCAAAAATATGAGAGAGAAGAAGCATTTTCTTATGAAAAACATCTCTTTTTATAATTCTACTCTCACCAAGATAGTTTTACAACTACTTTTTTTACTCCTCTTTTTCCAAATTTTCACTTTATAATATTTTGCCCAATTTTTATTTTTCCTATACACGGGCACTTTTTAGTACATGTCTTTGGAGGATTACTAATGCAATCAATTGATTCTATTAATTCAATTTAGTTAACCAATAATAATTGAGTATTAAATTTATTTGGCAAAAATATTAAAGTTGGAAGTTAATTTTTTTATTTATTGATTTAATAAATGCAATTTATTTGTTCTTCTATTGGTCAATTGGATAAACAGTAATGTAAAAAATAAAATTTTTGTTTTTTAATTATATTAAAATTATGCTGTTGAAACTTTAATTTTTTCATTTGCCAAGTTGGCACGTTGGGCAAGTATAATCTTAAAGTATAATAAAATACTAATTTATTGATATTCGGACCGCATACTAATTATAATAAAAAGGAGCCGCAAAGGCAAGATATCCTACGCTATCTTTCCATTGGTACAGAGCAAGAGCAATGAAGAATGAGTAGAGGTCTGTTGCTGTAAAGACCCGACTCATCCTAAATCAAATAACATTAAACTCTGATTTCAAAAATACGAATGAATAAAAATTTTGATCTGACAAATGTAGGAAATGTGAAATTCTTCCAGAAGTGCTTAATGTATGCTATAGTAATGCGATGAAACTTGAAATTTAGTTTCCTAGAATCATCAAGGTCTTAAAAGATTACCAATTTTAAATCTAGTGAAGAGAGAGTACATTACGAGAGAAGGTACATTATGGAAGATAACCTAGAAAAACAACGGATCAGTTCATACCTTAAGTCATGCATTACATCATGCATTCATTTTCGATAGCTTGCTTCTCCTCTAGTAACTGTATCCTTATCATCTGCACAAAATTAACTTAACAATCTCATGTTAACACAACTCAGTAATCACTACTCAGAGAATTAAGATCACAATGCTAAATGTAGGACACCCTACATCCAGGGGACCTGAGTACTGGGGGCATCCTTCGCCATCTAGACTGCATACATACCCTGTATCCAGAGGATTAAGCCCCCCTCCTTAGGATGTGACTAACGCGGGGAATGCGAACATGTAGTTCTATTTTGCACTATGTTTGATGTAACTGTGAGCAGGTACCTAGCCCTTTCTAGGGTTATTCCCTACCCCAGACAGTTCTTCGTCGGCTGCCACCCACTCGGTGAAACAGGGACGGAAGTTAGTCCACTACCACAAACACCTAAAGGGGTGTTTGTCAGTTAGTCCTAGTGTGAAGGAATCCCTATAAGGTATCTACCCATGAAATCTAATTTGCTTCCCCAAGCCAAATTAGATAATTATCGTGACTAAGTCCGTTCCTGATCCCCTAGTACTTTCACCATGATCTGCAAGGGCGAGGTGAAAGCATATGATAGATAGCGTTTCTGGATCAGCCTAGTTGCCCTATCAGACATTTCACATGTCCTCCTCGATCTATACTCACACATCAGTAAGCCTTGTTTTCTGTTAGTATGCTTGAAGTATTTTCCAAATGAGCATCATGGTAATCATTGTTTCAATAGACTAGAATGATACTAAGTTGATGTCATCATTTCATAATAAAACATAAACTAGAGAAGATATAATGCATATAAAAGTCTAGTCTTAAGAGAGACTAGGAAATCTTATTCATACAAGTGAATAATTGATACAACTTCTTACATGATCAATACTTACTTTTAATTGGACCCAATGAGGACTTTAATAAAAGTTGTCAATTAAGACAATTATCCCAATAAGAGGTTTACTTGAAACTCTCTAAATGGGTTTATACTTTAACATAACTAACTAACCTTCATTGTTAATAAACATTCACCAATTATTAAGCAATTTATATTCTAACATCATTATTGGAAATATCGTTTTACTATAGAACTACTTGTAACTTACAAGACAACTATACTACTTGAATGATCCACCCCGAACATATTTATGTCTTATGCATTCATAATCATACTTTTCTTTAATCAATTCAAAAAGCATGAGCCTTTGAAGGATACTTGATCAATCAAATACATCATGATCTATTCTAATACCATATAAGGAATTTATTGATAACTAAATTGTCGTAAATAAACATTGTTCAATAGTATAGTACAAAATCAATTCCTTGCATAATCATTTCAACTTACTTAGATTTGAAAATGGATAAGAATTTATGATATTTGAGTCTAAATAAGTTTCTCAACTTAAACTTTTCTAAATGTTAACCCTATTAGTCAAATAAATTTTACTTCTTTCCATAAGTCATTGATAACTTATTGGAATAAAAGAATTTATCCCAAATCACTAAGTTTTCAATTTGTATCTCCTAGTATCCCTTAAGGTTTTAAAATCACTTATGCAGTCATGATTTATTTCCAATTATTATTCTCACTTTAATCTTATAGCAAGATTATTTATGAAGATTTCATTTGCTGTGTTAATAGATAATTATAATGATACTATAGCTTAATCTTACATGGAAATTGGCGTGATATTGTAGGATTGAAAATACCAATATTGCCTAAAGAAAACAAATTGTGTTGTCCTTAAGATTGTTGGCAACAATCACTCCTCTTCATTCATTCTGCACCTACAAGATAGCACACAAAGAAATAACAGCTTGACAGACAAGTGAAAAGAGAGATATCTGAATTCAGGACAAAGGGTGTTTAGATAAAAATAGAATTGGAGTATATAGCCATTTGATAGATGTAGCATAACATCGTCTATATGGAGGGAAAGACCATTGTTTTCGTGGGTGACAAGACTACAATCAAATGTTAATGGTTTTAGATCGAAATCCACTTGATGTACCATTACCAACCTGTAAGGATAGTCATATCATTTATTAATAACACAGTCATATCAAATGCTAAAGGGCACATATATATGAAATCTTAGAGGAGAGAGCACCCAATGAAGGATATGTCATCAATAAGCATTCACCCTGTAATCCTTTCCGGATCATCATTAATAACTTGCCATAGCTAGCATACGTCAATAGTCCCATCTAAGCACCAAGAAACAAAAAACATAAAGAGCTGGGCGGGGAGGAGAAGTACCTCGTGATCTTGTTGAAGGGCACTAGACTACAACAGATTCAATGTCCCATTAATAAAAAATGTACTCCTGATCTAGCCATCAGATATTGTGAATAAAGTCGTTAGCCCATACGATAATGACACTTAATCTCATGGAATCCACCTCAGCAGTGCACAACTATTTTTTTGTATATATAAGGAAGGCAAGTTGACTGGGTTGCCACCTCGCCCAGTAGCTAAGGGACCTCGCACATCCCACTCTAAACAAGTAATTAACTATTGTGATATATCCAGATGGTTTGGTTCTTCTGAAGTTTGGTCAATAGCCTTATTGGCTAACCAGTCTGCCACTTCATTGGTTTCTCTATAGCAATGGGAAATCTAGAATGTGTGAAGCTATTTCAGTAAAATTCTCACTTGAGATACTATATAATCTACTCTCCACAATGCTAAGATCCCTGCTCTAATGGAATTGATTATAACAAATGAGTCTCCTTCAATCCCCAAGTCTTTAAAAACTGTTTGACATAATGCCTTAAAGAGATGTCTTCTAACGGAAAGTAAAGATTGCAGGATCTGCATAAAATGGATTAGTTGAAAAGGCTTTAGAAACTTTTAGGCAAATGCAATTGGCAGACATAAATCTAAATCCCTCAATGTTTGACACCGTCCCCACTGTTTGTGGCAAAATGGGAGTTTGGCGCATAGCAAAGACGTCATAAAAAAATAAGGGAAATGAAAAAGCACGTGATCTGTTTGACGAAATGCCTCAAAGAAGTGCGGTATCATGAAATGCAATAATTGCAGGCTGCCAGAAAATCAAGTGTCGTAGAGGTTTTCTAAACCTTCAAAAAGCAATCGACATGAGTAAAAACCAGACTTGGCAACTGTTGCCAGCATCTTCCAGTTTGCGTGAAGATGGGGGGTTTTAGACGTGTATTCAAAATGTGGAAGCACAGACAAGTCATGAAATCTGTTTGACAAAATAACCCAAACAAATGTGCTCTCATGGGTCACCATGATGGTAGAGAGGGGCATTCAAATGAGTTCATTTAGAAAGGCCTTAGAAACTTCTAAGTAAATGCAATTGGCAAGTGCTAAAACCAAACTCCTCAAACATTGCTAACATTCTCCCTGCCTGTGCTTGCGCGGGCCCTAGAACAGGGTAGGGACATTCATCAAAACATAATTGAAGATGGGATTTTGGTCAGATGTTATACACTGATGAAGGAAGCATTGACCAAATGACTCATGGGAGTGCGATTTCATGGAATCGCCATGGTAGCAGGACAAAATTCCAAAAATCTACGACCTTTGCCAGTATCTGCTTTATCCGAGCCTACGTGGGGGCTTTAGAACAGGGTATAGACCTACATCAGAGCATAGAGGAAATGCAAATTTCCCAGATGTTGTAGTTGCAAATGCCTCGACACGTGCGAGCACATGAACTGTTTGACAAAATCCCTCAAAGAAATGTTGTCTCATGGCTTCAATGACTGTAGGACCTACATAAGATGGATTTGAGGATTGATGAAAAGGCTTTAAAAACTTTCAAGCAAAAGCAATTGGCGAATGTAAAGCTAGGCTCCTCAACCTTTGCAATGGTCCTCCTTGCCTAAACCTGCGTGGGCCCTAGAACAGGGTGTGGACAGCCATCAAAGCATAAAAGGAGGAATTTTGTTCTTACTGGGGATGCAAGTGCCCCAGTAGTCATGCCTGCAAAACGTGGAAGCACATACTAGGAACGTGAACTGTTCAACATAATGTCTCAAGAGATTGTCATCTCGTGGGATGCAAGATTGCAGGGTTTAAGCAAATGACGTTGGCAGGTGTAAAGCTGAATTCCTCAACCAATGCTAGCTTTACCCCCTGCCTGTGTCAATGACATGGAACAAGTTATGGACATCCATCAAAGCACATAAGAGTGTGTGTTCAGGTAAATTCAATTGACAGATGTAAGGTCAAATTCTACAACCTTCCTAGAATCCTCCCAGCCCACGCTAATATGGGAGTTTTTAAATCATGGTATAGTTCTATATACCTCCGTGTGTGTGTATTCAAACAAATACAATAGTAAAGCTAAATTTTAAAACAGTTACCATTCATCGAAGCTTATACATAGTTTGAAACATACTATCAAAATAAAACTTCATCCAAAAACCCAAACAAATTTTCAACAGAAAGAAAGCAAATTGAGGAGAGGAGAGTTCTTACAGTTTACTCCAGCCCTTCAAACCAGAGATGAGTGTCTTCTTCCTTACAATTCAAGGCATTTTATAGAAAAGTCCATGATCCTCCACTCTCTTTGTTTAATGGTAATGCATCCTCCACTCTCATTGTTTAATGATAATGCATCCTCCACCTTCTTTGTTTAATGATAGTGCTTCATCCACCTTCTTTGTTTAATGATAATGCTTCATCCACTCTTGTTATTTTAATGATAATCTTATCCTCAATTTTTTTAATGGTGTCCATATTATTTGTATTTTTAATTTGCAAATTAGAATGCAAAAATTGAGTTGTGACATCCTTCTCCCCTAAATTTATGCATCGTCCCGATGCATCTATGGTCAAAACATATACATATAGATATAACCATCATTTACTATCAATATGCTTGCCTACCTTCATAGTCCATCCCACAACAAAGTAGTCTATCATAGAGTATCATCTAAATATAATTGTTGTATCATCTAAACATTAGTGAAGTTAGAGTTCATAATTAAAATTCTACTAGGTAACCTGATTGAGCATATCCTTGTAGCTTGTCCTTGAGTCCGGAATGTTAGATGTTCATTTGAATTTTACTGTGTCTAGAATAAACACTTGCTATTCACTTTAAACTTCCATCATCGAAGATAAATCAACTTTCGAAGTGCGGTCAATAAAAATTTAGGTTCATAGATTCTCCCTTGGTAATCCAGATCTTTATCAAAAATTTTAGTTACATTTGAAGTTTACTCCTACATGTGCTTGAATCCAAGAGTAGTGATGCACCACGGTAGATTAGAAGAATTATATTCTCTTAGTCAATCTGTGTACTTAGGAAATAGCCAATCCGGGCTAAAGTGTCCAAAATGGGACATACTGAAATAAAGCCAACCGAGCTCTTCTGTCCTTTGGGCAAACTGGTAAATGCAGTTCAGTCACACTGTTATCTTCACTTTCAACTTCTAAAGAAACTTCTGCAACATCACGCAACATCACAAGGTTCAGGCTTAGATTTCAAGTTTTCATTTTCTTTTCTGCATGCTACAGGTGACTTCTCCAACTGATTAACATGTTCTTTGAATCTTGTTACTGTTCTCCCTTTTCAATTCTTTCAAACCATCTTCCGTTCCTCTCTCTGTTTCCAACAACTTTGAATTACACCTTTTGATTTTTGCACAATTCTCCAAAATAATGGCCAAACGGCCTACACTGGTCAAACGAATCAAATCTTTATCCAATAGGAATACACAACAGCCATACGGGCTAAATAGGACATGAATCATTATGCTCCAATCCGGGATGCATAAACATAACAGCCAAACGGGCTAACGAGGACAAGAATCATTATGCTCTGGCCAGAGACTTTTGACTCCTTCGGGATCAATCCGGATCCATGAGTCACTTCCTGGAGACCACAGTCCGCCCAAGCACTGTGCTGAGGATGTCGACCAGGGAATACAATATCGACTTGTACACACCTCAGTATTGGCAAAACTGGTACAAGTAATCCACCCCGGGGATTCTTCTGAGTACCAGTAACTTCCATTATTCTGATATCATATAGACATTACTCTTAAAATGAATTCATGCTCAAGTGCACACATCAAGACTCAAGTGAAAGATAACAATTCTAGCGATCATGCATGCTGATTTATCAAAAACTTCTTCCAAACTTTCCATCCATCTCTCTTCGTGACTGTCACATCAATTAGTGCCACCTTAGGGCTTGTTATCTAAAAGTAGTGATAGCATCCCAAAATTGATAGTAGCTTCCCAAAATAGGAGTCCATGAATGTCATCTGTTTCTCAAAAGTCAATAGCTGTCTCTAGTACTCATCATATAGTCTCAAGGATTTATGGAAGCTGCAAGGAAGTGCCAATAATAGAGGAGGACTTACATGTTGATGATCAGGAGTGTAAGATGAGTAAAATCCATACTCTAAGAACACAACTAGAGATCTGTAAAGAGTGCATAGAGGACAGAGAAAACTGTGAATTTATGCGTAAATTGGAATATAGAAATGAGGAGATTCGTATACATCTTTTTCGATGTAAAGAACCTCCTAGGTCCATTTTAGCTTCCTCTGGGTCTTTATCTGATGTTGAACGGCGCACATCAAAGAGGTCTTAGAAGACATCGACAAATGGTAGCTCAATTAACTTGAGAGTATCAATTGAAGATGATGGTGTGGAAGTCCCTTGGTGTGGTGAAGAAGCTTCATAAAGGCACAATGGAACAGGTCAATGAATTGGCCACTTTATCCGACTTGAATGTTTTCCCTGGGGATAGTCTGTGGGTTATGGATACTGAAGTTTATGAAAATTGAGATATTGCTGAGGAGCTATCAGAGCAGGAAATGGAAAATGAGCAATTAGAGGAAGGATTCAAAGGGACACTTTTGACATCAACTGTCCCTGTTCAAGTGGTTGCAATAGATGAATGGAGGATATACTTGGAAAGGAAGTATGCCAAGAGGTCTCCGAAGCATGTTGTTGATATTTTTCCCCTTGTCTTTATCAAGATCTAAGGTGGGAGATATAGTGGATAAGAATATGATAGGATAAGGATAAGACAGTGGATAAGATGTGCAAGGATATTTTGGATGTGAAGGATACGGTTTTGCCCCCAAGTGTAGGGATACAAAATGAATGGAGAAGGGATTACGCATGATGCCCACAAGGGGTTTTCATCATGATCTTCATAGTGCCAAGTAACCGAGAAATAAAGATGGTTTTCAGGGCCCTCTCAAGAACCCCTCCACACGTTTCCTAATACCTTGCGTTTGTTTAAGGTGTTATCCTTCAAGAGGGAGCTATGCAAGAAATAGACACATAGATCTAGGGGGATGGATGGATTATGACTGTCCCATACCAGTCCCATCTGCAACCCCATCCTCACAATAGAATTTCCCCAGGTCACCTACTCCCCCATACAACCTGCCAGGGCCCTACCTATCTATGGCAGTTTTACAGAAGTCACATTACATGCCAGCAGTTGTAAAACTAGCAATCGCACCTTGGTGTGCAATGGGTACACCGAAGAGTTTTAGAAGTTCAATTGCTATCTCTTTAAGTGAATGATTATTGTCTTGTATCCCCATGGCACATGTAATTTTTTTGTTTTCTTGAGTGTTGTGAATTAATTTGTATAATCTTAATGGATTTCAAATTCCTTTTATTTTTCTTATTGTCTACTTCAAATGCGTGAGCTTCCATGTTTGGTGTCTAGTCTATATTTGCATGCATCTCCTTTCTAGATTCTTGTTCATGCATTACACTTGGGTTCACTTGCATTCCATTAGTCAGCACCTATGCATATCATTTGAAGCATGTATTTCTATTTATCACAAGCCTCATATTTTACATCTTGACACCTACATTGAATAGACATTCTCTTGCAAATATAAGCATGGTCACTAGGTACTTCATGTTTATTTGTCATCTAGCCTACCATCATGCATCCTCTCATGGGGTGGCACATGATACAAAGATCGATCAAACTTAGTGACCATAATTGCTTTTATAATTTAACAAATTTGCATAATTTGGAGCTTAAATAGATTAAAATTAAATTTAGATAAGGTATAATTTTAGATTGAGAATTCGTAATTGTCTAAATATATTTAATTTGAAGGGAAATACTTTTGATTTGTTTGAATTTGTAGATGATATGGGAATGATCTCGAGACCTAAAAAATGGCATGCATTTTATGTCATGGGGGCCCATTATGTTCAATCTTGCTTTGGCAAAACTTTTGTTAGTTAAAAAGAAGTTTGCCATCCAATTGAATAAATTAATTCATCAAGGCCTTGACATGTGATCTTGATGTTGGGCCAACCATCATTGATTTTATTTCACTCCTTTCATGTGGTTTTTAATGTAGTCCATGTGCATTCAATCCCTCCATATGACTTACCTTAGTGTGCAATAGGTAGACTTGACAAGACTTGCCATTCATCAAGACTATCTTCATGCATTACATGTCCCTAGTCAGAAGGAGTTCATTATCAGTGTACGGTGCAAACTCCATGGATGGTAGTTGTTTGAAATTCGTTCTTAGTGGGCTATGATATCTTGCTCTAATGAACCAATATCATTGTGAATATTTTTGAAAACATTGATCATTTGTTGCTAGGATGGTGGTGAAATGAGAAGAGACTCAAACAATAGCTGGTGTTAAGTGTTCTTTCCATTTGTTGAACTTTCGAGATGCTACAAATGTCCATTTTTGAGCCACTTGAATAAGTGGCATTATTTCCAATTGTTTTGGTACATGGAAGAGGTATGAATCAATGAAGCTTGGAGATGGGATGTTTCTATTGTTAGAGATAGCTACACTTTAGTGTGCAATGGGTATAGTGAAAAGGTTTGAAAGGTGAATTATTAGGTTCTTAAACAAATGACATGTTTCCCTAAGTGTAGTTCCCAATGGACACATGTCATGTTTGGATCATTGGCATGAATTAGGAAGTACCATGGCTTGACCTTTAGTGTAGGGTTTTGCATTAGAATTCTTGACCATAGCCCCAAGCCAATCACACAATAGAACACTTTTTCCCGTTATGTTTATGCAACTAAGCTTAGTTTTGTAATCCTATGATGGCTAATGATTTTGTGTTCTAGGAAATGTCTCTTCAATTCTCATCAATATTATAAGTTTAAGAGAGGGAATTTGTACATTTCCTTTGGATTCATATGTTTTTGAGTAGATTCGTAGCCCCATGTTTGTCAAAGAGTGGAAAGCATTGTTGAAACTTTAATTATATAGTGAAATCATTATTCTTCTCTAAATAGTTCCATTTTGAAAAGTGTCAGGAAGGTGGAGGCCACATTGCATTATATGGTTGACCATTCTTGATTTATAGTGTATTTGTCTGGTTGCCTCCATTGTTTTGAGAGTGTCTTAAAATGTAATTGATAGCCTCTAAGTAATTTTAGCGTGTAGGAAAAGCATTTATGCAAACAATATTGAGTCATATTTACTCTAAATGACAAAATGCATCCAATTAATGGGAAAAGGAAGCAACCATTAATGAATGAAGTACATGCGATAAGTAAGAGAGAAATGCCAATCTTCATAGAATATTGCAAGGTATTCTATAGACTTGATTTTTCCAAAGCATATTTGTTGTTAAGCTATATTGGACCATATGTTTGAGCTTGATATCGATATGATTTTTTGATGGTAGAAATGAACCCTTCTTTTGTAATAAAATAAATGTTCAGTTTTTAGTATGCTAAATTACAATCCATTAGTGTCTTGACAAATATGTATTGGAATAATTATTATCTATTTCGGATAACCTGATTTGCATAGATTACAAATTATTGATATCAAAGGAAATCTTATGCAACTAGTGGTCATGAAAGTAGCTCCAAGTTATTCTTTTGAGGAGAAGATGCATGTTTATTGCAAATGTCACATATTATTTTTCCTTGTTTTGTCATTCTTAAAATTCATGCATCGCATAGTACATGTAGAAGAACAAACAAGTTGTATATGGGTACCACATTTAAGAGACTACATGTTAAAAATGACAAGAAAAGGGCTAATATATTTGCTCTTGAACCTACTTGCAAAGAGCCAACATTGGTTTTGAATCCCTCGTCTCTACTCATAATAGGTTCAAGTAAGTTGATCTCATAAGAGTCAAGATCTCTTAATTGCAATCAAATTGACCACCCCTACTAGTAGAGTTAAACCTTCCATTACAAAGTAATGAAATTATAAAATTCCATAGTTAGTCATTGTTGCAATATTTATAATCTACTTATTGATACATTTTTTTGGTAAAAATGAAAATGGATTGAAATGCTAGTAAACTATGAGTGTGCTTCTTCAAGTTTGTGTGAACTGAGACACTAATTGTTTGACTTCCATCGCTCACCAATAATCTCTATGATCCCAATCTCTAGCTCAAAGAACAAGGGGGAAGATTGTGGTTTTAATTGTATATGTTAACATGTAGGAGCATATGAGTGCATATATATGCCCATGCCCATGTATGTGAGGATTTCAGATCAGCAAGAGACAACAATGACCACAGCACACACAGTGCTTCTACTACTACCATAATGCATTTTATATATAATATAATCATATCTAGTGTTATATAGTACATTTTATAAGGTAAATTATAAAATCCTTTAACTAAGAGGAACTAGTACCATCTAATATCTATTATTGGAAACCCATAATAGTATAGGACTAATTCTTAAAAATGGTGTTTAAAACACTTGAATAACAAATGGATTCTCTTGGGAGTGAAAACTAAATTTGGTATGATATTTGTAGGCTATAGAGCTATCATCCACTGTGTATACGACATTATCTTTCACCATCAATTGATGGGGGTATGTGCAAATGTATTATCTTGTTAGTGTACATTCTCTCATAGCCATCTATATATGATGATGATAAAAGTAGAATGAAAAAAATAAACAACGCTTTTATGGATAGAAAGGAGTGGGGAAAAAAACAACGAATGAAAAACCGAAAAAAAATAAATAGATGGCTAGATTTCCTTCAATCATCTCTCTACCTACCTCTCCTAATAAATATATAAGTATTAAATATATAATACTACAATATCTCTTCACCATCAATTGGTGGGGGTATGTGCAAACATATTGTCTTGTTAGCGTACGTTCTCTTGTAGCCATCTATATATGATGATAATAAAAAATAAAAAATTGACAAAAAAATAGATGGCTAGTTTGCAAAATACCTATAGAGTAGGAAAACTAAAAAGCAATTATAGAGAAGGGAAAATGTATTTAAAAAATCAATGTCCCAAAATTTGTATTTAGTGAAATAAAAAAATGTATATAAGCATGCTATATTTTAAAAAGGGGGGGGGAGCGATTTAATACTAAGTATCCATTTATCTCTTTATATCTCTCCCTCTCTGTATCTCTCTTTATGTACCTCTCGCTCTCTTTATCCCTCTATCTCTATCTATATCTTTCTCTGCTTCTCTCTTTCTCCTCTCTTCCTCTATCTCTCTCTCTCACCATCTCTTCCTTTCTCTCCCTCTTTATATTTCTCTCTCCATCTTTATCTCTCTATCTCTCTTTATCTCCTTCTTTATCTCTCCATTTCTTTGTCTCCCTCTATATCTATCCATTTATCTTTATCTCTCTCAATCTCTATCTCCCTCTCTCTCTCTCTCTCTATCCCTCTGTCTCTATCTCCCCTTCTTTCTTCCTCTATGCTATGTTCTAATGTCATTATAGAAACATAATGCTAGATCAACACACAAAGCAACTAGTAAGAGGGCACACTCAGACAAGGCACCTAAGCCATTGGTCCTAGCTAAAGGAGAGAGGCAAGGGAACTCATCATGTAACACTTAGAGATAGAATAGGATTCCTATACCTTGAGTTTTGGCCTATGGACATTTATGATCATAAATTCCTAGGTTGGACATAAGATTGGCCTAATTTGTATTGAAAGGCCATTAAAACTATGGTTTCTTGTTGCAAAGTTTGCATTAATCTTGTAGTCAACAAATTGTTTATATAACTACACATGTATGTAACCTTTATAATTATTTTTTTCTCTTAAATTATTTTTTTATATAAGTTTATTTTTAATTGTTTATATTATCATTTCTCTAAACTTCTTCGCAACCTTTTTGGTTGCTCATTTAATTGTTAAAAACTTTGATCCTACGGGTGGAGACTTCCATGGAAACTCCTTGAGAATTTCATCTCTCATGTGATATCAAAGGCACCATTGTAAATATTAATATCGTTTGTTTTTTTAGCTTCATTTGATTGAATTGAAAAATACAAATTGGATTTTTGAATGCTTTTGAGATGTAACTTGACGAGATGGTTTAACTCATGACATTGAACACCAATGCACATTCACCAATAAATCTACTCTACCATTAGAAAATAAGATATAAATTAGAATGAAAAGAGAATTTTAATTTAGAACAATTAGTTTCCATGACATTTCCTTGGTGCACGGAATAATAACCCATGGACCAGGTCATGCCACATTACCAATGATCATAGGATCTCTATCATAGGAAGATAACAAAATGATAATTCAGAATTGTATTTTATAAAATGCTTGTAACAACACCATCCATTGATAAGATGGTGACAAATTTTTATTAATTCAATTTAAATAATTGGCCATTTTAAAACACACATATAAAACATCTAATTTATTTTAAAAATTCATTTTTCTATATAAAAAATAAATTCACTACCTTTTTATTAAAATACTAAAATATATCTTTTATTTTAAGGCACTTATATAATATTATAATTAGTATATAATATATACATTATTTTATGATATTCATATTAATAATATATTATAGATCATATATAATATTATATAATATAATATATATTATTTTTTTATATTTATAAATATAATTTTTATATTATAAAATAGTCTTCATGAATAATATAGGGAGGCAAAAGTCCAAACTTAAAATGTTTAGACCCACTCTAAAATAGCACTTACCTCATGTCCCCATGTATGGAAATTTAAATTATGGGAAAAGGATAATATAGAACTTTCCCTATTTTCGTGGAGCAGCTATGCTTATTCTAAATTAAAATAATTAAAATAACTTATTTTTATTTTTTAATATAATAAAAACTACACATTAAGATAATTGTTTAAGATATGCAGAAAAAAAATATTCATGGGAACACCAGTGCCACAAATATCTTCTAAAAAAAATTGAGCAAAATAAGCTAAGCACCAGCATGGGGACATGCCCTTAGCCCACGTAAAAGCATCCCTATTTCTTGCTTGTTCTGACCAATATAACTTAATCAATTAAGTCTCGTGTAGGATTTTTTCTCGACGTGAGACCAACCTAGGAGTTTAGAAAATTTCAATAAAATAAAATTCACTTAATTAAGAGTTTATCTAAACAAAATAACACAAACCACTATTATTGAAAATTTAATTATATAAAATTACTATCTACTTTCATTTTTTCTACTTAAAAAAACCATTAATTCCATGGAAAAAGAGTTAAAAGGATTCTTGAAATGAGACTACGTAGTAAAATTATATGGAATGATGAGGATAAGAATTGAAAATAGGTAAGAATATAAATATGGAATGATGAGAATAGTGGTTGTAATTGGCTCATGCCGTAAGAAAAATTCACGCTGGAAAGACAGCGGAGAGGAGAAAAAATGTGACAAAACCGTGTAAAACGTGAACGGTAAATCCAACGGCGGCGACGAGTGAATCGTCTTGCACGCTTCTCGTCAACCGTTGACCGTCGATCCTCTGCCCAGCTAAAAACTTTACTGATTAAAAAGGCGACGGAAAAGAGAAAATAGTGACGGCGGCCGGAAAAACAGCGACGGCAAAGCAACGCTCGCGATGGTTTTAATCGTCTTGCCTGGGATGTGGACAATTTTCAATCCTTGATTCGCCAAGTCAGCCCTCTTGTTCACAAAGGGAACGCCTTCGGCGTAATTAAAAATGCCTCAAATCAAGAAGGATTAAGTGAAACAAGTCAATAAGTTAAATCCACAAAAATAAAACAAGCCAACAAGAAATGAAGATCAAAGACATCAACTATTGCAAAATCCCAAGTTCAACAAAGAACAAGTCCTTGAGGCAAAAGGACCATCTCAAAATTTAAATAAAGAAATATAATACTGCGGCTTAACACTTAAGTAAAATCTTTAACACAAGAATAAATAATGCAACAATCTCATAAAATTTGCACATTACAAGCACCGTGTAGCCTTACAACAAGACCACCTAAGGGGAGTACAGAACTTGGTGGACTTCTATTGCTTAAATAGCTGAATCGTACAGTGGTCTTAAACCGCATAGAGAACAATGCTAATCACCATGTCACATTTAAGTATTCGCCACAAAACTTGAAACAACCTTATCATACTTCTATATTGAAAATCCAAATGAATAGTCATATGACCCCATACAACCCAGGGCATGCCATTCTAAAAAGATTGCGATGTGCCACAAGGGGAATTAGCCACGGAATATGATAACGGTTGTCATGTACCCAATTACTGTTGTCCCGTTACACATACCATTACTGACATCAAGCTATCCACTTCACCTTCTAAGGAGGGTTTACTTACGACCTTATCATTTCTTTTTCATGTTTCTATCCATGTTTATCATTAACTGGATGATCATTAGATCGCAAGAGGGGGAGTACTATTAGTCTTCTGTCTTAATTCTGACCATGCTTTAGGTTAGCGGACCTTCAGGCCTAGTGTCCGAACCAAAAACTCTGATACCACATGTAAAGACCCGACTCATCCTAAATCAAATAACATTAAACTCTGATTTCAAAAATACCAATGAATAAAAATTTTGGTCTGGCAGATGTAGGAAATGTGAAATTATTCTAGAAGTGCTTAATGTATGCTATAGCAATGTGATGAAACTTGAAATTTAGTTTCCTAGAATCATCAGGGTCTTAAAAGATTACCAATTTTAAATCTAGTGAAGAGAGAGTACATTACGAGAGAAGGTACATTATGGAAGATAGCCTAGAAAAACAACGGATCAGTTCATACCTTAAGTCATGCATTACATCCTGCATTCATTTTCGATAGCTTGCTTCTCCTCTAGTAACTGTATCCTTATCATCTGCACAAAATTAACTTAACAATCTCATGTTAACACAACTCAGTAATCACTACTCAGAGAATTAAGATCACAATGCTAAATGTAGGACACCCTACATCCAGGGGACCTGAGTACTGGGGGCATCCTTCGCCATCCAGACTGCCTACATACCCTGTATCCACAAGATTAAGCCCCCCTCCTTAGGATGTGACTAACGCGGGGAATGCGAACATGTAGTTCTATTTTGCACTATGTTTGATGTAACTGTGAGCAGGTACCTAGCCCTTTCTAGGGTTATTCCCTACCCCAGACAGTTCTTCGTCGGCTGCCACCCACTCGGTGAAACAGGGACGGAAGTTAGTCCACTACCACAAACACCTAAAGGGGTGTTTGTCAGTTAGTCCTAGTGTGAAGGAATCCCTATAAGGTATCTACCCATGAAATCTAATTTGCTTCCCCAAGCCAAATTAGATAATTATCGTGACTAAGTCCGTTCCTGATCCCCTAGTACTTTCACCATGATCTGCAAGGGCGAGGTGAAAGCATATGATAGATAGCGTTTCTGGATCAGCCTAGTTGCCCTATCAGACATTTCACATGTCCTCCTCGATCTATACTCACACATCAGTAAGCCTTGTTTTCTGTTAGTATGCTTGAAGTATTTTCCAAATGAGCATCATGGTAATCATTGTTTCAATAGACTAGAATGATACTAAGTTGATGTCATCATTTCATAATAAAACATAAACTAGAGAAGATATAATGCATATAAAAGTCTAGTCTTAAGAGAGACTAGGAAATCTTATTCATACAAGTGAATAATTGATACAACTTCTTACATGATCAATACTTACTTTTAATTGGACCCAATGAGGACTTTAATAAAAGTTGTCAATTAAGACAATTATCCCAATAAGAGGTTTACTTGAAACTCTCTACATGGGTTTATACTTTAACATAACTAACTAACCTTCATTGTTAATAAACATTCACCAATTATTAAGCAATTTATATTCTAACATCATTATTGGAAATATCGTTTTACTATAGAACTACTTGTAACTTACAAGACAACTATACTACTTGAATGATCCACCCCGAACATATTTATGTCTTATGCATTCATAATCATACTTTTCTTTAATCAATTCAAAAAGCATGAGCCTTTGAAGGATACTTGATCAATCAAATACATCATGATCTATTCTAATACCATATAAGGAATTTATTGATAACTAAATTGTCGTAAATAAACATTGTTCAATAGTATAGTACAAAATCAATTCCTTGCATAATCATTTCAACTTACTTAGATTTGAAAATGGATAAGAATTTATGATATTTGAGTCTAAATAAGTTTCTCAACTTAAACTTTTATAAATGTTAACCCTATTAGTCAAATAAATTTTACTTCTTTCCATAAGTCATTGATAACTTATTGGAATAAAAGAATTTATCCCAAATCACTAAGTTTTCAATTTGTACCTCCTAGTATCCCTTAAGGTTTGACAATCACTTATGCAGTCATGATTTATTTCCAATTATTATTCTCACTTTAATCTTATAGAAAGATTATTTATGAAGATTTCATTTGCTATGTTAATAGATAATTATAAGGATACTATAGCTTAATCTTACATGGAAATTGGCGTGATATTGTAGGATTGAAAATACCAATATTGCCTAAAGAAAACAAATTGTGTTGTCCTTAAGATTGTTGGCAACAATCACTCCTCTTCATTCATTCTGCACCTACAAGATAGCACACAAAGAAATAACAGCTTGACAGACAAGTGACAAGAGAGATATATGAATTCAAGACAAAGGGTGCTTAGATAAAAATAGAATTGGAGTATATAGCCATTTGATAGATGTAGCATAACATCGTCTATATGGAGGGAAAGACCATTGTTTTCGTGGGTGACAAGACTACAATCAAATGTTAATGGTTTTAGATTGAAATCCACTTGATGTACCATTACCAGCCTGTAAGGATAGTCATATCATATATTAATAACACAGTCATATCAAATGCTAAAGGGCACATATATATGAAATCTTAGAGGAGAGAGCACCCAATGAAGGATATGTCATCAATAAGCATTCACCCTGTAATCCTTTCCGGACCATCATTAATAACTTGCCATAGCTAGCATACTCCAACAGTCCCATCTAAGCACCAAGAAACAAAAAACATAAAGAGCTGGGCGAGGAGGAGAAGTACCTTGTGATCTTGTTGAAGGGCACTAGACTACAACGGATTCAATGTCCCATTAATAAAAAATGTACTCCTGATCTAGCCATCAGATATTGTGAATAAAGTCGTTAGCCCATACGATAATGACACTTAATCTCATGGAATCCACCTCAGTAGTGCACAACTATTTTTTTGTATATATAAGGAAGGCAAGTTGACTGGGTTGCCACCTCGCCCAGTAGCTGAGGGACCTCGCACATCCCACTCTAAACAAGTAATTAACTATTGTGATATATCCAGATGGTTTGGTTCTTTTGAAGTTTGGTCAATAGCCTTATTGGCTAACCAGTCTGCCACTTCATTGGTTTCTCTATAGCAATGGGAAATCTGGAATGTGTTAAGCTATTTCAGTAAAATTCTCTCTTGAGATACTATATAATCTACTCTCCACAATGCTAAGATCCCTGCTCTAATGGAATTGATTATAACAAATGAGTCTCCTTCAATCCCCAAGTCTTTAAAAACTGTTTGACATAATGCCTTAAAGAGATGTCTTCTAACGGAAAGTAAAGATTGCAGGATCTGCACAAAATGGATTAGTTGAAAAGGCTTTAGAAACTTTCAAGCAAATGCAATTGGCAGGCATAAATCTAAATCCCTCAATGTTTGACACCGTCCCCATTGTTTGTGGCAAAATGGGAGTTTGGCGCACAACAAAGACGTCGTAAAAAAAATAAGGGAAATGAAAAAGCACGTGATCTGTTTGACGAAATGCCTCAAAGAAGTGCGGTATCATGAAATGCAATAATTGCAGGATGCCAGAAAATCAAGTGTCGCAGAGGTTTTCTAAACCTTCAAAAAGCAATCGGCATGAGTAAAAACCAGACTTGGCAATTGTTGCCAGCATCTTCCAGTTTGCGTGAAGATGGGGGGTTTTAGACGTGTATTCAAAATGTGGAAGCACATACAAGTCATGAAATCTATTTGACAAAATAACCCTAACAAATGTGCTCTCATGGGTCACCATGATGGCAGAGAGGGGCGTTCAAATGAGTTCGTTGAGAAAGGCCTTAGAAACTTCTAAGTAAATGCAACTGGCGAGTGGTAAAACCAAACTCCTCAAACATTGCTAACATTCTCCCTGCTTGTGCTTGCGCGAGCCCTAGAACAGGGTAGGGACATTCATCAAAACATAATTGAAGATGGGATTTTGGTCAGATGTTATACACTGATGAAGGAAGCATTGACCAACTGACTCATGGGAGTGTGATTTCATGGAATCGCCATGGTAGCAGGACAAAATTCCAAAAATCTACAACCTTTGCCAGTATCTGCTTTATTTGAGCCTACGTGGGGGCTTTAGAACAGGGTATAGACCTACATCAGAGCATAGAGGAAATGCAAATTTCCCAGATGTTGTAGTTGCAAATGCCTCGACATGTGCGAGCACATGAATTGTTTGACAAAATCCCTCAAAGAAATGTTGTCTCATGGCTTCAACGACTGCAGGACCTACATAAGATGGATTTGAGGATTGATGAAAAGGCTTTAAAAACTTTCAAGCAAAAGCAATTGGTGAATGTAAAGCCAGGCTCCTCAACTTTTGCAATGGTCCTCCTGGCCTAAACCTGCGTGGGCCCTAGAACAGGGTGTGGACAGCCATCAAAGCATAAAAGGAGGAATTTTGTTCTTACTGCAGATGCAAGTGCCCCAGACGTCATGCTTGCAAAACGTGGAAGCACAGACTAGGAACGTGAACTGTTCAACATAATGTCTCAAGAGACTGTCATCTCGTGGGATGCAAGATTGCAGGGTTTAAGCAAATGACGTTGGTAGGTGTAAAGCTGAATTCCTCAACCAATGCTAGCTTTACCCCCTACCTGTGTCAATGATGTGGAACAGGTTATGGACATCCATCAAAGCGCATAAGAGTGTGTATTCAGGTAAATTCAATTGACAGATGTAAGGTCAAATTCTACAACCTTCCTAGAATCCTCCCCAGCCCACGCCAATCTGGGAGTTTTTAAATCATGGTATAGTTCTATATACCTCCGTGTGTGTGTATTCAAACAAATACAATAGTAAAGCTAAATTTTAAAACAGTTACCATTCATCGAAGCTTATACATAGTTTGAAACATACTATCAAAATAAAACTTCATCCAAAAATCCAAACAAATTTTCAACAGAAAGAAAGCAAATTGAGGAGAGGAGAGTTCTTGCAGTTTACTCTAGCCCTTCAAACCAGAGATGAGTGTCTTCTTCCTTACAATTCAAGGCATTTTATAGAAAAGTCCATGATCCTCCACCTTCTTTGTTTAATGATAATGCTTCATCCACTTTCTTTGTTTAATGATAATGCTTCATCCACTCTTATTATTTTAATGATAATCTTATCCTCAATTTTTTTAATGGTGTCTATATTATTTGTATTTTTTATTTGCAAATTAGAATGCAAAAATTGAGTTGTGACAGTTGCGGTCATCATGGTGGGAGGCCCAACAAAAGGTGGGTGCAGAAGCAAACTTTGCTTGTCTGTATAATTGAATGGTGAATAATTGAGAATGAAATGCAGGCACTCGGTTTGGGCCGCTGTCGCTGAATGTGGCCAAACCTCTGTTTCCTTTGGCCGGGCAGGCAATGGTTCAGCATCCCATTGTCGCCTGCAAAAAGGTTTGCGCTCATCTCTTTCTCTCACTTTGTCCTCGATTGTGTAATGCAATGTGATGTTGCAGATCTGAAGCACAGAGCTCTTCTTTTTCGCAGATACCAAATCTGACTCACATTTATCTTATAGGGTTTTATGAGGAGCGCAATGGTCTCTTGTCTTTTCTTGTAATTTAAAGACTAAACAAAATTTTTAAAAGATGGACATTAGAGATGATCCTCTAATTATAACCTTTCCAAACTTTAATTAATAAAAGAACACTTTCCGGTAGCCATCTTCCCGGAGTTTCATAGGGGATGTTTCTAGGAGACGAAAATCTCAAACTCTAGTTTATGGGTTTGAAACCCTAAAAGGGCAGGCTACAGTTCTTAAAACCCTAAGTGGAGTTGCCTGGTTAAAAAACGAAGAATGTGGTTTATGGCAGAAGCGACTTCCAGTCAAGTCGGTCAAATGAGTAAATGGAGGGAATACCCAATATTTGTCTCAGAAGTGGCCGGAGGTTATTTCAGCGAACGCAAATTTACATGTCATAGCAGGTTAGATATAGCCACCATCTTATTTTATTCAATCCGTTCATTTTTTTTCAATATCGAAGGTTTCAGTTGAAGTTTGCTATAACAGATTACCACTTAATGGCCTTAAAATTAGCCCCGTTACATTCTCTGCTTAGTTGCTTAAAGCATTTAGGATAGCAGTGGATGTGAAGAGTTTTATACCATTTGATGTAGAGGCTCATTTTTCCTTGCAGAATCTGCCATATGGGGTGTTTAGGTCCAGTTCTGGGGAAGAGGCCAATTTGAGACTGTGTTTGACCTCAGTGTAATCTATAGAGCTGGGGTCCTAAATGGGCCTCTGTTCAAAGTGGCTTACTGTCTTCTTGAGGTTAGTACAAGCAATGATTGTTTTCTGCATAGAATTGTTTAGTTGGCTTATGTTTGAAGTTGTAGATGACTCTTCAATGATTGTGATAGGGCACTTAAAATGCATCCATGGCAATGGGAAGACCTGCTTGGAGGTCAGAGCGACAATTTACAGAAGCTTTTATCAGGCAAGTTATACTTATATTTCCTAATTTTAACTCAAGTTTTTTCACCCCTTGTCAAGACGTGACTAGTTTTTCCCATATCTCTTTTTCAATCCTCTCTCGGCCTTACTAAAAAGAACCTGCATTATCTATTTTATTTTTAAAAGACAATTTTCTGTAGTCACCATATTTGTTTAGCTGGGTAAAAACTAAAAGACAATCTTTTGTAGTCACCCTATCTTCTTTTTGCGGGGTAAAATTTGAAACTATGTATGTTGGCACTATTTTGTCAACAGTTACTATGTAGAACTACTTTTTTTTTGGACTGATAAAAGGCGCAGAGTCTCATTTTCCCTGTGATGTGTATTGTGTTTTTATTTTGCTCGTTTGTACACAATGTGTTACACTATTGGTAGAGACGAATTTTAATTATTCCACATATTTTCTCAGAAATTTATTTTTTACAAAGCTGTTATATGTATGTCGTAGTCTCAGTTCTTATTGTCAATATTGTTTAATTGTTGTGTATGTGATTGGTTTTACATTTCCTTTCTGTACTGTCATTGTTGTCAATGTATTCATACTTGTTTACAACACTTTAGATCAACTGATTTAGTGTTTACTTTTTTTCCCTGGATTGCTCCTGAAATCTGAATCACTCCAGACCAAGTATCTAAGGAAAATAGGGGCACACTGTATTCCACATGGAAAGCAGATTAAAATAATACTTTCTTGAATCTTTAATCAATAATGATCAAACAATAATCTAATAGTAATGGGACTGAATCTGGATGCTTAATTTTGAACTGGTGAGGCTTAAGGTTCAAAGACAAGCCTCCGCTTATTAGCAGTCTGAGTTCGAAACTTGGATGTTGTAGATGAGCTGCCACAGGGTTTTTCTCCAACTCGTAACTAGTTGGAGCTTTTATGTCAAAACCTCTATTCAGTCGGTGGAATCTTCATAGAAGATCTTAGGAATTGTTATTGATAAGATAGATGAAGGAATAGGATTAGTTATGGAGGATAATTACATGTGTTTGCGTGAGCCTGTGTGTAAATTCCATTATTGTAATCTGAAACATATTTTTAACCATAAAAAAGCTGTACCTGTCTCTGGAGTGAAGTAGTTCTAGATGCTCTAATAATTTAGGGATCCATCTATTTTCGAGCTAAGAAAATGCTACACCAATTTGCCGAACATCAATTAGAATGGGCTGCATATCATACTTGGCCGCAATCTTTGTTAAGCATTGTTTTATGTCATCTCCATAACTAAAAGATGATGTTAATTAGGCGAAAGGCTTTTATAAGTGGACTTGAAACAAGAAATCGTCGTCAGGAAACAAGTTTTATTAGTGTGTAAACATTTTTAATTAGCCGATAGGCTTTAGTGTGAGCATTGGTGCCAAAATGGCCGGAAATGTTGTCTCACGCCGGGTAAAAAATCGTGTCAGAAAAAGTGTCATGTGGTTTAGATGTCCCCCTCCGGATATCATGCGATTGCTATATTTTTTTTTGAAAGGGAAGGGAAGGGAAAACGGTCCAAAGCAAATAACTCAGGCGAGCATATCATATTGCAAGATCTGAGGTGACCTGAACAGCAGCACGAACAGAGAACAAAAGAATCGCCTTCCAATGAATCGATCCAAGGCCATGGAGGAAACTTTTTTTAAAAGGTATTTCCATCACTTCTTTGTTTTTTCTATCACAAAAACTAAAATCTGTTTGCTGCAATTTCATTAAGCACAGAAAAACTCAAACCCCATTACTGTCTTATTAAATGTTCTGCTATATCATAGGAGCTGGAAAAAAGGAAATCTTCTTTTTATTCTTTTTACTTTTGGGAAAGAATAGAACTTTTTCAAGTTGACAATTCATTAATTTTAGAAGACTTGCCTATACTGCTGGCTTCAAATTTTAGATTTGTGGCATCAAAAATTAGCATCAACAAAGAGAACAGAAATAGGCAAAAGATTGGACAGGCATTGGTCTCATTGTAGATTGTCCTGAATATAGTAGAATATGGGATTTTATTGCCGTGGGTTCTGTTAGAATGTTTTTGATCATTTGTGTTACCATGCTTAATGCAAGTTGTTTGCACCAGAATATAGATTTGTGCCAAAAGATTTAAAACTATTGCAAAACCCTAAAATCTATACTTAGAGCAACAGAAAAGATTAATGATAAAAGCTATAAAAACCACCAAAATATAAATGTTACAAAAATATTAAAATGTGGTTGCTCGCATAATTGCATAACTCCAAATGTAGAAATGGTCAGGGCCTGATAAATGAGGGATGTATTTGATTTTATAAGGTTTGGGTAGTTAAACGGATTTTTGGTTCGGTGAACGGTAAAAGGTAGTTAGGGTTATGGTAGGCATTTTTACGGGTTTGTATTATTTTTGTGAAATAGATTTAGGTTAAAGTTTGGACAAAATAATAAATTAAATTTATTTAATTTATTATTTTTCGGGAGGTGTTTTGGTTTATGGATAAATAATAAATAAATTGAATTTATTATTTACGAAGTATGGTATAAAAGGTAAGATTTACTTAATTAATTAAAATTAATTAAATCTTTGGATGAAGGATAACTTAGGTCAATTTTTGATGTCTACATTTTGCCCCTCTTTGAGACAATGTTGCGAAGCAGTATTGTTTCAAAGAAGATTAAAACATAGGTTTTTGGATGCACATTAGGAAACGGAGGGAAGGATGATGGAGTTATGCTGATTAAACTTTGAGCAACCTGATGTTTGATATAGCACCTGACATTATGCACCGAGGTATAAAGACCAAGGTGACGATGTGTCAAATGCAGAAAGGAGGAAAGTCGCAAGCAAGCATATGCCTAATGGCACCATGATATGAAAGACCATGATGACGGTGTGGCAGGTATGTTGCAAGGACCAATAACAGACACAAAACATCAATGAATCAACACATGCAAACAAAACAAACAAAACATGCATACACAATGTTGCCCCTAGACCAAAAAAAAAGAAAAAAAAAGAAAAAAAAAGAAGGACCAAACGACTTAATCATGATAGAAGTAAGATGGGTAGTAAGATCTCAAGCCAAAGCCTAACACGATAAATAGATAAGTGGCATGTTGTGGGAACGATATATCCCTGGATAAGATAAGGTAGATAAAGGATGGTTGGCTTGGGGGATCTACAACTTAGTTACTACAATCAAGATCGAATCACTAGGTGTTTAAATTCCATAATTTAGTCTAAGAGTTTCAAAGTGTTTTTGAGGTATGGCTTGGAATGTGCGAGTGTCAAAAATTGGGTTGTGTTTGTTTGTGTTTTTGCATGAAGTGAAATGATTGGATGGAGGGGAAGAATGAGGATACAGTGCTGGAAAGTGTTATTACGGAATTGCATGAGACTGGAAAGGCAAAAAAACTCAAGAGTCTGTTATGAGGAACTCAAAGGTACCAAGACACATAGACCTACACAGGTGGACAAAAGAATACCAGGATGAGAGCAGGTGAAGGAATGGGAAAGGACTAATGGACAGGCTAGTGATAACGGAACGTAGAATAGATGGCGAGACAATGCAATATGACCAGATGATACTGAGTAGATGCGTATGGCAAGATATGAATGGGAGCGAAAGGGAGGACATATTTTATTATGGATGGGAAATGGATGAAGGCGAGATGGATGATGTGAAAAAGCTACCTAAAGGATGGTGGGGACAGCTTGAATCCTACACATGGCGCCTGCGAACAGGTTTTCACCATGGTACTTATCCAGGGCGCCACCGAAGTGGTTTTCACCATTGGACGAAATGATTTTTCTTTACTATTTTTTTTTTTATAATTTTTTAACTGGGATACTCCGAGTCAGGTATGGAACCGTTTGAGATGGGCTATGTTGATAGGCTCTTCCAAAGGTTGACCTTTCGGGGTGGAAAGTTGGTAAGCTCCTGATCCATAGCTCTTGGTTACGACAAAAGGTCCCAACCAGTTAGGTTCAAACTTCCCTTTCTTTGCACGATCAGCCAGATTCCTTTGATTTTCTAGTAGAACAAGATCTCCAAGCTCAAATTTACGAGGCTTCATTTTCTTGTTGTAACCTTGGCGCAGGCGATTTTGATAAGCTTTCAGATGATTAAGAGCTGTAAGTCCCTTCTCATCCAACAATTCAAGCTCTTGTAATCTTGATATCCGATACTCCTCATCTGAAATCAAGTGTTGTAAGGATCCTCGCAAGGAGGGGAGCTCGATCTCAATGGGTAAAATAGCTTCTGAACCATATACCAAAGAATACGGTGTAGCACCAGTAGGAGTACGGATACTAGTTCGATAAGCCCAAGGAGCAGGATGAAGTTGCAAATGCCAATCACGGCCAGCCTCGTTTACTGTTTTCTTCAAGATTTTCAAAAGAGTCTTATTAGTTGCTTCAGCTTGGCCATTACTTTGCGGATAATAGGGGGTAGAAAAGTGATGTTGGATTTTGAATTTATTGCAAAGCTCTTTGACATCTTGATTCTTAAATGGGCGACCATTATCTGTGACTATGGCTTGAGGAATACCATAGCGGCAAATGATATAATGGAAAATGAACTTAGATATTTGCTTTCCCGTAATGTAAGTAAGAGGAATTGCTTCAACCCATTTAGTGAAGTACTCGGTAGCAGTGATAATAAATTTATGACCATCTGAGGAAGATGGATGTATTTTTCCAATGAGATCGAGCCCCCATTGTGAAAATGGCCATGGAGTAGTGATAGTTTGTAATTCTTGTGCTGGTGCATGAATTAGATCACTATGTTGCTGACAAGGTACACATTTCTTAACAAAATCATGCGCATCCTGCTCCATAGTAGGCCAGTAGTATCCTGTGCGAAGCATTTTCTTGACTAAGGATGAACCTCCAGAATGAGCACCACAGATGCCTTCGTGCATCTCATGCAAAGCAGTGTGGGCTTCTTCCGGGTTAAGACATTTAAGCAAAACACCATCTAGTGACCTTTTATAAAGCGTATCACTGAGGAGGACATATTGGGAAGAACGACGAATGAAGGAGTGATGTTGGGATTTGGAAAGATTTGGTGGAATGATTTGGCTATGAAGGTAATGGTAGATCTCATTGAACCAAGTGGAGTTAGGACCAACAATATCACATACCAACTCTGATTCTGGGATATCAAAAGCTGGTACAAACAACTTTTCTATTAGGAATTCAATTTTGTGATCATTCCCGGGTATCTCTATCATTGAACCAATTGTGGCCATAGCATCAGCAGCTTTATTGTGAAGCCTTGAAATCTGTTCAAATGTGATCTTGTTGAAATATGTTTTAAATGTATCCACTAGTTTCTTGTATGGCTTTAACTTTTCATCCTTTGTCTGATATTCGTTGTTTACTTGCTTGATCACTAGTTGAGAATCCCCATGAACTTGTAAGTTTTTGATATTCCAGGTTATAGCCAATTTCAATCCTTTGATTAGTGCTTCATATTCGGCGATGTTGTTTGTACATGGAAATTGAATGTGAAATGATTTTGGTATATAATCACCTTGAGGTGTAACAAAGAGTATTCCAACTCCGGAGCCACGTTGAGTATGAGAACCATCAAATTATAATTGCCAAGAGGGAATAGTTTCTATGTTCAAGATTGATTCATCAGGAAATTCGGTTACCATTGGATGATCTGATTCTATCGGTGCTTCAGCCAATTGATCTGCTATTATTTGTCCTTTTATAGCTTTTCTATCAACATACTCAATGTCAAATTCACTAAGCATCATCACCCATTTTGCCATACGTCAAGTCAGGGCTGCTCTAGATAGTAGATATTTGAGAGGATCAATCTTTGATATAAGCTTAGTTTGATGACTCAACATGTAGTGCCTAAGCTTTTGTGATGCAAAGACAACTGCGAGACATGCCTTTTCAATAGGTGAATAATTTACTTCATAGCCCACCAAAGTTCTACTGATATAATAGATTGCTCGTTCTTTACCACTATCATCATTTTGTGCTAACAAAGCCCCTAATGCTGCTGATGTTGTTGAAATGTATAAAATAAGGGGTTTTCCATGAATAGGTGGTGCTAACACAGGAGGAGATCCCAAGTATTCTTTAAGTTTATCAAATGCTTCTTGGCAATTTTGATCCCAAATAAATTGTGTGTTTTTTTTCAACAAGTGAGTAAATGGTTGACACTTGTCAGCAAGCAAAGCAATAAACCTCCGTATGGATTGTAATTTTCCTTGCAAAGATCTGAGTTGTTTTAGATTTTGAGGAGGAGGCATTTCCATTATAGCTTTGACTTTTGCTGGATCAATTTCAATTCCTCTTCTGGAGACAATATAACCTAAGAGTTTTCCAGATGTTACTCCAAATACACACTTCTTAGGATTTAGTCTGACATTGTACTTTTCAAGACGATCAAAAATGTCTTCCAAAACATATAGGTGCCCCTCTCTGGTTTTTGATTTGGCAAGTATGTCATATACATAATCTTCCATTTGTTTATGAAGCATATCATGAAAGATAACAGTCATTGCTCTTTGATATGTGGCTCCGGCATTTTTTAGACCAAAAGGCATGACAAGCCAACAATATGTTCCCCAGACACAAATGAAAGAAGTTTTATGTTGATCTTCTTCAGCTATTCTAATTTGGTTATAACCAGAAAATCCATCCATCAATGATAACATCTCATGTCCTGCTGTCGGATCCACTATGATATCAATGTTTGGTAACGGAAAATCATCTTTTGGACAAGCTTTGTTGAGATCTCTGAAATCATTACAAACTCTAATAGTTCCATTTGGCTTGGCTACAGGTACAATGTTTGAGATCCACTCTGGATAATCTATCGGTTTGATGAAACCAACTGCTGAGAGCTTTTCTAACTCTGCTTTAACCATTAGGGCAATTTTGGGATGCATCTTTCTCAATTTTTGTTTGACTGGTTTTGTTCCAGGACGGACTGTCAAATGATGCACTATGAGTGATGGATCTAATCCTGGCATATGTGCATAGGACCAAGCAAAATTGATTTCTCATTTTTTGAAGAAAGAATTGAAGTCTCGAGTTTCAAATTTTGATAATGACTTTGCTGCATATGTGATCTTGGGTTCTTCTGTAGTTCCAAGATTCATCTCTTGTGTCTGTTCTATGAGAATAGTGGACTTTTCTCGGTGTGCCCCCACTTTGGGAAGGTTAAATTCCTCATCCTTTGGCGCCTCAGAAAGGTTTTCACCAGTGGATACGTCTTTTATTTTTATTTTTGCATCGTCTGAAAGTGCCACAAAGTGGTTTTCACTAGGGTACGTTATTTTTACGTTTTCATTTTTTTGACTAAGGCATTTAACAGATTCCCCAAAGTAGGCATCGGAGTGTAGTTCAATAGAGTAACCAATCTTGTGATCTCCGATAGGTAGATGAGTACGAAGCCCCAGAAATTCACCAATAGCCTCATCATTTTCAAAGACATCAAGAACAGGAGGTCCGTGTTGGTCCCAGTCAATGAGATCTGGATAAACAAGGGATAATGAATGAGAGGAAGTGGACGGGGTGGATGAGGAGGATGGTTGATCAAAGGAATAGGTGATGGTATAGATGGAATTATCCTCGAAGACATCGGCGGTCGCTTCAAAAGGATCTATGAAAGTGTCTCGATTAAAGGACTCAACTGCGGGAAAAGCTTTCACCACTTTGTCTAAGATAAACTCAACATCGGGTGACTCACGCTTGGTGGATCCAAACCCTAGCCCAGCATGCTTAGGTCGTCGATGAAATTCTAAAGGCTCTAAGATTCCTTGTTGCTGTTGCCCAAGCCGACCGTCTGTATAGCCCAACTTTTTAATGATAGGATAACCTCTGTGATATATACTCAATGGTAATTGTCTCTGTTCATCTTCATCGCTATAGAGCCATTTGGAGATGTCATCTTCAATGGTTTCTTGACTTAGTTGCCCCCAATATTTGAAGTCTTTCAACTTTGGATGAGCAATCAAGACATGATTAATCGGACGAGGTCGCCCATAGCTCTTAGGTGAAAGAGGAAGTTCATTGATATGAAACAGTGTGTACTCCCCCATGCTTGTAGCACTGATCTTAGCCTTGATCTCCGATCGGGAAGTGGATGGTGTGGATGAGGAAGATCGGGTGAGGGTGGATGGGTCAATGTATTTGGATGATGGTTGGGTAACCTCATTAGTTGGGCAATAATTTTGATGTCGATAGGGACCCTCCAGTCGTCTACAGTATTGAAATGGGCGAGGGTCTGCTTGTATGGTAATCTCACGATCATTAAATGGGAATTTTATGCATTGGTGGTACGTGGAAGGGACGGTTCTCATGGCATGAATCCAAGGACGCCCTAGGAGAATGTTATAGGGGAGATCAAGATCTAAGACCTGACATGTAGTTTCCATTGTAATAGGGCCAACCTTGATTGGGAGTTTAATTGTGCCTGCCGATTTTCTTTCTCCGTCATCATAAGCTTTGATCGTAATTTGATATTTCTCATCAATGTTCTCATCGGAGTATCCCAGTTGTTTTATTAATTTGAGGGTACATAAATTCAAAGCTGATCCACCATCTATTAGGACTCGTTTCACGAAATGTTGTTTGACAATAACTTCTAGATGAAGGGCTTCGTTATGGAAATGATCTGGAGAGGAGTTTTCTGGCTCTGTGAAAATGAGGCTAGGAGTGGATGTAAGAGCCCCCACCATAGCTTGGAATTGATCTACGTCAATATCACCTGGTACTCGAGATTCTATAAGGGCTTTATCCAAGATTTGTTTGTGTTGGGGGGATATTCTTAAAAGCTCTAGGATTGAGATCTGGGCAGGTGTCTTTTTCAATTGATCCAGAATATTATATTTAGGTACATTATGGGATAACACATGAGGTCTCATGGGGTTATGGGAGGAAATAGGAGGAGGATTTCCCTGAACAGTGATACGACCTCTTCGTGTAGTGACATCACACTTGGGAGTTCGACCTCTAACAGTTATAACATTGACATGAGGATATGAAACTTCAATACGGCCAACTACGCTGTGGTTACTATAGTCATAATGAACTTCATTGTGTGATGTGTTATCAACATTATTGGCTCTATTATTTTTTTGTCCATGTGGAGGAAATGGTTCTTGGTAGGCTTTGAGTTTCTCATTGGGAGACTTATGAGGTATTTGATCTATGTGTATCTCTCCTTGATCAATTAGATCTTGGACATAATGCTTCAGTCTTATGCATGAATTAGTGGCATGCCCATTGACACGGTGGTATTCACAATATTGATCTTCTCGGAACCAACGGGGTTTTGGTCTACTGTCATCATAAGGTTTACTAGTGTCAGGAAGTTCAATCATGTTTGCTTGTTTAAGTTTCCGAAATATGGATTCAAGAGGTTCTGTTAAATCTGAAAATGTGCGTGGTGGTCGCAAACCTGGAAGGGTAAATTTCTTTTGTATATGTGGTGGACGATCCCGAGGTGTATTGTGAGTTGATGAAGAGTTGAGGACAAATGGTTTGTTTTGCACATGTTGAACATGTTTTGTATCAGTGATTCCATCATTCACAATATTCTTGTTTCGATTCCAATATCGGGATTTATCATGGTTTTGGTTATTGGAATCACGATTGTAATTGTCTTTGTAAATTTTGATGAGACCTTTGTTGATAAGAGCCGTTTCAATCATCTTGCCTTTTGTCATGATTTGTTCAAATGAATCAGAGCATTGCACTTGTAAGTGAAAGGCCAGTTCTTGATTAAGATTTTGCACAAAAATTGGAACTAGTTGTTTCTCAGGAATATGACAAGGGAGTTGACTGACAATATGCCTCCATCGTTGTAGAAAAGAAGTAAGGGTTTCCCCTCCTTTTTGTTTGGTGTTATAAAGGTCTTGCATGGAGGTGTCTTGTTCAATGTTGTAGGCAAAATTTTTGACAAATTCTTCTGCTAGTTGTTCAAAAGATGTAATGTTTCCTGGGAGACGTGAGAACCATTTAAGGGCTGAGCCAGCCAAACTTTTAGGAAAAAGTCTCATTAAGTATGTAGGTTCATGTCGAAATTCCATGCATGCGATACAGAATTCACGAATATGATCGCGAGGGTCACCTTTTCCTTTGTATTTGTCAAATTTTGGTATTTCAATGTTGGTAGGAAAAGGTACCATAATTAGAGATTTGTCAAATGGATCTAGGTATAGTTCTGCAAATGAGTATTTCTTTTGTCGAGCACCAATCCGATTATCGATGATTCGTTCGATTTCGTCTTGAATGGGTGGAGTGGTGATTGATTGATTGCGTAATTGAGTTTGGGGTGATGTTTGAGGGTGATGTTGTGACGATGATTGGGATTGTTGGGCTGATTGGAGTAGCGATTGGGCAAATTGTTGTGATTGAGCGAGTTGTTGTAGTTGAAGGATTTGGGGATCAACGGGTTTTGAGGATGAGACATAGGTAGGGTTATAATTTCATGAAATTGAGGGTATGGAAGTGGATACCGGTTTTGGTTGAGCGTTGATGTGACGGATGTGGATAGAAGAAGTTTGAGGTATGGAAACATGAGTTGCATTGGGAATTATTTGAGATGAGGGAATGTTGGAGGTTTTCGGTATGGAAGATATAGGGACAGATTGTGAGATCCCTACTGATGAAATGGAAGAGGTTGTGAGAGATGATCCTAATGAAGGAAATGATGAAGATGACTGAATGGGTTGAATTACGGGGATAGATTGTGAGATTCCTAATGGTGGAATCGATGGGGGTGTAAGTGATGACTGAATAGGTTGAAGCACGGGAGGATAATAGTCTGGAGGTATCCCCAATGTGTAAGTATGTGATGAGATAGACATAGGTGTTGAAAATGATTGATGGGAAGAGAGAGATGGGATTGTAGAAATAGAAGTATCTTGTGGTCCCAAGGTAAAATTTTGTGGTGGTGTGATAGATGAGGTGGATTGGAACACATTTGACATAGGTGTTGAAAAAGATTGGTGGAGAGAGGAAGTAGCCTGAGCTTTGGCTTTAGCTTTTTCTGCTTTTCTTCGTGCTTTTTCTCTCTCATAAATATCATTAGGGACTCTAGCTCCAAAATCATAAAGGTATTGCATAAAATAATCAGGATCATGATCCATGGTGAGATGAACAAGTTGCAATGTTTCAGGATCTTGTTGAATTTGAAGTGCAATTGGATTCGTTTCAGTATAGTCATTTGTGGGTTTAGGAGTTTTGGGAGTAACTGGTTGGTCGGATATGTCATCTCGAACATCTACATAAGTTGAAAGGTCTCCAAGTGGATCATTATGAAAATGTGATGATGATCCAGTATCTTGTTGGGAAGGATTGATTTGCTCATGGATGGGCTCTTCTTCGAGGAATCTTAAGGATTGAGGTTGCCAGTTTTGAGGAGTGAAATCCATATTGTTTTTCTTGGCTTGGGCACTGGTAGTAACCATGAAAATAGAGGACAATTGAAATGTTAAAAAGCTCTCAGATGGATATATATGGATGATATGAAAGACTCCAAAAGTGGGGATAAATGATATGGATCAAGATGTAGATATGAATTGTTTGATAGAGTCAAAATGGTGACTCAAAGAGACTGGATGGACCTTAGGATTGGATACGGATAAGGGGGCTCCTTTAAAACACTCAGGGTGATGATATGCCTAAGGAAGAAAGGAGATCAAAATGCCACCTCTACTCAAAAGAAGTCAGGGCTTCTTGAGTAGAAAAGATAAGATGACAAAGATACACTAACTTAAGAATGGTCAGGGCCTCTTAAGCAAATGGATCGTTATGGGATTGATTAGGAAAAGGTCTATCTCTTAATTGGATGTTGATATATGATCAATAGGACAATGGGGGTCTACTATGGAAAAGAGATTTTGGGAATGGATATGGATGAATGATCAATCGAAAGAGCTTCTTGTGATTTAAAGTGACAAGATTTCACTTGAGATGTGCCACGAGGATAAAAGATTCTCAATTTTGAAAGTCAAGCTGATGATGTAGGAAACAAATTATAATGGTGATGATGATTAGGTATACACACACAACAATCATATAAGACACACAACTTGATTGGTTGTTCTTTATGACACCTTGATGTTTTGCAAACACTTGTAAACATGCACGATCCTAGGCTAGGAAAGGACAATACTTGTTGAGTTCCCACTTGGTTTTACCCAGCCGCGCCTACTTATGGTGTATAGCTCCAGGAACTTGGGGCACGGGCTCCCCCTTACAGTGCACTCACTTCTCAGGCACACCAAGTTCCAGGTCCTAGGACGCGCAGATCCTGAGGTACCTTACTATCTCTGCCATAAGCCGCGAAAATATGGGACGGCTATCAGAGTTTCCTCTTGCATCAACAAGTAGAGGGTTTTTGGCCACTACACAAAAGGGTTCTAGTGAATATCCGGGGGACCGGCACCTTACGAGCGTCCAGCAAGCCACTAAAGGCTTTGACTAACCCTACTAGGAGTTTTAATATACACAAGGTACACCTCCTTTCGAGCTAGCACTGTACGGTAAGCGCTAATACCGGTTAGACTTGGCTTTCGCCTTATCCTCAATTTATATAGCGGGCCGGACGAAAGTCCCGCTTGGGGTCGCAAATGAGTTCTCCTTGCGGATGTGTCTCAAGAGCAGGCCCACTCTAAGGATAACAAAAGCAAGGAAACACGTTGTTTTTGATCTCCCAGATCGCATGAAACGCAAGGAGAGAGCATACACAACGTCTTTGCCTCACACTTGCATGGGGTTCATTTTAATTCCAAATCCAAATGTGTGGGTGGTTATACAAAATGTCAAAGGAATGCTTTTGATTCTCAAGATCGCCGAATGGCGCAAGAGAAGAGCATACGCATTCAATGACAAAATTGCAATCCACAAGACATCGCAAACACTTGTTAATTTTAACCCTTGCTTATGATGTGATCTAATCTATAAAATGAAGACACAATATTTCAAGATTAGATTCTTTGACAATCGGTCCTGCAAAAAAAAAAACTAATTAGTATTTTGAAAATTTTGTCTTTGACAGGCGTAAAGCTGCAATGAAAATGTTAGGACAAGACAAATAAACCTGCAAAAACTCACACAAAAACGTCAAATGCATCGCAAAATAAAAATGTTTGATGATTTGAAACAAAAGGCTAAATGTAAATGGTTATACCTGCAAATCTGAGAGGTTTCTAAATGAAATGATAGCACAGCTGTGTAGAGCTTAGAAGTATCTTTCCAACGCCTGCAAAAACGCGAAAATCCAATGAAAAACAAAAAAGTTAGGCCTGTTTGAATGAAACAGCCTCCAAGGGCTAGAAATTGGCACTCTGGTAGTTAATTGACTATTGATGGTTTTAGAAAAAATCTGGTCATATGCAAATGGTTCTGTAGGCAGTTATGCATGACAGAAAATGTTATACTTGGCAATTTATGTAGCTTCTAACGGCTAAGGTCACAGTTTAATGATTTAGAAATCACGTCTTTCTATTCAATTTCTTTAACATTGACCTAATCATTTCAATAAATCCAAATGTTTCCGAGAGTTAACACTTTGTCCTGTTGATGATGTTTTCTTGACAACAACAACATTAGAATAAAACACCAAGTGCTCTATCCTCTCTTGAACAAAGCGTCTCGAATGCTAAACTATGTGATCAAACAAGAACGCTCCAAGGTTCCTTGTACGTAATTTGCAACGGATAGCCTCGGTGGTGTGATGTGATTTGCTGGTAATCACAAAGGGACTTACGCTGAATATGCTCCTTACTCCATTCAAACATGTACTCTTTCATTATGAAATGGAACTTCTTCTAATCAACTACGAAAAGAAAAGGCAAAAGGCAAGGGTTAAGAAGGCTAATCTAAAGACAATGACATGATGAACGATGCTATGATAGACAAATTCCCTTAGAAAACCAAATTTCACTTCGCCATGACGAGCAACAACTACATGAAATAGGTGCAATCTCCAAGGGATAAACCAAGGATTTTCATATCGTTGACACACTCCAAAGTACCCACAGCTGGCGCAACTCGAAGGAGCATCAACAATCGAACTATTTGCAAGATGTGGTTCAGGGTAACTTTACATGATGACTTACCATCGACAAGCCATCAAAAGTATGAACCAACGGGAATTTATCAAATATCATTGCATATATCCATTACATCAATGAGCTCTATCTACTTTATCATCTAAACTACTTGGAAACACATCTCTGTCATATTCAAGAACTTGAAACCTTGCTAACATTTCAAAGCCACAAGATCACCATGCAAAACAACAACAATGAGCTTGTATTACTTTTGAAGTGTGTCATTACAACAATCTCATGTCTCTCTTCATGACTTTGAAGAGCTCCCTCTCTACTCTACTTGCTATTCTACTCTCCTACAGCAACTCTACTCCTAATCTCCTCTCTATGTATTGTCCCCCTTTTACAAATGAGAGAAGTGAGCCTTATATAGAACTCAAGAATTACAATGAATGGCTCAGATTGATTTAGCAATCAATGGCCGAGATTGAGACAACAAGGCAGTTTGTTACAAAATTTGCTATTTTTAGAACATGAAAGAGGCAATGAAGGCACGTTTTCCAATGTGATAAGCATCTTTGGAGTGGGCACTCTTGAATAAATGACATGGCAGAATTTGATTGCCCTGATGATGTGTACGTGCCACCTCAGCATCTTCAAACGAACTAGTGTGATTCACTTCATGTTCACTTCACTTAGAATATTTTCTTCTTCTTGTCTTGATGTAACTCATGGATCGCTTTTATGATCATGCTCATCTCTCATCTTGTGATGTTGTTGTGCTTGTGCAAGATCATGCCTCTGGACAGTTGCATGGGCTCATGGAGTAGACTAGTGCCTGATGAGAGTTCTTCTTGTAGTAGACTTGCATATGATGGGTGTACATGAAGTAGACAACTCTGGATGATGACTCCTCATGCATGGCGTTGATGTCTACGAAGTCTTCAAAGTAAGATGAACTTGATGTTGGAGCTCTCCTCCATGTGGTGATGATGAACTTGAGCAATCTTCCTGCGCCTTCCAAACTTCTCATGTATGAGCTTTTGCCATTCACCTCTTTGGATCCTCCATCACCTACAAGAAGAAACACATCAAATTAAGACTTGATATGGAGGATTTTCAATAACAAATTGCATTCATGTTATGCATGTGGGATTTCAAAACATATCCTTTCGCATGAAATCCATGCCTAAGTGCCTAGGCGGGTTTAGAGGGGCATTATGGATTATTTGATGTGAATTCCATGTCAAGGTGTGAAATTCGCCCGGGCTGGGCGGGTTTAGGGGTGTCATCCGGAGAGTGTCTTGTGAATGACATGACATTGTCCAGGCAAAGTGCTCAAGACCGCCTAGCATGGGTGGGATTGGAAGAGGTGTAAGGAATTTTCATCACTTAAGCATTTTTAGCTTGGTTTTGACAACTTAAGAGTTCTTTACTTGTTTCATTGAGAGTTTATCCTCCTTTGAATGCTATGTAATTCTTGAAGCATGGGCGGATTTAGAGTGAGTGCATGGAGTGAATGGTGTGGAAGACATGCATGATGGTGGGAGTCACTTGACAAGGCGGGTTTGGAGGGTGTGTATGGAGAGTATGTTGTGGAAGAGGCGACATCATCCAGATGAAGGGCTCAAGGCCGCCCAGCATGGGCGGGATTGGGAGGCTAGTAAGGATTTTCACCTCATTTGAGATTCATTCCCTTCATTTGATAAGGCTTTTCTATCAACTCCAACACTTAGTGAAATCTTGAGATGCTCATGAAGTTGAAAGACACAACTTGGATGTTGGGTGATGATGTCCACTTGTCATGGTGAAAACCGCCTAGGAAGGGCGGGATTAGAGGTGACCTTTGGACTTTACCTTAAAATACCTTCCAACTTATGAACTTTCATCAAATCTTCATAGGTCTTCTACTTGAGCGGGTTTAAGGTTGATGTCTGGAGAGTGTGTTGTGCAAGAGGTGAAGTTGTCCAAGCATAGAGGTCAAGGCCGCCTAGCATGGGCGGGTTTGGAGGGTATGTGTGGACAATTTCATGTGGAAGGTGACATTGTCCATGTGAAGGGTCTAAGACCGCCCAACAAGGGCGGGATTGAAGGGTAGGCTTGGATTTTTGCTGACTTGGTGATTTTTGCTTAGTTTTGATAGTCTAAAACCTTTTACACTTGTTTCATTGATAACTTGACCTCTTTGAATGCAATGGAAAGCCATGAGAGGATGGGCGGATTTCAAGGGTCTAGGCGGAGTATTTCATGTGAAGGAGATGACTCTGTCCAAGTGAAGGTCCTAAAGCCGCCTAGGAAGGGCGGGTTTCAAGGGTAGGCTTGGATTCTTCAACTCTAACCTTCATTTGATGCTTGTTTCCTCCTCATGATTTCTCCTTGTTCTTATCTCCTTGTAAGGTTTCATTTCTATACATTCTTAGGCGAGGTTAGAAGGCAGATCTGAAATGTTTGATGGACTTATCCTTATGTCATGGTGGAGTCCGCCTGAGCTAAGGAGCCTCGAAAATGTTGTATGGAGTATATGATGTGAAAGAGGTGAATGAAAGTGAGAGTTTCTTAACAAGATAGTCTTGAGAGTGTGTATGGATTGCTTCGCTTAGCTCATTCATCTCCTCATGATGTTATCCACCCATCATGATGAAAACCGCCTAGGAAGGGCGGGTTTGGATAAGTGGTAAGGATTTTACTATGTGCACACATCTTTACCTTAACCTTGACACTCCTCTTCCACCTCCATGACTTAGTGACTTTCAAACTTCCTTCCTCTTAGAATGACCTTAATTATCTCATCTACTGAGTGTGATCTTGCTCATCCATCAAACAAACTTGCAACTTATGTCATTCTTCACCCTGAGCGGTTTTGAGAGTGTTGTGTGGAGAGTTTCATGTGGGAGGAGACAGAGTCCATCATTCCCTCATGAGGCCGCCCAGGTAGGGCGGGTTGAGAGGTGATGCATGGATTCTTCTTTGAAATGCACTTGATTCTATCTAACTTGCAAACTTCCACTGGAATTTCATCATATCCTAGTGTCTTGTGCAAGAAAACCTTGAAAACTTGACCACTTTCCTTCTTGGGCGGATTTAGAGGGTATGTGTGGAGGATTTCATGTGACAGGCAACATTGTCCAAGACCCCCTCCTGAGGCCGCCCAGGTAGGGCGGGTTTGGACATGACCCTTGGATTTTCATCTTAAAACTCAATCATTCTAAAACCTTGAAGTTTCCATCAATCTTTATCACCTTCTGATGTTTTGTGTTGAAACACTTTGAATTTTGCATAATCTCTCCTAGGGCGGGATTGGAGGCAGTGTTTGGAAAAATTGATGAGGTGATGAAGACATTGTCCATGTCTACATGCCAAAGCCGCTCAAGTAAGGCGGGTTGGAGAGTGACACCTGGAAAATTGCTTATTATCCACTTGACTTCACTCAAACTCAAAAAAATCTTACTTACAAATCACCATACCTCAATGTTTTGCACAAGAAAACCTCAACACTTAACCATTTTTCCTCTAGGGCGGTTTTGGGAGCAGTGTGTGGAGAGATTGATGTGGCAGGAGTCATTGTCCATCACTCCCTTGTGAGGCCGCCCAGGTAGGGCGGGTTGGGAAGTAATGTATGGAATTCACCTTCAAAAGCTCTTAAAAACTTGCAACCTCTCTCCTAGGGCGGATTTGGAGACTTAGTCTGGAGAAAGTGCGTGATCACAACCTTGAATCCAAGACCCCATGCCAAGGCCGCCCAGGTAGGGCGGGTTTAGAAGGTGTGCTTGGAATGCAAGTGTCGTCGCCATATCGAAAATGTCCTGAATGGAAGTATATTGAAAATATGTTTAAGTATAAGTCAGATATTGAATTTCTTATACTTTAAATATTTATCAATATACTTCCAGGATGTTTGAGATGGGTCTAGGATCCATAGGACTTAGCATGCAGATTCTAGATTTCTGAGGATCCACCAGATTTCAGACTTAGTCATTTTTTCAGGATTTTTAGGATATCAGACTTAGTCATTTTCAGGGTCTCAGTGACATGCATCAGGATAAAGGCATATAGACCTTTAGCAAGAAACTGTTGAGACTTGGATACACAACACTATCAAAATCCTACAAGCTCAGAGGAAAACTAAACCTAAAGCAAAACAAGGACAGAAAGCAAGAAAAAAAAAGGGGGTCCCCATTTGCAATGGGGCGATGTGTGATTACATCACAACATGTCCCCAAGCACCATTTAGCATCACAAAGTAGAGATTTTAAGCTTGTTGTGGGTGAAGCTAGTCGGAATGTTGAAAAGGAAGGCGAATCAAATTTCCACACTCAACCCTGGGTGAAAGATGGTATTCATTCATTACCTCAACCGCAAGCCAACATCAAGGAATGAAGCTCCAAGAAATACTTGAAAGGTTTATGGGAAGAGCATATAAAAGAACAAACTCTGAATATTTGTTTACAATGTGAGACAAATTGCCACGAATTTAGAAAATGTGCCAGCGTGAATTTCTGATCTGCATCCACATGAATATGTTGGTAACAAACAACAAATTTAGAATATTCTCTGGCATGAATTCGTTTGTTTTTGTATTTCGTAGGAAGTTCAAGGAACCCGCTGATAAAAGTAGCTAATTTTATCAGCTTGAATTTTTGTTTTTACGGTGTAAAATGCTGGCACACGAAAACCGACAACGTGAATATTGGAATTTACGATGTGAGACAAGTTTCTAAAACACTAAAATGCTTATATATAATAGCTTTTGTTTACAGAATCGCGTGCCACAATAAACTACATAATGATAGGTGAAAGTTAACAGTTGATACTAATGCATAAACAAGCCGTTAGCAAGTAGCAATTCTGGTTAAGTTTTAGTGATTTATGGCATGGTAAATAGGTAGCAATCTAAAACCACCTTATGCACAAAAAAGTGGAGCACAAAATCATTGTATGAAACTCATGGCTACGTTCACAAGGATCCAAACCCAACACTCAACGGTTGAATGCCTTGAAGCAAATGGACTAACACCGAATAAAAACCGATAGCATAAAGATCAAAATTTAGTCCTGGTAATAAAGATTGCACCTAATCCCCAACGGTTAGTTCTAACCAATACAAAACTGCATTCGCAGATAAAACTTTAACAGTTAATGCGGATGAGAAATGATTATTGTATAACAAATCAATATTAACATTCATCTGATTAAAACGGTTAGGATCAAGAAACTAATAGTTAATAACTGGTGTTTGATCTTGATCTTGCAAACGAACAATCTGCTTCCTGTAGCTAAATCTCTTAAGAAATGTACCAAAACCTGCAAGCTTTCAAACCATAACACTTGCAAACCAATGATCAGAGGAGGTTCACGTCAGGTTCACCATTGTTTGCACCAGAATATAGATTTGTGCCAAAAGATTTAAAACTATTGCAAAACCCTAAAATCTATACTCAGAGCAACAGAAAAGATTAATGATAAAAGCTATAAAAACCACCAAAATATAAATGTTACCAAAATATTAAAATGTGGTTGCTCGCATAATTGCATAACTCCAAATGTAGAAATGGTCAAGGCCTGATAAATGAGGGATGTATTTGATTTTATAAGGTTTGGGTAGTAGTTTGGGTAGTTAAACGGATTTATGGTTCGGTGAACGGTAAAAGGTAGTTAGGGTTATGGTAGACATTTTTACGGGTTTGTATTATTTTTGTGAAATAGATTTAGGTTAAAGTTTGGACAAAATAATAAATTAAATTTATTTAATTTATTATTTTTCGGGAGGTGTTTTGGTTTATGGATAAATAATAAATAAATTGAATTTATTATTTACGAAGTATGGTATAAAAGGTAAGATTTACTTAATTAATTAAAATTAATTAAATCTTTGGATGAAGGATAACTTAGGTCAATTTTTGATGTCTACACAAGTGTCTATTTCTTTGAGATTATTCTGTGTTTGTAGTTAAGTGGCTTTATTAGCTACAGGTTCATACAATGGAGTTTCAATTGAGTGGTTGCTTTATATGATTTCTCTTAATGATTCCCTTTTGTCTTATAGTAGACTATCTGCAAGCACAGAAGAATAAGAGATCTTTTGCCATGGGTTGTTTAGGATCTTCTAGGTCACAATTGTGTTACTACGCTTAATGCAGCTATTTATTTCCTTAAGGTTAATCTGTGTTCGTAGTTAAGTGGAGTTATTGGTTATACATATTAATACAATGTGAATGGAGTTTGAGTTAAGTGGGGGTTCTTATATATGATTGGTGTTAATGGTGTTAATGAACCACTTTGGTCTTATCATTATGTTTAACTTTTGCACTAGGAATTTGCAATATGACATATATTAGTAGGTTATGTGCCCTATAGGTGACAGTGGTTGCTAAAAATCATTATGTTCCTTGTTACAGAAGATTTTGTTTTTAATATTGAGATGATGAGGCTCAGGGCACAAAGGAAACCCACACTTATTAGAATTTCTGAGCTCAAAGCTTGGCTGCAGAGAAATTCTTTAGTGGGCTATTTGTACTGGTCTCTGAAGGCAAGCAATCCATGTTACCTGGGAATTGCACCTAATTACTAGAGAAATCAACCCACTATTCTTGACAGTAAAATGTCAAACAGGGTTTGTCCTACAGTGATGAGATATTGGCTGGAAGCTTACATTATTACAGTGCCTTCTAAAAGTATTTTAGAGAGCATTTATTTATCTCAAGTAGCTATACAATAATGTTGATTGGAGAGGCACTTAAGTTTCCTGTCTGAGTTTGAAACTATAGTAGTTAAGTCAATGCAACTCTTATGTATGAGACGGACCCAGATTATTCAATACAGATACACCATATGACTTGGGGTGGGTAAGAAAAGTCTGGCTAAAATTCAGCAACAATGGACTTGACCACTCGAAATGAGATTGGCTAGATGTCGGTCGTAAGCTCACATTATTATGGTGCTTTTTAAAAGTATAGAGGGCACATATATTTCTCAAGTAATTATACAATAATGTGGATTGGATAAGCACTTGTGTTTTCAATCTCAGCATGAAATCACTGTAGAAGTCAATACAATTTTGTCTGTACTAGAGAGGTCTGGACTCCACAAGATGGGTGCACCAAAATGACTTAGTCTAGGCAATTGTTTTCCCAAGAATGTAGCAATATACATGGCCACTCCAAAATGGGGTAGTTGACCTGCAAATGAGGGCTCTATTTCTCTATTTTTTATTAATCAAAGTCTCATGCTCAGACTTGGAGAGTCTTTACAATTTGATCCATTTTGCACATTAGGGTTGCTTGCTTCTCAGACTTATGTATTTTGCGACTCACTTGGGGAGTTACACAACTATGATCCCTTCTACTGGGGAAATCAATACTTTCTTATGATTCGATGATGCAGGTTTCATTGATTGCATATTTTGTTTCCTATGTTAGAATTGAGGTCTTATTATTATTTACTAATTTAGTGATATTTGGTAACTATTTCCTACTAGCTTAATGCCATGGAGCCATTATGTAATCTGACATCAGAGGTCCTACTCTAGTAGTAAGTTGTAAATGTTTATATTTGAAAATATAGCCCACATTCTCTAGAGGAGCTATACTAATTCTTTCACAATTTGCCAAAGGTAAATGCAATGTTTCCTTCTTATCTGCTAAAAATAATAGAACTATACAGAGTTGATCTTGCATGTAATTTTACTTCATTCGAGATTGTGGTGGTTGTGGCACTGATTATGTTGTATTTGTTGGAACAGAAAAAAGTGACTGGAAATGAGTTAAATGATCTCCTGAAATCTGATAGAACAACTCTTCTAGTGGTGGATTTCTATGCAACATGGTGTGGTCCCTGTGCTTTGCTTGCACAACAGTTGGAACTGGTATACAACATTGCTTTTGTAGAATCAATTGATACAAGAAAGTTTGAAGTTGAAATTACAAAGCCTGTAATAAAATGTTTCGAGTAATGCAACAGTTGTTATCATCTTGCAGATTTGATCTTATGCAGCACAAAAACGATGCCTTGAACATCAGATTGAGCAGCAATATTGAGAACCTTGGTTATTTTAATTTCTGTTAATTTGAGCTCCATGCATTTCCAAATGTTTAAAAACCAAGTATCCATTCTAACCAATTGGTGCAAAAGGCAGGAACTTGACGCTATGCGTCTCTTGTTTAATAAAGTGTATTAAAAAATTCTCCCTTTTACAATATCATTTATTTCCCCTTGGCATTAACTTCATGTAATGAGGGAAATAATTATTTTAACCAAATGTCCCGCTTTATGCCCTTTAATATATTAAAAGTGCATTAGTGAATTTAATGCAATGACTTTAATTAATTCACAAATGAATTAATTTAAATCGTTATTACTTTTAATTAAATTAATTAATTCAAAATAATTAATATAATTTAATGTTGGGATTCTTCATAGTGAAATTTCTTGTTGGTAAATTCTTTGCGGGTGTAGGAAAAAATTTCTAAATGGGCCCAATTTTAAATAGAGTAAAAATTGGAAACAACTGGCTCCTACTGTGGGACTGATTTTGTCAACGGAATGTAGAGAACTCTAGAATCTCTGCATATTGGATTAGTGCCTCATCCGTTAGGCTTCTTCACATATTCATCTTCAGTACATTCTGAATTTGGTTTGATGGGTGTGACAATAGAGCAATTTCCATGACCTATTTCATGAGACAATTTTAAGCCTTTGACACTTTCTGATGAAATGTCTGTGGAAGATTTATCTATAAGTTTCATTATTTTCTCTTCATTTGTCCCCCATAGTACAAGTTAAGAGGCCAATTATGATAAGAATTTCTCCAAATATCCCTCCTAGGAAGAAATCCTCTCCGAGGATGGTAGATACCATGATGGCAACAACACTTATTTGTACAAGTTGATAGACTGCAACAAACAAAGGCCCTCCTCTGTTAATGCATTATATCTTAACAAAGAAGGTTATACTAGAGGAAACAAATCTAGCATAGAGAATGGTGAATAATTCTTCTCCAGAATGTATCTTCTAGTGCTCCAGATCTGTCTCTAAAAGGGTTGTTTAACAAGCCAACCTAACCAGGCCAAACAGTTTCCAAGGAGGTAAATGCATCCAAGCATGTAGTTCTTAGATTTTGAAGACAATCTAGGACCTTGGAATACTTGGAAATGATTTCCGAGGGTAAAACCTGGATGTGCAGACCAGATATGGAGTACCATTGTAAAGTATAATGATGGTTGCACCACTCACACATGATATAGTCATTGTTTAACACATCTTGGGGAGCTAAAGTAAATCTTTCTCCATCACCTTCATATCCTTCCTTTTAAGATGAATTTGATTTGGTTGAGTCATTTTTTTTGTCTAACACTTCTCTGAATATAACTATTAATACCGGATGAGCTGCCCAAGTGCCATCATGTCCAACCTTCACTCCCGTCAACTTGTCTGCTCAGAATAATGCAAAAGCTATTTCATTGGCCTTAAGACCATCCTTGATGGGTATTTGAGAAGTCATGCCTCCCATTTCATGGACTCCATGCTTGTGACTGTTTAAATGAGTATTTCTAAATAGTTGTTCATAAAATACCGTGTCATCCCAACCTGGACACGATTAGGAAGCAGCCTGTGGGGGTGTTCTTGAAATGTCTTAATATAGCTAAAAATCTAATCCCATCTGCCACAATTCAACTCAACAGAATGGTCCCTAAGCTCATATAATATCTCATGCATTTGGAAAACTGCGGGTAGGGTCTCTATCAAAACAGTTACCTTGATGTTCTTTCTCGAAACTCCCAAGTTAGCTTTTGTCCTCTTAAATATAGCATTCCATAGTGCAGCTTCCCAGGCATCCAGTTGTTTGCCCATCAATCTCAATACGGGATTCAGGCAGGTGCCAACAAACATTCACTCTAAATATTTTTCCCTATGTACCACAACAGTGATACCACACAAACACATGGAAAATAAGATATTGAGAAAAACCCTAAAATATCAACCACTCAAACAAGTCAAAGATTTATTAAAGAAAAATAAAGACCCAAGGAAACAAGGAGAAAGACAACACCAATTTGAGCCACCGTCTCCACTTGTATCATTTCATTCACAAATCTAAAGCTACCTAGTCCAATAATAGACCCAGCAAGTATCTTGTAATAACTGACTATCTACACTAAGCAAATGTAATTCCACCAACTACTACAGAGACAATCACCACCACTAAAGCAGAAATCAGCCTGAGGTCCAACTGTAGGACTAGATATTTGAAATTTGGATTGGACATTATAAATATATTATCCTAACTCTAGCTACAGTCTCAAGCACAACCTGTGGATCGGCCACATTGCTATTAAAGTTGATTACATCATGTCCATATTTATTTTATGTGCAACATCTACATTGGAGAGGTTTATTTATGAGTAGAACATCCTACCCATTTCATCCAATTAATTATGAAGCTTTATAAGTTGTTCTCCATCCATTCCAGCTATACACAATTGGTGCCAATTGTAGACTCGACATGATGATTTCCACTTTTCACTTCCTTGCTAGTGATAACACTCTAGAGAATTATTATCATTGTTCACTTTAAATGAAATAAAATACAGCCATCTCATTTTCTAAAATAGTCGGTGAAATTGTCTGATCATGTGGCTTTGACTTTTCTTTGTGTGTAATCTTCAACTATCCTAGGTGACTACATATAGTTGCCAGACCTTTAAGTCACTCTTAATCTCTCTTTTGGAGGAAGTCATCTGTAGTGCTGTGGTTTTCTCGCCCTTATCCAAACCCCACAAACAAAGCTCTCAAGGAACAATTGGGTATATTTAAATATCCAAGTTATTGACAGGGCTCAGACATGGCCTACACATTATCTTGAATTTTATGCTTCTCCAAGAACAATGGAAAGAGTGAACCAAGACCCTGATTATTCATTTGTCCTTTTTCCTACAATCATTGTACTCCATGAGATGACATCTTTTTGAGGCATTCTGTCAAACAATTCATATGTCTTGATTATGCTTTGGCATTTTTGCATCCATGTTCATCGGGGCAGTTGCAATTACAACATCTAAAAAAAATTTCATTAATTATTTATGCTTAGATGGACGCCAATGCCTTGTTTTGTTTTGTTTTTTTTCTTACACCACATCCATAAAAATCCGCACCATCTCTCTTGTTTATATGAGCTAGATTAAAATTCTTGATGTTGTATTTCTTGCCACACCCTATCATACACTAGTTTTCCTGCGCGATCCCTCTGAAATCTTTGGCATCAAACCTACTCATTTATCCTTAATTTTGTCTACCATTTTGATCATTCTATAATGCAATCCTAATGGTGGCCTGTGCCCTTGCCAGTTTCACCTACATGGCACCATTCAATATTTTATATGCCATTTCAACTTCCTTTACTTGTTAAATATAACGAACATGAATCAAACCATGCAGCATCTCTACAGCCGATTCCACAAGCTCATTCTAGTACTTGGTTAGAATATCCTCATTAGTAGATTCTACATCCAAAATCAAGTCGAGAGCATGTTCATAGTAAGGGACTTGACTGCTAAGTCCACTAAGGTTGAAATTATCCCGAATATGCTCGTCATCAACTTCTCAAATGAACTCATTGCCTCTTAAATTGCAGAACCATGAGATCCGTGATATGTCTTCTCCATCAGAACTACTGACAGCTGACTCCTTTGTCTCTGTCTCGAAATCCTCTTCATCAGGGCATTTTGTCTTCTCAAAGGTATTCTTTTGTGGCTCCCTTACATCCCATGAGTTCCCTGTGCTTGGGTTCCTACTCGCAGATGTTGATGGGAATGATGACAAGTCTTTATACTTACCACTACTTCCTTTGTTAGTTAACAGAGAGGACTTTTCAAGGTTCTTATCTAGAGCATTATTGATCCTCTTCCTATCTGTGGAATCCCATGGAACATCAGTTACTAAACATAGTCCATGATCCTTTGTGTCGTCTTGGGAGACTGAATGTATTACTTTTGCTGTAGCAATTTGAGCTTCTTTTGATACAAACTTGATAAGACCAAGAAAAGGTGGGATGCATCCTCCAAGAAATACTTTGACTCATAATTCCTCTTCTCTATAGAGAGATCCCAAAACTATAGTTGCTTAAATTCTCACTTCAAGAGATCCTGATTGAGGATAGAGACTAATACAGGGGATTTTTTATGTAGCCTTTCGCAACTGTTCGATGCATAGGGCAACACTGGCTAGGATCCCATCTAGATCTTCCATATTATTGTGATCTCACAAGCCTATCTTACACACCGAATGAGGACTTGTAGGCTCTGACTCATGAGACTTTGAAATCGGTAGTGGTTACTGCCTTTCCTAAATTTGCAGCTCTCTTAGGATGCACATGCCCTGAACCAAAATCAAAGGCATAGATGCATTGTTGGTGTACGTGGACTATGTATGCAGCCTAATCCTCACGTGGTTGTAACGCCTGCACCATTCTTTATTTCTTAACGGTTCTGCAGACCACTATCTCCTCTCTTTTGTCATCGACCTTTGCATGTTATTTCTCATTCACGATGAGCCATGGTTGAAGGTTATTTAATTTATATGTCTATTGTTAGACTGAGTGAGTAGTGAGTGGAGCGAATACTGCTGTAGAACGGCTTATAGATTTGTATAGAGATTGAGCTGCTTGTAGATATGACATTCTGTAAGAGAGAATTTTATTTCCTGAAGTAATACAGAGAGCAATCCCCTGCTTAGTGTGGACGTAGCCAATTGGTGAACCACATTAAAAAACTTGTCTTTCTTTTCTGCATCTAGTTTGAGTTTAATTTCTATGTTTATTTCATTGTTGTTTGCTTTTGCTTTATCTATTCTTCGCTCAACAATTGGTATCAAAGCTTTGGTGAAGAAGCTTGGCGAAATAACTCAGTGGTGAAGTTGGTAGGGAATCGTGGAAAATTTCCAGAAGATTGGACGAAGCAGACAAATGAAAAATCAAAAAATTTTCAGGATAGAACTTCAGTTTGTGGAAGCCCCAGATTTGCGCTTTGTTGATTCAGAAGGATCTTGCCATTGCGTTGCAAGGGAAGTCTAAGAAGCCGGAGAAGATGTTAGATGAAGACTGAGATATATTCTTAGACCAGAAAGCAGCTGCAACCATCATTCTATCATTGTCCAGTAATGTCCTCTTCAACGTTGCCACAGAGACAATAGCTAAACAAATTTGGGACAAGTTGTGTGATATGTACGAAAGGGCTTCAACAACGAATCAAGTTTTCTTGTTGAAGAAACTGGTAAACTTGAAAATGAAAGAAGGTAATAGCTTGTCGAATCATTTAAATGAATTTAATATTGTTTTTAGTCAATTACTTTCTATGGATGTTAACATTGAAGAAGAAATGAGAGCCATGTTGCTGTTGTGCTCTCTTCCTGATAGCTGGGATAGTGTGATCATGACCATAAGCAATTCGGTATTTGGTAAAAGTAGATCTGAAGAAGGGAAGGATAAGAAAAAACAAACAATGCTGAGGTATGATGATGTAGCAGCCACTCTTCTCAATGAAGATATGAGAAGAGGGCAAATAGAACAACTGGTGATGCCTTAACTGTTGTAAGTACTGACAATAGAGGAAGGGGTCAAGATAAAGGCAGAAATAACGACAGAGGAAGATCGAAGTCTAGGAGCAAAAATGGAGAATGTTGGTTTTGTGGTAAGCAAGGTTACATAAAAAAGAACTGTTGGAACTACAAAAAGGCACAAGAAAAGGTGAGCAATATGAAGCCAACACAACATACCAAGAAGATGCAGGTGTTCTTATTTTAACTGAAGAAGAAATTTCAACTAATGTTTGGGTGCTTGATTTAGGCTCATCGTTTCATGTCACTCCATGCAAGGAGTATTTCAAAAATCAACAAATTGGTGACTTCGGTAAGGTTTTTCTTGGTAACAATGAATCTTGTGATGTTGTTGGCAAAGGGGATATTTCATTAAAACTGAAAAATGGATATACTTGGTTGTTACAAGATGTTAGATATGTTCCCCAACTCAAACAAAATGTAATCTCGGCTGGACAATTGGGTTCTCAAGGTTGTGAGATTAGTTTTGAATCAAATAGATGCAAGGTTAAAAAGGAGGCCTTGGTAATTGCAAGGGGTAGCAAATTAGGCACCCTGTATGTCATAGAGAGTCATGCTGAAGTGGGAGTTGTTCATCCTACTTCAGATTCGTCATTGTGGACTGCCAAGCAAAGGTCTTTCGATCAATTAGATGCTGAAACTGATTATGTTATTAATAATTTTCTTAATATGATTGACGGTGACAATTTTGGGGATCGGTTAGATGATGGTGAGCAAGTTGATGCCATAGAACCTGGGGCAGATGAAATTAATGGCGATGAGAATGAAAATTTGAAGGTGATTGAAGATGAGCCCATTTGTAATGGTGATCAGAGTGAAAGTTTGGAGTCAGTTTGTAATGTTGCTAGTAGCAAAACTTGTGCATCTGAAAATGTGTCGACCAATATGGAAGATGGAGCAGCTAAATCAAAGAAGACTACCATCAAAGTTGGTGGTGAATTTAGTGGAATTGCTAGAATTGTTGTATCTCTGATTTTATTTTTGTTTATCTACTGTATATTTTTGTGTTTTGTGTTTGGAGGGATGGATGAAATAAACACAAAAATTAAACTCAGACTAGATGCAGAAAAGAAAGACAAGTTTTTTAATGTGGTTCACCAATTGGCTACGTTGATGGGGAGCGCGCAGTGGTAACGTAGACAAAATCAAATTTGTTTTCTATCGGCAAGACTCCACTTACTGGCCACCGATGCACCTCGATCGGTCAGATAACCATCGGTCGGAATGACTTTCTTAAGTCTCTCCGTGATCAAACTTACGCCGATGTGACCACAAAACTTCCTTCGCCAAGACTTACTTCTATCGGCGAAACTTTGAACTTGTCTCCCAATGCGTCGATGGCATTTGTCTTTGGTGAGACTCAATACTATCGGCAAATCTCCTTTTGTTATTTCCGATGTGCCGATGCGTTCCGACTTCAAGTTTGGTGAGACTCAACTCTATCGGTGAACTCCAGTTTCGCTAGGCCGATACACTGATAGACTTCCCGTGCTCGTCCAAACTATTCTTATCGATCCAAGAGTGAAATACTTTTTTGACGGCCTCGGTCTCACCGATAATGACTTCAGTAGCTCTGCAACCCTACGATTTGTCTACTCTTCAACTGAAACCCTAGCACATGGAGATGCTAGGTGATCTACTGTGCAAGACACTTCGTCTGGATTCTCTACGCCGTCGAACAGCAAAACAAAATAGGAAACAAAAACACATACTTGTACAACGAAGCCATTCCACCGATCTCGACAAGAATCGCACTAGTGGAATGCTTCAATGAACCATTCTGCAACAAACTATTGAAAGGAGAATCTACTATGCACAGTAAGAAATTCTTGCACTTAAAAATAGAAAAAAAACACAAAATGGATGGAACAGAGCTTTATTGTTCTTTAGCACATTTCATACACAATACCAGCAAGAACATCAACAAAGAATATAAGACCCGAATCGAACCCCCAAATGTTCATTCTGCTATGTTTTTTAACCCACTGCTGTGGGAGGCCAACCGATTCGGAGCAGTTGAGGAAGACCAACCGCCTGTGTCCCCCAACTGTCCTGTTTTGACCAGTTCTCACTTGGTCGGTTACAAACTGAACAACAACACCAGCAAAAAAACATTGGTCAAATTGACCTTATTACAAACATAAAGCATGATTTGTTAGGTGCTCCTGCACCATACTCCCCGGGTGAAAGTTGTCTCAAGTCCTCTTAGAGACTAGCTGCTGCAAATCACCACCCTGCTTTCTGATGTCTTCTTCCAGCATCCATGTGGCTTCTGAATCAGGAAGTCTGTGCCATTTAACCAAGTGCTCAAAATAGGTTTGATTTCTTGTCTTCTTGGCTATCCTGCTATCCAAGATGCACTCCATTTTGGGTGGTTCCTTTGGTGGTAAGTGCTACACCCACTCTTCATTGTCTTGTACAGAATCTTCTGTACCTTCTCCTGTTCAGGACTCCTATATAATGTTAGATCAATAACATTGAATATAGGGGAAATAGAAATATCATCAGGGAGTTCAATTTTGTAAGCATTAGGACCATATTTCTCTAAAATCGTACAAGGTCCAATTTTTCTCATCATCAACTTGTTGTGGCTTCCCTTGGGTAGTCTGTTCTTGTTAAGATGAACCATGACCATATCTCTTATTTGGTATTGCACATCCCTTCTCCTTTGATCCACTCTAGCCTTGATCTTCTGACTATTCTTGTGTAGAGTATCTCTAACTTATTGATGGATCTCTTTCATAGCCTCTGCAAATGTATCAGCATGTACACTCCTTTTGTCCAACCCTTGAACATCTCTCAATTCAAAAATTCCTCTAGGATGACTACCATAGACAACTTCAAAAGGACTTAGACTTGTACTTCTGTTTGTGGAATCATTATAGGCATATTTTGCTTGTGGGAGTACCACATCCCAACTACCTCCATGTTCTCTTGTCAAACATCTCAGCAGATTGCCTAATGACCTATTCACAACCTCAGTTTGGCCATCAGTCTGAGGATGATAGGCTGAACTAAAGGACAAATTTGTACCCAATCATTTCCACAATGTTCTCCAAAAATGTCCCACAAATTTGCTGTCTCTGTCAGATACAATACTCAAAGGCAATCCATGAATCCTGACAATTTCTTTAAAGAACAAACCTGCAACGTAGCTAGCATCATTGGTGGTTTTACAAGGAATAAAGTGCGCCATTTTGCTAAACCTGTCTACCACAACAAACACACTGTCATAACCTGTCCTTGTCTTTGGTAACCCCATCACAAAATCCATCTCAAACTTTCCCAAGGTCTGTTTGGTATGGGTAGAGGTTGGTATAGTCTTGCATTGGTTGAGACCCCCTTTGCTTTCTGGCAAATCATACAACTCTCAACAAACCTTCTGATATTAGATTGCATCCTTGGGCAAAAGTAAAATCTTCTTACCAGATCTAATGTCTTATTGAGCCCAAAATGTCCTCCTAAACCACCACTATGTTTCTCCTTCACTATATTATCCCTCATTGAACATTTAGGGATACATAGTTGACTCCCTTTAAACAAAAGTCCATCCTGCAATGTATAATATGAAAATTAACTGTGGAAAGCATTGGCAAACTCACTGCATACCTTGTAAATCTCCTTGAAATCTTGGTCCTCTTCATACAATCCTTTGAGTGCCTCAACACCCATGCTTTGTAACTGCACTTCTTGTACTGTCAACACCCTTTTGCTTAAAGCATCATCAACCTTATTGGTTATCCCCTTCTTATGTTTGATGATGAAGGTGTATGCTTGAAGACTTTCCACCCACTTCATGTGTCTATGACTGAGCTTTTCCTGTCCATTCAAAAAACTAAGAGCATGATTGTCAGTGTATAAAATAAATTCTTTAGGAAGCAAGTAGTGCCTCCATTTTTTGAGAGCTTGTATGATGGCATACAACTCTAAATCATAAGAGGAGTACTTCCTCTTAGCTTCATTCAATTTTTCACTGAAAAAGGCTACTGGTCTGCCTTCTTGGCTCAATACTGCCCCTATGGCCAGCCCACTTGCATCACTCACATTCAATTGTGAAGACTTTATTGAAATCAGGAAGTACTAAGACAGGATACTTGGTAACTTTCTGCTTTAGACTTTCAAAACTCTGATCTGCCTCTTTTGTCCACACAAACTTCACCTTACCTCCACCCTTGATGGTCTCTAACATAGGTGCACAAATATCACTGTAGTTCCTAATGAATTTTCTATAAAATGTGGCCAAACCATGAAAACTTCTGACCTCTCCTGCTGTCTTGGGTGTAGGCCAATTCAAAATAACTTTTATCTCGGAAGAATCCATTTTCAAATCACCCTTAGAGATGACAAAGCCCAGGTAAATCAATTCTTGTTTCATGAAGTCACACTTTTCCAAGTTTATCAGTAACTTCTGATCTTGCAGCCTCTTCAAGACTATCTCCAAATGTTTCAAGTGTTCTTCCTTGCTCTTGCTAAACACCAAGATATCATCAAGGTAGACTACCAAAAATTTCCCTATGAACTCCTACAACACCTCATTCATTAGTCTCATAATGGTGCTAGGGGCGTTTGAAAGACCAAAAGGCATCACAAGCCACTCATACAACCCTTCATTGGTTTTGAATGCTGTCTTCCACTCATCCCCCTCTCTTATTCGTATTTGGTGATACCCACTCTTTAAGTCTATCTTGGAGAAATAAGTAGCCCCTCCCAAACAATCCATTAGATCTTCTATTCTAGGAATAGGAAACCTATACCTGATGGTTATCCTATTTATGGCCCTAGAATCAATACAAAGCCTCCATTTCCCATCCTTCTTTGGGGCTAAAACAATAGGTACTACACATGGGCTAAGGCTCTTCCTTATTAGCCCTTTGTTTAGGAGTTCTTGAATCTGATTTGCTATCTCTTCATTCTGCTAAGGGGTCATTTTATATGTTGCCTTATTAGGAAGTACTGCTCCTGGTATGAGGTCTATCTAGTGGCTAATATCTTTGACAGGTGGCAGGGAATCAGGTATGTCTGTTGGAATCACTCCTTTGTAACTTTCAAGCAGATCTCTAACCTCCTTAGGTCCTACTTCCCTCACACTTTCCTCTCTTTCCCCCTCAGGCTTCACAATCAAAGCAAAATCTACTCCACCACTTTCCTTTAAAGTGTCCATGAATTCTTTTTCTCCTACCATCATTACACTAGATCCTACATGTTGTGGATCCTCTTCTACCAATGACTGTATCCTATAAGTCACACCATCCTTTTGGAATGAGTAAGCATTCTTTTCTCCATCATGATGAGCCTTTCTGTCAAACTGCCATGGTCTGCCTAACAAAAGATGACAAGCATCCATTGGAAGGATGTCACACAAGATTTTATCTCTATACCCCCCAATACTAAATTCTACCCATGCTTGTTCATTGATGAGTATGCACTGCCCCTTATTCAACCAATTGACTTTATATGGTCTACTATGGAGTATCTTTTCTAGATTCAACTTATTCACTATTTCCAAAGATATAATATTATCAGTAGAGCCAGAGTCAATAATAACTTTACAAACCTTACCTTGGATATTGTAGTTGATTCTAAACAAAGCCGTTCTTTGAGACGGTTCAGTCTGCACTGGTTCCTTGAGCAGCATCCTCTTGATCATCAGATTTTCTCCCATCTCTGATGTTAGATTCACTTCAGGAGATGTCACACTCCTTCCATCTTCTTGAATCAAAGTGGTTCTCTTCTCACCACCATGAGAAGTTGAGGCCTTCTCTGGACACTTGTATGCCGGGTGCCCTATTTGATTGCAGTTATAACATCTCATATTGGAGAACTTGGATCCTCTACTTGATCCATTTGTCCCACCCCTTCCATTAGGCCTTCTTCCTCGGTAGCCTCCTCTACTACTTGAGTCTCCAACTTGCTCTTCTTGGTTAGACTCACCACTAGGCCTCTGGTTAGGACTTCTTCCTCCAAAACTACCTCTGCCTCTGAAACTTCTTCCTCCTCTACCTCTATTATTCTGCTCACTCTTTCTCTTTATCTTCTCTTCAGCCCTTAAGGCCATTTGGAAACACTTGTTCACTGTCTCCAGTGCCAAGATGCTTATCTCATCTTGGATGTTCATCCTTAGGCATTCAGATACCTGGCCACCTTCTTTGACTCTTCTTCTTGTCTCTTTGATCTGAGACTGAGTTTATGAAACTCTTGTGTGTATGCATTCACATCAAGGTCTCTCTGTCTGAGGTTTTGCAATTTCTTATACATCTGCATGTTATAGTTCAAGGGTAAGAATTGTGCCTTGATTTTGGTCTTCATCCTTTCCCAGGAGGTTATCATATTCTTCCCCTCCTTGACTCTCTCTCCTTGCTCATAATTCCACCATGCAAGAGCAAACCCCTTCAATCTTGCCTTTGCCAACTTAACCCTCTTATCATCAGGGACTTCTTTGTATTCGAAATGATTGTTCAATGCCTCAATCCAGTCAATCACCTCTTCAGCTTCCATACTTCCACTATACATAGGTAACCCATCTATGGTGTCCCTATTGACTGACTTCAAAGCATTTACAAATGCCATCTGGTCTGCGGGTATCTCCTTTGTCCTCTTATTAGTTTCATCAATTTCTGTATCTCCTTCATCACTGTCACTTTCATCTTCCCTATCCTTACCCTTGGTTCTTTTCAACTCCTTGAGCTTAGACTCAAACATCACTTCAATCAGTTTCTTCACTGCATCTTGTGACATGCTTTTAGGAGGCATCGTGTTAGCCTCTGCTTCACTTTCGTTGTTTGACATACACCAAGACCACACCACCCAAGTGATCTTCAAAACTGGCTCTGATACCAATATGATGGGGAGCGCGCAGTGGTAACGTAGACAAAATCAAATTTGTTTTCTATCTGCAAGACTCCACTTATTGGCCACCGATACACCTCGATCGGTCAGATAACCATTGGTCGGAATGACTTTCTTAAGTCTCTCCGTGATCAAACTTACGCCGATGTGACCACGAAACTTCCTTCGCTGAGACTTACTTCTATCGGTGGAACTTTGAACTTGTCTCCTGATACACCGATGGAATTTGTCTTCGGTGAGACTCGATACTATCGGCAAATCTCCTTTTGTTATTTCTGATGTGCCAATGCGTTCTGACTTCAAGTTCAGTGAGACTCAACTCTATCGGCAAACTCCAGTTTTGCTAGGCCGATACACCGATAGACTTCCCACGCTCGGCCAGACTATTCTTATCGATCCGAGAGTGAAATACTTTTCTGACGGCCTCGGTTTCACCGATAATGACTTCAGCAGCTCTGTAACCCTATGATTTGTCTACTCTTCAACCGAAACCCTAGCACATGGAGATGCTAGGCAATCTACTGTGCAAGACACTTCGTTTGGATTCTCTGCGCCGTCGAACAGGAAAACAAAACAGGAAACAAAAACACACTTGTACAACGAAGCCATTCCACCAATCTCAACAAGAATCATACCAGTGGAATGCTTCAATGAACCATTCTGTAACAAACTACTGAAAGGAGAATCTACTATGCATAGTAAGAAATTCTTGCACTTAAAAATAGAAAAAAAACACAAAATGGACGGAACAGAGCTTTATTGTTCTTCAGCACATTTCATACATAATACCAGCAAGAACATCAACAAAGAATACAGGACCCGAACCGAACCCCCAAATGTTCATTTTGCTATGTTTTTTAACCCACTGCTGTGGGAGGCCAACTGATTTGGAGCAGTTGAGGAAGACCAACCGCCTGTGTCCCCCAACTGTCCTGTTTCAGCCAGTTCTCACTTGGTCGGTTACAAACTGAACAACAACAACTGCAAAAAAATAACATTGGTCAAATTTACCTTATTACAAACACAAAGCATGATTTGTTAGGTGCTCCTGCACCATACGTCCACACTGAGCAGGGAATTGTTCTTCGTATTACTTCAGGAAATAAAATTCTCTCTTACAAAATGTTATATCTACAAGCAGCTCAATCTCTATACAAATCTATAAGTTGTTCTATAGCAGTATTCATTCCACTTACTACTCACTCAGTCTAACAATAGACATATAAATTAAATAACCTCTAACCATGCCTCATCGTGGATGAGAAATAATATGCAGAGGTCGATGGCAAAAGAGAGGAGATAGTGGTCTGCAAAACCGTTAAGAAATAAAGATTGGTGTAGGCGTTACAACCACGTGAGGATTGGGCTGCATACATAGTCCATGTATATCAACATGCATTACTTGTGGCTTCATCAATCATTGTGGCCTCTGTTGTCTTGAGTATAAATAGTGGTCATCGAAGTTGATCTTACTTCAATAGAGCTCCACTTTGGGTGTGCTCCTTTGAGAAGAGTAGCAACCCCACTCGCATGGCGACAAACCATGGAAGTGCCAAAAACTATATTGAATTGAGTCCTCCTCCTGCCATTTTCAAGCCTAGATGGACCAACTACACTAGTCCATCTTGCAAGGATGTTACAACAAGAGCAGGATTAAGGCCCAAAATAGTTCCCAAGCATTTGATTGTGCCAGTTAGCATTTTGGTAGGAGTAATATATTTCAAGATGAACTCTACTTCTTTAGCCCCAACTAAACTTACAAGCACTACACGAGCATTTACAACCAACCCTTCACCATCTTGGGGATGACAATTTTCCCTTTCACCATCTTGGAGTTCAGAAACCCTTCCAATGGTAGTAGATGCATAATTATCACATGATAAGAATTTCATGAACAACTTTACCCTATAGGTCAAGGTACTTTAAATGTTTTCTTTCTCTAGCAAGTCATCAATAGAAATGTCCAAATCATTTAATGTTTCAAATCCATCTATGGCTAGGAACAGGACTGAAATTTCAACCACAACAATGAGAGTTGGGAAGAGGACAATGCTATAATGTTGTTGCAACTTATTGAAAAAACATACAAAACAAAAACAAAAACAAAAACAAACAAAAACTGAAAGCAAACTATATACAATGGAAAGAGGGAAACAACATGATGCAGATCCACTTCCCCTGCTACAACAATTCAACAAGGAACACAAAAAAAGGAAACCAATAGAATACTCTCTATTGTTCAACCAATAATTAAGAGAATCATTTGCATAACCAGAAACAATCATTTAAAGAAATATAATGCCAGTCATTCCTGAACTCAGCCTTAGCTTGCAGATTGAACGGTTTATTGATTCATCAACACAAAAAGCCCAAAACAGGCATACAACTAGAAAAATGGACATAATAACTTTTGAATATAGAACATCTAAAAGAAAAATTAAAATCTACTATTTTCCCCATACCTCTGTCTCTAAACAGAGTCTTATTTCCTTTCCCAAAACAAAAATCCCTAAAACTAAAAAAAAAAACCCTTCTGCACTAGAAACCTTCAAAAAATAATGACCCTCCCTCATTCCAACTGATTCCTGCTTAACTCCCCTATGTCAAAATTAGTTCCTACTTTTTCTCTAGCAAACTCACCCACCTGTTCCAGTTAATTGTTTAGGGTCCTCTTCTCTAGATGGGGTTATGAGATAGAGTCCAGATGCCTTCCACCTGTCAATGCATAATAGAACCAAAACTTACATGAAACTGAGCCTTCAACTAATCCCCTACCTTCCCAGAAAGTCATTGCATGGAAACCGTCTCTCGTCATGGATGCTCTGCATCATTCTCCCCTTCTTTTAGGAATTTGGAACCTCTGGTTTCTAACTTATAAGATGGGCTATTTCGGCTATACTCGAGTAAGTCAGCTTCAGTGATCCAAGAATTGTAGGAGTCCAGTAGATCCTTCCATTTAACAAAGTACAACTTATAAGAACTTAGATCGAGTAGACACCAATTTGGTGTCTACTACTCGCTCAACCTGTTCTATTTTCTTCTTCGGCACATGTTTGGTCCAATCAATGCCCCTTTTCTCATCTAGTTTGTCTTCAAGCTGATCATCATATATTCCACTTGGATGGAAGTAGAGGTCTGCAACATTAAAGATTGGACTAATGTCCAAATCATGGGGTAAATCAACTAGATAAGCATTATCATTTATCCTTCTCATATAATCTTACAGGGACCAATCTTCTTAGGTTTCAACTTGTTGTAGGTGCCTTGAGGATACCTTTCCTTGCGCAAATGCACCATGACTATGCCACCCTCTTGAAAGACCTGTCTCCTTCTATGTAAATTAGCTCTCTGCTTATAATGTTCATTCATGGACTGCAATTTGAGTCTAGCCTGTTGATGTACTTCCCGAATTCTCTCAACAAAATCTACACCTTCTTGGCCGATATGAGTGTTCACTGGTAAATCAACTAAATCCACAATCCCTTTAGGATTTGTACCATATACAATTTGAAATGCAAACTTACATGTGGACCTGTCGATGCTGGAATTATAGGCAAATTCAGCTTGAGGAATTAGTAAGTCCCATTGTCAAGGGTTATCACCTACGAGACATCTCAATAGATTACCAAGGCTCCTATTCACCACCTCTATTTGACCATTGGTTTGTGGGTGGTAGGCAGAACTGAATTGTAACTTGCTGTCCAACTTTCTCCACAAGATTCTCCAAAAATGGCTTAAGAACTTGGTGTCTCTACCACTAGTTATAGTCTTTGGATGCCATGCAACCGTACAACTTCCCAAAAGAATAAATGTTCCACTTGACTTGCATCATTTGTCTTTTTACAAGGTATGAAATGAGCCATTTTTAAAAAACAGTCCACTACCACAAAAAAAAAATGATGACCCCTTTGGGTTTGTGGCAATCCAAAGACAAAATCCATAGAAATATCAATCCATGGTTCTTTTGGTACAGGTAAGGGTGTGTATAAACCTGTATTCTGTTGTCCACCTTTGGCCATTTGGCACACCCTGCAAGCTGCAACAAATTTATCCACATCTCTCCTCATACTAGGCCAAAAAACTTTTCACTCACCAATCCAAAAGTCTTATCTCTACCAAAGTGTCCACCCAATCCATTTGAGTGCATCTCTCATACCAACTCTTCCCTTCTTGACCCAAGGGGAATACAAAGCTGAGAACCCTATAACAAAAATCCATCAAGCAGTAAAAAGTCTTCAAATGGATGCATATATGTTAGGATTGTATAAATAGTGCCAAAAAATGGGTCATCTCCATACTCACCCTTCATTTCTTCAACGCTAACTAATCCATGACTCATTATAACCAATAAGTGACACCTCCTACTCAAGGCATCAGCCACAACATTAGTTTTACCACTCCTATGTTGCACTACAAATTTATAGGCCTGCAAGAATGAAGCCCATTTGGCATGTTTTTGGGATAACTTACTCTGTGAATTTATATACTTCAAAGCTTGATTATCAGTCATCAAGATGAATTATTTGTGCAAGAGGTAATGCCTCCAATATTTTAAAGCTTGCACCACAGCATAGAATTCCTTATCGTATGTGGAATATTTCTTCTTAGCTTCATTTAGTTTCTCATTGAAAAAAGTCACCAGTTTCCCTTCTTGACTCAACACTCCCTCGATAGCTAATCCGGAAGCATCACATTCAACTATAAAAAGTTTCTCAAAGTCTAGTATATCAAGAATAGGTGCCTCATTAACTCTCCTTTTAAGTTGTTCAAAGCTTACTTCAGCTACTCTTGTCCAAGTATTTAGACCTTTCCCTTTGTGCAATCAGTCAATGGTTCTCTTATGCCACTGAAGCCTTTGATAAATCTCTTGTAAAAGTTCACTAATCCATGGAAACTCCTTACCTTGGTGATACTTTGAGGAGTGGGCAAATCAAGGATGGCCTTGAATTTTTCTAGGTCCATGCTTAAACCACCAGCTAAAATGACACTACCCAAGAACACCAATTTATCTTTGCAAAATTCACTCTTTTTAGAGTTGATAAACAACCTTTCTACTTTGACTATATCCAATATTTTTCTTGAATGCTCTACATGTTCATCCATATTTTTGCTAAAAAGCAAGATATCATCAAAGTAGACTATAATAAATTTACGAACATGCATTTTGCATACCTGGTTCATCATGCGCATGAAGGTAGTTGGAGCATTGGACAATCCAAATGGCATCACTACCCACTCAAAAAATCCATCCTAGGTCTTTAAGGTTGTCTTCCACTCACCCCCTTCACGAATCCAAATTTGATGGTATCCACTCCTAAGGTCAATCTTAGAGAAGACCTTGGCTCCTGACAAGCAATCTAACAAATCATCCATCCTTGGCAGTAGATATCGGTACTTCACAGTGATTTTGTTAATGGCTCTAGAGTCCATACATAACCTCCATTTCCCTCCCTTCTTAGGGGATAGTAAGGTGGGTGTGGCACATGGACTCATGCTTTCCCTTACAAAACCCTTTTCCAATAGTTCAGTAATTTGCCTCTTCATCTCGTCATTTTCTAGAGGAGGTGATTGGTATGCAGCTTGATTAGGAAGTTTGGATCTGGGGATTAAATCTATTTGAGGAGTAATGCCTCTTGATGGAAGTAACCCAACTAGTAACTTAGAAGGAGTTAAATCAGAATACTTCTGCAACAATTTTTGAATTTTTAAGGGAATTGACTATTGTTTTGATCTCTCTTTTTCTCAGGGGTACAACAGGTAACAAACTCCTCTTTGAGATGCTCTAAAGAACTCCTTCCAACCCATAGTAAACAAAGATAAAGTTGTTGTTATAGTTACTTTCTCTCCTTTAAAAGGTTTCAAGATATGGAGTATGCCTGCATGTTGTATCTCATAGTTGTTTTCTCTCCCATGGTGAAGTACATTTCTATCATACAACTAAGGTCTACCCAATAATAAGTGACAAACATCCATTGGCACTACATCACATAACACCTCATCTTCATAGGGACCAATTTTGAAGCCAACTAGACAGGATTGATTTACCAACACACTATGATCTCTTTTCAACCAAGAAATTTTATAGGGAATTAGGCTTTGGAATACAACCAAGCTGCAATTTTTGTACTTACCAGGTTATCAATGGAGCCCCCATTGAAACAATCACCTTACACACTTTGTTCTTACACTTGCATTGTGTCCTAAACACGTTGTTTCTTCTCCAATTAGTTGTTGGGGTCTCTTTGTCTCTAGCTATCAAGGTTCTTCTTAGAATTAAGTTCTCTCCAATCTCTGCCTCAACCTCTTCTATCACAGGCTCTACTCTTTCCCCATCTTGGGCCATCATTACTCTCTTAGGATTTTGAGGGTAGTCCATAGTCCTATGGGGTTCATTTCAAATAAACATTTGAGGGGTCTCCAATTTCTAGAAAATGGTGGTCCTTGACCCCTACCTCTAAAGCCTCCTCTTCCTTGGGACTGCGGCTTCGTGTCATTTTATGACTCTTCATTAGCTGATTTGGAGGAACTACCTCTACCTCTATTTGAATAGATGCTCCCTCTATTGCTTGTTGCCTTGCCCTTCCTATTAAGTTTTTCTTCGGCTTTTAAGGCTATTTGATATGCCTTATCTACGATATTCAACTTGAGTAGTGCTAACTCATCATGAAGTTGAAATTTGAGCCCATTAATGTATCTTGCTACAACATGTTCGTCATCTTCTTACAAATTTATCCTGATTTGCAGCCTTAGGAATTCTTCAGTATAGGCTGATACGAATAACTCCCATTGCTTCAAATTTTGAAAATCTCTAAAAAAATTTTGTTGATAATCTGATGGCAGAAATTTAACCTTCAAATGATTCAACATTTTAGGCCATGATTTGATTTTCTCTTTACCTAATCTCATCCTGTTAGCCTAAAGATTCTACCACCATAGTGTAGCATGAGACTTCATTTTTGATGCGGTAATTTTAACTCTTTGCTTATCAGTCTCCTCAAGTCCCTCCATGTCATAAAACTTCTCTAATTCCTGAATCCAATCCAAGAACATCTCTGGGTTAAGTTCACCTTTGAAATCAGGGACTTCAACCTTGACTCTAGTCCCTTGTTTGGTAATGGCTTCAATAAGTCTTTCCATGGGACTTGCTTCTCCCATTTGACCTCTTTGAATTTCTAGTTCCTCCTCAGAATCATCAGGAAGTAATCGGGCTTCAAGAGCTTGTAGTCTTTTAATCACTTCTTCCTCTACATTACCTCTCCTCCTTGCATTCCTCTGAGCTCTCCTACCCTAGTTCAAGTGGGCTCCCCTCTGGGCCATTGGACTATTTTTCTCTGATACCAAACTGATGCAGATCCACTTCCCTTGCTGCAGAAATTCAACAAGGAACACACAAAAAGAAAACCAATAGACTACTCTCTACTATTCAAACAAAAATTAAGACAATCATTTGCATAACCAAAAACAATCATTTAAAGAAATATAATGCCAGTCATTCCTGAACTCAACCTCAGCTTGTAGACTGAATTATTTATTGATTCATCGACACAAAAAGCCCAGAACAGACATACAACTAGAAAAATGGACAAAATAACTTCTGAATACATAACATCTAAAAGAAAAATTAAAATATATTATTTTCCATATACCTTTGTCTCTGAACAAAGTCTTATTTCCTTTCCCAAAACAAAAATCCCTGAAACTAAAAAAAACCCTTTTGCACTAGAAACCTTCCAAAAATAATGACCCTCCCTCATTCCAATTGATTCCTGCTTAACTCCTCCACGTCATAATTAGTTCCTTCTTTTTCTCTAGCAAACTCACCCACCTATTCTAGTTAACTATTTGGTGTCCTCTTCTCTAGCTAGGGTTATGAGATAAAGTCTAGATGCCCTCCACCTGTCAATGCATAACAGAACCAAAACTTACATGAAACTGAGCCTTCAACTAATCCCCTACCTTCCCAGAAAGTCATTGCATGGAAACCCCCTCTCCTCATGGATGCTCAGCATCACAACAAGGCTACACATAACCATTAACGGGCTAAGAAAAATATGAGCCCTTTTAGGATAACTTGGGGGTATGTGAGGGCATTTTTGTAAGAATATGAGCAATAATGACAACATGATTTTGATTCCATCAAAAGGGAAGACATGAGGTATAGGCGGGAAAATGAATTTAGATTCACATGATTTATCAAGAATAAAAGGAATACAAAGTTTATTTGTTTCTATGAAAAAATGTAGATCACATACATTTTCCCGAAGAATAATAGGAGTATGTTCCAAACTAATATTTGGGATTTGAACAGCATGAGACATACCTTTAGAATCCTTTTTGGTAGTTGTTCTTGTATCTTTTCTACCACGGCTGATTGATCAATATATTTAAATATTTCCAATGGCAAAATTGAGACTTGAACTCCAAGATGTTGAAAAGTTTCTAGATTTTCTTCTTGCTCATCATTGTTTTTTTTGGCTTCAAGATCTCCTTCGTCCTCCTGTTCATTGCCACCAATTTCTTCTTCTGTACGCATGTGTTCCTCCTTATTTAGGTCTTGGGGTGGGGATTTTTCTTTTTTTAATAGCATAGCACCATAGAATATTTTAAGAATTGCACCTCCTTTATTAGATCAACCACTACCTCAATGATTAATATTGTCTTTGTTATGTAGAAAATAAGATCTAGGCTAACATGATATCACCCTAAATCAATCCATCTCCACATAACATTGGAACACGAATCAAGGAGACTCAATACTCAACTATAGTCCTCAAAGGAGAGATGAGAGGTCTCTTGATTGGTCCCTTTGTTTCCAAGGAGAGATATTTTATGACTAATTATCAAATCTAGGGTTTCTAGGGCTAAAATAGAGAAAACAAGAGCTACAGACCTGAAACCATTGAAAACCTGAAAGCAGTGGCAGGGAGGAGCTGAATAGAGCTAAGAGAACTTGATTCTAGAAGATTTTGGTCATCCAAACAATGGGGATAGGGGAGCTAGGCACCCTATACTAAAATTAGGGTTTTACAAGATCTTAAGATCTGAGTGTCTGCTTATCTATCTTCCTACTTCTTGTCACCTATTGTCGTTTGATTCCTCCAGATGCGACTTGCACACAAACAAGAAGGGAAAAGGGTTGGTGCTATTTAGGATCTTTCCTAAGTCAAGATCTGTGAATGGATTTTCCACCTCCACAATAGTAATTATGAGAGATCAAAGAGTGTGTACCCTAGGAGGGCAGAGGCAAATTTGAAGTAGAATGGAATGTTGTAATAAAGCATGATGGAAAGAAGTCACCATGAGCACATGGAAACCCTTGCTTGCTTGATACGACATCACAACTTGACTCAAGAAGTTGGTGTAGCCCAAAGAAGTAGAGAGATCTTCACATGACCTACAAGAAGTTAGTGCAATAGCAATAATCCACCATAGAGAGCTTTAGAGAAGAATAGAGAGCATGTGAGAGAGAGGGAGAGAGTACAAGAGTGCCTAGATTGCTTAGATGTTCAAATGAATAAACTAACTTGCTTATATATACATTCCCATTGATTTTTAGGGAATTAAACCAAATGGGGCCGACATGAGGAAGCATTAGAGATGCCCTAAGTTAACATACCATTAATTTAGTTTTGAGTTCAAGGAGGGCCTAGGGCATTAGGCACCCTTGACCTTTGTGTCCCTTAAACTTTGGGATAAGCTCAATTAAGTGGGCTTAGTCCCATTCTAAAGTCATCTTTTAGGATTTGTGCATCGGGATCAAGAATTAATTGTTTTAGGTCCACCCGAGTGCTAAACTGAGTGTAAAATGCTAGTGTACAAATTTTACTCCATAACATTTAGCCCCCACTTTAGTGTGGGTATGATCTTAAACACTCATTCTTGCACAAGTATGAAGAGGACATATTTCAATCACAACAAACATTTAAGTCATAGAATGTCACCAGAATTGAGGGGTGATCAAGTCCCCAGGCTTAGGATTCTAAGAATCTAGAAGAATTGCATACACATAAGACACAAGGCATAATTTATACATACATGAAGCACGTAGAAAACATGAGACAAGACAAGACATACACAAGGCATACACTTGAGAAATCACAATGTATACATGCAATACACAAAGTATACATGCTTGACATGAAACATACACATAAGGAATAAAGTATACATAGAATACACATGAAACACACATGGAAAATACGTAAAGCACTCAAGGAGAATACATAAGGAATACATAGAGAAAACATGTGAAGCACTCATGAGGCGTGAAGAATACATAGAGGACAAGAATATACGAGGAGAATACATGCATCATACAACAACCACAAGAAGCACATAATGGAAGACCTTGAGTTAGCATGACAAAAGAGACGTCAATCTGAAAGGTTGTCTCAATTTTTGTGCATCATTCCTCAAGATGCAATAAGAAGAATGCTAAGAAGGGGTTAGTTAGAAATGATAAGAACAAGAGGATACAAACACATCAGACACATAATCCACATCAAGAAAAGTGTTTCTACTCAACAGAACATGCAACTCACCTCTCGCAAGAGGATTTACATGAAGTCTTGCAGAATAAGAAAGCATTGCAACCATACCCAAAGGTACTCTATCCAAACTCAATTTGGTGGTTCCAACCCTTCTCTTAAACATGCAAGGAGATTTAACTTAGGAGAACAAGATGTACTCAATATCTTACTTCCAGCCTTGCCTCAATCCTTTCCAAGAGAGTGCATTAACAAAGATAATCAACAAGTGTTTTGATAGAAAGATGAGAGTAAGGCTCATAGCACGATATATTCCCCCACCTTAAAGTGATTTCTAACTCCATCAAGGAGAAATTGCCTTTAAGGTAGAATAAGTAAGAAGTGTAAAATAGGCATGAGAGTTTTCTAAAAGCACATGCCCAAATGACATGTGTTCTTAAAAGCTACATTTCCATGAGGGGTTGCTCCTAGGATGAGGAAACCAAGGCGATGCTTACAAGCATTGTACACAATGGCTTGTGTAGTCATGGTATGACATTGAGCATAGAAACAAGGTGCCACATAAATAAAATATAACTATGAAGATGACGGAGGAAGGATCACATATAAGTTGAGTCAAAATGAAAGGATGCTAAATCATCCAAAAGAAAATAATGAAATTACACATCATGACATATAGAAGAATGAAGATACATATAGAGGAATGACACAACGCTTTCTTTCTCCTTGCACCCTTGTGCTAACAAGGGTGCCAAGGGAGAACTAATGATCAAAAAACATCACAATATGGGGATAACAGTACGTACAAGAATAACACAAATGAGGAGGGACCACACTTGCGAGTCAGCCGATAACAAATCATCTTCCCCCAACTTGCTTATTATAAAATGGATGGAGGACAAGGTGTTGTAGGGACTATATCAAGTATGCTGAAAAGTGCTAGAGCCATACTGTGTTTAAAATTGTTGAATGTTGTTACCCAAGACTCAACATTCCTTATTGGAATGGCCAAGCGCATGATGATATGTGCAGTAATGAAGTGTTGATTGATTATTTTGTTGAATCCTTTTGTGTGTTGGGGAGGAAGAGTAATTAAGTGGTCTTTAAGTAGAATTGGTAACATACACTCTTGTTGAGATAGAATGGAAGATATAGGGGGAGTAGGAAGCAACCCTTTTTATTGTGAACATGGTGGAGAGAACAAAGGAGAAGGTCAAAAACCTAAACCTACTTTAGACAAGTTTAGTGTTGGTTTGACGGATTCCTTAATTCCTTGTTCTTTGCATCCTAGCCCATTTCTATTGTATCCTTGTTTAGAAATAATTTTGAATCCATGCCCATAACGCGTCTCCAAATCCGAAGGAAGAGGAGAAACTTCATTATTAGCTTTGTTGAAATGAGGAGTGTGATCATGTGTTGAAGAAGTAGAAGGATCATACTTTTTATCATGGTGAGGGTCAATCTTTGTTTCAACAAATCCATGGGGGTTGAAATCTAAAGGGACCTCGTCATTACCAAGACATGCACTAGAAGAAGATGATCCATTAGATTTGGCTTTCTAGATTGAGATGATATATCACAAATGGCCGCCATCTTTGTAGAAGCAAGCAAATCATCATTAGTGGTAAAATCAATTTCAAAAGTTCCATCTTCATTAATTTTGAGTTTAAGTTTTTTAGGAGCATGATATTGTGTTGAAGAAATTTCATTTATCTTTGAGGTTTTCGGGTGTGATGATGAGATTTTATACTCACCTATAAAGGTGGGTGTAAAATCTAATGAGCCCCAATCATCATTAAAAAGTGCATTCGAAGGACCAACACTATCCTGACCATTACTATTGTTAGCAACAAAGGGTAATGGTTTGGCTTTTATTAAAGAAGGGATCAAATTATTTAGAGGAATTTTATGTCTCGCTTCCATTTGTAAGCAACTTTCTGGAACCATATCAGCTTCAATCGTATGGAGCTTGTTTTCAAAAATAAACTTTATTGAATGATGAAGGATAGACGGGACTGCCCCCATGGCATGAATCCATGGTCTACCAAGAAGAAAATTGTATGTGAGAGAATTAGGCATGACATGGATAAGGGTAGGCAATGTCACAGGTCTAGCCTTAACATTTAAGGTGATTATACCTAGTGATTTTCTACCAACATTATCAAAGCCATGAATATTGAGTTTATCTAGTTTGATGAGAGACATATCAACATTGATTTTATGTAACAAGTCTATGCCATAGACATTAAGACCTGATCCACCATCAATCATAGTGCATCTTACCCTCATTCTATTAATAATGACAAATATCATATGAGGCTCATATTTGGTTTTGCACTTCTATGGGAGGTAATTCATGTTGAAATAAGATATATGATGTTGTCACATGCATACAACTAAATAGAGATGCTACATCATTTGGTCTAACAAAGGTGGAATAACTACCTTTTGTAAAGCCTCTTGGATCATTCTGTGGTATGTAGGCAATGTTTGTATTAAATCCCATAGAGATATCTTAGGCAGAGTAGCACAGAGTTGCTTGGTAAGATCGTATTCTCTACCAACATGTTGAGAAAGATGAGGAGGTAGTGGAAGAAAAGGTTGAGAAGGTGGAAGAGAAGTGGGCACACTTGGTGCTTACTTACTTTGCTTGTTATTATGGGTGTTGTGTGTGTGAGCAACCGCATGATAATGAGGTTGTTGCGACACTTTTTGAACACCTCGATTCCTTTGAGTAATTTGTTTTGCGAAGTTGAGAATGTAACCAGGAGGTCGAGATAGTTTTGGAACACCTCAAACTTTAATCATAGGTCTAGATAAAGGAGGCTGATTAGATGCCTCATGGATAATGATCTTAGGAATATTTTGAGCATTAATACACTTGTTCACTATCCCCTTAGAGGGTGGAATAAGTTTATTAATGATGATGGAATTTACATTGTTATCTTTTTGAGGAATACAATATTTAGAATAATGTGATGAATGTCCAATATCTACCCATGGGGGATCCATTATAAGAGAAGAATCTTCTTCCACTAATGTTCATCTTTTGAAGAGAGAGCATTAGAATGAAGAGAGGGTAGAGTTATGTTAAGAAATGTATCAATGATTTCATCTTCTTGCACCAAAATATCCTCATAAGTAGGAGGAATCTTATGAGAGGAATCAAAAGAGTGTAATGACATAGCAATAGCTAAGTCAATGTCATGTGTATGAAATAGAAGAACACTTTCAACATCTTTTTGAACAAAACTAGACATCGATGTAAGGATAGAACAGAACATCTTAAAAGTAAAGTTTGTATTTAAAAGAGGTGGGTTCACCAAAGAATGATGAACCACAACTAAACAAAGAGCTTGTTCTTGCGATAGCTTTAAAGAAAGGTGAAATGTTGTGATGCTTTAGCTTTCTAAGGTAGCAGATGTGATATGGTATAGCAATGTATCATCATATTTGATAGCTAATCCAGTACCACCAAGATCTAAAATAAGATTGCAAAGATGACCTACAAGTAGAAGACAAGTGGGTTACCCAAAAAAATGTGATATTTTTGGTAACCACAATAACTAAGCCTTGTCAATGTAGGATGTATAGTCAACAATAATTAGATCTAGTGCAGAAAATCAATACTTTATATCATGCTATAATGATCTAATCTCATCAAAATAGGAGTTATGCAAAAATATGCTTTCTAATCAAACCCTAAACCCAATATTTCTTCTCTAAATCAAAGTTTTATGATGCAAAAATGATATATTCCTTCTAATGTCAAGGCAAATTTGATAATTATGATATGCTATAGCAAATGCAAAATCAGATTTGACAACTATTCAACATCAACAAAATCTGAAACAAAGGTTTACTCAACAAACCCTAGCTAGGTTTTCAAAGAAAATGCGAGATTTTTAAAAATCCTAATAATGAAAGAGTGAAAATGCAAGATGTGCAACTAGGAAAATATTAATTAGATCTAAAACAAAAAAAAATCAAAAAATTGTAAAATGTAAGAAAATGTCATGTTCACCAAAATGTTATGTAGAAAATGAGATCTAGGCTATCATGTACATCACCTTAAATCAATCGTTCTCCACATAACATTGGAACACGAATCAAGGAGACTCAATACTCAACTACAATCCTCAAAGGAGAGTTGATAGGTCTCTTGATTGGCCCCTTTGTTTCTAAGGTGAGAGATCTTATGACTAATTATCAAATCTAGGGTTTCTAGGGCTAGAATAGAGAAAACATGAGCTACAAACCTGAAACCATTGAAAACCCATAAAGCAGTGGTAGGGAGGAGCTAAACAAAGCTGAAAGATCCTAATTCCAAAATATTTTGGTCATCCGAACAAGGGGATAGAGGCGCTAGGCACCCTAGACCCAAATTAGGCTTTTGTAGGATCTTAAGATCTGAGTGTCTTCGCCTATCTGTCGTCTTGCTTCCTATCACTTGTTGTTGTCTGATTCCTCTAGATGCAACCTGCACACAAACAAGAAAGGAAAATGGTTGGTGCTATTTAGGAACTTGCCTAAGTCAAGCTCTGTGAATGGGTTTCCACCTCCACAATAGCAATGATGAGAGATCAAAGAGTGCATGCCCTAGGAGGGCAGAGAAAAATCTGAAGTAGAATGGAATGTCGTAATAAGACATGAAGGAAAGAAGTCACTAGGAGCATGGAAACCTTAGCTTTCTTGACATGGTGTCACAACTTGACTCAAGAAGTTGGTATAGCCCAAATAAGTAGAGAGATCTTCATAAGACTTGCAAGAAGTTAGTGCAATATTAATAATCCACCATAGAAAGCTTTAGAGAAGGATAGAGAGCATGTGAGAGAGAGGGAGAAAGTGCAAGAGTGCCTAGATTACTTAGATGCTCAAATGAATAAACTAATTTTCTTATATATGCATTCTTATTGATTTTCGAGGAATTAAACCAAATGGGGCCAACATGAGGAAGCATTAGAGATGTCCTAAGTTGACATACCATTAATTTAGCTTCAAGTTCAAGGAGGGCCTAGGGCGCTGGGTGCCCTTGACCTTTGTGTCCCTTAATCTTTGGGATAAGCTCAATTAAGTGGGCTTAGTCCCATTCTAAAGTCACCTTTTGGGTTTTGTGCATCACGATCAAGAATTAATTGTTTTAGGTCCACTTGGGTGCTAAACTGGGTGTAAAATGCTAGTGCACATGCATTTTGCTCCATAACAGTCTTGAAAGGAGGTATAAATAAAAAGATGTTTGCTTTATCTTCTTTGCCTGTAGGAATGTATCCAACGATATTTCAGGATACTTTGCAATCATCTTCTAGTATTCATCTTCAATAGAGATGCCAACCTCCATCTTGGGGGAGGTGCCTTCAGATTTTTGAAAATTGAATGCACAAAGCACTTCAATCCCTAGTAGAGTCGTTAAAAACTATTAGAAATTTTTTTTGTCACTGTGCTTCTTTGTCAATTTGCCCAATGGACAGTGACAAAACTTTGCAACATTGGATAGATCACCATTGAAAGGATGACCTTCCTCTACATTTAAAAGGGGCGGCTCCCTTATATGATTGAAGTTTTTTATGATTTTAGATACTTTTAACCAAAAAGTATGAAAGGAGGAGAAAAGAAAAAAAATAGGAAGTGAAAGTATGTAAAATCAAATAGATAATAGATTGAATTTTACATATGATGTTAACCAAAGAGGGAAAATGGAAAGCTTGCAGCCATAACACACGAGGAAATATAAGGAATGAATTACAAATTAAACATAAGAATAACTTGCAACTCATGAAGAACCAAGAGAAGAGATAATAGATTCACAATATTCTTCTTCTTTGCAAAAATCTAAGCATAAAGACTCTGACATAGTTTATACATGGCTGCAATCAAAATGATAAAAACCCCTTTTCTTCTTCCCCAAAAATCTAAGAGAGAAGAACCCTTTTCCTATGAAAAATTCTCTTTTTATAATTCTACCTTCACCCAGGTAGTTTTACAACCACCCTTTTTTTACTCCTCTTTTTCCAAATTTTCACTTTATAATATTTTGCCCATTTTTTCTTTTTCCTATACACGGGTACTTTTTTTTATAAAGTGTATTAAAAAATTTGTCGCTTTAACAATATCATTTATTTCCCCTTTACATTACAGCTTAATACTTCACATAATGACGGAAATAATTATTTTAACCAAATGTCCCATTTTATGTACTTTAATATATTAAAAGTACATTAATGGCTTTCATGCAATGACTTTATTTAATTCACAAATGAATTAATTTAAATCTTTGACTTTTAATTAAATTAATTAATTCAAAAGAATTAATATAATTTAATATTGGGATTCTTCATAGTGAAATCTCTTCTCAATAATTTCTTTGCGGGTGTAGGCAAAAATTTCTGAATGGGCCCAATTTTAAATGTAGTAAAAATTGGGAACAACACTCCCTCAGCACATGAGCATATGCCTCACAACCAAAAACATGAAGATGCCCTCAATGAAAGCTTTTGACCTGACCATGCCTCCATAAGCATTTTATCAACAAGAGATGATGTAAGAGACCTATTAATTAGGTAGCAAATAGTGGCTACAACTTCAGCCAAAACCTTTGTTCTAATTCATCTCCACTAAGCTTACTCCTAGCCTTCTTAGTCAATATCATGTTCATCCTCTCTGCAACTCCATTATATTATGGAGAATATAAAGTTGTATTTTGCCTCTAAATGCCACAATCCTTACAAAATCTATCAAAATATGTAGAATAATATTCGTGTTGCCATTGTCAATCCTCAAACATTTAATTTTATTACCAATCTAAGTTTATACCATAGCTTAGAACTCTTTAAAATGATTAAAAACTTCTAATTTACTTTTAAGAAAATAAACCCATGTCCTGCTATAGTCATCAATAAATGTAACATAGTAAATAGATTTTACAATTGAAGGAACATCAACAAGACCAAACACATCTGAATGAATACGATCCAAAATTTTAGAAGACTTATGAGAACTCAAATAAAAGTGAATGTGGTTTTGTTTTCCATAATACAATGTTCATAGAAATCAAATTCAAGATTACCTTCAACAAGGTTCTTATTTTTTAAGGTCCTTAGACTCTTCTCTCCTATGTGGCCTAACCTATGGTGCCATAACATTATTTTTTAGTCAGTAACTTAGTCTCTGTAGAAAGAGTACCCTCAGGTACCCAAAAAGCATGATCATCTGCTAAAGAAGATACCACTCATTTATCCAACAAACTAGATGAAGAGTCAATTTTAATAAAAGTACTATTGTAATCAATTGTACGTGCATCAAGCTAAAATAATTTACTCAATCTAACACCTCTTACAATCACTATAGAACCTCTAACCATCTTGCATCTTGTATCAGAAAAGACAACTTGCACGTGCCTGCATCAATCAATTTAATTATAGACAAAAAGTTTCATGCTAACCCTAGGATATGAAACACACCATTAATTCCTTTAACTCTACCATTAGGAAATTTAATTTGTACTCTACCATGGCAAATAATATTTAAATGAGAATCCTCACCCAAGTAAACCTTATCTCCATCAAATTCTTCATACTGAGTAAACCAATCTCTATTATAGGTCATATGAAAAGATGTATTTGAGTTAATCAACCATGGATTATCTTTCAGAAATGAAGGTGAACAACTATAGAATGAAAATCTGATTACAACTGTAACTATTAATCTAGTGCAGGACCAAATGGAGATTATAGGAAATCAAATCAATAATACAAAGAAATAAAGGAATGGAAGAACTAAACACATAACACAGTGTTTATGTGGAGAAACCTTTTCAGAAAATCTCCACACAAGAAGAGATGCACCAGTCTGTATTAACCTCAATAGAATTTACAATACATCACTAACAACCTCCTCTTCAGTCTTCAATCCAGTAGCACCTATTTTTCACTGTCATCTCTCTACCTCTACATAGTTGTAATACAATATCCTCATAAAGGGGTTGCCTTTTAGGGCAAAAAAAGCCAACATAACCTCTACCCTTAGATATGTGACCTAATGATAAACAGTTCAGATTTACAATGAGAATATATATATATAGTGTGGCATTCGAGGACACTGCCCTGAACCCCTGTCGGGGGGATGAGCCCCCGAACCCCGCAAGGGGGTACCTCCGACACCCCCCAAATAACCATCATCTTTCAGGTACTGGGATCAAATATATGACTGAAACAAGATCACTACTTGGTGAATACTCTATCCCTTATGAATGATTTACAAACAATATTAAAGGAGTAATTAAATACATAGGATTTACAAGGTTGATGGCACCTTAATCCTAACATTATCACTTGCACGTTTCCAAAGTAGCAATGAAAGAATAACCATCTATCTTTTCAAATTTAGAATCAGAGTCAAATTTCTTCTTTTTCTTCTTCTCCTCTTTACATTCTTTTTGGAAGTGATCAAGTTTGCCACAATTCTAGCCTATCACTTTGGACTTTCCAAGGGAAATTGATCTCCCCTTGGACTTGGATCTTGACTTCTCACCATGTCTTTTGTTATTCTTGTCCCTTTCTTTTAATCTACCATGAACACTCAAGGCCTCTTTGGCACTGATGAAAATCTTCCTTCTCATCTCTTTAGAAAGTAAAGAACCAACAACATCTTCAACCTTAAATGTAACAGAAATACTCCCAATGACCATCACAAGACTATCCCATGAATCAAGTAAAGAACACAACAAAGTCTGACGTCTTTCTTCCTCGTCCATCTTCTCACCCACTGAATTTCACTGAGCAACCAATGTATTAAACACATTCAAGTTTGTCCACCTTCCTCCATTCTTAAGGAATATAATTTCTTCTATGGAAATAACTTGTTAACCAGAGATTTATCTTGGTATATTTCACTCAATTTCTACCATAAATTCTTTGCAGTAGGTTCTTCATGGACATTAAGTAAAATGGAATCTACAACACATAATATAATGAGACCCTTCGCTTTCTAGTCCATAATGTTATTCTAAGCAACTATGGTTACATTTGTAGGTCTGGAAACTTTCTCATCTATGGCACCCCATTGTAGTGTTGTAAATTGTCACCACAGACAATCTTACACAAAGTTTAGCACCCTCTTGAATTATGCCTCGGTCTTGATTAAGGATCTTGGTTAAGTCCCCTGGCAACCTTCTTTTCTGGGAGCTGATTGGCCAGGACCCTAGCGCCCAAGCGCTAGTGTCCTGCTAATTAGGTCTTAAAAAAGTTTGAATTAAGGTATGTCAACCTTATTTGACTTGGGTGATGCACCTTGTCTGCCTCAACTCAATTGGGCCCTCAGAAAGTAATTGGGATTCATATATATACAAGTCTCTCTCACTCATTTACAACTAATGACTCTACATGCAATTTCTCTCTAACTAGCTCTCTATCTCTTTATCTTTCTATAAGATCTCTATTTTTGCAGACTATTGTTGTATGCACTAACTCTTGTTGTAGGTCTTAGTTGAAGCTCCTTCCTCATTCATTCATTCATTATGGCAGTTTGATAGTGACATCAGTCCATCAAGGATCTCATGCTCAGGGTGACTTCTTTTCTTTATGCTTATTTACAGTAGTCTTTTATCATTTAGATCTACCTCTACTCATCTAGGGAATGCACTCTTGACCTTCATTATTCAATGTTGTGGAGGTGGGAACACCATTCAAAGGGTTTGACTTAGACAAGCCCCTAAACAACACCAACATCTCCCTTCTTTCATGTGTGCCAAAGATGAAGTTCCAGATAGAAACGATCGATGGAAGGATGAAAGTACAGGTGTCAGAAGTGTCTCAGACTTCAGACAAGCTAAAACCCCAGGACACTAGTGCTTGGGTGCCATAGTCCCCCTAGATCTACCCCTATATTCTACAGTGAGTTCTAATAGTCCTATTCATCTCTCCTTTGCTCCAGTTTTCTGAGTTTTCAGTCCTGACAGGTCAGTAACTCATGTTTTTTTTCTATTTCACCACTAAAACCCTAGATCTAGCCTAATTGCCTCAATATTTTTTATTACAACAAAGAGATAGAGCTCTCACCAACCCAACAAGGCTCTTCCCAGGGGACAACAACCTAGATTGAAGCCATTGGTGGCTTGTGTTCCAATGTTCGATTGAAGTGATTGATCTAGTTAGTTGAATAGTGATTAGGTCTCTCTTTTCTATCTTACATTTTAGTGAACCCAACACTTGCAACCTTCTTTTTTTGTGTTTGATTAGTTGATCAGTTGATTAGGCACTTCTATTGCATATCTTAGACAAGTTATTATATCATGGCCTCTTCAAGTTATTTCTCTTTGGAATCTTTGCATGTATACATTATAGACTTAATTTTTTTAAAAATTCATTAATATTCATCCATATGTCTTAGATCACATAACGTCAATTTGTGATATCAATATTTCTATATGTTCCATGTATGAGATCCTTTGTTGTATATCTGATTTTCCTAGCTTCACAACTCTTATGGGTGTATATCCTTTGATATTAGAATACTTTACTAAATTCATCTCCATGACTTGTCATGAGAAAGATGATGGTGATAGTTCTTCCATTTCTACTACAGTCCTTGATGAGTCCATGTCTCATCCTACTAATATTCCTCCTTTTATTGCATGTTCAAGTCCCTTGGACATCACTAAGGATGGGGAGAACTCTTTTCTTCCTCCTTTGGTTGCATGTTCAAGCTCATTGGACATCGCTATTTGTCAAAATCAAGTCAATACAATTTATATTTTAAGTTCCCAAAAGGAACTTACGAAACCAAAAATTATTGTGCATCTTCATTCAGATGTTCCGCAACCAAAATCTAATCATGTTTTAACTGTTCAAGGTGTCCCAAACCCACCTCGACCTCTTGGTTACATTCTCAAATTTGCAAAACAACTTACTCAAAATAAGCAACTTAATGTGTCACAGCAACCTAGTTACTGTGTGGTTGCTCACACATACAACACTCCCAACAATAAACAAAGAAAAAAACAACATTTGTTCCATCTTCTCTTCCACCAAATTAACCTTTTCTTTCTCAACATACTAGTAGAGAATATGATCTTGTCGAGCAGCTTCATGCTACTCCGGCTAAGATCTCACTCTAGGATTTAATACAAACCTCGCTTACATACCACAGAATGCTCCAAGATGCTCTACAGAAGATAGTTGTTCCACCTTTTGTTAGACTTAATGACATAGCAACCTTGTTATATGGTGTGCATGTGATGAAATTAGATATTGTCTTTAAGAAAAATGAGTTACCTTCTCTTGAAGTACAACAACAACATGATCCTCTCATGATTTTGGCCATCATTAATAGAACTGGAATACAACATACTATGATCAATAATAGATCAGGTCTTAATGTTTGTGGTATTGACCTATTACTTAAGCTCAACATAGATACCTCTCTTATCAATCCTAATACTCTTAATACATGTGGCTTCGATAATGTTAGTAGACAATCACTAGGTACAATCACACTACTTGTTGAGGTAGGACCTGTGACTTTGCCTACGCTTATTCATATCATGCTTGATACTCTTTCATATAATCTTCTTCTTGGTAGACCATGGATTCATGCCATGGGGGAAGTCTCATCTACTCTTCACCGTACAATGAAGTTTGTGTATAATTGTTGGAAAGAAATGAGGAGGAACTAGTATAAAGATCTGGTCCTCGGTCAAGTTTGTAAGTCTAGTTTATAACCTAGTCAGACAATGAGAGAAACATGAATAAACATTAAGGAAATCTTATATGCAGTATAATCTAAGTAAAGCATAGCATCATAAAACATGTACAATGGTATTAGAATCCTTATATCTCCAGTATATTCATTTATCATTAATAGGTATATACATATCCATACCGACAGGTCTGAGTCTCTACCTTATACCCTATTACTCTCTTTATTCACACATATTCACTCTTACATTACATTGCTTTGCATGTATCTCCTATATATCTACCTAGAGGTGTGCCCTTTCCCAAGATACCTCTTTAGGAGTCGGCTCTATCCTCCGCATGGCCTTTGCAATATTTTGCGGTAGATTCTACTTGCTGCCCTATTCTCTGCTAGCATCACTCCCCCTTTTAAAAGTATCTCTTGTCCCCAAGACATGTCCTTCAGTTTGTAGGTAGGATGTTTTTGTAGATTATCCTGAGCTGAGCCAGAGTAGTATCCCGTTGTTTCTTAGCAAATGTCAAAATTTGGATCTGGCTTTCCAGATGGATGTGTGTATCCTCTGCTTCTCCTAAGGTAACTAGTACCTTAACCTTCTATGTAATCTATTTATCCTCAATGAATACTTTGGTTAAATAGGCCAATCTCAAGCTTATTACTTCTATGAGCTGCTTGATCTGTGATTTTATTTGTTCTCTTTGATCATAAAATTGTTTTAGCTGAGAATGTAAGGTCTCTATCTATGCCCTTATGGATCCATTTGTGTCTTATATCAAATCATAGGTAATGGCCACTTGTGTTATATGTGTTTCTAATGCCTCTATTTGATCTTTTGTAGTCTTAGTAGTAGTAGGCCATTGTAAATAAAATTAGTAAAGTACCTTGGCCTCCTCCATACCCTATTAGATGTTCTATATCTAGGCTTCTAGTTTATTGTGTACTTTAGCATATTTGTTGGAAGCATCAGCTAGTCTTTTCTGACTGATTGTCTCTGTTATCTTCTCTTCTACATTCTTCTCCAGATATGTAGAATGATCCTTGAAGATTTGCATCAACTATTTGAGTTGTTGGGTAGGAGGTAGGGATGTGTCCCTCTGTGCCTCTGGCATCTCCTTTTGTATTATATCTACCGCTTCCATTAATATCTCACTTCCCTCTATGTGTTTCTACAAAATTTATTCCCTCGTTGTGGAGTGGAAGATGTCACCCAATTGTAACTTTTGTAGGGGTGAGATACCAAATAGATTTACCTATCCCCCTATTACTGGCAGTTGTAGTAGCTAAGCAGTCACCATAGGTTGCATCTGCTTTTGTTGTGCCATGAAATCTTTGATAGATTGGATGGGTGAGGTAGAAGAGGATGCATCTTGGAAATCCAGTTGGTTATCTCCTATATCTAGAGTCTCGTCTTGTTTTTGTCCATCCTTCTGCTCAATATTGGTGTTATGCGGAGGATAATTGATTTGTTTTGTATTCTACGAAGGATTTGTATCCTTTTGTGCCACAATTTTCTTTATCTCCTTAACTGTTTCATAGATCTTCTTTGTTATTTGTTCTGTTTATGTCTGTATTTTATCTCTATCTACTTGGTCTCAGTGGCTTGTAATTGTGTTGTTTTATCCTTCTCTTATGTAGAGATAGAAGTACTCACTCCATCTATAGCTTGTTGCCAGAGATCCTCATCTAATTTCAGGGCTTTCTCTCTTCTTTGCCTTAGTGCCTCTGTAAGCCCATCTGGTAGCAACCCCAGAATCTCATCCATTGTCTTGTTCATTTTAACCATGTATTTGATTATTGTCCTTTCAATTATTTTCGTATTTGTTGTGATAGTTATCATTGATGTCAAAGGTTTGAGTTGTAGGTTGTGATTGTGATGTTATGATGATTATGATGACAAGACTTGCAGAGAATGATATTACTTGTAGAGAATGGGAGCTCATGTTTGTAATCAGGACATAAGTTTTTTCTTTTCAGTTTAGTACTCTTCAAGGTTTTGTTTCAAGTGATCAAGGTTTTGCTTCAAGGTTTTCATAAGGAGTTTGCTTTAGGGCTTTGTCATTATAAAATGACAAACTTGATACAATTGAATAATGTGCTTGATTGACATACATACATACATGCATCAGTTTTCAAAATCAGTGACAGGTTGAGATCAAACAAGGTATATATTTAGTTGATGCTTAAGATGATGTGGTTAGTGGTCTTTAACTCAAATCCTTCTTATTAGGATGCCTATCATGGAATGTGAAAGACATCATATAGAGTGCAGATGTGAAGAGACATCATATAAAAGATTTGTAAAGGTTGATACATGGTTTTGGATCTCCTTCATGGTGTTTTTCATACTATTATGTTTCTCATATATATTGTTCATATTATACTTCAGATGTTGGTGCTTCACGTATCACTACAAGACTGCATTGATCTGCAGATTTCTTCCACTTTTTGTCTAAGTCTATGTCTTTTGGAGTTTGTCTTCATTGCACCTTGATGCTCAAAAACATGGAGTTTGTTAGGGTTTGCATTTTGAGGTTTTTGCCATAAGTAATATCCTCTGTGTCATAGATAGAGTCCCCTTGCTAGTAGTATAGGACCTTAAAAACCTTAAGCTTTCTAAAACCTAAGTCATGTTTTAAACCCTCCCAAAACGTATGCACTTTATTTGTATTTTGAAGGTAACCTTTTATCATATGTTATGTCACTTAAAAGTGACAATCCAAAGGGATTTAAGTCATGAGTTTCACCGACCCCGACTTCTAAGCCCACCAGAGATAACAAGTTGTTACATAATAACGAGTGGGAAATTCTTAATCAAAGGTTATAATCAAATCATAAGGGAGTGTGAATAGAAGATAGGATGATGCAGATTTAAATTCATTTCAAATTCCAACAAATGCTATTCATGATTAAATTTGATGGTTAGTTTTTCTCCAACTGTGCCCTAACTGCTTTATTGATTTTTGCAACAACCCTGACGGCCAGAAAAATGGATAAAAGGCCTCGTGGGAGTTTTTCAAAATGTTGGATGAATGTTTTAGATTCTACAGAGAAATATTTATCCGTACATGCAAGCAATGTGTAATTTGATGATGAAAAACTATGTTTTGGAGACTGAGAAGTTGAGATAGGATATCAGTGTATGAAAGGGTTTTTTTAATTATTGTTGTGTTTGAAAAGGGGCACCAAACTACATGATAAGCAATATGTATTAGAATGTGTATGTTTTTATGTTTACAGACAAAATAAGTTCTTTGTATATTGTTTATTTAGTCTTATGTTGGGTCTACAGAAGATAGAAGTCATGGTTTAGTGTTTATACCATCTTTGTGTTTGAGAAGTTTTTGTTTGGAGGTTGTGTTGATTGGAGAAAAAAAGGAGATATGAAATGTTGAAGTGGTCTGCAGAGAGAATTGACATGTTTTGTAGGGGATATTGAAGTATTATTTTGTGTTATGTAATCATTGATATGATAAGTGATGTTGTATATATGTTGAGGAAAGTTGAGTCATTTGATACATTGTAGAGAATCAGGGTAACCCCCTGAATTAAGTTTTCTTTCTTATGTACACCATTAAGTTTTCTTTCTTTCTTTGTTGTTAAGATTGATGACGAAGAAGAAGACCTCTTTGTGGGTGAAGATGACTATGAACAAGAGTATGATGAATAGGAGTGTGAGGTTGATTTAGAAGGAGAACTCTTGTGTGCTCTAGATATGATCAAGCAACTCAGAAAAGAAAACCGGAGATTAGAAGACTAGCTTCAACAAGAAAAAGACTCCAAGATCAAGGTACTTTATGATCTTGCAAAAGTTTCTTTAGAACTTGAAGAGGCAAGAAATTTGATTGTAGATTTAAGAGATCAAGTTGAAGATTCAAATAAGCTAACTATTGGCCTAAAGAAAAAAATAGAAGAAGCCAAAAGGGTTGTTGATTTTACAAAATCTAATCTTGAAGTCAAAACTAGTGAATGTCTAAGATTAGAGTCAGAAATAGTATCTTTAAGAAATGAGTTAGAAAAGGCATCTTCTAAGATGTACAAGAATCTTCAGTTTGAAAAGAGTACTGATTGCTTGAATGACATGTTGAGCAAGCAAAAGCATTATAAGGACACAAATGGTCTAGGTTATGAAGAAGGACAGTGTTCTAAAGTTATAAATGCACCAAGGAAGAAGATAGAGTTGGGTCATCATGCTGCTACTCCTAAAGATCAGACAAAATAAAAACTTGTTGATGAAGGGAGAAGGACAAGTAACTCCTCAAGATCTCCACCTGTCAGGCAATACCATTTAACAAGGTACAACTAATCTCAGTTTCATGGTTATTGCTATTCTTGTCATGTTTGTGGTCATAGAGCTAGAGACTATAAAATTCATTCAAGAAGAGGTTTTGGATGGAATACGAATGAGAGTTCTTATAGTTTGTCAAATCAGGGCTATAATAGTGTTTGTTATAACTATAATAATGTTGGTCACCTAGCAAGAAATTGTTGGTTGTATGAAAGATATGATCATGTAAGGAATGTCAATAAAAGGTCTCACATGATGCCTAGAAGAAACTATCTTTCCTTTGGTCAAAACTGCAATATTTTATGCTATAGATGTCATAAGATTGGACATATTGCACAGTATTGTAGCAGTGATTTAAACAAATCAGTTGGTCATCCCAAGAAGGCAAGCATTTAGAAGGTTTGGAGAAGAAAGCAAAATCAGGAGAAGGTTGAGTCTAAGCTTGTTCATACTACACAAGTGACATCTATAAGTACATAAAAAGGAGCATGAGGATAGGGGGAGGTGCTTATATCAATCAAACCCCATAGACATAGAGATTGTATCTTATCCTTATTGATAGTACATAATGGTATCCTCAGTGCTTGTACTACATAGACTTCAAATTGGTTTGTCTGTATTCTTCTTTCAGTTACATTAAAGGAAAGTTGTTTTATTACAGTGACAAAGTTTTGTCAGTAGTCTAGTGTAGTATAGGGTGCATAAATCTTGATGAACAAGTCATATTCTGCTTGAAACAATATCTTGCACACTGATTAGATCATTTTGGAGTAGTTACTGAAGGGGTTTGTTGGTTGATGATCATTGCACAGTGTTATTTTTTATGTTCTTGAATCCTTGATACATCCATCACTCATGGCAAATGATATGTCCATGTTCTTGATGCATCTAAAAGATACATGGATCTGAGAGGTATTGATACCCATTGTTCATTCATCTACACATTGCTCATTCTTCATTTTACAGTGGTGTCCAATCTGTTTAAAGGTAGTGTTGATGCAATATGACATGCAAAGTCTCTATACTCTGTTATTGATCTCCAAGGACCAGTCCGTGACAACATTTTGAAGTGGCTATATGACAATATTCACTGTATGGTGCAAAGTTCTAATTGCAATACAAGTGATTCATGACAGGACATTTCCAAACTTGGGAAGATAATGAATGATTATGTTTTCAGTGCAATCATTGTTTAAGGGTAAAAGCACAAAGCTATGTCACACTTTTATAAAGGAATCGACCAACATAAGCAAAAAGTTTCAACTTCGTCCTGATAAAAGTGGCATTTATGTTTTGAATTTCAAAATGATGTAAACTAATGAAATGTAGATCTGAAGATGAATTTTATGTTTGTAATTTTTCAAAAAATTTAAAAAATTATTATGACATTTTTTTATAAATTTAAGAGCAAATTTTGAATTGCTGAAAATTTCAGGAAAAAGTGACTTTGAGTCCACATCACAAAAAAAAGAGAAAACAATCTTATTTTTCCCTAATTTTTTTCCCAAATAGATGAGTTCAATATCTAGTGCATGGAGAAAAAAAATCATATTTTCTTCACAAAACCAATTATACCCTTTTGGAGAGGACTCTTTCCTCTAGTGTGCCATATAATTTTGAAAAAAAATGGATGTGTTTTGATATTTTTTTAAATTTCTAATCAGTGTCATCTCTGATTTTAACAACCTACTTGCAATAATTTAAAAGAAAAATATATTAAAACTAATAAAAATATTTTAAAAAAATCATATTTGGATTCTAGACTCAGAGCTCTACAAAAGGGTATTTTTTTATTTTTGAAAAAATCTATTCTAATTGAAAAAATATTCAGTTTAAGTTGAGAATTTCAGAAAACCCTAGAAAATGAGGAGGTGGCTGCCAAGTGGGATGCCACATAGATAGTTTCGGGCGAATCAAATTGGGGGCGAGATCAACTCACCTAGATCAAATTGGGGGCGAGATCGACTCACCCAAAATCATATAATTCTGGCAAGCACCATCGGTCGGCGGTTTGTTTTTTTTTTTTTTTTTTAAAACTTGATTATATATATATGGCTTTATTTTTTGTGTTTTTTTCTCAATTCAAGCATCAAGGAGAAAATAGAAGAAGCAGAATTTTTCGTAATAGAGGCTAAAAATTATTTTTTAAATTTTTTTCAATTCAAGCATTTGGAGAAACCACACAAAAGGAGTTTTTTTGGCAAGAGAGGCTACAAATTCTCAGGTATGTAACATGATTCCCAACTTATTTACTCATTTTACCATGTAGAAATTGAACTTCATGAGTTATTTATTAGGATGTATATATGTGTGTAGGTGAATTAAAACAAGCAATTTGTGATGGGGAATAAAAGAACTAGATCAAGGTTGTATGATCGAAAAAGAGATGAAAAAACCCTAGGAACATGTAGTCAAGAACAACCCATTGAAATTATTGATGAACAAGTTGAAGGGCATGTTAATGAACAAGTACAAGATGAAATTGGTAGTAGTGATAGAAATGTTTTGCATGGAATGAAAAATCTTATGGAGATGGATGAGGATGCTCTTTTCAAAAACATTTAACCTGAACATATGTTACCTAAAAGCACAATAAAATTGCACTCTAAAAGAATTTGGGATGAATTTTTTGAAGATAAATCTCTAATTGGAAGAACACAATTATGTGCAAAGTTATTTAGGTGAAAAGAAATGACCCCTGTTTTGGAGTTGTTAGGAGTTGATAACAAGAAAAAATCTTCAAATTTAGTAAATCAGATAGTAATTGAAAACTTGCAAACAACATTGGATTGTATTCAAACCAAGAGTCGAAGTTTTGTTTTACGTGCTACACGTAGAGCATTGATGACTGTAATTTCTAGTAAGAAATTATCACATAGAAGACAATTTAAAGCAATTGCTCAATTAGTAAATGTATCTAGGAGAACTGTTCAAAGATATATCAAGAAGAAAAATAGATTAGATGAAAACATTGAAAATAATTAGGTAAATATTTGTTGAGTCCCTCGGAGAGATAGAATTTTAGAAGATGTAAAACAAAAAGTAATTGGATATTGGACCGAGCTCTCCCATGTTTCTTCCAATAGAAGAGACACTATACAAATAAAAGACAAAGATGGTAAAAAAATTTCTCATCCAAAGCATTTTATAGATACAACACAAAGTAAATTTTTTGAAGCATTCAAGCAAGAATTTTCACAGGGGAAGATTTCTCAAAGGATGTTTGAGAATTTACGACCATATTTTGTATGTATAAATAAAGTACGTGAAACTTGTTGCTGTCGAAATCATGTTGAATTTCATCTACACCTACAGTCATATAAAAAACTTATGGCAATAGTTAATCCAAATGTAGCCATCCCTAGAAGTACAACACAATTTGTGAAGTCTATCTTATGTGAAAAATCAGAAGATTCAAATGAATTCAATGTATAGTGTATAAGAAATATATGTGTAGATTATGGAAATTTGATGAAATTTTTACCATTTGAGAATATTGATCATTCAATGTCAGTTGTTTGGAAGAGATTTGAATATGAGAAATACTCAACGAAGTCAGGAGCTGAATCCAAAAAAATTGTTTTGAGAGAGAGTGAATTGCCCTGCAATGAGTTTATGAACAAATTTCATAACATTGTATACCCACATATCCAACATTGTCATGGTGCAAGATGGCAGGCTAAGCAATTTTGTGACTCAAAGAATTATTTTCCACTGGGTTGTATTCTCTCTATTGTAGATTTTTCTAAAAATTATACATTTAGTTCTCAAACTGAGATTCAAAGTCAATATTATCATTCAGAGCAAGTCGCAATCTTTGTACAAGTTTGCTATAGACATGCTAAGTTATTTGTAGATGAGGTAGAGAGTATTGAAGATTAATGAATTATCATCAAGGAGGTTCACTTTTATATCAGTGATGATACGAGTCATGATAGAAGCTATGTAGCACATTGCTTTCGAATGTTTTTTGAAGATTTGAGACAACGTGCCATTACTACATTACAACACTGGATTTGGATTGATGGATGTGCTGGTAAGTGTTGATTTTATTATTATTTTATTTTTATTTTTATTTTTTAATTTAAAAAATTATAAAATTTTAAGACTTGAATTTTTAACTAATTTTTGGTTTTCAAATTGTTGTTTATATATAACTATTTATACAAGACAATTTAAGTCTTCAAAAGCATTTAATTAGTTAACGCAACAACATGCTAGATTTGGCATAAAGTTTTTGTGAAATTTTTTGAGAGTGGACATGGAAAAGGAGAGCATGATGGAGCAGGAGCATGTGTAAAGTGTGCACTTCGCTAATATAACTTGCAGGTAATGTACTAGATACGAAATTTACAAAATTTAAAATTGTTGAATACTTCTACAATGATTTATGTAATTGATCTACATGTGAACTTTTTTAAATTCTTACCTTTTACTTGGGCACTTCACCAACATGAAATTGCAGGTAACACCATACGAAATGCATATCAAATTGTTGAATGGTGCAAAAGCCATTTTGGTGTCCGTGACTCAATATACAACAAATGTTATTTTTGGGAAGTTAAAGGTATGTTAATTGAATTTATGTTATTTAAAAACTCTAGTATTTAAATTTAAGTACACATGTGATTTAATTGAATTTTAGTTTTAATTGAGATGCTCAAGAATTTGTTCATACGTGCAGATATTGATTGATTGAATCCATATAATTGTCAAGCAATTAATGGTGTTAGAAGTTTGCATCAAGTCATGACTACATGACATAGCAAGCCTCTTGCTATTCAAGTGAGAAAAATCTTGTTTTTGTGTTGATTGCATTGAGAACAATACAAATATTCTACAATGTCCAAATGTAAGGGATGGATATGTTTCACAATGGCAAATGAAACAAATAGTATCAATGCCTCCTTTTGAAGATAGTGACATTGTAGATGTATATGATCCTATATATTCAGCTCATTACTAACATGTATTAGATTTAGTTGTTATAGGTAAGTTACATAATTGATTTATATTTTAGATTGTAATAATGTTTTGAATATTTGATTTACATTGTTCAAATCAAATGTATAAACATGTTTACTAGTGGTGTGTACAAGAGATATTTTTGTTGTGGTTGCAGATCCTGACAATACAGAAGGTGTAGATTACTATCTACTAAGATGCACACAAGCAAAATCAAAATTGTTAGAATCAATGACAGATAGTGATGAACAATTATATCCCATTGGATCAGTTGTTGTTGAAGGCACCTATTATCAACAAGTAAAGATAGATAAAAATAGTATTATATTAATTGATTATATGCCAGGACAAAAGGTTCTACAGTACAGTCACTTAGTTATAGCAACAAGATTAAGTTTGGAAACTTTACAAAAAAGAGGACGTGGCCAACAAAAGTGGAGGTTGTCTATTGAAGATCACGAAAAGATTTTAGAGATAATAAAAGATAGAGAAGATCTATATTATATGTACCAAGATCTCTAACTACATTATTGAAGAGCGAGTTGAACCAATCAATACATGGTATGAAGGTATATGCACTTGAATTATCTATTGATCTATTGATTTATTTTAAAATGTACATGATTCTTGATAGTTCTTTCCTTTCAAATTTTAATTTCAATGACCTTCTTAGTTCAAATTTTATTATAATAAACATGATCAAGCTACAAACGAGCTATAAATTTATTTACACATATTTTTGTTTTTACAATTATGTAGGTCTATGCCTATAAGGATTTCAAGTTATAAAATTGAACTTCATGTTGTGCAGGTATGATCTCTAAACTATATATAGATAGTCTTAGATGTCTTAGGTGTCTAGAGTTGTCTTAGATCTTACAGTTTTTTAGATGTTTTAGGTCTTAGGTGTCTAGGTATCTTAAATGTGTCTTAAATATGTCTTCTAGACTTATCTTAGGTCTTACGTGTCTTAGATATATGTCTTAAGTGTCTTAAAGGTAGATTAGGCATCTTATACCTTTCTTAGGTGTTTTAGGTGTCTTTGGTGTCTAGATGTCTTAAATGTGTCAAGTAGATATGTCAAGTAAGTGTCTTAAAGGTCTTAGGCATCTTACTGTATATGTCTTAAGTTTCTTAGGTGTCTTAGATATGTCTTAATTCTTAGGTGTTTTAGAGGTGCATAGGTGTCTTATAGGTCTTAGGTTTCTTAGGTGTTTTAAGACTTAGGTGTCTAGGTGTCTTAAATGTGTCAAGTAGGTATGTCTTCTAAGTGTCTTAAAGGTCTTAGGTGTCTTAGTGTATGTCTTAAGTGTCTTAAAGGTCTTAGGTGTCTTAATCTATGTCTTAATTGTCTTAAAGGTATCTTCTAGGTCTTAGTTGTGTTCTAGGTCTTAGGTCTTAGGTGAGGCCACTGAGCTTCCACCTTCATGTGGTTGGCCTTGTCAGTACAGAATAAATATTTCTCGAAGCTAAGGGAAGCTATTTTATTTCTATCCTTATCATGTAGGGGTCTTGAAGATTTTTTGAGATTGGAAAAAGATGAGCAGAAGCTTGGGGATTCCCGTGAAGCTGCTGCACAAAGTGGCATGTCACGTTGTGACAGTGGAGCTCAAGAGCAGTGAGATTTATAGTGGCAACATGATTGAATGTGAAGATATTTGGATTTGTGAGCTTGAGGGCATTACTTACACCACCAAGGTATGTATGTGGTTGTATGCACATTCATTACTTCTTTTTTCTTGTTCCTTATTCTTTGCCTTAAATGACTTTCTTTTACCCTTTTTGAATTTTCTTTTCTTAGCCTTTAAATTTAACTATGGGATTGTTTAGGGCTTATGTAATTATGCACCTTCCAGAACTTTTACATACAAATAATATAAGCCCTCGGTCATATCCATTAAAACCATAGCAAAACAAAACAAAACAAAGAACCCAATTTCAAGCTAGGTGAAAGAAATAATGTGAGGGGTTGTGAAGAAAAGAAAGCCATAACAAAGAAAATTTTGAAGGAACCTCAATTAGTACATTAGGGTTTATCGAGGGTTTGAGATTTCATGAGGTTGGAAAAAGATGAGCAGAAGTTTGGGGATTCTGATAAAGCTGCTACACAAAGCGGTAGGTACATTGTGACAGTGGAGCTAAAGAGTGGTGAGCTTTACAGAGGCAACATGATTGAATGCGAAGATAACTGAAATTGCTAGCTTGAGGGTATTACTTACACTACCAAGGTATGTATGTGGATGTATGCACATTCATTACTTCTTTTTTCTTGTTCCTTATTCTTTACCTTAAATGACTTTCTTTTACCCATTTGCCTTTTCTTTTACCCATTAGTAATATTTGCACTGCGAGTGGTTGTCGAATGTAAGATTTGGTCAGGTGGTTGAAGTCTAAGCGAGGAAACTTTTGAGAACGACTTTGTATTTTTTTAATAGGAATAATACCTTCACCCTTCCGCTTAGATGCCATCACCCAATGATTTGTACATTTAAGCATGTAACATGGAGACTTAGACACGGGTTGCCATTATGAAAAGCCCCACTGATTTGCACTTCAGCTCATGCCATTGTCAAACAATGGCGACCCTATTAGAAGCTTTATTTTGGCTTATATAATTTTTTATTTGTTTTTTTCTTTTTGGTTTCATTTCAAAATGCAGTGCATATTATCAGAGATAGTGTCACCACTTGCCATGATATAGTCACTTCATGTTCTAGATATTCTTTGCACATTTTTCACAGATAATGCAAGGTTATTGATTCTTTCATTTGTTGGACATAAAAAAAATTGTGATTTAGTGTTCTTTTCCATGGAAATTATACTGTAGCTTTTAAGTCGTAGGCCAAGTTGGGTGTTCCCACTAGGTGGTAAATTAATTGTTGGGCTAGTCCTCCCATCAAGGACATCAGTTGTATTCCTAATGTATGGGAATAAATTTGACCATTGTTTCTTGGGCAATTGGTTGTTTGTACAACTTCCTCCTTCCTGTCAGTCTATGTATCTATATAAGATAATACACACGTTAAAATTTATTGTTATACCACATCATGGTCTGATAGTGTAGTGAGGTAAGAAGTCTTTGTGTATCATTATTTTTGCTAGCTTTTCTAAAATTTGGAAAAGATATCACATGACAAGATAGGCCCACAAATATAAGCAAAAAAAAACAAAAAACCCAAAATTTTCAACCCAGGCGAAAGAAATAACATGAGGGATTGTGAAGAAAAGAAGGGCATAACCAAGAAAATTTTGAATGAATCTCAATCAGTATATTAGGGTTTATCGAGGGTTTTCAAAACTTAACAAACCTACATTAGATAGATCTATCTAGTTCATAATTTACATGTTCAAAGATGATGTGCTTATGAGTTCTCTTCTAAGAGTTCTTTTGTATTTTGGATTTTAACATGATGATTGTTATTTTAACTAAAGTTTAGGTAGATCTTTAATGGTATTTATATGCTCTAGCTTTTTAAAATATGTACAAATTTCTTTAATATTTGATTACATTTCATTTACTACTCAAAATATTTAAGCATTGAGATATCTTCATTTGCTATATACTACTTCAAAATATTTATATGTACTACTTCATTTGCTTAGATATCTTCCTATATTCATTTTCTATTTCCCAACTTAATCTTATTTTAGATTAAGAATATAGCCTAATTAGGACACATTTAGAAATTTAGATAAAAGGAAAAATAACACTAACTTATTGGGTAGAGTAGTTACTTATGTTTGCTTTAACTAAATAAAACTCTTTTTATGTTAGATTTATATTGGAACATTAGGGTAGGCAACTGAAAATAATTTACCACATAAAAATAAGTATTTTACCTTTTCCCATTCACACAAACATTATGCATCATTTATAGATTTATTTTTTTCATGTGAAATATTATGAACTGAATCTTCTATTTTAGGGGACAATGTGATTACTTTGATACCTATTAAACCATTGAAAACATTATGTCATTTACAAGGGACGATCCTACATTGTTTCATATCATACCAACATCAAGTAGATTAAACATGGCACTTGGTTATCCTTGGATTGAATAATACCAAGCAATTATATCTATATTAAATCAATGTATTAAATTTATTCATAAAGGGGAAAGTAATTAAATTTCTTCACAAAATAAACAATGGACATCCAAATGTCCAAATAATTAATATAAAGCATGTAACTCATAATATAAATTTCAAAATGTAAATATAAAGCATGTGACTCATTATAAGAATGTCTCTAAGATATAAAATATAAGTGTATATAATGTCCAAATATAAAACATGTGACTCATAATAACAATGTCTAGATATAAAAGTTCATGTGACTAATAAAAATGTCTAGATAAAATATAATAACATGTAACTCATAATGTCCAAATATACAAATATAAAACATCTGAATCATAATAACAACTCATAAATGTCTCACTCTACGAGTGGATTGAGCCTCTCTCTATCTCGAGTTGTGTCCTGATCCCTGATTGGAGCCCTCGACTAATCCGTGACCCGAGCATTGTGCTGAGTTGTGGGTCGGGGTCTGCACATGAAACACCATAAAATTTTCAAATTCTATATATATACACACAAATATAATTTGTTTTGGTTTTAAATAAATAAATAATACTTGACAAATCTAAATTACTTGACATACACAGTCTGCATCATGTAGAGGAGTCTTAATAGAAGCATGACCTGATCCTGCAACCTATATATGACATGTGTTCATACAATATATAAGTATATGTGTATTTAGTTAGAAAACTTGTACACTTGATGTCTGTATGTAGAAAATTAACTTAATATATGTGTACACTTAAATCAAACTTATATGTACATGTGATATATAGACCTAGTTTTTAAAAACCTCATGATGATGACTAGGATCGCGAGCATGATGCAAATCTCCATATCCAGGTTGTAAAATAGTAGCTTGTGTCTAATACACATGTACATTTAAGATTGCAATCAAGAGTCAGAGCTTCAATGTATGTGATTTAATTTAAAATTGAACTTATAATTTTTAAATATATAATTTATGAATTTAGATTATAATTTTTAAATAAATTGTACCTCAACTACACTAGCAAAGGCCCTCCCAATCCCACCGAGGTCAAAATCATGGAGAGACAATGATACACATGTAGATGGTGCAGTCTCAATGCTAAAAAGAAGCCTGCTATACTCACCTCCCATAACATCATGTGCGGTAACCTCAACCTCAGGACCAAATGGAACATGTGGAGGGGCAGAACCTGTAGGACCAACTAGAACAACCTGATGTCCCCCCAAACCCTATGAACCTGACTCACCATGGCTCCTCCGTCTACCAAAATATCACTCGAGATGTGAGGATATAGCATCAAGTGGGATCTCAAACTCATCGTTGATGAACTAGTATGAATCTAATAAATCACTAGCCAGGCATCTAGTCATATTCCACGAAGCATTCTCTCCACTAATCTGTGCCACATCATGTGGCGATGGTAATGGTATATCAGCATGAATGTAACGATCTGAACAGTTGGTCGATGTGGCCTCAGTGGATGGAATGTCAATTCTTGGGCGTAACAAATATCTACCAACACGATCGAATGACAACTGATCAACCTCAGTGGAAATAGTCATCATGCTCTCAAAAATCATGCGTCTCGAGTGGGTCAATGTTGGTTGGGTGACATTTGCTAGTTCCATACATTTTGCAAGAACTAAAAGGTGTGAGCCAACTAAGGACCTCTTGTTCTGAAGAGGTGGCGCATTTGGTCTTCTATACTCAGGTCTCTCTACAAACCTCCCTTTCCCTTGACCAACATGTTTAGAGAAAGATGCATAATCAACAAATAAATGTAAATGGAACTCTACATATAATTGTTTACAAAAATATAATGGCAACTCATCATTGTTTGGCCATTTGTGATGAGCTACCAAAAACCTAGGATAGATGAAAGGACCAACAACTGCATCCACACACTTGGTGGGAGAATAGTCTTGCACTCTCTCTTTTCCCTTATAAGAAGGGAACATGCTAAAAATATTATCTACTAAAACCAGCCTAGAAATAGATAGCCATTTCTCCTGGTTGACAACACTTTGAGAAAGTGATGCATAGAACTTGTCAACACTAATCTCATCATAGGGATTGTATGATTGAACAACTTTGATCATATGTGTTATCTCATCTCTAATTATAACCAACCTGTCTCTATTTGACAGGTTCGGTGTATTGTGTATTATACTGTTGAGGTCATCCAAATCTTTTTCAAACCTTTGAATGGTCTCAACATAGAACGTAGATTAGCACGATTGTCAAGTTGACCTGACTGATGTGACCGATGTGAAGATTGGTCATCCATGTGTCTAAATTTATCTGCAGCATGATAATTAATTTTTTTGTCAAACATATTGTATGTCATGATGTAAGTAAACCTGCATATAAATTTTCCAACTACTACATACATGTTTTAAAAATCCCTGATATAAATGCACATGTGCTTCTCAAATAACCCTGCACCTTACATGCTTACAAATACATAAATACTAGGCCTATCAACCAAATCTGAATCAACCATAAAAAATAGAACTAGGAATGCATAGAAACTCCAAATTTAAAGTCACATGTAGCATGTAGCATGTTGACATGACAGCCATAGGAATTTATATAAATCAGATTTTATCATAATTCAAAGCCATTGGAGTAGAACGAAAAGCAACTGGTGTAGGAGCACCCCTTCAACAAGATAAAATATGCATAAGAGGGAGAAGAATAAGGTTTTAATATGTTTGATACATTTCATGTTATCATGTAGCATTTTGTGTTAACATTTCATGTTTGTAAGAACCGACCCCACCATCCACCATATGAATAGAGGTCTCAAATTGGGCATTCCAATAAGCCAATTTGGACATTATTAGATATTGGGATATGTGGATGATTAAATCAATGTGTCGAACTGTTTGGAGTTTTGCTGTCTAAAGCCAAACATGTGTCGTGAGACTAGTTGGGGTTTTTGTTTATAATCTTGTTTTAAGCAAAATGAGGGATAGAGTGTTAGGAGGGTTGGTTTTTTTTTCATGCTCTGAAATTATCAAATGTACGAATCCCTATAAGAATGAAGAAATAGAACTTCTGTCAGTTGTGTTTTACAAATTCTGGATTCTTTGTAAATTCCCTATGTATTGAATCGTCCTGTGTATATTATCTGTATAGAATCATTTTGAATTTAATTTAGTCTTTATGTTGTCGAGATGTATGATTAAAGCCATTCCACTGGTGGATTTCTGTGAAATCAGTGGAATGGACTTGTAAGATAGTTTTCTGTTTTGTTTTCCTTTTGTTAGTGGTTATGGCAGATTAGAAATTATGAGATTTGCTACAGAGGAGGTTATCGGCGTGTGATTCAGATACACAGTTATGTATATATGTCAATTTCATATCAAGAATAGTTTGTGAAGTATATCACATTTGTATGCGAGTACCATCCTGTGTAAATTCTGTGAAGAAAGGTATGTATAAAAGTCCTTTTGAGTTAAGTTAGTATTGATGGCAGGATATACAATTCATGTGTATACATCGCAATTGTATGAAGGTCCATTTCCTATGTATGTTAAAATTGTCTGAGGAAATACATTTCCTGTGTATCCATCAATTGCATATCACAGACAGTGTAGAGGTATATTGCTATTGTATGTCAGGTTTGTATGTTGCAAAAGTATATCGGGTTATACAATGTATGAGTATATGTCTTTTGTATGTCGAAGACAGTTTGGGAATATACTGCATATGTATGCAGAGACATTTCATGTGTATCCTACATTTGGATGTTAAAGGTTGTATGTTGAAAATGTATATTTAAAATATACAGCGGGTTGATACAAGGGAAGTCAGTGGTCAACTTTCATTGAGGGCATATTCCGAAAGCATATTCGGTGAATGCATGTTTCGAGTTGTATATGTTTGAATGTATATTAAAATATACATTCCACAGATACAAATATTAGATGCAAAGATGACCGGCAGCGTGGGTGGAAGTAACTGGCGATCACAGGTCATGTGTTGTATGTTCAGTGTAGAAGAAGCGGCAGATGCAAACGGTCGCGGGTGCAGCAGGTAAAGGTTTGCATATACAGGGGAGAATGTATCTCGCGATAGATACAAGCATTTTGAAGGTCAAAATTAGGTACTTTGGTAAGCCGGTGGCATTAGGTGTTGCGATAGGTGAGAGAAGGGAAATCATATACAATGAAGTTTGTATGCATATTTAGAAATGCATAGACATACATTTTGAGTGGATGCTCTGCATCAAGTGGTATCAGAGCTCAGCAAAAGATTTGGGCGGCAGGTAGAATTGAGGAGCTGCAAGTGTATTGGCATTTGAGTGCTATCTGTGAATGTTTATGTCTGACAGAGAAAGTGAAGGAGGGGCTAGTGAGATGCCTCCAAAGGGGATGACCACTGAAGTGGCCAAGAAATTCAAGGAGATAGAGGATATGATAAAAACTGGAGTCAGGGAAGCACTCCAGGCTGAATTGAAAACCTTAGGAAAAGAAAAGAAACCAGACGAGGAGTCTGATGGAGAAGAAGATGGGGAAGAGGAAACAACCTCAGGACAGACAGATATATCTGCAGATCAAAAATAATTTCTAGAGGCCATAAAATCACTTGGTAAGGAGTCGTCTGAATCAAGAATGAAGATTTTGATGTTCAGTGGAAGGATGGATGCAGAAGAAGTCATCGAATGGATCGAGGCTTTGAACAACTACTTCGAGTACAAGGAGGTGCCGGAGAATAGAAGAGTCAAGTTTGCAAAAACAAAATTGAAAGGCGTTGCACTCACGTGGTGGAACTACACCCAGGGAGAAAGGGTGAAGAGTGGCAAGAGCATGATCTCATCCTGGAGTCAGATGGTAGAGAGGAACAAGGCTCAGTTCTTACCAGCAGATTATGAAGTGCAGATATATAGAAAAATGCAGAACCTCAGACAGAAGGCTATGGATGTATCCACCTATATAGAGGAATTTCATAAATTAACTCTAAGGTGTGGGCATGCTAAGGATGAGAAGGGAAGAGTTGCCAGGTATATTAATGGCCTGAAGTATAGCATACAAGATGAGATTACCATGTTGACACCAGAAACCGTGGACAAATGTTTCCAGGTGGCACTGAGAGTAGAAGAGAAATTGAAAAGAAAAGGAGAACAACAGAACAGAGGCAGGGGTGGCAGAAATTTTAGAGGTAGTTTTGGAGGAAGAAGTCCTTTCAGAGGCAGAGGAAATGAATTTGGACACCAAGGTGAACCAATCAAGAGAACAACAAAGGAGACAATAGTCAAACTCAAAGGGGAAGTTACAGTCAAAAAGGAAACTTTAGGGGTAGAGGACCTCTTAGATGTTACAATTGCAATCAAGAAGGCCACATCACCAGTAGATGTCTAGAAAAAGCAACAAGTTCAATGGGGGAAAGAAGGACAAATCTGATCCAAGAGTCTGACTGCCAAAGTGTGCAAAGCTCAAACACTTATCAAAGTGTGGATGCTCCTGATAGTCATGGATATCCTGAGAAGGGAGAATCATTGATGCTCAGGAGGACACCCTTGAGGACATCCAAGGAGATGATACAAAGGGGGGCACTTTTCAGGACCAATTGTAAATGCAAAGGTAAAATATGCAAGGTAGTAATAGATTCTGGTTCAACAGATAATATGGTATCTCAGGAAATGGTGGATAAGTTGAAACTGGAAAGGATTCCACATCAAAATCCTTACAAGGCATCTTGGGTAAGTGACAGTCAATCACTTTTGGTATATGAACAGGCATATGTTGATTTTCAGATTGGAGATTATCAGGATAGAGTTTTATGTGACATATTGCCCATGGAATGTTGTCACCTACTTTTGGGTAGGCCATGGCAATTTGATAGGAGAGCATTGTATGATGGATATGCTAACACATACACCATCAAGAAGGATGGGAGAACTATTGTGTTGATACCATTGCAGGAGGATGCTGCAACACATAAGGCAGCTAAAATCATTTTAGTGGGAAAGAAAGAGTTTGTGGAGATGCCTACAGTAGAGTCAAAGGAAGTTGAGGATATCTCAAGGAGAGGAGATCACAGTTTGAAGACAATTTCAATTCTGACTGACAGGGATCAGGTGGATCAGTAGAAGGTTACGAAGCAGGTTTGTACATAGCCACAGGCTGATTGGAAAGACAAGGATGCCATCATAGTAGGGACTATTGTTTGTCCTCTAAGAGTTGAAAGACAAACACATTCTACCATAGCAGTACAGGGGGTTTCCAATGCAGATGTTCAGACAGAGATGATAGTAAGAAAGGATGACCAACAAAGTGTGAAGAGAGCCTACAGTACTAGGCATGAGTATTTGGTTCCATGGCAATAGGTTGTAGTCCAGAGATCATGGGGCAGAAATGAGATAGCAGGAGTAAAAGGTGGATTTAGTCAAAGACTTAACTCATGGGACATGATTTCTTTTCAAGGTGGCGAGTATGGTGCAGGAGCACCCCTTCAACAAGATAAAATATGCATAAGAGGGAGAAGAATAAGGTTTTAATATGTTTGATACATTTCATGTTATCATGTAGCATTTTGTGTTAACATTTCATGTTTGTAAGAACCGACCCCATCATCCACCATATGAATAGAGGTCTCAAATTGGGCATTCCAATAAGCAAATTTGGACATTATTAGATATTGGGATATGTGGATGATTAAATCAATGTGTCGAACTATTTGGAGTTTTGTTGTCTAAAGCCAAACAGGTGTCGTGAGACTAGTTAGGGTTTTTGTTTATAATCTTGTTTTAAGCAAAACGAGGGAGAGAGTGTTAGGAGGGTTGGTTTTTTTTTCATGCTCTGAAATTATCAAATGTACGAATCCATGTAAGAATGAAGAAATAGAACTTCAGTCAGTTGTGTTTTACAATTTCTAGATTCTTTGTAAATTCCATGTGTATTGAATCGTCCTGTGTATATTATCTGTATAGAATCATCTTGAATTTAATTTAGTCTTTCTATTGTCGAGATGTATGATTAAAGCCATTCCACTGGTGGATTTCTGTGAAATCAGTGGAATGGACTTGTAAGATAGTTTTATGTTTTGTTTTCCTTTTGTTCGTGGTTATGGCAGATTAGAAATTGCGAGATTTGCTACAGAGGAGGTTATCGGCGTGTGATTTAGATACACAGTTATGTATATATGTCAATTTCATATCGGGAATAGTTTGTGAAGTATATCGCATTTGTATGCGAGTACCATCCTGTGTAAATTCTGTGAAGAAAGGTATGTATAAAAGTCCTTTTGAGTTAAGTTAGTGTTGATGGCAGGATATACAATTCATGTATATACATCGCAATTGTATGAAGGTCCATTTCCTATGTATGTCAAAATTGTCTGAGGAAATACATTTCTTGTGTATCCATCAATTACATATCACAGACAGTGTAGAGGTATACTGTTATTGTATGTCAGGTCGATATGTTGCAAAAATATATCGGGTTATACAATGTATGAGTATATGTCTTTTGTATGTTGAAGACAGTTTGGGAATATACTGCATATGTATGCAGAGACATTTCATGTGTATCCTACATTTGGATGTTAAAGGTTGTATGTTGAAAATGTATATTTCAAATATACAGCGGGTTGATACAAGGGAAGTCAGCGGTCAACTTTCATCGAGGGCATATTCTAAAAGAATATTTGGTGAATGCATGTTTTGAGTTGTATATGTTTGAATGTATATTAAAATATACATTCCGTAGATACAAATATTAGATGCAAAGATGACCGGTAGTGTGGGTGGAAGTAACCGGCGATCGTAGGTCATGTGTTGTATGTTCAGTGTAGAAGAAGCGGCAGATGCAAACGGTCACGGGTGCAGTAGGTAAAGGTTTGCATATACAAGGGAGAATGTATCTCGCGATAGATACAAGCATTCTGAAGGTTGAAATCAGGTACTTTGGTAAGCTGGTGGCATTAGGTGCTGCGATAGGCGAGAGAAGGGAAATCATATACAATGAAGTTTGTATGCATATTTAGAAATGCATAGACATACATTTTGAGTGGATGCTCTGCATCAGCAACTTTCCTTTTGAGTCACATAAATGTCCTCCAACCCAAAGGATTCAAGATAATGAAGTGACTGTCAAAGAGAATGCATCAATTCATCATAATATAGTTTTTATTGCCCATCATGTTGAAGCAACAAAATTTACAGTTGGACAAAAAGAAACAGAAAACTCATCTATCTTGGAGCAGTATATGGTGTGCATGAGAAATTTTAGCGACAAACATCACAACTTTAGTTTGTAAAATTAAAAAAACTCATAGAAATGGTATATTAGCTCTCCGTCAATGAAGAATCATATGTTCAAGTTAAGTTTTCTTAAGAAATTTCACAAACTATGCAAGTTGAGGGAAGTTAAATTCAATCAATCATAGTACAAATAAATTTGAAGGCTATATAATACGGACAAGATGCAATTCTTGCACCAAGAGATTTAGTCTCGCATTTGCAGTTTCAAATTATGAAGCATCAAAAAAAGCACTAACAATTGGAATTAACACAGTTGCAAATCAAGTGCAACTGTCACAACCATCAAGCAATGATGATGATTATTATATATATATATATGTATGTATGTATCTAGTGTATGTTGTTTCCTTCTTTAACCATGTTATTCCCTAGCATTTGATGGGCAAATTTGAATGGATAACCTTACAAGGGATAAAAGTGCATATCCTACATTCCTGTAGCACTTGATTTGACCTATTTTATGTGTGAACTGACTCCCACCCAGCAGCCATTAGCCACTTGCTACTTCTGATCACCACAACCTTTCCAATAACTTATGCACAAATTCTTTCTTGAATGGTTTCAAATTGTGATTAATTTTCCATCACCACAACCTTAATAAAAACTTATGCACAAAATTTAATAAAGAAGAATTTATGCACAAATTCTCTCTGGATTGATTTCAAATTTTCTAGAGTATATATATGTATATATATCTAGTGTATGTTGTTTCCTTCTTTAACCATGTTATTCCCTAGCATTTGATGGGCAAATTTGAATGGATAACCTTACAAGAGATAAAAGTGCATGTCCTGCATTGATGTAGCACTTGATTTGACCTATTTTATGTGTGAACTGACTCCCACCTAGCAGCCATCAGCCACTTGCTACTTCTGATCACCACAACCTTTCCAATAACTTATGCACAAATTCTTTCTTGAATGGTTTCAAATTGTGATTAATTTTCCATCACCACAACCTTGATAAAAACTTATGCACAAAATTCAATAAAGAAGAATTTATGCACAAATTCTCTCTGGAATGATTTCAAATTTTGATATATTTTTTTAGCTTATATTGTGTGGATGAAATTTGATGTTCCTTGTAGTTTCCTATTGTGTCATGGAATAGGGTAGGTGTGGCTCTGTTAATTCCCTCATATCCATTCAGATTCATAGATGTATTGATGGATATGAGGGAGGATGCTAGCAAAGGTTGTGGAATTTGGCTTTACACCTGCCAATTGCATTTGCTTTAAAATTTCTAAAGACTTTTCAACAAATCCATTTTGTGCATATCCTGCAATCATTGCAGTCCATGAGACCACATTTTGTGCATATCTTGTGGGTTTTTGTCAGATGTATCAGTTGCAAGCACCCTGGTAGACCTGTATGAAAAATGCGGAAGCATAGACATGATGCCTAAACTCTTTGTGCATATCCTGCAGTTCTTTGAGGTATTTTGTCAAACAGTTCACGTGCCTTCTCTACGCTTCCACATTTTGCATACATGTCTAGCAGGGTTGTTGCAACTACAACATCTATCAAATTTTGTACCCATTCACAAATTTTAAACAAATTTTACCCATTTTGCACATTGAAATCAAAGACATACAAACCCATTTTACTTGCATACAATCATATAAGGTGCAGGTTTATTTCAAACACTTCTATACATCGTGCCATACAAAATGTTTGACAGAAAATGCTAAGGTGAAGATGGCATACCTGGGTCAAGGTGACGAGACTGTTGCAAAAGGTGGCGGGGACACCCTTCGCGTGAAAAACTTTCAAACCCTACCATTGTCGCTGTTGAAAAATGGCCGTCGTGAAATGTGGCAATTTTTTTTGTTTTTGTTTTTAACTGCATGATTTCAGGTGAAACCATCTCGCCCCCATATCGACTCGCCCAAAAATAGTTTGCCACATATGAAATAGTTTGCCACATATGCGCCACGCAATGGCCACATGTTTTCGGGTGAAATTGGCTCAGGCGAGTCAAACTCGCATGAAAATGACTTGCTCTGAACTGTTTTGTTAGCCCAAAGTGTGACACAGCTTTGTTCTTTTACCCTTAAATCTATGTTTTGACAGGGTTTGACTGTGTTGTATCAGTAATAATGGGGTGACATAATTTTCTCATAAATATGCAAAGTCAGTAACAATACATTGATTAGTTCATTATTTTAGCTTACTGGTTTTAATTGGTAGAGTGACTTCCTATAATCTGAAGTCTGGTTTGATCCTTAGTGCATTCAGTTCCTAGCTTTCATCTCATCTAGAAGAAGTGTTTTGTTATGAGGCAAGATTTTCATATTGATCTCATGTCAAGGCTAATGCAGTCACTTCATGGTAGTAGATTAACCACTTTACTTACAAAATGTTTGAGAGTTGAAATTTCATGCAATTGGAAGGTGTCATATCAAACTCTTTAACTTTTCTCAGCCTTCTTTAAGCATGCACTCAAATTGGAAACCTGTGGAGTAGAATATGACATTTATCTAAGTGTATAAGTAGAGATTTGTTGTCAAATGTGGTAATTGCAAGTGCTCTAGTAGACATGTCTGCAATATAGTAGAGTTGAAAAGTGTGACAGTATTTTCATGTGTTAGGACTGTCATTGTAGAGGTTTCAAGAAATGTTCTTGCAAACTCTATCAACATGGTTGGACTTTGGAACAGGGATATGTTGACAGTTCTCTATGCTCTTTATGGTGCTTAGTGATCTTTATGGTGCTTAGTGCTCTTTATGCCATGACAGTGCAGTCTATGTGTTAGTACATTCTTCATGATGCAATAGTGCAAAGATGTAGCAGTCTTTATAAACTACTTTTTGAATGCAGAGTATGGTGCTGAGTACAGTGGTTATATGTGGTACAGATCTTAGTTATTTGCAGGGCAAACAGACCAGGGCAGACTTGTAAAGGACAAGACAGTAGCATGGACCTTTGTGTATATTGAGCATTCTGCCAGTGATAGGAACTTTCATGAGAGTAAGGACAGCACACTGGATCTGTTAGAGTATGATAGAATATCTTGCTACTTGATCATTCATAAAGTGATTTTTGAAGTTTGCTAGGACAATTTAATGTCTTCCAATCTATCATTTTGATGTCAAAAGGTAAATGGAAATTGAGTTGAAATGTTTATGATGTGTTTTATCAGGATATCAAGAGTTCATTAGGAGCTCATATGCCATGAGCTATGACATGGGTATCAGTAGTTCAGTTTCATGCTATGCACTTGCATGAGTAGTTAAGTTTCAGTTTGGGTCTCTTAGAGTTTGTGCATGTTTCTATCATATTGGATTTGGTTCTATCTCTTCATCAAGAGTTGTTGTTGGGTTGGTGTTGGTTTGCTTTGATGATCATGCTTAAGGATGATTATACTTAAACTTAAGGTGTATTCACATGGTGAACTTGATGATTCTTTAGTTGAATATGTCTCAGGAGTGTGGAGTTTGCTTATGATTTCCTTCAGTGTCTTCTTTAGTGTTTTTATCTGTCACAGGGGCAGTATGAAGTGTATCATGAATCCTAAGGGCAGTAACAGTGTTGTGCTTTACTTTGTAAGATTAATATGCTTTTGACAAAGTGTGGAAAGGATGTTTGTTGATGTGTAGATGCATTCAAAATAGGGGGACTAGTTGACAATCCCTTTGTCATTTAGGTCAAAGGGGGGAGAGCAATTTGGTTTTTCCATCAATGACAAAGGGGGAGATTGTTGTGATAGTTGTCATTGATGTCAAAGGTTTGAGTTGTAGGTTGTGATTGTGATGTTAGGATGATTGTGATGACAAGACTTACAGAGAATGATATCACTTGTAGAGAATGGGAGCTCATGTTTGTAATCAGGACATAAGTTTTTGCTTCAGGGTTTCAGTTCACTGCTCTTCAAGGTTTTGTTTCAAGTGATCAAGTTTTTGCTTCAGGGTTTTCATAAGGAGTTTGCTTTAGGGGTTTTTCATTATAACATGACAAACTTGATACAATTGAATAATGTGCTTGATTGACATACATGCATGCATGCATCAGGTTTCAAAATTAGTGGTAGGTTGAGATCAAACAAGGTATATATTGAGTTGATGCTTAAGTTGATGTGGTTAGTGGTCTTTAGCTCAAATCCTTCTTATTAGGATGCCTATCATGGAATGCAAAAGACATCATATAGAGTGTCGATGTATAGAGACATCATATAAAAGATTTGCAAAAGTTGATACATGGTTTTGGATCTCCTTCATGGTGTTGTTCATACTATTATGTTGCTCATATTTACTATTCATATTATACTTCAGATGTTGGTGCTTCACGTATCACTACAAGACTTCATTGATCTGCAGACTTCTTCCACATTTTGTCTAAGTCTGTCTTTTGGAGTTTGCATTTTGAGGTTTTTGCCATAAGTAATATCCTCTATGTCACAGACAGAGTCCCCTTGCTAGTAATATAGGACCTTAAAAACCCTAAGCTTTTTAAAACCTAAGTCATGTTTTAAACCCTCCCAAAATGTATGCACTTTATTTGTATTTTGAAGGTAAACTTTTATCATAGGTTATGTCACTTAAAAGTGACCATCCAAAGGGTTTTAAGTCATGAGTTTCACCGGCCCTGACTTCTAAGGCCACCAGAGATAACAAGTTGTCACATAATAACGAGTGGGAAATTCTTAATCAAAGGTTATAATCAAATCATAAGGGAGCGCGAATAGAAGATCAGATGATGCAGATTTAAATTCGTTTCAAATTTCAACGAATGTTATTCACCATTGAATTTGATGGTTGGTTTTTCTCCAACTATGCCCTAACTGCTTTATTGATTTTTGTAACAACCCTGAGGGCCAGAAAAATGGATAAAAGGCCTCGTGGGAGTTTTTCAAAATGTTGGATGAATGTTTTAGATTCTAGAGAGAAATATCTATCCGTACATGTAAGCAATGTGTAATTTGATGATGATAAACTATGTTTTGGAGACAGAGAAGTTGAGATAGGATTTCAGTGTATGAAAGGGGTTTTTTGATTATTGTTGTGTTTAAAAACACTATTAGAAAAATAGAAATAAATGACTAAATAAACTACCACAAATTGGTCATGTGATTAGTAGTTTGGTCACGTGACCATTGGTAGTTTATTGCCGGTCATTTATCTCATGACCAAATTTATGACCAAACAAATTTTAGTCATTAATTTGGTTGTATATTTAGTCATTAATTTGGTGGTATATTTAGTCATAAATTTGGTAGTATATTTAGTCATCAATTTGGTAGTATATTTAGTCACGTGACCATTGGTAGTTTATTGCCGGTCATTTATCTTGCGACCAAATTTATTTAGTCATTGTAATAATTAATTGCCGTCAATTGGTAGTATATTTAGTCATTTATTTAGTCACTGATTTCCGTCTATTGGTAGTATATCTGGTCATTTTAATCATTATTTTTTTATCAACTGGTCATATATAAACAACTAGTACATGATAAACATCAACTACCATTTTTTGTTGATAAACTTCAACAAATTTGCTAAAAGGATTGAAACAACAATGATGGAAAATAATTCACTGTATATTCAAATTGTATATAAAATATGTTACAAAGAACTCGTTTATCAACAAATTTGCTCAAAGGATTGAAACAACAATGCTGGAAAATAATTCACTGTATATTCAAACTATATATAAAATATGTTACAAAGAACTCTATATATAGAGTTTTCAAGACATAATCTTTCTGCAGTATACAAACTGCAGATTTATTATGCTTTTAAAACTGAAAAAAACCAAAACTAAAGCTAAAAAGCCATCGGTGTGAATGCATTTCTTCAGTGATGCCATTATTGCACATGGGGTGGACTGTAAATGCATCTAGAATGCACTAGTTTTGCATTTTCTCCTTGCTCTGTACCTATCCACACTCAAAAAACTCAAAATTTGTTAATATTTTTAAAAGATTTATGAAACTTTGAAATATGAAAAACAAAGTGGGCTGATAAGGAATTTTACAACAATATAGGCATATATTATGAAAGTATTCAAGAAGAAATACTTGTAACCATGCATCATCACCCATCATGATCACATGTCTTCCATTCTTAATTAGCTGCAAATCAATGAAAACCGTTGTTTCTACAATCAATATTCCACCTATCTTTTGAGAGAGAACTGTGGATCAGCTCAACAAAAATAATAGAACTTAGTAGATTAAATTTAAAATTTGATATCTCACTAAAGGTGCTCACTTCATCCTTTTGGTCTTTTTGTCATCAATGCATCGAGATGGGGTGGTTCTATCACAAGGAGGCATCTCAAACCATAGATTGCAATGTGTTTTTGCATGTATGGACCTAGCTATGCTAGGGTTTGTCAAATCCATCTTCAGTGAGCTAGCACTATGAGATGTCAATGCTCCAAAGTGGCTAAAAGAGAGGATTTCATGCCAACTTAGTGCTCTATCTCCCCAATGTTGAAGTTTGTCTTTGGCTTCTCATAATCTTCTTTTTTGTTCAATTTGTGGGGATGATGATGCCAGATATTAATTTGGTAGTGGGTTGGAGGTGCAATTAGTCAAGGCTGAGGGAGTTGGCTTAGTATTACCCATTTTACAATAGGAAGATTCACTAAATGTGTTGGATAGTTTGCAGAGTGAAATTTGGGTTTTGCAAGCCTAATGTGGTGATGTGGCAGTGTTATGTAGGCTGCATGTTAATCACTTCCATGTTAACTTAGAGGTTGGTAGTGATTACACTATTGCTTTTTTGTGGTTCCTTTGTACACAGATCTTAGTGTCGACAAGAAATTTGTTACAGTCTATGGTTTCCCATGCTAGCTGGTAATCGAAGGGCTCAAGATGGAAATGAAAATGCTCCTTGGGTGGAGGAAGTGGTAGATACTAGCCAAGTTATGCATGGAGGCAAGGAGTGGTGGGGTGTGGCATAGTGCTATGGGTTTATGGTTGTAGCATTGTCTTTTTCTCCTGGGTTGTATGTTTGTAAAGGTTTTTCATAGTTATTAGGCAGTTTTGGATTTTGGTAGTTGATGACTATGGCAGTATGCTTATCATGGTCTTGTTAATATTTGCCTAGTTGTATGTAGCTCTCAGTAGCTATTTTTGTTTGTAGTTTCTATGATGATAGATATCCTTGTAATATTTCTCTTTCATGGGTGGGGCCCCCTATAGAACCCCCACCATTTGGCAGTCTATATACAAACTTCATCATCTCTAACAATTCACCATATCTATAAAATTGATATGGTAAGGTAAAAATTAATTAACATCACAAAAAAAGGAGCAGTAGTAACCTTCTCGATAAGATCCAACACATTTTGATTATCCACAATTTCTATGGTACTCCAGTTGATTTCTTCTTTGATGTATTCTTCCCGCTCCATCTTAAACACATGTTGCATCAAAGTACCAAATATAACATCAGAATTGAAAATTCTAATTGCAGAGTGTAGAGTAGAGTTGCTGGAGAATATGCTGCAGCCATGAAAAGAGCTCAAACATATATGACAATTTCCTAACCTGATTAAAATGCCTAACCAAGTCAAAATGGTTAACATGATCCTAAAAATTGCCTTTCCAAAGTATGCATGCTTGAAATCAAATCATAGTGATATTGCAAGGATCTTAAAGTGCAAAAAAGTAGAGAATATCAAGTTATAGCATTAGAAACAAAGATTTTAAGGTAAAATAGATGTCTAAAACTCCTAAATAAGGTACATGTACAAATAAGGCCCAAGTGGTAGGGGTGGCACATGCCCTAGATGCAAGAAAAGCACTATTTGCATGCCTTAAAGCCCTCATAACAAATGTCACAAGCTTATGATGTGCAAACTAGGAATCATTAATGAATAAAAGATGTCGTTAAGTTTAAGCTGAAAGGTAGGAGAAATAGACTTAAAGAGGTAGTTACTAAAATCACATCCAATGAAAGGCATTTGAAAGATGAAGATAACATCCAATATTCAAACCTTTTCATGTAAAACTCCTCTCACTCCTAAAATAATTTAAAAATCTTGGCACTTGTAATATCTCGGATGGAATATATATACAAATGTTAACAACATGTGTAATCTACTACCACTGTATTGTGCTAATCAAATTATTTGACACAAGCTTGTAAATTGCAAAAATGGCCCATAGACATTTTGTCAAACAGTTAGCAGGTTATGTAGATTAATCAATATTTCTAAATATTAAAATTAGAACAACTGCTGCTCACTTCTAGATCTTATACATTTTAACAAACACTTGGTATGTAGATGAAAACATATGGACATTTAATATTATGTACATTTCTTTAAGAATACATAAAACTGCAATCATGACGTTTAAGAAAATAGTTCGCAACATATGTATTTAACTTTTTTTTTTTTTGATCAGTAAACGGCTGAGGCCTTGATTTTATTATATTAATTTTCAATAAATTTACATTTTTTCTGCCGTTCGTGCGGGCACTGGTAGGAAAGAACGGGGAAGAAAACCTCCAGTCTGGCTCGGGACATGAGTCCAGAAAATATTAGCAAGTACAGAATTCCTACAAGCGTAGGTTTACAAACTCCCTTTGATGGAGACGAGAAGGGCATTCCCTTTCTAATACAAGTTAATGGAGGCATACGTCCATGATTCAGAACATGGCTTTTATTATACTTTGATTAGATCGCTCTTATAAATCGAGCTGATGGGCATACCCATCTTTTACAATACATAAATACTTATCAATGTTTTGTATTCTAATTCCTTATCTTTTGTAAATAATGTATCTTGTTTTTCTTTCAGCTGTCCTTTTGTGTGGTCGTGCCATTGCTTTCTCTTGCCATTGCCTTTTATGTCTTGCCCTCACATTAATGTGTTTTCAAGCCTTCTGGTGTTTGTATCTACTTTTATGATCTGTTATACTTTCCCTGTAAACCTGCAAAATAGGATAGCATCCCACCACCTCTATTCTTCTAGCTAAATTTTTATGATTATGTCTATATTGATTCAATGTGCCAATCCAAGTAAAGAGTTAACTATACTATGATGCTACAAGTATTGACATTTGTGTTAGTAGCCATATTGCAGTCAAAACCATTACCACTTTTTACATATTCATTTTCATCATAGACTGATTATTGCTGTTATAACATCATCTTCAGTTTATATTCATATGAATACACACTTTTTTGTTCCTGCAAGATAAGAATCTACTACACCAACTCTGCTCACCACACGGTTATAAATAATTCTGAATTATCTCATAGTCACCTTATTCATATTCATCTTATATTGCATAAAAAGTACTAAACATTAGATATTCATATTGAGAAGTTACTAACATATGTATTTATTTAGCTATTCTCAAATCTTTGGTGACTATACTTTATAGAGGTAGTTTTATTCAGCAAGACACCCATAGTAATTAACAGGTAGAAGCTTAGTGACACTATACTTTATACTTGATTTCCTATTATGAAATCGCTCTTCTTCACCTTCCGTGTACTTCTCTCACACATACATCAATTTCTTCGATTTCTTGCCCATCGGCTCCTAGGTTAGCTAATTTATCTGGGTTTGTATTGCCCTCCTGATAAATGTGATTCACTGTATAATCTCCTACATCTTCAAGAGTTTCCATTATTTATTCTATAGCACTATTTAGTTTCCAATTCAGTGTTTTACCCTATCTTATTGCATTTATTATTATAGATGAGTCTCCTTCAATCGCTATTCTTTTAAGCTTCCATTTTTTGCACCATGCCAAACCTACTCTTATAGCTTCTATTTCAACTTCATTGTTTGTCTTTATTCCTATAGGTTTTTCTATCCTTCCTAATAGATTTCCTTCCGCATTATGTAGACATATTCCAATTCCCGCCACCCCCGGGTTTCCCCTGGCTGCCCCATCAAAGTTCAACTTAATCCACACAACATATGTATTTAACTTATACATATGGACAAAATGGATTTTTTGAAAAGGCTTTAGAAACTTTCAAGCAAATGCAATTGGCATGTCTAAAGCCAAATTACACAACCTTTGCCAGCATCCTCCCTGCTTGTGCCAAAATGGGAGCTTTGGAACAGGGTATGGACATCCATCAAAGCATAATGGAATGGGGATTTTTGTCAGAAATTATAGTTGGAAATGCTCTAGTAGACATGTATGCAAAATGTGGAAGTACAGACAAGGCACTTGACCTGTTTGACAAAATGCCTCAAAGAAATGTGGTCTCATGGAATGCCATGATTGCAGGATATACACAAAATGGATTTCGCAAGGATGCTCTCAAAATATTTGAATTAATGAAGCACTCTAGAGCATATCCTAACATTAGAAGCTTTGCTTGTGTTCTATGTACATGCAACTATTCAGGTTTAGTGGATGAGGGATGTACATACTTCAATCACATGAGTAACCCTTATTGCATTACTCCTACAATCGATCATTATGTGTGCATGGTTGACCTTCTTGCCCGTGCTGGCTATCTTGAAGACAGCCTAAACTTTATCATTAAGATGCCAGTTAAACCTGTGGTGGTTGTGTGGATGTGTTTTCTTGGTGCTTGTAAATCACATATGAATATAGGGTTAGGAGTATTTACATCAATGCTACTTTTTTATTTGGATCCTAAAAATGCTGCGACTTATGTTCTTCTCTCAAACATATATGCAAAAGTGGGCAGCTGGGGTGAGGTTCAAATGGTAAGGAGATTGATGAAAGATAGAGGAATTAAAAAGATCCCTGGATGTAGTTGGGATGAATTTTTCACTCTCCTCGATTTCTTGATGGACTCTTCATCAGAGTGACCTTTGTGTTCGGCAAGACTGTAGTCAGCGTCCTTGCGATGGCCTGATGATATGTATTATCGAAGGGACCCTATGACTTCAGCAAGGCTCTGATTATGATCTCTTTGACAGCCCGATGGCAAGTGTGTGCATAGGGTAAAGGCGGGAAAGTCCATATCGGCGGGAGTTGTCTGTTTAGTGGGACTCACTTTATAGTCTCTTCGAAAAGCCGATAAGGTAGAAAAATAAATATCGGCGGGAGTCGTATGTTTGGTGGAACTCACTTGATGGTCTCTTCGAAACGCCGATGTTGGTAGGACCTTGAGGAGAAAAATGGGATTGGCTACACGATTGATGTTAGACATGTTAAGGCATTAAAAACTTTCAAGCAAATGCAATTGAATATACATATACAGAGAGAGAGAGATGTATGTGGAAGCATAGACAAGGCATGTGAACTGTTTGACAAAATCCCTGAAAGAAATGTGGTCTAATAGACTGCAATGATTGCATGATATGCACAAAATGAATTTGTTGAAAAGGCTTTAGAAACTTTCATACAAATGAAATTGGCATGTGTAAAGCTAGATTCCACAACCTTTGCCAGCATCCTCTCTGCCTGTATCAAAATGGTAAGCTTTGGAACAGGGTATGGACGTCCATCAAGGCATAATAGAAAACATATTTTTGTCAGATATTATAGTTGGAAATGCTCTGATAGACATATATGAAAAAGGTGGAAGCACAAACAAGGCACACAAACTGTTTGATAGAATGCCTCAAAGAGATGTCATCTCATGGAATGTACTAATTTCAGGATTGCACAAAATAGATTTGTTGAACAAGCTTTAGAAACTTTCAAGCAAATGCAATTGACAACTGTAAATCCAAATTATGCAACCTTTGCCAGCATCCTCCCTGCCTGTGCCCAAATTTGTGTACAGGCAGGGAGGATGCTAGCAAAGGTTGAGGAGTTGGTCTTTGCACCCACCAGTTGCATTTGCTTCTACAATCATGACATTTTATGAGACCACATTTCTTTTAGGCATCTTGTGAAATAGTTGACATGCATGCATGTATACTAGGGCACTTGTAACTACAACATCTAAAAAAATTCCCCTTTCGTTATGCTTTGATGGATGTCCCTTCATTATTACTAGAGATCTGACACTGTGCACATTATTATAGTGCAAGCCTATTTTTTAGATTGCTTCATTTAGCATCACTGATAATCTCCACAAGAAAATTGTCCCTATTTAAAATGATGGAAATGGTTCACATCTCTCACAACAATTTCTCTTGCAACAATCTTGGAGATAAGTTTTGTTGCAGTGTGGCAATCAGCACATACTTGAAGGTTCATAGCAACTCTAATAGTTATGGGGCATGTTTAAAAAACCAAATGCAATTGCCAACTTTTCACTATGATGGCAGTCTACAGAGAAATAATTATCTTTCCTCCTCTTCCACAACATCAAGTAAATGTCTTGAATCTAGAAAATACCCTATTGCCTTCATCTTCCAAGCCAATTTCTCCAACAACTTTACATAGATCATTGCCACAATAATAATGCTTGGAGATTAAATTTATATCACCCAAATTGTAACTTTACTAGGAGATTCTACAAGATAAACTTCTAAGGGGAAGCTATAGCTATTGTAACAGTCATACAATTTTTTTATATCGACAAATGGGAAGCTTTGAAGTGTTTTCATGCTACCTAGATTGACCAGAAGAAATCTTGTCTTTGATGCAGTTAAGGCTACCATTTAGATTCCTGCACACAAGAGGTGCTATACAAAGGCCCATGAATTTGTTGTACAAACTTAACTCTCAAGCTTTCTTAGTACAAAGAATTCCTTTTGGAATCAATTAGCATCTTTAATTTCCTAGATGTGTCAACATTTCCCTAGCTCTCTTATACCCTAGGAATCATTTGAAAAACTTGTTGGGCCACTTTGACAATTTATGTCATTTGGATCATTAATTAGTAATTCTTTCTCAAATAGACAACTGGGTGCCTCAATGGCGCCATTCAAGCAATCTCCTCTAGTATGTTGACATTGAAGTTAGAAATATTGTTCTCTAACAAAAACTTACTTTAACGAGCCAAATGCATGACCCATGTATTGTGAGACTAATTACAATGGAAAAGGGTGACTACCAAAAACAAGCTCATCAGAGAATGCGAATGAACTAGACATCAAAGAATACCAAGACCCAAAGGAGTTTTTAGATTCCTAAAAAGGAATTGAGAGAATTTGAGAGAAGGAACAGATAAAGTTTTGAATTTTTTGAATTATGGTCAAGTATTGACAATCCATGCTCCGATATTAACAACATTTACTTTACTTTCCCCTACACTAGCATTAATCATATTTAACAAACCTTAGGAAACACATCCATTCTTTGACCACTGTCTTTGTTTTATCAAATTAAATTGAAGCAGTAAATGCCATCTAGAGCTACTAATCTTTGGAAAAAAAACATTTGTTACACGAACAAAATAATAGAAAAAGATAATTCCACACACTTTGAATAGCTTAGCCTGTGTGCTCTTTCCCCCAAAAAAGAAAATAAAGTGCAAAAATTATAAATTGTAGTAAAAGCTTGAGCAATGACCCAAGATCTCAAATAGTTGCTGCGTATTTCATATTCCTAACATGCAATAGTTGTGCAAACTTATATCCCTAACATGCAGTAGTTTCCCACACAAAGCACTTATTAATGATGTATTTTAAACTAAGAAGTCATGTGTTTAAATGGGAATTTGAGAAATGTCACAAATATATGGATTAAAGTGTTTGACTCACAAACCTTTCTCTAAGGAGCTGGCAAATATCAGATCAGCTGAAGTGAGCAAAAGTGATGCCAAATCTGACCATCTTCCTTCCACCATGAAGGTTTGGGCCTCATCACAATAACGCATCACCTGAGGTTCTGCAACCTGCTCAAACAAATTACAAATAGAGCACGCATTAAAGGAATCAATATCTCCAATAACGTGCAAATATCTGTACAAGTAATATATCCACATTGCCTGATCCAAAAAAAACTACAGTTGGTTGGCAATTGTTGTGCACTAATCACCATCCAATATAGTATTTTCACATAAAAGGCGGATTAAATAACTCCTAACCATAAATCATTGAAAATGAAAGAAATGTCCAAACCAACAGAACTACAAGAACTGCTGCCAAGAATATAGGAATCTGATTATTTCTCATAGAGAGCACTTCCATGAGCCTTAAGCAGAGAAAAATTTATAAAATAGAAATAATAATCATAAATCTAGCACAATTAACAAATCTTTCCACTTTACAAACAAGAAATATGACTATTGATTACAACATGCACTAAATACACAACAATGAAAAGAACTAGTTTTCTTACATATTGTAATAAAAACCTTCAGTACCTGCTCCATCTGGTCTCTCTTTAAATAGTTACTTTAGCCTCAAGAGGGCCTCATTTGAAATAAGTATTGTATTGGCCTCAGGTCAACTTTGAGGCAAAAACATAGAACTCCCTTTTACTGATCATAAACTTCAAGAAATGTTAAAGATATTAGTCATTTGTCTATGTTGTTGTGGTGTACTGGTAATGGGAAAACTCATAAACATGTGAACTATGTTCAAGTTCAAATCCCTTCTGTCACAACAAAGCAATGAATAACTCCAATAAAAAGATGGTGAGATTGTGGTGTAACAGTTATTGGGTATGTTCAAATAACAAAAAAATCACTAGCCAGTTGGCCCAAAAAGACCCAAAGTTCACCAGCGACAATATTCCACATACATTTAAAAAAAAAGTCACACCAGAGTTGTAATAAAGGGCCTAGGAATAAATACTAATCACAACGGGCCAATACCATCCTAGAATGCAAATGGTAGGTCCTAGGTTGATGGTGGCTAGGGGCCTCAACCACCACCCAAGTAAGGATATGGAAGAACATGGTAGAGCACCAAGTGTATAAATGTGAGGTCCTAGGTTCGAGTGCTATCTGATACATGCCAAGCAAACATGGCATCACAGCTTGACACGACACCTTCTTACTAAATCTTGGCAGAAATCTTTAAAATTTTACACTTAGGTCACATTCAAATACACCCTACTGAATGTGGGACATGATCAAATGTATACCATATTCCTTACACCATAACCTTGCTCGTGACACCCTTGCTAGGGTTATGGGCCAACTTATTACAGTTAAGTTAACCTGCTCTCACGAGTATAACTCTTACAATTAAACTGTCCGCGACCCCTTGGTTGAAATTAACCTGTATCCCTTGATCTAAACTTCTCTTAAATGAAGAAGAACCAAACACACAATAACCAACTTCAAAACATGGAAAGACCTTAACAATTTCATCTACTAGGTTTCTGGTGCAAAGGTTGAATGCTTACTTCAAGTCTTGCATCAGTCCACGCCATTTCTACAATGAAATGAGCCATGGCAAGAGTAGCATCATCCTTTGAAGTCTCCACTACCACTGTCGTTTTACACAACACTCAGCCTGGATAAGTCAAATCAACAATCAACATCAAATGAGTTCCTAACATGAGCTAGTTTTACCAAAACAAAACAAAAAACCTAAAAACAATAACCATGCATAACATAGCATCTTCTGGGATGAAAATATAAGGGCTTAGCTACCAAATCCCTTAGACGTGAAGTATTTTGCATAACCCAAAGCTGTAAACATATAAATAACTTTTTCTTTAAAACTCATATTCTAGTTTGCATTACTTATAGTTTAGATTACAAGGGCAGAGAATGAAACATAGGAAACTGTGATTCTGAGAACGAGTAGAGCAAATACAAAATGCAAAATCTTAAAAAACCAAAACCCTCGAAAGTTGAAAAAGGTTATTGGTTTGCCCGAAAAAGACAATTGAAATGAAATATTATGAAATCGAATGAAATATTATGAATCTCAAGTGATTTTGGGGAGACATAGGGATATCGAGCTGACAAAAGAGAGTGTCTCACCGATACAACGATGAAACTACCAAAGACAAAAGACATTGGGGGAAGTGATGAATATCGGTGGGATGTAAATATGAGTCCCAGTGATACCCCGAAAGAAAGCAATGACATAAAGAAAGCATGGACTCAAGATATAATAAATTATTTATAGGAACATATATATGCAAGTAGTAGACAAATATCTACACATCTAATCTAGTGTTAGCATATGAATCCATCTAGTAGCTAGGGATCAACATATAATGTTGATAATGAATTAAGCAATTGTGATCACAAAATAAATGGGCCTTACAATGAGGTTGGGCCTTATAACTACTAATTGATTGAATTTTAGTTGACAAATCCAATATATCTCATATTTTGCTAAGAAAACCAAACAAATTTCTTCATAAGTATGCACAATGTACTAGATCATATTGAAGAATATATTTGGTTTTAATATAGTTTACTTATACTAAGATCTACCATAGTATTATGATCAAATTGGAAAGAAAAAATAATAGAGGAGTAATAGTCATTTATTTAGTCATTTTTATTTGTCTGACCAATTATTTAGTTGTGTTTTTTACTCAATGACCAAATTAGTCATTTATTTGGTCATTTATTTAGTCATTTCAACCGGTGACCAAATTAGTCATTTATAGTTGTGTTGCAAAAAAATTTGGTCATGTGACTACAAGTTTGTCACCTGGTCATTTATTTGTCATATTTCTACTAGTGAAAGGGGCACCAGACTGCATGATAAGCAGTATGTATTGGAATGTGTATGTTTTTATGTTTGTAGACAAAACAAGTTCTTTGTATATTGTTTATTTAGTCTTATGTTGGGTCTGCAGAAGATAGAAGTCATGGTTTAGTGTTTATACCATCTTTGTGTTTGATAAGTTTTTGTTTGAAGGTTGTGTTGATTGGAGAAAAAAAGGAGATATGAAATGTTGAAGTGGTTTGCAGAGAGTATTGACAGGTTTTGCAAGGGATATTGAAGTATTGTTTTGTGTTATGTAATCATTGATATGACAAGTGATGTTGTATATATGTTGAGGAAAGTTGAGTCATTTGATACATTGTAGAGAATCGGTGTAACCCCCTGAATTAAGTTTTCTTTCTTATGCACACCATTATGCCAGTGAGGCACATGTCTGTGAGACACCATTATGCCAGTGAGGCACATGTCAGTGAGACATCATTATGCCAGTGAGGCACATGTCAGTGAGACATCAATTAGCCAGTGAGGCTCTGTAATTAGTGGAATTTTATTAAGCCAGTGAGGCAATTTTCCTGAGTGGTTTTTATCCCTATGAGGGTTTTCCACTCATCAAAAACATGTGCTATGGTTCATGTTATTTGTCTTTATGTGTGTGCCCTAGTGTTTTGTCTTTGAGGTCTTGATCATACTATTTATCATCATACTTATGCATGTGTTGGATAAATCTTTAAAGTCTCTCTCATTGTCTATCCAGTAGATTCAAAGGTGCAAATTTTTTTAAAGTTTATAGACCACTGATTCACCCCCCTCTCAGTGGTCTTGTACTCCAACAGTATTATCCTCAGACACCTCAGGGTAGAGTTCTATTGTCTCCTTTAGCAAACCATGACATTCGATCCCATTTAAGATTGCTTCTAGGTTCAGTGGAGTTTCCTATGTTATTGGCTTTTGTTTCTTCTTTCTAATTAGTTTTGATACCTCTTCTTCTCCTTCTTCCTCTTCTATCTCCTTCGCAGGGGATTCATTCTTCTTTCTTTTATCTTGTACCTTTTGCCTAGGCCCCTTTTTTGTCTCAGTACTCATTTGTACTAATGTTTCTGATGCAGTTCTCCTACCGATGGATACTATTTGTGATGATGTGGTAGGTTATGGTACTGTTTGTGCACTGGTTGCTATAGATGCACTTCTTCCTGATCTTCTAGGTGTTTACAAAGCAGTGGGATCTTGCGGAGAAGAAGGTTTAGCTTGCGGAGCTTCCACAGTGGCTTGGGAGGCTGATGCAGTGGATGTGCCCTCCAGAGGTGGGATTTCCCATTGTTTATGCAATTTATCTTTAAGATTCTCCAAATGTTCCTCTGCATTCTTCTTATGCATTTTATCCATTACTTCCTTGTATGTTCCAAATCTTTCTACTGCAGTGTCTTTAGGTTTGCTCAGTAAATTCTTTGCATATGAATTTATTTCTACCTTAGAAACTTCATATGCTAGCCTAGGTATCCAAAAAGTTCTAGGCTCTACTGCCTCCATTTAATTGTAATCTTTATCTACCAAGAAAGTAATATGATTCATGTATTGTTTCACATATTCATATGGTAGTCTTTCTCTATTTTGCATATCTGACTGTAAGGTTTTGAAGAAACCCCAGTACATGGTGTTGAATGCTCTTGTGTCACTAAAGCTTTTGATGTGTTGTTTTATTTGTGCAGCAACTGATATGTGTTGTTGCCAAATTTTGTCTTTGAACCCTGGTAATTCATTGAGAAAATAGAATACAAGGCATATAATTAGAGTACCATACTGAAAATTGTAGTTTGACTCCTTTTTTCTTTTCAGGTTCTCTGTTAGCTGCTCCCTCATCACTTCACAGAGGTCAAAAACTTTCCCCTCTTTCACCATTTGGTATGTTGTGTGTATTGTTGTGGCGGTAGCTGAACCCTCTCTATTAGCATAGTATATTTTGTAGGCTATTCCCATCGTGGCATATCGGACCCTCAGATCTATGATATCCTTTACACTAAGGCTCTACCCGTCAGGTTTTGCTCCACTCAACTCATTAACCTTATCATTCTTGATCGCCTTCATTATCGACAATATCCCTATTGAGCTAAGTCTGGTCACTGCTTTGCTTGCATCCTTTGTTATGTGGTAGGGTTTGTCCAAATATATGATCTCATCATGGATCCAGTTGAGAATTATCCTTACCCACTCACGGGTGTCACTGAAATCTGGATAATCTTTCCATATATCCAATTTCTTGGCAGGAATGTTCTTGTATTCATCAGAGTACCCTGCATCTCTGAGTAGTATGTTCCTTAGCTCCTCAAACTTTATATGGTTTATCTCTGAGATTGTGGCATGGATGTACTTCCTGACATCTTCAATGTAGACCACATCTACCAAAATATTAGAAAAAGCTCCTTCTTTGTCCACTTCAATTGCCTTGAATGGGCATTTCTTGTATTTAGGTCGTGGTTTCTCCATCACATTGATGAGCACTGGTGTAGCCATCTCGTCTTTCTCACAGTTTTTTGGCTAGGGTTTGATTGCTTTGTAACTCAGAGCTCAATTTTCTTAACTTGTTAGAATGCAAATGAGGATTTTAGGTTAGATTAGAGTATAAGTAGCCCTAAAAGTTGTTTTTTTCATTTATTATTTTTACCCATTATTTTTTTTTGTGGGGTTTTCTAGCCATTTATTATGGAAAGCTGCTAACGGTTACTTTATTCTACAATATGATACAATATGATACAATTAGTATGTTACATGTTTGGATTCCACTGCATTTCATCTTTTCATCCCGAAGACATGATAATGCTTCAACCGAGCTCCATTAACATATCTGGCAGTGATTCTTCCTTCCATGTCTTTCAACCTTACCGCTTCAGATTTTACAATTTCATGTATGTAATAGGGTCCTAACCATCTGATTTTGAGTTTTCCGTGTCTCTTAAACTTACCACCATATAGAATTACCAAGTCTCCTTTGAATTTTTTCCTCTGCAGGTTTCGATCATGCCAAGATGTCTGTCATTTTCTCTCAAGATTCATATTATAGGCTACCATTAACCTATTTTCATCTATTTTCTCCAATTCCTCAATTTTTTGATTCAAGGATTTCTCTGCATTTAGTTTTAGAGTCTTTGCGGTACAAAATTTAGGAAGTATAAAGTGTATGGGTATAGTAGCATCTAGGCCATAGACTAGCTCATAGGGTGTGAAATTTGCAGATCTTTTGTAAGTGGTGTGGTAGGCCCAAAGTACCGTAGGTACTTTCAAGTCCCAATCGATTTTGTTTCCATCACACATTTTTTTAGTGTCTTACCAATGATCTTATTTAAGTCCCCACTTGCCTTGTTTTCCTAGGGATGATATGGTGTGCTCCTATTGTGTACTATCATAAAGGATTGTAGTAGCTCTATAATCATGTTATTTACAAAGTGCTTTCCTTGATCACTTGTGAAACTAATTGGACATCCAAATCTAGTGATTATTTTCTCATAGAACTTTGCAGTTGTTTTTGCGGTATAGTCTTTTGTAGGTATAGCTTCTGCCCATTTTGTAAGGTATTCTACTCCGGTGATGATGTATCTTGATTTTGATTGTTTGGTCGGAGCATCTATGGGTCCAATAAAGTCAATTGCCCATTTCTCAAATGGAAGTTGTGCTTATACAAGTCTTAATAGAATTTCATCTTGGGCAGTGGGTTTACCCATTTTCTAACAATATTTTACATATCTTTTAGTATCTTGAGACAAGGTAGGCCACCATAAGCCTGCTAGTTTTATTTTTCTTGTTGTTAAGTCTCTGGAGTTATGTTCTCCTGCTATCCCTTCATGTGCTTCCTTTATAGTATCCTCCCTTTCATGTTCATAGACCACCCTCCTAATTATGTCATCTTTCCCTCTTATATATAGTTCACCTTCGATAAGTGTATAGGGAAAAGCCTTCCGCATGAGAATTTGTTTGTCTTGCAGAGATGTCTCAGCTAGGCATTCTCTTGTGGCTAGTAGATATGCAATGTCTTTCAATTCTTTTGGCACCGCATTGACCCTAAATAGGTTTGCACCAGGGAGTTCTTCATGAATATCAGGCTCCTCCCCTGTTTCAATCTTGATAGATAATCAGGGCCTTGGTTTTATTTTCTCGATTTTACTTTGATGTTAAATTTAAATTATTAGAATAGTAGCAGCAATCTACATTTTCTTCCTTGTATAACAGGTTTGTTTAATAGGTATTTTAGTGGTTCATGGTCGGTAAAGAAGGTGAAGGCTATGGACAGTAGGTATTGTCTAAATTTTTGCAATGCATAGACCATTGCTAGTGCTTCCCTTTCTGTTGTAGTGTAATTTTTCTCAACTTTTGTTAATTTCCTAATAGGAAAAGCTATAGGATGATCTTTAGTTCCTTTGGGTTGAGTTAATACTACACCTACCACTATGCCTGAGGCATCTACATGAACATGGAAAGGGATGTTCCAATCTAGGAATATTAGGATAGGGGCTTCAACAAATTTTTATTTTAGTATGTCAATAGAAGATTGACATTGCTCATTCCATTCAATGTTTCTTCCACTTTTCTTTTTCAACAATTCTTCTAAAGGTGTTGTAATTGGTGCATAACCCTTTATAAACTTCCGGTGATACCCAGTGTAGCCTAAAAAAGTTTTAAATTCTGATGTTGTTTTAGGTGGTGGTAATGTGAGGAATAAAGTTACTTTGAAGGGATCTACCATCAACCCTTCCTTGCAAATGATGTGACCTAGGAGAGTTCCAAAAGGTACTGCAAATTTGCATTTCTTGTTGAAAGATTAACTATTTAATTTTCTCAAGTGCAATATGTATAGATTTTTCTAGATTCTAAAAAGAGAATGTATGTATGAAGTCATCTGGTACTTCTTCCCAATCCCTTGTTTCCTTTCTTCTCTCTTGGTTGATATACCAAGTTTGGTCTATAGGTGTTAATGTCCAGTAGAACAAATGGGTGTATATATCCTTGCTATGTTCTTTTCTATTTTCCTATGCTACTATGCAAGTGGTTAGGTGATCTTGCAGTAGAGTTTGGCCTTCATACTTAGATATTTTTTTGTATTCTCCATGTTCTGGTAAGTATCTCACCTTGATAAGAAGTGTAAATGTATGTCAGTCTTGAACTAAATCTCTATGTGTTGACCACTAGTTTGTTGCATTACATAGTAATGTATGTTGTATTGCTTGTATTCTGTAATATTCTTTTGTAAAGGTTGTCTCCATCTCATCCAAGTATTGTTGTAGGTCTTTAACCCCTAAGAACTTTGGTAACTTGATATGAGAGATTCCTTTCATAATATGATGAGATCTTCTAGATTCTTCTTCATTTTGTTCCTTTTTGATGGTGCATACCATTTACAGTGGATTTTCCTCTGATGGAAGGATTGCAGTATGTTTCCTTTACTGGATTGAAGCATGCATATCCTCCTAATCCCTGTCATTCTCCAGGTTTTAAGCTCCGGTTCATTTTTTATCCATGCTTCTAGGACTTCTCTATAAGTGCTATTATTTCATTCTCCACCTCTATTTCTCTTGCAGAGTTTGGTTCTCCCTCTGTTTCATTTATTTCCAACCTTGAGATTGTGTAAATGTTCTTATGGTAGTCATCATTTTTATCGGCATTGGTGGATTCTTTAATATAGGCCTCATCCATTGGTAGTCCTAGTGGTATGAATATACTTTTATTAGTATCTGCAAAAGATAGTTCTTCCTTGCGGGAGTCAACTATGCCATTGGCATCCACAAAGCATCTTAGTCCAAGTAGTGCATTAATTGAATCTCCTTGCTCTTTCATAGCAACAACTACAAAATCTATTACCTGTTTAATTCCCATCAGGTTCACTTCTACTTGTCTCCATGTTCTAATGGTTGACATGCTAGACCCATCTACCAATGTAATGTTGTAAGGTGTTTGAGATAATCTAGGTCTCCCTAGTTGTTCCCAAAGTTTCTTAGTGATCATGTTTATGTCTCCATCCAAGTCTATCATTACATTTTTTACCTTTTTATGATTAATATGGGCATCCACCACTAGTGGTTTTGTTTTCCAATGTATTTCATTTCTGCCCAATTGCCTGACTTGGTTTTGCAAAATCTTCTCCTTATTCCAATATTTAGCAAATTGTTTAAATTTCTCCATCAGATTATGTTGTTGTGTTAGAGATGTAAATTGTTTTAGTGTCACAACTTCTTCTATGAATAATTGATTGACTTGTTTTTTCTTTTCTTGTTCTTCTATTATTATTTGTTTAGTCTTTTGTACTACCTCCTTATGTTGCCTTTTATCTGGGAAGAATATATCTTCCTCCTCACTTTCTTCTCTTTCTGATTCAATAGTGTCATATCATTTTTCTTCCGATGTTTGTGCCCTATCTTGTAACTACTGTTGCTTTCTCTTTTCCTTTGTCCATCTTAGTTTTTTCCTTCTCTATTTGGTTTTCTTCATCTGATGAAGATAGATCTGTATTTCCATTCTTATCTCTTTGATAGGTCCTTAGGACTTGACCTTCTTCCTTAGGAACTCTTTTGATCACTCTGGCTCCTTTTTGCTTATCCAAATCATCTCCTTTTCCTTGTTGTGGTGCATTGTGAAAGTACTGTTGTGCATTATCACATGTGAAAAGGTCATGTACTGTACTGTTGCAGAATGAGCATTGCCTTCTTCTAGCTCCCCAACACTTGTTAGCAAAGTGCTCTGGTTTACCGCATTTGTAACAAGTGGCTTCATCTCTTCTTCTTCTACCTCTTCCTTGGCCTCTGCCTCCTCTATAACCTCCAAATTGTCCTCTATCCTCATTATTGTAGTTATTTTCATATAGAGTATTTTGATCTGCATTCTGGATAGTATCCATGTTCCTTTTGTTTTTCTATGAAGGTTGTTTGTAACCTTCGTCCTGACGATATAGTGGTCTTTCTGCTAGACCCTTGACATATGCCATGGTATTATTGTGTATTTTATTTTTAGAATTTGAATTGTACCATGAGTCACTTTCATCTTCATCTTCTCTCACCCTGAACATTTGTGATGGACAATCTGGTGTTTCATGATCATCTCATTCTCTGCACAATCCACAATAGATTGTGTTGTTCTTTGTAGGGAGTGCCTTTATATCCACCTTCATTGTGGTGGCCTGCGTTTCTCCTTTTAGTTTGGGACATTCATTCCAGATGTGTCCTTCCGTTGTACAGTAGGAACACCATATATTTAGCATTTTATCTTCTTGTTTCGCCAAAATTTCATGTTTAAGTTTTAGTTGCTCCAATTCTAATCTTAGTCTTTCTAACTCCATATTTTACTTATTTTTGTCCTATTTGCACCATGTATGTGCCTCAATCCGGCATACTAATGTGACTGCTTCCACATATGTTTCAAAAATTCTCCCATCTAAAGATGCTCTCACATTAGGGCTTATTTTAGATGTAAACCACTCAATCTTCTGCTTTTCAGTCAGGGGTTCTTCTAGTTTGTGGACTATGTCCTTAAACCTTTTGTCAAATTCCTTAATTGTTTCTCCAGGCCTTTGTATTAGTTATCTCATCTTAATCACCCCTTCTATCAATATTTCTGGAGTTTCCAAGTTCTCCAAGAACTCCTTCACTTCCTCCTATGTTTTATCATGTTTGGGACAAGCCTTTTTGTACCATTTTAATGTGCCATTCTGCAAAGTCCCAATAAAGTAAAACAACTTAGTGTCATCTCATTCTGGTTCCAAATTTATTCTAATACAAATATATGCTTTGCGGCTTCATTTGTGTCCTTTTCAAATATCGGTAATTTGATAATAACATCTATCTTTCTTTTCTTTTTCTTTTCTAGACCTTTTGGTGTTTTGTGGTAGTTTTATTTCTGGTTTTTCTTCTCCTTAGGCTCTAGCCTTTGTGTTAGGGTTTTATGTTATCTCCCTTTATCTCTCTGCAAATGGATGTCAAAATATTCTTCTCCCAAATTTTCTTCAAACTCTTTCTTAATCTCTTCTTCTCTTTCCCTTTCAATGTCACTTTGATCTTTTCTTAAAATTCTCCTTGATTTATAAGGCACCCGGGGTGACTCCTAGTCAAGGGGTGTGTCTCTTTAAACTGACTTTTCATTCTCAGGGATATTCTTTTGTTTGTAAATGACATTATATTTTCATTAGGTGACTTTTCATTATTTTGTCTTATATTACCGGAACTCATCTCTTTATACACCACCTCTTCTCTAATCTTCATTATACTATGATTAACTAGGTTGTCTAGATAACCCACATCCAAATTTAGGGGTTGAAGGTTTCATATAGGATTTAGTAATTCTTCCCATTGTTTTTCAACTCTAATTTGAGCGTTAGCCCAATTAGGTTAATATTCTAGAGTTTTGTATATCTGTGGTAGGGTTAGGTTTTGGTTATGTTCTTCCCTACATGCACTTCTCAACTGCTCATAAGCATCAATTCTTCCTCCTATACTCTTTAAAAGTTTTGTTGCCCTATCAATATGTATTGTAATAAGCTCAAGATTTTCTATATCTCTTTGTATCAATTTTGCGGTAGCCTCTATGGCTTCTTCATTCAATATTTCCTTTCCTTTTATATTTTCCTCTCTGATAGCACCCACAACGGCGTGCTCAGCAGCACCCTCATTGGCGCGCTCATCCAGCTTATTATTTTCTTCCGCAATTTCTCTTTCCTGATTTCTGCTTATTTCTCCTGCTTTCTCCATTCTTCTGTGGTACCTTTCTTGTCTTTCCTGGGTTTGTTTTTGTCTTTCTTCTTTGCTTATCTCCATTTTGGTAAATATAATTTCTTTATTTTCCCTTAATCTTTTGTTATCCCCTTTTTCCATGGGTGTTTTTGATTTGGAATAATATTAATCCCTATGTATCCCATGGTTGGCTTATCTTAAAGAGTTACATCTTTTCAAGGAACTTTTGAGATCCTCCCCTGTTCCATTTTCCATCCCCTTAAGTTCCTACCCCCTCTCACAAGGGTAAGAACTTAAGATAATTCAAGATCTCTAACAGGTCATAAAAAAATTCTTATCATTCAAGTTTTCTTACTTGCACCACTCCACACTTCTCCTTTCTCTTTTTATTCTCTCTTTCTTCACTGCCCTTTTCTAGGGTCCCATAAATGGAACCAAATGTTGATAAGAAATGGGGAGGAACCAATTTAGAGATCTGGTCCTCAGTCAAGTCTATAAGTCTAGTTTATACCCCAGTCAGGCAATGAGAGAAACATGAATAAACATTAAGGAAATCTTATATGTGGTACAATCTAAGTAAAGCATAGCATCATAACACATGTACAATGGTATCAGAATCCTTATATCTCCATTATATTCATTTATCATTAATAGATATATACATATCCATACTGACAGGTCTGAGTCTTTGCCATGTACCCTATTACTCTCTTTATTCACATATATTCACTCTTACATTACATTGCTTTGTATGTATCTCCTATATATCTACCTAGAGGTGTGTCCTTTCCCAAGATACCTCTTTGGGAGTCGACTATATCCTCCTCATGACCTTTACGATATTTTGTGGTAGGTTCTACTTGTTGCACTATTCTCTGCCAAAAATAATAAAAAAACTCTATATGATTGAGGATGATCTAAATCCAGAAATTTGCTTACAAGCGGAGGTTGGGTATCAACCTCCTATTTCAAAATCTCTTAACAACTTGATTCCTTATAAAACAAAAGTTGACCCACAATTCTCTACTACCAACAATGGTGATGATCAGAATAGTGCTTTGCCTTCGAGTGCATATTTCGGTGATGATTGGGGCTCACTAGATTTTACATCATCCTTTATTGGAGAATACAAAATCTTGCAATCTAAGCTCGAAGTCCCAAAGGGGGCTTCGATCTACTCTACACAATCCATTCCCTCTTCTAAGAAACCTAAACTCACCACTCCAACTTCTTCTACAAATTCTCAAAAATCATAATCCACTTCTATTTACGATGATGTGCCTTCTTCTTTCAATAAAATTAGAAACATGGCCTCTCGTCTTCCTTTAGATTTGGAGATGCATTACGGGATTGGACTCAAGATTATTTCTAAACATGGATATGTTGGAAATGGTTTAGGGTGCATGGAACAAGGAATTAAGGTTCCTGTGAAACTGACACCGCACTTTCCTAAAGAAGGTTTAGGTTTCTAGCCTTCTCCTTTGTCTACATCCCCTCCGCCATCTTCTTAAGTTTCCATGGCTCCTTTTCAAAAATTAAACCTTTATCCCCAAAAAAAGGGTTTCTTCCTACTCCACCTACATCTTCTCTTCTATCTCAACAAGGGTGCATTTTGCTAATTCTTACATTACATTGCTTTGCACGTATCTCCTATATATCTACCTAGAGGTGTGTCCTTTCCCAAGATACCTCTTTAGGAGTTGACTCTATCCTCCTCATGACCTTTGCGGTATTCTGTGGTAGGTTCTACTTCTTGCACTATTCTCTGCCAAAAATAATAAAAAACTCTATACGATTGAGGATGATCTAAATCTAGAAATTTGCTTACAAGCGGAGGCTAGGTATCAACCTCCTATCTCAAAATCTCTTAACAACTTGATTCCTTCTAAAACAAAAGTTGACCCACTATTCTCTATCGCCAACAATGGTGATGATCAGAATAGTGCTTCACCTTTGAGTGCATATTTCGGTGATGATTGGGGCTCACTAGATTTTACATCATCCTTTATTGGAGAATACAAAATCTTGCAATCTAAGCTCGAAGTCCCAAAGGTGGCTTTGGTCTACTCTACACAATCCATTCCCTCTTCTAAGAAACCTAAACTCACCACTCAAACTTCTACAAATTCTTAAAAATCATAATCCACTTCTATTCACGACGATGTGCCTTCTTCTTTCGATAAAATTAGTAACATGGCCTCTCATCTTCCTTCGAATTTGGAGATGCATTATGGGATTGGATTCAAGATTATTTCTAAACATGGATATGTTGGAAATGGTTTAGGGTGCATGGAACAAGCAATTAAGGTTCCTATGAAATTGACACCGCACTTTCCTAAAGAAGGTTTAGGTTTCTGGCCTTCTCCTTTGTCTACATCCCCTCTGCCATCTTCTTAAGTTTCCATGGCTCCTTTTCAAAAATTAAACCTTTCTCCTCAAAAAAAAGGGTTGCTTCCTACTCCACCTACATCTTCTCTTCTATCTCAACAAGGGTGCATTTTGCCAATTCTACTCAAAGACCGCTTGATAACTCTTCCTCCTCTGACACGCAAAAGATTTCCACAAGACAGTCAATCAACACTCCCTTTTTGTACATATCATAGAATGCTTAGCCATTCCACTAATGAATGTCGAGCCTTGCACGACAAAATTCAATAACTCTGTGACACGTGTGTCATGGCACCTCTTCTTTCTTCTAATAACAAGTGATGGTCAGGATCACCCTTGCCCACTTCATTTTCGCATAACAAAACATTCTTTTCTCTACGTCATTATGATAGAGTCTCCTTTGTTATGGCATCGAGCCACCTCTATCATCACATGTGGTAGACTCCCGTATTCTTTTTAATATCTATCCTTACCCACATTCTGGGGGGAAAGAGCGATTCATTCTTGGTTCTCTTTCACACGTGCATCCGTACATGCACAATTCTTTCTTGATGTAGCTATTGGAAACATGTCATTTAGGCATGTACTTCCAGGAAGCTCTCATGCCTGTTTTACATATATATCACTCTTTCTACCTTAAAGGAAATTTCTCCTTGATAGAGTTAGCAATCACTTTAAGAAGGGGGCATACATTACACTATGTCTTTTACTTTGTTCATGTACCACATGGCTGGTCTTGATATCAAAACACTTGTTGATCATTTTTGTAGTACCTTACCATAGTTACCCAGCAAACATCATGCTTTTTCTGGCATGTAGTCTCTAATATGGTTGACGTGGAGCTCATGTAGTGATTTGGTGGTCTTCACTAGCCTATGATGTCTCCACTTGACATGGAACTAACCTAGTAATTCGGTGGTCCTTACTAGCCTGTGACGTTTCCATTTGTTGATTGTCCATGAACCACCTAGCATAATGCAACTTGCTAGCCTGTGTGCTTCATCATGCAACCTTTCATTGTTACACTCATGGTCACCTAGTATTTTGGAGGTCCTTACTAGGTCATGATCTGTGAAAACATTTTTCATGACGCCTAGCGACAAAGCAAGCTAGTTCTTGTATCATGTTCTCTCTTCCTTTCGCATTGATTGCTCCCCTATCTATCTGCATGTCTTCTCTCTTTTGACCAATCAATCAAATCTTTACATTCTTCTATCTCATTTTTAGAATTCCTCTATTTTGTTACATCTTGGGGACAATGCATGGTAATAGAGACAACCTTTTAGACTGAGGTCTCTTTTACCTTGCTGACTCAAGACTTTTTATTTTCTTGCTTGTATATCCATGATGCATTGGATCATATGTTTATTGACTTTGTTATTGTATGCTTTCATCTTCCATGTAATTCTTCATGTGTACTTCATGTGTGCTTTGCGTGTATTCCGCATATGTTTTGCATGTATTCTATGTCTACTTCGCTTATTACATGTATGCTTCGTGTATTCTCTATGTCAGCTTCGCATATTACATGTATACTTCGTGTATTCTCTATGTATGCTTCGTCTATGCTTTGTCTTATCTCATGTTCTCAAGTGTATGTATATGTGTATATGCATACGATTTATGCCATGTGTTTTGTGACTCGTATAATCCTAAGCTTGGGGACTAGCACATATCTCAAACTTAGCATCATTTTATGAGGGGTTTTTGGTTTCTTCGTACTTTAGTATGAGCAAGAGCATAAGTTCCTACTCCTGCTAAAGTGGGGGCTAAATGTAGTGTCATAAATTGTTGTCACAAACAAGCTTACACAAAGTTTAGCATCCTCTTGAATGATGCCTCAATTTTGGGTCTTGATTAAGGATCTTGGGTAAGTCCCCTGGCAACCTTCTCTTTCAAGAGCTAATTGGCCAAGACCCTAGCACCCAAGGCGTAGTGTCCTGCTAATCAGGTCCTAAAAAGGTTTGAATTAAGGTATGTCAGCCTTATTTTCCTTGGGTGATGCACCTTGCCAGTCTCAACTCGATTGGCCCCTCATAAAGTAATTTGGATTCATATATATACAAGTCTCTCTCACTCATTTATAGCTAATGACTCTCTATGCAATTTCTCTCTAACTAGCTCTCTATCTCTTTTATCTTTCTATAAGATATATATTTCTGCAAACTATTGTTGTATGCACTAACCCTTGTTGCAGGTCTTAGTGGAAGTTCCTTCCTCATTCATTCATTCCTTATGGCAGTTTGATAGCAACATCATCCCATCAAGGATCTCATGCTCAGGGTGAATTCTTTTCTTTATGCTTGTTTACAACAATCTTTTATCATTTAGATCTACCACAACTCATCTAAGGAATGCACTCTTGATCTTCATTATTCGTTGTTATGGATGCGGGAACACCATTCACGGGGTTTGACTTAGGCAAGCCCCTAAATAACACCAACATTTCCCTTCTTTCATGTGTACAAATCGAAGATGAAGTCCCAGATAGAAATGATCGATGAAAGAATGAAAGTATAGGTGTCAGAAGTGTTTCATACTTCGAATAGGATGAAACCCTAGGACACTAGCACTTGGGTGCCATAGTCCCCCATATCTGCCCCTGTTTCTTGTAGTGAGTTCTGACAATCCTATTCAACTCTCCTCTGGTCTAGTTTTCTGGGTTCTTAGTCCCGACAGGTCAATAACTCATGTTTTCTTCTATATCACCACTAAAACTCTAGATCTAACCTAATTGCCTCAATCTTTTTATTACAACAAAGGGATGGAGCTCTCACCAACACAGTAAGGCTCTTCCTAGGGGATAGCATCCTAGCTTGAATTTATTGGTGGCTTGTGTTTTAATGTTTGATTGAAAGGATTGATCTAGTTAGTTGAGTAGTGATTAGGTCTCTCTTTTCTATCTTACACCCACAAATCTCGATCTACCAATAAATCTTCTATTTTCATCTTCCACAACTCAAAATTGTACCAAAAGAATTTCAACCTCAATCCTCTCTGTTGTGCTTATGAGATTCCCTAATGAACTCAAGAGACTAGGATCACCCGCAAAACCTGAAAATAGCCTTCTACAAGGAAAGAAACACACATGAGAGCAATTTGCAAAATATGGATGCAATTAATGAATTGTGAATAATGAATTACATGTGCACACTTGCTTTTTATGTGAGCAAGTAAATAAAACCTAATATGACTTAAATTAGCCTAAGTAAACTTAATAAAGCGTAATTAATGACTTAATTACACCAACACCCCCCCTTAAGTGCAACTTAGGGAGAATGAGACACATGCAAATAATGCAAGGATGGGTCCCAACTACGAGGTCATGTTAGGTACCCATGTACATAATGAAAACTCTCATAACTAGAGTAAAGGAGAAAAATCCTATGATAAAAAACCACTCCCCAAAAGAGAGTATTAAACATGCAAAATAAATATGTACATGTGATGGAAGAAGGCTTCAAACACTAAGACCCTCCAGAATTGAATCCATCACAAAAATATAATCATAGAGGCTATGAAATCCTCCAACGCTATAGAATCTCCTAAACCAAAAGAGGATGCCTAAACACGAATACAAAAATTGATCCACTTATGGAAAATGACATTTCTTCCCTTAGAAAGAAATAACTCCAATGGTGAATGTTAAAGAACTTGTGAAGTAGGAAGCCTCAAAATGAATGTCTTTGAAAACTATATGGATGTTCGCATGTCACAATCTGAAGATGCCACAATAAAATCAAGAACAACATGCCTGAGCAATTAGTGTGACAACTCAAGACAAAATGGAAGCTCATAATCATATGTCTCCAAAGATAAAATGGAACTTCAATAATAGTAGTGCCATGACTATCATAAAAGAGGAACTACAAATCCTCAAGAATATCATCAAGATCTGCAATGTGAAACTCAATAAATAACTTAGAAATACCTGTCAAAAAGCCATCCCACACAAAAAATCAAACTTGAACAAATACCATCTTGCTCAACCAATGAAGCATCAATCTCAATAGAAATAGGAGGTGGAGGAAAAGAACTAGCGGCACCAATCTAGAAAACTAAATCAGAAGCAAGTACATCAAGATTCAAATAACCAAACTTCTCCTCATAAATAATATTCACGCAAGAAGTGTGATCAGCAGCCAAAGGATTTGAACCATCATTTGTATAACCGAGATGCAAGATCAACCACCCCCGTAGCAAGAATTTCTATGCTCTCTAAATCTTTAATGATAATAACTAGATTAGGTGTGAATTATATTGTCTTCCCTACACCACTATGAGTAATTTGATATATGGAAAGTAGATTATGGGACAAAGAAGGTACACACAATACATCATGAAAAAGTACCCTCACCAATAGAAATAGATCTATTTCCAATTACATCCATATAAATATTATTATCCATCAAAATAGGGAGCCTAACACAAGGCTCAAAAGTAGAAAACATGGACTTGAGGAAGCCATGTGATGAGAGGCTCCTGAATCAATATGTCATTTACCTGATCCATGATTTGTAGTTGCACAAAGTGCCTTACCTTTGTATTTATCAGCCCCATTAGCAATGCCTGCATGTCTTTTTTTAGTAGATCTTGATTGTTGTGATGGAGTAGGAGATGATGAACTAGAAATCAAAGTTGAAGGAGAACTTACATTGAGTTTTCGAACAAGATTCTTCAACTCATCTATCTGTTTGATGTAGCAAACATTGTCATCATGCCCACATTTCTTGTAGTAGACATAGGTGGACCTCTCTTCTATGATTTCTCCTTTTTACTGGATGATGATGAATCATGGGTTGCATGTGGAGTTTACTCCTTGCCTTGCTCATTGGTTTTGTTTTTCTATTTCTTTTCCTTGGCACTTGAAGTCTTTTAATCTTTGGTGCTTTGACTTGAAAGAAATGCTTGTGGCTTTGTAGACTTCAATGCACCCATCTAAACTAATTTTGCCTGCTCCCTGATGAGTGATGTAGCAAAGTCATCAAGTGAAGGCATCTTGAATTTAATACCAAGAGCATCCATGGTAGCATAGAATATGGAAACAAAAATAGAATAATCAGGACCAAGTTTGGCAAGAATGGAAAGACTCAATTGGGTGTCTTGTTTGTCAAATAAAACCAATTCCACATAACCCAATAGGAGAAAAAGATAAAGCAAACCATAATGCAAAGTTCAAATGAACAAATACAAGATAACACAAGATATACCCTAGGAAAACCCTCAAGAGGGAAAAACCCAGCCTCCAAAAGCATCCACACTCATATGTATTATTCAGCAATAAAAATATTACAATACATGCCATGAGTCTCCATGAATACCTCTAAATCATCAAGCACCTCCAATGCATCCTCCATGTGTCCAAGTATGAATCCACACATCACCTGCCATGCTTCACAATATGCACTTACAGGAGAGAGCTCAATACAATGATAGTCTCTTACAAACCTCCAATCCACCTACAATGAAATAGCCAACCCACCCAAACTACTAACCATGTGCTTGTTTGTATAGACCAAGATCACACAAATACAACTTGTGGTATTGGATAAAACCATGTGTTCCAAAACCATGGATACACAAAACCATTGACGCCCTTATTTAATATTGGTACCACATTTTTTCCCAACAATTAAATAATACAAATAATATCCCAATGTTACATAAAACTTTTACAAGTGGCCTCCAAATAAATATCTAATGTGGTTAAACACATCAATTAAGATGCACCACAAATAAATATTTATTTTACATGAATAAAATAATACAATATTATGCAAGGTGTACAACACCTATTTCCCAACAAATACCACACTGTGTGAACTATAATCTGAGTTATTTGAGTTTGGTGAAGAAGTCCTGGATGCTATCAAATTTGTAGGATTCAAACCAATAAGTTCATTCTCCAACTGAAAACTTCTCAAAGTATCTATTTGCCAAACAAAAGTTCCAATTGGGCCCATACTTCATTTGGTGTTGTGCAAGATTCAACATGGAAGAGTAGATCAGGTGAAATTGATTGACATAAGGTTCCAAAGGCTTTATCACACATATTGTACCATTTTCCCTTTTCAGCAACACTTATAGGTTTATTTATGTGCCCATAATCACTCTGTATAACCCCAGTTTCTAAAGATGGATCTCCATTTGTTTCTTCCACCCATGATAGTTGTATGTAGTAAGTGGAGCAATTTTGAGTTGATCCATGATGTGTGTATAGAAAAATAACAGAGAAAAGTAATATACCCTCACAATGCAAGAATATTCCTCCCTTGTTCAAAAACATTTGCCACTTGCATTTACTTTTTCCAAAAAATAGGTGTAGAAAATAGATCTAATTTCAAGCAAAACAATCAAGTACCTGATGAAGTTTTCTAGAAAAAATAAGTGGCCCACTATGTATATCTTGAAAACAACTTTTCAACACCTATTTGTTTGCGAAAATTGGACATTGTATGCCCAAGTTATGCCTGATTGACCAAAACTACTCATTTTAGGCAATAAAGAGACACAGTTAAAGCTCCTAGATGTCCATGTGACCAAGGGCTAAGTCTTTGGGGGCAGGTAGCTAGGGCTCAGGTCACCCACATGAATAGTATCTAAGAGCCTAGGGGCCGACACCTGGAAGCTAGGTGCTGGTAACACATGCAACCAGGGGCTAGCTCCCAAATAAAAAATTATTTTTTAATTAAAAAACTTTGTTATGCCTATGCACAGAAATAAAGACGGCACAAAAATTGAGGTGTTATACGGTCGTACAAATTCCGTATAGGCCCGTACGGATTTCACATACCTAAATTTCTTGAAACCTTCTAAAATGCCCAAAAAAAAGTTGTCACCAAAATATAGTGTCTTATATGAAAATAGGAGTTTTTGGGCCTTCTAGATTGAATGGTGGGGTCTATTTTATCCAAAAATGCACCCAACAAAAACTCTTACCCATTTTTTTTCAAATCTGAGAAGGGGCTTGCAAATCTAGAACTCTGATACCATGTGAGAGTCCCCGATGAACTCAAGGGACCAGGATCACTTGTAAAACCTGAAAATAGCCTTCTACAAGAAAAAAATCACATAAGAGAGCAATTTGCAAAATATGGATGCAATTAATGAATTGTGAATAATGAATTACATGTGCACACTTGCTTTTTATGTGAGCAAGTAAATAAAACCTAATATGATTTAAATTAGCCTAAATAAACTTAATAAAGTGTAATTACTGAATTAATTACACCAACAAGGCTTGCCGTCTACAATTCCTACAATAAAATCACAAAATATACTTATGCACAAGCTCTCACTCAAACTAGATTAACTCAAAAAACCCAAACCAACAACTAGAACTAAAATTGGTCAAGCTATGATACCACTTGTAAGGAAGCAAGGGTAGCAGAATCAACTTCCTACACTAAACCTTGAGAGGAGTAATGTATAAAAACTTTTGAACTTAATCAAACTAATACAAAATTTATGTAGAAACACATATAAAAAGCATGAACAATATAACACATAACACCAGTATTACGTGGGAAAAACCCTTTCACTCCAAAACATGTTTAATGTATTATCAAATCAATAATAAGATTACAACACACTTGTTGAGCAAGTTTTTACAGGAGTTTCACTAACATATAAATTTGGAGTGATGTCGACAACATTCCAACAGTTCCTGCAAATTCTCAATACAATGCAACTCGTTAAGCATCCAATTTATATACAAATGAACGACCTAGAAACCATAGATGGTTTTCTAACCTATGTGCAAAACCTCCTGGAGGTATAGCACCCAACCTGGGCCTAAATTCCAACACCTCCCTAGAAGATTCCCTCATTGACGCTAAAAATAGTAAATAATTATTCTACCTTACAGTTGTCATAACTAATCAAATTTATCCACCCAACATGGGTGCCCAAGTTTGTCATTATTCCCATCTAAAATAAGCACTTCAATACAAATAATGTTTATTGTAGATGGTAACTTGATTCCCAATAACTCTCTTATAAGCTCTCACAACTGCCATAAGATTTTGTCATAGAATCCCTACAAAATAAGGTGCTCCAAATCTACAATAATAAACATCTTATGACAACTTACAACTCACATATCAAAGTAATGACATATGACATGATACCAACTCAAAATCCCATGCCCCACTTTGGCTAGAGCACAAATATTAAATAAAATAAAATAATATAATATGTAATAAGCTGCAAAAAAATGCTTAATAATAAATAAATAAATTCAAGAATTTTCAAGGTTGAGACGCCTTAATTCCCAACAATTCTTAAGTCAAATCAAGGAGAGAATGCATGTCAAAATATTTTTTGCAATATCATAGAGTTTGGAATTATAAAACATACACAGTTCCACAAAGTCCTCAACAAAATGGAGTGGTTAAGAGAAAGAATCAATCCATAGTTGAGTGTGCTAAATGTATGCTCAAAGGTAAGAACCCTCCTAATAGTTTGTAAGCTTAAGCTATAAGTACAACTATGCATTTGCAAAATAGAAGTCTAGCCAAGTTCTTAGAGAATAAAACTCCTTATGAAGCTTGAAATCATTGGTCATAAACCAATTGTTAGTCATTTGAGAGTTTTTGGAAGTAAAGCATATTTCCACATATCAAAAGAAAATAGAAGTCCAAATATGATGCAAAGTCAAACAAATGCATTTTCATTAGTTATTGTGTTGATCATAAAACTTAAAAAATGTATAATCATGATACTCAAAGTCTTTGCAAGTAGGGATGTTGTATTGCACAAATATACGAATGATATTCAAGAGAAAGGTAGTCCAAATTCTTGGAAACTTCCTAGAGAAGACATTGACAATATAGAAGTGGAAGAAATTGAAGATCAATAAGATGATGTTGAAGTTCAAAGTGGCATTGAAGCTACAACAAGAAAAGTACACAAGAAACAATGGAGCTACTCCACCAAGCAATGAGGCACTAAAAAGATCAATGAAGCAAATCAAGACATCAATCAGGTATAAGGACTATGCTTTAATGTCTCAAGTAATGAGTTCAAATGAACCTCTAAATTTTAAAGAAGCCAAGGATCGTGAAGAATGGATCACTACTATGCAATAAGAATATGATTCTATATTGAAAAATGGCACTTGGGAACTAACTGAATTACCTACAAATAAGTTCCTATAGGCTCAAAATAGTTGTTCAAGTCTAAGTTCAATGTTGATGGTAGTATAGACAAATTTAAAAAGCAAGAGTGGTTACAAAAGGCTATTCACAAAAGGAAGGATAGATTATGAAGACATATTTGCACTTATAGCTAAAATGAATACCATTATGCTTATGATTGCATTTGCTTCTACGTATAATTGGGATCTACATCAGATGGATGTTAAGTTGGCATTTTTGAATGGTAACTGGAAAGAAGAAATATATCTTGTTAAACCAAAAGGTTTTGTGAAGCAAGGACAAGAATATCTTGTATGTAGGTTAAAGAAATCACTCTATGGTCTTAAACAAACTCCAAGGTCAAGGTATGTGAAAATTGACAACTTTTTCTTTTAGCAAGGATTCATCAAAAGTAAAAGTGACCCAATTTTCTACATAAAGAAAGATGAACATGGTAATGTTTCTTTGATTTCATTGCATGTTGATGATTTGATCATAACAGGAAGTGCTACATGATTGATTGATGACATCAAAAGAGATCTATCACATGAATTTGAAATGAAGGATCTTGGAAAGATGCATTATTGCTTAGGAATTGAAGTATGGAGGGAAGATGGTAAGACTTTGATTGCTCAAAGTAAGTGCACAAAGAAATTGGTTAAAAGGTTCAATATGCATGAGTGTAAATGAATCTCTAGTCCATTAGAATAAAAGGTAAAGCTTTCCAATGATGATGATACAAAAGAAGTAATTGGCACTTTGTATAGACAACTAGTGGGAAGTTTGAAGTATTTTTATTAAAGGTAAAATATGGGTTCTAAAGGGGCCCCATACCTACATAGCATAGAAAAATATCAATGAAGCCCAACAAACAGAGAAAAAACAACATCAAACAACAAACATCCCAAGGGTTGAAAACAAACACAACACCTCAACCTTCAAAAAGGTTAATGAACAACAAATTCAAGGTAGCTTAAAGCCAAAGAGCTCTACAAACTACCCATTGTCCCACTCACAAAAGCATTAATGAAACTATCCTTCCTTGTCGATCTCCCTTTTTTGAAATTCAACCCAAACTCAAAAGACTTCATAGGGGATCTATGAAGGCTCACATCCATTTCCATTTTCCTTTTATCCATACTAGAAGAAGACATGTTTAGAGGATCTTGGAATTCATTAGTAGGGTTGATAGCTTTTTCAACCTCACGTTCAATCTAGTCCTTTTAAATTTGTTCCCTGCAAGCCACCTTTGAAACTTGCTCAACTGTACCAAAGGACCTCGACAAGCAGTATTTTTTAGTGATGTTGCCTCATTTTAAGGAATCCCAAGCTCCTTGAAATTTTTTTCTTCCAAGTCTTTTGTGACCTTTTATTGTTCCAACACCTAGAGGTAGAGTGACCAGCAACATGACATTTTTAATACATAACCATGGAATCCTCATAAACAATGTTGAACCCATTCAACCAATTTGGAGGACAAGTTAATAGAAGAAGGTAGCATCTTACCCACATCTACAAACACGTAGAATCTTGCAAGCAACTATTTTCTAGAAATGGTCACCAGGTCAAAAGATATCAACTAACCATCAGAATGAGCTATACCCTTCAAGACCTCAACCTCCCAATATTCTAGTGGCATGCCTAGAAGCTTCACCAAAACATGAACTCTATTGATGCTTTCCTTCTACAACTCGAAGCTTGGAGAACACTTCCTAAGGAAAAGTTCGGACTTGCCCAAAAACCATGGACCATCCAATAAGATTCCAATACAATCTTCATGGTTTGAAAAAGAGATAAAAATAAGCGATTAGCCATAGCCATAATCTCAAAATGGCAACATTAGAACCATTTTCTCTTGGTCCATTTCCTAAAAACATTGATGTTTGGCCTATTTCTTGAAAATTTCTCTATGAGAGAGTTCTCAAGCTTCAAGGAATCTCTATCAACAATAGAACCTAGGATTGAAAGAGAAAAATTCTGACCATTCCCAACAAGTTCGAAGGATAAGGGGAAAGAGGAACATGACTTACTAGCAATGGCTTCAATCCAAGACCTTCTCAAAGGCCACCTAGCATTGGAACCAACAATGTCAGGATTTGGCGGCGTCTCATACACCCTAGCCCTCCTCCTCAAACACCAGGGGACGAGAAACAAAATCACAAGCACCAAACTTTAAAACATATTACATAGCATGCACATCTTGATCACCATTAACAGCTTCATCAACCCTAGAATCATGTGCCCTGGTCGCACAAGAGGGGCTACCAATGACAAAAAGGATAGGAGGAGTCCCATCCTCTAAACACTGAACCCCAATTGAAGGAGTTGTGTCATTCACAATGCAAGGGGTAGAAGAAAGTCTTGACATAGACCCTAGCTCAAAATTAAAAAGAACAAAAAACAAAGCCTCCCTTGGTCTTCCCATCACTCAAACCCAACAAAGCACCTGTTAGATCTAGGGCACACAACTGAGGGGGGGGGGGTGAATCAGTTGTACAAAAACTTGCTTCTACTTCAAACACTTGATTCTTCTTTGTTAGTTAATAGCATATCAATTAACCATCCATGAAAGCATAATGCATAAACACAAGAGCAAATAAACATCAACACATTGGACACCAAGATTTTGACGTGGAAAACTCGGTTAAGGGAAAAACCACGGGGTGATTAACCCAAGGATTATTCTCTGTTAGAAGAATAAGAAAAATGAATGGCACATGCCAATTAGGGCTCACTACCCGAGCACACTGCTCACAAAGAGGCACACTGCCTACAAGAGACACACTGTCTACAAAGTGATAAGAATCACAAACTTGAACTGGAGATTGACATCTTTACCATGTCTGGATCAGTTCCATTTAAGCTCGAGATACTTCTACTCTGCCCTTCGCTCTTTCTCTATAACACTCTCATCCGCTCCACACCACTCTTTGAAATGAACTCACAAACCTTCATTTATACAAGACATCGACTTAGGAACAATCATCTAAGTCGGCAATCAACCATAAGGACATTCGCAAGATGATTAATACATCCGGTCGGCCACCACAAGAACATTCGCAAGATGAACAACTCATCCGGTCGGCTAGTCTGAACAAGAACTTCATCCGGAAGAATATCTTCAATTTCGGGCTCTACCACCAATGCGGACCAACAACATAACCTCAACATAATCCAAGAACCTTCACAAGCTTGCCTGATTGACCAGGTACATCCGCACTTCCTCTACTCACTGGAATCTCTTCTCCTCTTCATCCGGAACTTCAAGAACACAGTCTGTCGCCACTGTCATACTGAAAAAGGTTCTTCCGGACCTCCAAACTTTGTACAAACTGAGATGACACATCACAAGGACATCCCAAACACTCCTTCCAATCTGCAGAGTCTGATAATGTACCTCCGGATCTCACCAGACCTTTTTGTGACACTCTGTTCCTTCGGAGCATCTCCCGGAACCGGTTCTACTTGACCGATCACAACTTTTTCATATCTTCATGCGGACCTCTGAAATCTTAACTGGATCATCTCAAGACTCATATCTACAAACCCTTTAATCTGCATCCTCTGATTCTCAACCTATTGATTACATTCTTATCACTGTTCTTCACTGTTCCTGATTGAGACTACTTTTCTCAATATCCTCAACACACAGCTCATCCAAACCTTCTTGTCAATGCAATATGAGTATGTTGACATCAATGACAACACTGGTTCACCTCATACTTGCAATAGCACCAACATTGGAGCCCTTCCGCACTGCAAGAACCAACAACCCTCCCAAATGAGCCACAAAACCTACAAACCTTTGTTGGGCCTCCAAGCAGATATCAGTAAGTTTTTCTTCCTCCTCTTCATCAATTGAAACATTCCAGTCATCCTCGAGTTCCCCATATGCATCATCTACCACATCTTCATTGTTTGAACTACTTTACCACAACACAATCTAATAATATTGTGTACTCGATCAGCATACTTAGTCAATTCATGGCTACGCCACATGAGACGCATTGGAAAGCAACAAAAAGAGTTATTTGATACCTACAAGGAACTATTAACTTTGATATTGTATACACTAATCATTTGAATATTGAGTTGATAGGTTATTCAGATTCTAATTGGGGTAGGTATCATCCAAATGACAAAAAATCCACCACTAAATATACATTCAATATAGGATTAGGTATCGTGTCTTGGAACATTAAGCAACAACAAATTGTTTCTTTGTCCTCTACTGAAGTCAAGTATAAAGCATTGTGTAGTGCTACATGTGACGTCATATGTTTGAGGCACATTTTTGAAGTCCTAGGTATAAATAAAGGACCAACACCTATTAAGTGTGACAATCAAATTTCAATGAAAATGGCAAACAACCCAATTTATCATGCTAGATCAAAACTCATTGAAACTCTTAACATCATTTTTTAAGAGAAAATTCAATCAAGTGAGTGATTTGATGTACTATAACATGAATGAGAACACAGCTGATGTATTTACTAAGCCTTTGAGCAAGATGAAGCTTGTAATATGTAGAGATATGCTAAGTGTCAATAAAAAGTTTAATTCTTCATTAAGGGTGGGTGTTAGAATAAATGAATAACTAAATAATGCACGTGTTGTTTATGTGTTGGCAATTAGATAGAATTTTGTCAATTTATGTGTTGGCAATTAGATAGAATTTTGTCAATGAGAGTCTCAAAGTTGTCTGTCTTAGATAGTTAAGTGGCAAATTAGTTTCAGTTGGCTGTCAAATCCACATCAACATCTGTAAGAGCTTGTTATGCTTCTGTGCAGCTATATATTGTAATTGTCAATCATTGAATAAGATAATAAAGTTCCAGCAATTAAATCTCTATAAACAACATTTCCTTGTTAGCCGATAGGCTTTTATATGTGAGCATTACAGTGCTCGGAATTGTCTCATGGCGGAAAATTTTCTAAACTCGTCGGTTGTTCCCATCGGCGTATTCCTTGAACCTCCTATGGGTGCAAGTGCTAGTTATAGATAAAGTGGTAAGAGATTGAGTCGTAAAAAAAAAAGTTTATATGTTTTGTGGTAGCCTAGCTTGGTTGTCACACCGCTATTAAGAGAAGTCTGTTTGACCAAGGTAACAATTTGTTGTTCAATTTCTCAAGATACCATTTCCACATCTTTTAAAGATACTCCAAGACCCAAGGGGATGCCCAAATTATCTAGGGATAGAGCTGTGTTTAATCAACTTCCATTCTTGGAGGACCAAAGGTCATGACAGCTGTAATCCTGAAGAAGCGCAATATTAAGGGTATTAGGTATTTCTTCAAAATAAGGGGGAATTTTTTCCTCAGTTAATGAAAAGGTATTAAAAATAACGACATCAAAAAAGCTTTTGTAAAATAACGATGAGAAATGCACATTAAAAAGCTTCTGGACCATGACAACTCTTTTAGTTGGAGCCCCTTCTCATCGTGCTTCTACTATTCATTTGCATGAACACCTCTTCGCCTTTTTACAGGTGAGCAGTTGCAGTTTTCTGTTTTCTTTACTCTATTTCTTCTAAGACTGTTGCACAATCTTTCTTCTGCAATTTTTTTTCTTCCATTATTTAGTCATTGATCTTAAAGGAAATTTTCAAATATCAAATGTTTTGGACAAAAAATCTTGACTGGTAAATCCAAAATGTACCAATATAAACAAAGGCCGCCATGTTTAAATAAGCAGGAACCGCCTGATAAAAAGATCATTTTATTAAGAAAAACATCAAAAATTCCATAATATATCAAGTTCCAGACCTCCAAAATTCAAGGGAGTCTGGAATAGGTAAGTCTTTCTTTACAAAATAGTTCTATGATAGCTATACATCAACTATTTCTTTACAAAATGGGCTATGTACCTTGGTAGCAAGTATTCTGTTTTACCTCCAAAATTCAGGAAATTCTGGAATAGGTAAGTGTAGTAACAGCTATACATTAGCTATTTCTTTACAAAATGGACTATGTACTTTGGAAGCAGGTATTCTGTTTTGTGAAGCACGAGCACGCTGCTAGAACCTCCTTCCTTGTAATCATTACCTTTCTCGCCAATTAAAGCAGACGAGAGAAGGATCATTCCGCCTTTGCTATAGTTAATTGATGTATTAGGATCTAGGGCTGTATATACACCGCTCCCATATGCAGTTCCATTTCGCACCTCCACTCCTTGGCCTCCTATCTTGAACCCTTCTTCTATAATCTTCTCTATGGCATCTTTGTCTGTACCATGGAAGACTAACATTTCTTCCACTCTTTTCCTCTGCTTTCCGAGTTCTTCCTTTGCTTTCTCATATATCATTTGCAATCTTTTATTGCAGATATGTTCAACCTTTATTACCTGCTTGTACAGATTAAAATCAGGGGTAAATTTAGCTGCAACGTTAGCAGGGTAAATGAAGCACCAGAAACAGAAATTTCTTCGGAATATGAATTCTCTCTCTCTATATGCATATATATGGTAAGCCGCAACTGTCCATAAGCTAGATGGAGCAATTAAAAATTTAAAACTAAATGCTAGATCTATGCTTACAATTCAAGCATGTCATTTATGTTCTGTCATCATATTATATGCTAAGCTTTGTAACTTCATCAATAAGGAAGATATTCTCTACTTGCCTTGTAATCGTTCCTGCTAGACATCCTAAAAAATTGCGACTCAGCAAGTCTAAAATGGTACTCAGCAGGAGTATCTCCAGTGAAATTTTGAGACATTTCATACTCCACTCTGATGAGGTTGCTGTCACTAGATGAGATTGGCAAGGAGATGGCTGCAGGATCAAATTCCAGGTTTTTATAGTGCACTATGTACCGGGGGATCGCTTGATGAGGATCGTACACCACAAATTCGTCATAAAGTGTGCCTCCTTTTCCTTTTCCGTCTCTCTTTGAAAACAGAGAATCGTATCCCTTCTGATTAATTTGTTGCTTATCCATCTTAGCCATCGATGGAAAAGCGTTTTGCAGCCTGCGGAAACAAAATAATATAGTATTTATTTACCAAGAAAATCCTAATAAAACCAGCCAAGAGAACTATATTTTTATTTATAATTGGTAATAGGATTAATGTGCTTGAATTTGAAGTGATTGGGAAGATCAGTATTTACGCAAACAAAGGACACGTCGAGCAAGACTTACGTCCAAGTTCGCCCGAGAAGAACCTCACAGAGTAAGAGTTTATTGCTCCCTTTTGTGTAAATTTGTTGAGCGCTCTTGGAAGAATCGGTAGCAAAATAAATCCCCTGTTACAGAAATGGAATAAGAATGAATTACAAAATTATCTTTATATTCAATTTCTGATTAAAGAGCTTTGTCAAACATGATTTTATTCGGTTTAAGTGAAGGACATCTTACTTGTCCAAACATATTTTGCTTATTTGAGGGCGGAAGCTTAAAGCCCGCCTTGGTAATCCCTTGAATGCCTTGGTCACTGGTTCCGTGAAACAGAAGTTGGGTGGGAGCAGTGGGGCTAATGAGCTCCTTCTGAGTCTCTAAAAACTTGATTCGTAAAGGCAGGCTAAAGACCTTTTCAATCTTGGTCACAATGGGAAGAATTCCATGTTTTGGTTGGATGAATTTCTCGGTTCGGTCTCTAACCTGCATTCCCAATCAAAATAAGAGCTAGAAGACACAATTTAATGCGTAAACGAGCAAACGTACCTGCAAATATTCTGCTGCCGTATCACTCTCTGAATCAAGCTCTAAGATCGAGACCTCTTCGGTCACATCCTGTGACTTCAGTTTCAAAATTTCTTTCTCTAATTCTTCCTTTTTCAATACAAGTTCCCTAACCTCCCGTTCCTTTTCCTTTGCAGCTTTTTCCTTTTGTATCTTAATACAAATACCACAGGGATTCGCTTTGCAATCTTTGTAGCATTCGAGAGTACATGGATGTCCACATTCCAACTCCCTCGGGCAGGAATGATTACAAAACAAACCTTGCCTCTTCGTGACTCGCCAGCACTTGAAAACCTCTGTGTGTCCACACTTATCAAATGTGTAGCTTATTTCCTTCTTGCAGAGTTGTGTTTCCTCGTCTTTTGAGCACCCCTTTATTGCTTCATGGCCGCAAAATTTGAACTGAAATAGAACTTGCTCGCTACAGAGCGGATGTTCCCCATGATGACACGTGCTTGTGCACAGGTGACCGCATTCAAGAGCAGCCCTGCAAGGCCTTGTGCAGAACAGAGGATTGAAAGAAAATGCCTCTTTACTGCACAGAGCAAAAGGAGGGTCGCAAGGATGTCTTGGACAACGAAGATATATTTCTTCGCCCAAACATTGCCGATCTTTGAAATATTCGAGGAGCGTTCTCCAATGCGGAGACTTTTCCATAAACACCTTGTGATCGCCGCAAAAATATAGTGCTCCTCTTGCTCTGGAAACAGCAACGCACAGCCTATTTCTTTTAGCCAGATATCCAATGTTTCTATCATCGTTGGATCTTACGAGGGACACAATCACAATGTTATTCTCTGACCCCTGAAACCCCAACATGTGAAACATCAAACCACAACACTGTCAACATCAATACTATCTATCTATCTGTTGCACCATATCAAATTTGGCAAAAGGGACATATTCTTACTTGAAATCTATCAATCGAATGAACTTGAATGTCTTTAGCAGCTGGGTTTCCCTGCAATTTCTTCCTCAACAAAGATACCTACAAGACCAAAAAAATAAAATTAAAACGTGATTGATATCGAAACATAGAGATTGTTAAGGAGTCGTGAATTGCAGCTTTGTTCGTAAAAAATTAACTTGGGGCGGGACGTGCTAGCTGCATATCATCTCTGAATTGTCATGGCAGTATAAAAAAATATATATGCATTGCTATTCCTTTATTCCATACGCATTGCCTTGTGATCAATTTTGCATGTGTGAAGTTGCTTGGCAACAGTGCACTATTCGTAAAATTCCATCTGAAGGAGCTAAGATGCGGCCAATTAAAGCTATTTAGTCAAGAAATGGAGATGGACAAGTATGCAGAGCAAAGAAGGGAAAATTATATTATATATTCATACAGTAGATAAGGCCAAATTAAGAAACCGTTACTTGCATTACTTGTTACTCGATAAGCATTCTGATGCATGCTTGGCTCATTTTACACCTGTAAGACATGATTTCATAGACATCTCTTGGTTGTCATTTGGCAATGTTGTTAAGGGACAGAGAACAATCTCTCTGCTGTACTTATGCAGTCATCTACTTTGTCAAATTTGTATCACACGACATGAGCAATAACTTCTAAACTGATTAATATGAATGAATGAATTGAATTGGATAAACAGCCATTATGGTATTTCTTATTGCTTAATGAGTGTCATCTTGCAAAAGGTTGAATTTTCTGTAGTATATGATGGACATTTGTACCTTGTTCTAAAGATAACGTATACTTGAGTCTGGATTTAGATAAAATGGCCTCAATGTCCTTTTGCGGCTGTGTTCTTTAATTCATCAGAATACCAGTATTAATAGCAATTAGTTTGTAAATGTGTTACATTGCAAAGATGAATAAATGGATTCTTTTTTATGACCACAGCGTTGCGATAATCGATCTTGGTGTGAGATTGAAAGCCTAAAATCAGATTTTCAAAAAGTACAAAAATATGGAATTTAAAAAAAACAATGTTATTTTTTAAATTTTAAGACATTTTAATAGTATAGAGATACAGAGAGCAAATGAAAATGTGAGTTTAGTTATAAAAATAGAACACAGCTTTATCCAATTCGTCTGTTGTTTCTTCCGAACCTGTAGTATAGGTTAACAACTTAAAACCCTAACCCGACAAAAAAAGACTTGTCATAGTTTAAAATAATTTTTTTTTAAAAATCATGATAACATGTGACCTATGTCACAATGTTCGTATTCGAGTTCGACGAAGAAAAAATTCAAAACAAATTCATTGAGTGATAATTTTGGAAAAAAAATTCACTTGCATAAAGAACGATTCGGCTGCAACTCACAGTGCGGGGTTTTCTCATGTGTGCCTGCGTGGCTGTTTGGAGGCTACAGGCTTGCATTCCTCCGTGGCCCTGCTTTGGACGCTAGGGTAAAGTGCTGTTGAGCGGGGCTTACAATCCCCCTCCATTTTAGTGTTTTTTCTTCTCTGTTTTTGCTTTGTTTTCTGCGGTGGGGTTTATTTCTGGGTGCATGGTGGTGGTTGGTCCAGGCAACTCCCCTCTTTTTTTCCTATAAAGATGCTAGATCCGACGAGTCTTCTTCATTTGGGTACGACAATGCTGTCTATTTTTTGGGTGCATGCAACAAGCGAAGTCAAGGTCGATCAAAAATCGAAAAATCGTCCCAAGATGAATGATTGCCTAGAGAAGAGTGTTAATAGGCCCATTTTGGTCATCAACCGGATCGTATTGTTGATGATGTCCTTTATCTTTCTGAACATGCTCTGTTCTCCAAGTTTATGGGTATTCGAATTTCTCCACCTTTGGAAGCTTGGGCTCATTGGACCTAGCAACCCAAAGGAGATATCGAGATTCTTCTTGGTGCAAACGGGCATTTCTGTGATTTTTTTAGAATGGTTGATGGGAATATGATTTTTGAGGGTGGTTGATACTTTATAATCAAGCTGGTTTATTCATCAAACCCTGGCATGTGGGTTTTGATCCCGTGGAGGAGCCCCTATCTAAGATTCCTGTCTGGGTTCACCTCCTTCGGCTCCCTATGGAATTCTGCAGACCTAATATTCTGCAATCTATTGCTGCTGTCCTTGGAAAACCCTTGGTCCCTTCACATCATATGATTGAAAAAAAAGTAATTACCTATAAACATATCTGTGTTGAAATTGATTTGAATAACCCATTACCATTGCCTGATTCTTTAGAGAATGACTGGGGACCATGCAATGGATTCAACAAATAGATTATGAAACTCTTCCTTTTAGATGTTGCTTTCCACGCTTATAGACATTTACAGAGAAATTATCCAATAAAGACCCCAGTGGCCCCACAGTCTTCTTCAAGAGAATTTTGTAGCTAAAGTCAATACTAAAGGAAACCGTGGAAGAGCCAGATTCAAATATATTTATTCCAGTGAAACCTCGGTATAAAGGAAAGAATGGATATCGTCAGAAAAAATATCTCCCAAGAGAAAACTTTAATAACAAGTTTGATGTCCTTGAAAATTTTGATGAACTAGAGTCCACCATGTTTGAAAAGCCTCCTGTTGGTTAGGATTCTGGTGCTTTGTCTAGCCCAACAAAAATGCATGCCTCAAATGGTATACAGGTACTGGGGGAAACTTTTAGGCCTCGAGATGATGATGCTATTAATTCCAAGTTGATTTTAGCTATTTATATTTTGCCAAAGGCTCAGGATGAAGGTTGTGCAGATTGTGTTATGCCAGAAGCTCCTTGAGATTTTGGTGTAAATCTTACGAAGAAAGATCCATCTCTATTAGGTCTATACAAAAAAAGTCTCGAAGAGGTTGGTTCAGATAAACTCTCTAAAGCAGGAAAAAAAAAAAGAGATTAGGACAAGGTGAAGATGATAGGAATCTAAGGATACGATAAAAGTGGACCTAGAGTTGTGGAGGAAGAAAATTTTATTTTGGACTATATTCCCCCTTTGGTTTCTGAGGATATGAATAATCTATTCATGAGGCCAATTTCTATTGATGAGCTAGAAACGGTGGTGTTTCAGATGAAGAAAGGTAAATCCTTAGTCTTGACGGCTTTCCTATTGAATTTTTAGGAATTTTGGGGTATTCTGAACTTTGATCTTTTGGAGGTTGTTTGAGAATCCCAGGTCAATAAGTAGATGTTCAAAGCTATTAATTGTAAATTTTTTGGTCTTGATTCCTAAAAAAGAGGGAACTAAATCTTTTGACTCGTTTCAACCTATTGCCCTCTGCAATGTTACAAGATTATCACAAAAATTATTGCAGATCTTGCCCTCTATTATTTTTTCTGAGCAAGGTGGTTTGGTGAGAGGGCGTCAGATCCTTGATGGTATTATTGTTACTACTAAGGTTATTCATTCTATGTCTAGTTCTAGGGATAAATCTATGTTCATTAAGATAGACATGTCCAAGGCTTACGACAACGTTAGATGGTCATTCCTTGGAAATGTTTTATCAGCTTTTGGGTTTTACTTGGCGTGGATTGATTAGGTTATGAGTTGTCTTTTGCTTCATTTTCTGTTCTTATTAATTGTATCCCCTCTCCTCTTTTTTCTACATCTAGGGGACTTCGTTAGAGAGATCCTATTTCTCCTTACCTTTTCATCCTGATGGCAAAACAATTAGGTAGATTGATAAAGCACCAAAGAATCAATGTTTGCATCCAAGGTTGGTCTTGGGCTCAGGTTTTGGACTCATAATCGCACCTTCAATTTGTGGATGATATTTCTTTGATGGGGGTTGCTAAAATCCATGAGGCGATGAATTGTAGAAAAGCATTGGTCATTTATCTGGTTGCTTCTGGACAACAGATTAATGAGAATAAGTCTAGCATTTTTCTTCAATACTTTGGGTGCCTATCCAAAAAAGAATTGCACAAATTTTTAACTTCAATATAGGGGTTCTCCCTTGGATTATTTGGGGATTTACTTATCTACTAACAACCCTGATAGAGAGTAGTGGAAGAGGATTTGGGATAGATTTCAAATGAGTTAGTTATTAAACTTTCCGCCAGTTGTCTTTTGCTAGTTAGTTTATGTTGTTAAAATCTAGTTTGCATGGTCTTCCTATTTATAAATTCTTAGTGTTCTTGGCTCTGAAAAGTTTTCTCAAGGAATTTAACTCTTTCTAAGAATTTCATCTGGGCAGGTAATTTGGATTCTCAAAAATGGAGTTTGGTCAGTTGGGATCAACTCTGCAATCCTAAGCAATATGGTGGCCTTGGCCTTAGATAGACTGAGCTCAATAGCCAAGCCCTAGCTGCCAAAATGTACTAGCGATGGTGCAAGATTTCAAGTCAATCTTGGGCTAGAATCCTTAATTTCAAGTATTTGGGAGCAGTACCTGATGAAGATGTTCCTCGGATGGATTTGAGTGGAAAAGATTCAATGGTTTAGACTACCATTAAAAAAGGAGTTACAATTGTCAAGGATGGCCTCTTTTGGATCAACAAAAATGGTCATAGAGCTCTATTTTGGAATGACTCTTGGGACCTCCATCCCCTGATTCTCTCTTCCTTTCCCTTGCTTTAGCCATTGAGTGAATTTTTTCAGGCAACAAGGCGATCAAAAGTCGTCGTTTTTAAGAGTTTCATTTGTTTGGAGAATTCTCAAATATATCACTGGAAGGATTCTAGTAGCCGGTCTAAAGGGGTGTGTTTGAAGCATGCGCTACTCTTTCTTCCATTTTGGATGAGCGGCCTTGTTGTTCTTTGGAGGAAGTTAATGTTCTGGCTTGTGTTTGTGATCCTAAAGGGGCTTATTCGGCGACACTTGGTTATCAATTTTTAGACTATAAGAAAGATGGGATTACAGACTTCGCCTGGTGGAGCAAAATCTAGAATAAATTCTTGTTGACCCAATGCAATTTCTTTATCTGGTTATTGTGTCTGAACAAATGTCTTGCTTGGAATAATATCGAAAAAAGAGGATTCCAAGGCCCTTCAAAATGTGTTGTGTGACAATAGTGACGAAAGTGTTGCTCATCTTTCCTTCCAGTGCTCCTTCTTCTTGGGTATTTGGGGATAATGGTGGCAATGATGGAACCGCCTTGTTTGGGGCATCCTCCTGCATCATCTTCTTTCCTTGTGGTTGCTTGAGATCTTGGTCCTATTTTTATTCTTTGACGGATTTGGTTAGAGAGGAATCATCAGATCTTCCAAGGTCATCAGTCTCATTATGCAGGTTTGACAGAAGATTATGGATTTGGTCAAACAAACTATTGCTGGCAAATGTTTTTTTGAGGGGTTCCTATCTCCTTTTGACTATCTTCTTTCAAGTCGCTTGGAGCTTTAGGCTCTCCAATTTCTATGTGGCTCTAAGTCAAAGCCTTCTAGGAAGGTGAATAGGGTCGGTAAGTTCAATTCTCCCCCATGTAGATTTTTTTCAAAATTAATAGTAATGGCTCTTCTAGAGGTAATCCAAGTGCTACTGGGATTGCAGGGGTTGGTCGTGTTAGTGATGGGATGGTCTTTCTTATTTTTTCTTATGTTATGGGTATTGGAACTAATAACCTGATGGAAGCCCAAGCCATTTTGGTGGCTCTTAAGAAAGCTTGTGAGTTGGGTTGGAAGAAGGTTATTTGTGAGTTTAACTCCTTAATCTTGGTTTCTCTTTTGAACAAAGCAAGATTCCAAGAGTCCTCTTGGAGGCTAGCTTCTGTTATTGAACAAATCCTTCACCTCACTCCAAATTTTAAGGCTCTCTTTTGTTCATATCCCTAGGGAATGGAATGTTGTGGATCGCCTTGCTAGATGGGCTTCAAAGGACAATCGTCACTAGCATGTTCCTAAGTTGGAGTCTTCGTTGTTTGATAAATCTTCACAGTGTACGGTAGTGGTTGTCTAGCTTATCCATTATGATCAAACTCGAGGGTATTAAGAGGTTTCAATCCTTAAAGAGTATGGTAGCCATTTGATTTATTTTAGTTTCTATTGGGAACAAGGTAGTGGTAAACCTTATTGGGTTTTCCCTCTTCTTGCTTTAGCAATGGCTCTTACCATTTGGAAATTTCAATGTTGCAAGATGTAATATGCTTTTGTTGTTTTAATATGCTTTTGTTGTTTTAAAGCTCTTAGTCCCTTGCCCACAGCAAAAATCAGAAGATTATAAATATAAGCTGGTAAAGGCGTTACCATTCCCCTTTGAGCGCTGTCAAGAAGAAGATAAATTGAATGCTTTTAATATATGTATCAACTCTCACGCAGCCTTTTCTTATTCATGTTTTCATTGTTAAAATCAGAAAAAAATGGCGTTTAAAGAATTCCTTTCCTCCTTTTCAAGTGCTGCCAATATAAATGATTTTAAATGAGGCGTTACCACGGTCCGCCCTCCTCCTGGCGTGGGATTCTTTTCCCTATTTAGGCACTGCACCTTATATCAATTACTATCAATTTGATGCCTCATACTGCAAGGCCTAAATTTGATGGCAGTATAGCCGTATTTAGGCATTTTTGCTGTAAAATACAATTAAAATTTTAAAAAGATTGTATCACAAGGAGATATTTTGAACAGATTGTCAAAAATTTATATAGGATTATGATGATATATATATTTGGTTTATATAATTTTACTTATACTAAGGTATGCCATAGTATTTTAAGGGCACCTTTGAATGGATGGCTGTCATTAAAAAAATTGCTTGACAGGCAGGGTCGACCGTCAAATTTAAGCCCTACCTCACAGAAGCGTTCTTTTATCCTCCTTTGGCACCTTTCACTAATTTGATGATAAGTCACTTTGGCCTGCGTTGAAATCTGAAGAATTGGTTGCTCACTCTCCTTATATTAGCAGATTTCTATCTTTGCTCTTGGGCGTTAAAATCCTCCTCTCTCAAGTATGGCGTTTCTTCCATAGTGGTGGCCCCACCACTCACAGTTTAAATGCAATTTTCTCTTTTTAGCCTCTGGAAAGGCGTTAGAAATCTGGCCTGAAGAGTGGTCATGAATCTGACAAAGAAATAAATGCATATTCATGCCGGATACTCCTGCATCAAAGATTGTTCTGACCACCTAGATGCTCTTGTGTACAACACCTCAAGTAATTTGAAAAGTGATTGCCTCACTTTGGGACAGCTAAAGGGGAAGCCAAAACAGTTCACTTTAACTTCAAATGTCCATGATGAATCTTCAATTGACCTTCCCTTCCATTTCACCAAATATTCCTCATAGTGTTCCTCCTAACTCGGTTGTCCAATATATCATCAATTCCTTTCTGTTTGTTGTTGCAGTATCTATTGTCTCCATTCTACCTCTGCAATACCTTCTTCCAACTCTCTTTCATAATACTCATACAAGTTTACAATGTTGAACACCATTAATATGTCCAAACCTTCTAATAACTCCACATCATATGCATTTCCTCAATCAAATTTTCTAAAAATTCTGCAAGGACCAAACATCTTTTATTTTATTGAATGTATTAATGAGGAATCTTTACTTCCTCAAATACATCATTACTTCATCTCCTACCACAAACTCCTTATGTATCGTTTCTTCATCAGCCTTCTCGTTATACTTGGCATTCATCTAAGTAGTTGACGCTAAGTAGTTGACGCCATACTTACTCAACAAGAGTTAGAATCCAGGAGGAACTAGATCACCAAGATTTAGAAATACAACTTGGAGATCCAACCAAGTTATTTCGAGGAAGAGAACTATGCCAGTTGATTGCAGAAGATGGTGACTTAAAAAAAGGTCTAAAAGGAAGAAGAAGAGTAAACATTGCCATTGGTTTTTTTTTCTGGATTCTACTGACGAATGATATCAAGATATTATCTATTTTCTCAATTATGGTGATTTTTGCGGCATATGGATAGAAAACAACAGAGGACATTGAACTTACAATCACAAAAGTAATTGAAACGATGTGCTATATAAGTTAAGCTTTGATAGTACCTTTTTGCAATTTGTCAATAAAGAACAACAGACCATGTTGTTGGAAGGTTTTCATAATCAAGCTTGTCACTGTCATTTCTCATCTCATATTATTGGCCAAAGGTGTGCAAAGATCTTGCGTGCTCACTATTATTGGCCAAAGGTGTGCAAAGATCTTGCGTGCTCACTATTATTGGCCAAAGGTGTGCAAAGGTGCCATTTATGTCAACAGTTCATGAGGAGATTGAAGATAACTGATATACCTCTAAAGCCTATGATTACTGACGCTCCATTTCAGTAATTGATTTTGTAGGGTCAATAAATCTGAGGTCAAGCAAAGAGCATATTTATGTGCTTATCATGACACGTTATTTCACCTCGTAGGTAGAAGCCATTCCCACCAAAAGAGCAAACTCTGAGGGAAATGGACAAATGGAATCCTCAAATAGGAACATTGTTACTATCATACACAAGTTGGTAGAGGAAAATTAGAGGGCATGGCAATTAAAATTATTTGATGCGCTTTGGGCTGACAGGTTCACACCAAAATGAGCAATTGGGACTTCTCATTTTTCCATCATGTATGAGATAGAGGTAGTGTTGCTTATAACCTTCGAATGGTTAACACTATAATTAGCTTCACCTATAGAAGATAGTCACTTCAAGGATCCAATTGAAAAGCAAATTATTTATCTCATTAATCTTAAGGAGGATAGGGCAGAAATAATTAACAAGATCGTAAATCATGAAACACATGTGAAAAAGGTTTCGATAAAATTGCCAAACCAAGAGATTTGGTTGTTGGAGATCAAGTTATGATGGGATAAGCAGCATTAATCCAAAGGAATGCATGGAAAATTCGATTTTGAATGGCTTGGCTCTTTCAAAATCAAACATGTCTATGGAGATTATACGTATCATCTTGCCCATCTAGATGGCACTAAACTACCCGTGCCTTACAACAGGTAGCTTTTGAAGCATTTCAACCCTTAAGGTTATGGGGTCTTTCACCTTTTTGGTTAGTGTTGTGCTTCCACTTTTACGTGTTGCGAACCATATAATTTTTTCCTCTTTACATATTGTGTTTGCTTATTGTTTTGTTTTAGGTGCTTATTTAGGTTAGGTGTTGGTTTTAGCTAGACTCTATTGCCCATAGGATAAAACATTGATCCTTTGTTTTGCTTAGGAATTTTGAAGTTCTCTTATGATCCAAGTGTGGCCCATGATTCATAGAAAGAGCTTGTTAGTATTTGTATAGGTTTCACCTACAGCCAAGAGTGTAGTAAATAATCATGTTACTCTTGTCATATTATCAATGCCAACCAAGTCCTCTCCCTTATCAAATTACCAAGTCATCAAGTGTTGGTCTTTTTTTGCCAACCAACAATCTTTGTAGATTACTCATGGACAAGGAATGCCAAATGAAAGAGATTGAGTTTTCAATGGTTCGAGAGCTCTAGCACAAGAAGAAAAAGGATGAAATGTCATGGGTTTGGACATGATGGAGGAATGGCAGCAATTGACATTTAATCAAAGGATGGAAAAAATAACCCTAAATTGTGTCAAAGGAAGAAATAAAGACTTAGTGTCAATGAGGCACACTTTCTAGTGGCTAAGCCATGAGGAATGCACAACAAGAATGGTAGTAAGACAAGTAAAGTGCACCAAGGAAATGAAGATACAAAGTCTAAAATTCTTATCGAGATGGAAATGTATCAAGGAAACTATGCCAACTTCAAAGGTAAATAAACCAAAATAAACTAGTTGCACTTTTACATGGGTTGTGCTAGTTAAAAAGACAAAGTGGATGGCAAAGTGAAAGTAAAACCATGACCAACATGAATGTGTTTGAGTATTTACATGGGATCCCAACTTTCTATTAGCAACACCAAGGATAAATAATGACTTAAGTGGCTAACCTTGAGAAAAAACGCAACAAAAGGAGAAAACACACAACAAAAGGAGAACTTGGTTATAATGGTTCACTTTTAAAGGGGTATTGCTAGCATAGAATGGTGATTTAAGTGGTTTGGTAATTGGAAATATGCAACTAGTGAAGGTGAGTTTAAAAACATAGAAAAGACGTCATGTTTTTGGCATGGCAATGCCACTTCAAATCTGTAATGTCCCCTGCTAGCAAGCCAAAATTTGTGCAATCTTGCAAACAATTTCAACTTGTAAAGAGCACATTAGTATTCTATCTTTTCCTTTTAATGTTTAACTATATATGATTCCTTTCGTAACTATATGCTTTCCTTGTTAATACTTCATGAATTACCTTGGGTGAGATAACCTTAAGCCCATTAATCATTCTTTCCAACTCATGGAAGAAGATACTTAAGGATGTAATGTCACCCCAATCCTCATGGGTCCATCATTATTCCTTCAATTCTCTAATTGAAGGCCTAATCCTTCGATTCTCTAATCGAAGGCCTATTATTCCTTGGTTCGTCAACCAAGGCCTATTAGTCCTTGGTTCTTCAGCCAAGGCCTATTATTTCCTTGGTTCTCTAACCAAGGCCTATTATTCCTCGGTTCTCTAACCAAGGCCTCTTATTCCTCGGTTCTCTAACCAAGGCCTATTCCTTCAATGCTAGATTGCGGGCTTCATTCCTTGGTTCTCTTACCAAGGTCCACCCCTTCAATACTAGATTGAGGGCTTGTTATCTTCCTTGATTCGTCAATCAAGGCCTATGATTTATCCCATGAATTGGTCAACTACAATCCTTGTTTTCCATCCCATCTCTATGGTGAAGATGATTAATGTTTAAGGACTATTATCTACCCCTTAGGTAATCATGCCTTTACAAATCTATTTCATATTCATAACTATGTACTTATAACCTTCTTGTACTCATTTCACTCTTATATTTCATGAGCATTCCTCATATAACAATATGTCATAAAGCTAATTAAATATCTAATGTATTACAAATCATATACACTAAATCCTACCTTATTACTTACCAATTTATATTGAACAGTAGTAAAATCCTATTTATAAACATATATACTCATTTCTTTTATTATTTATAATCTTACAAATATAAATTGAATAAGAGGAAGGACTTACCTGCCGCACCTTACTTGAATGCTTTTGATAAATGGTTGATTGCTGCAGATCCGTTGCCTTCTACCTATTCGCTGCTCCCTAACTTCCTACTTACTGCTGTATCTTATCAATGGCTGTAGATGCTATGGCTTATTTATTTTATACGCTGCTCACAGTGTTTCCTCTTCCTTATTCGCGGACTCCTGCTGTAGTTCTGATGCCTTTATTTGATTCGCTGGTGTCCACCGTATTATATCTGTTGTATCTTCTTGAAAAACTTTCCACCCGATCCTTGGAAGAGGGGAGCGAACCCTTCATAATGCATACGAGGGGTCACGTTTCGTCAAGGGACACAGCGATTCATCGCTGCTTTTGTTTATATGTATCACTGTCCTTAATAATAACCGTAGTCTTAAGTTATATTAATTTGTTTATATTCTTTATAGGGTATGTTCGCTGCCATATAAGACTTGTCTTATATGAGATTACTTGTATATATTTATTATATATTTAAATACTTATATTTGTATTATTAATATTAATATTTTTATATTTATATTTATATAATATATCATATTTATTTTATAATATGTTTATTATTATACTTATAGTATAATATTATTATAAATGATTATAATAATATTTAAATTATAATAATTAATTTTATGTTTATTTATATAATATAATAATATATATAATGATTCTATCATTCAAATTGATATTCTATAAAAGCAACTTTATCGTCTTTAACCTGATGTTTAAATCTTTAATTTAAACAATGCCTTAAAATATGGGGACATGACAAAATCAGTGACCAAATTGTCAATACGATCTAAGAACTGCACCCAATAAAGTTTGGAGTTAACTCACGAAGATAGGTGCAATTTTCACTTGTCAACACCACTAAAAAAGTACAACCAAGGAAAATTAATCGCCTAATTTCAAGATTAGTGCCGAGTTGGAGTATTTTAAAGCAAAAAGCAACCAATAACATGTTATTCCACATTGACATGACTACAGCAATCCTCGTTCAAGTAATCATCAACTATTCCACATAGTCAATACTAGGTAGTATACCTATCAAGCTAAATGGTATAACTTGCAACACTTTGTGAACAATTTCTAGCACTTAGCTCAGAGGCAATAGAGACCATTGCTTCTCAAGAAGTGGTGAATGATCTAAGCACAGTTGCACATGCACAACTGTAGTCTCACTCATTTGTTCTATTTGCACACTTGTCTACACTCAATGCACACCGATTAGCCATAACACAATTCTATACAAGACATGCATTATTTTTGTGCATCTTTGCACAACACTACCTACTCGCATACTTAAATTCCACACATGGGAGTGCATGCCTTCATTTGGATACACCCAATTCAACACCATGTGTGTCCAACATTTGGTTGTGTCTACACCACATGTTTTACCAACCATACCAGATTGACATTTGGCAACATACAAGTTCAACACTTTTCACGCTTTTGTCCACTTGTGGAGCATACCATACACTTTTGACATCTATCAACATAATTTTAAAGGCCAAGATAACAACCCCTTTGTATAAATGGTTTTACATACACAAGATACAGATAAAAAAAGTTCATATTAGCAAGATTCTTGTATAATTAGTACTGTACAAAACTTCTTTTAGGCAATACATTTCCATTGTAAGGTCTCTCACTCTTCTTGGATGTACATCTACATAGTAATCTATAGTTTCTTATGCATATTCTAAAAATTCTATAGGTTATTACTTTAATTTGTAGATTTGTCCTCCAATCCTCCTAGGGTTTGGATCAAAATAGCAGCATGTCCTTTCAACATAGTCTTAGCAAATTTAACTCTTTCAAGATTTATAATTTCCTCATACTCAAAGTAATCTTCTAGATCATTTATCAAATCTATCAATTCTTCAAGATTAAAACTACCAAAATAATTAGCAATATTAATTTTAGGTGTGATGTCCCAATATCAAGACATTGTTTAAATTAAAGATTTAAACATCATGATAAAGGCGGTATACAAATATTTTTAATATAATTATAATATAATATATTTATTTAAATATTGTTATAACCATTATAATATATAATATATTTATATCTATTATATATATATATATATAATATATAAATAATATTATAAAATAATATGCATTGCTGCAAGTTAGAAAGCAGCGAATGTAATAAGGTAAGCACATATATTATTTAAAGGCAGCGATCAACCATCATGTGAAAGGCTGCGAATAAGGACAGCAGTGATTAAAATCTGAAGATGCTAGTTATCTCTAAATCAGCGACGGATCATAGGGAGCGATCAGAAATAATGATCTCTGACTAAGGAGACATTATTTGTATCAAAGGGAATAACATAAATAAGAAGGGCGCCGATTAATATATGACAGGGATTAAAAGTCAGTTTAATATTAATCAAATAGTACTAAACGACAATCAAAGAATCATGTGTTTTTAAAGGGGTCATCTCTCTTCAAAGAGATATACCTCTCTTCATAGGAGGTTTTAAGGTATAAGTTTAGATTGGTGTGAGTGAGGGAGAACAGGAAGCAAGCAATGAAAAGGATATTTCTGAGTTTTAAACATATATATTTCTGATGTATATTTATGAATATAAGAAGGGAGATGGAGAATAAAGATATATGTTATATGTATACTCAGATATAACAGCAAGAGAGATCAGCAAGGAATTGAAGCAAGAAACAACTTATAAAGTATACAATCGTTCTCTTATAAAGGCATAATCGTTCTCTTATAAAGGCATTCGATTCAATCATAACAATAGGTAATAAAATCCTTCATATAACAGATTGTTCCAGCAGAGATAAGAGGAATGAAAGAAGATATTAGAAGAAACAAGATCGCTGAGTATCTCAGGCCTCTGTCATCCAAATAAAGTCAAACACTAAAGGAAGGAATACAATCCTTAGATCTCCAAGGATACAAAGGCAAGAATTATCCTTTTGGTATGATGTATCTAACCCTATGTTTATTATGATGAATGCCATGTGGTAAATAATGACAAATGTATATAATTGAAAGATTATTATTAGTATCATTACACATGTATATATATAAGCATTGTGAAACTTGTTATGAAATATATGAGGGAAAACATCAATAGATTATATTCACAACACATTGAAGTAGTGGTATGTTCACACTCAATGCCTATTTATTTCTATTGCCTCCAATCTTAGGATAGGCGATGTGTTGTTAGGCAGAGGCGCTGTAATTCCATCCGTGGAGGTGATGTCATCGCGCCCTAGACAAGTAAACCCCCATATGGTCCAAGGTTGAGGATTAGAAGAGGAATAAGGATTGAGATTTGAACATAGCCAATATAGAATGTGCTATGAATAAATATGATCATTTGGTTCAAGAAGTATGTTGAAGTATATCGAAGTATGTTCAAGTTAATACTTAGTTATTTCTATTGTCTCCAACTTTAGGAGAGGCGAGGTGTTAGAGAGAGGTGGAGTAAATCCATCCATGGAGGTGATGTCATCACGCCCTAGACAAGTAAATCTCCATCCAAGGATGAGGATTAGAAAGGAAGTAAGGTTTAAGACTTGAACATAGTCGATACTGAATGTGTTATGAATAAATTAAGTTTACTGCATATTGATAAATAGATGATCTTTCTATATGGATATTGTTTATGAATTTGAATGCAAGAAAAATCTTATCTAACACTAATATTTTAAGAGGTATATTTGTATATCTATATTTTGTATATGTGTTTCCCTATGCCATGATTGCAGGATTAGAGCACAAGAATTATACAGTTTGAAAATAATCTAAATGATAATTCTGAAACCCTAACCTTAATTTGTGGTACATTTGAATTTTTAGGGTAAAATTAGTATTGTTCCTATAAGGGACATTACACTAGGTGTCTTGCCAATTTTAGAAATAGCCTTCAACATCTTTATCTGATTTGTATATTTTCTTCTTCTATTTATCTTCCACATCTTTTTCGACAGCTAGTGCATTTTTTAGCACATTTTCATCATCGCTCTCATCACTTCTAGGGTTGTGACTTCTTTTTATCTTCTTCAATAACATCTAATCGGATCTGCATAGCCCTCATCATTTCAAACATTTTTTTACCCTTCCAACAAACTTAGCACACGCCAACCTTTACCCACTCTTCCTGGAGACATTTTATCTTGCATTGGTTAGTTGATCTGTCGACAAACTACCTTGCAAAATGCCTCAAAACTAGCACATTTGAGATGAACAACCCATGCAGCCCCTGTGATCTCTTTTGTTTTACATCAAGTTGGGATTGTAGGGACCCTTGGATTTGTGTTATGGATTTGATTAAGCATTATGATCTTGTCCAAAATGAATAGAACAAATGTGTTCCTGGGAAGTGTCCCTGTCTTTTCCACTTCTCACTAGTCTTTCCATTCACTTTTTCTGACATTTCTAGCTTGATGAATATATCCTCCGATAATTCTCAAAACACAACTTCAATCTCTAGTGTCATGGTTCTTTCCAGAATTTCTCCTAAGTCTCTCTAAGAGTCAAAATTTGTTACTTGTATTTTCCTAAGGAATTGAATTGTTTTTATTACATTCTCTCAAAATGTTGTTTTGGTGGATCAAAGTTTGGTTGAATTTAGGTTTTTATTACTATTTCTAATTTGAAATAGGCATGCTCATAATAATTCACTCTATGGTTCCAAATGGGGTGTTATGGGTAAATCATTGTGGATTGCTCTGGAATATTAATGTTGACTTTTGGCTTTTAAGAGATTGACCACCCTGGGCCAAGATGATATCTCAATATACTTATCTCGAAGTTTGAAAGTAAGATAATCTTAATCCATCTTTGTATCTTTAGGTATGCTTAAGTTTTCATGACAACTAGTGATCGCAATGTGAGTTTCTATTTGAGAATTGAAAGTTAAGTTATATCGTTAGATTTTATCCTTAACTATTGAGTTGTTATGATCGTTCCCTCCTTGGGAATCTTTTTGGATATTTTGATTGCTTGATTTCTTGAAGGCTAGATGAGTGATGATGTCAATGAATTGATTTATCCTTTATATCTATTTCTTGAAGGAGTCACTATCCTTCTTGGCTGCCTTTCTTTTGAGAATAATGCTTTACCCTCAAGTTGATTAATAGATTTATTTCCTATTGATGGTTTCTTCACAAGGAAATGATTCCCCCTTTATATCTTATTGTTAAGGGAGTCCTACATTTGAAGGGTCACAATTTTTCATATTTGGGGTTACGTCCTTTCTCGCATCATCACTATTCTTGAGAACCTAATTTAATTTACTTGCAAAATTACTTAAGGTTCTATTCTCAATTGAATTCTTCATGGATGTCTTTCTCAAATGAAATGCTCTCCCTTTTATATCTCAATTTTGAGGGAGTCACACCTTTTCACTTCAATAATTACAACTCTTCATTATTGCATAAGTTAATTTGTTAGTGCTTCTCAACCCAAGAAGTGTTTGATAGATAAAGCTTTGATAGATTTGGCATTTTCATAATTTTTAAGCATAAAGTAATCTTAAGCACGCATGGATAAATGTGTTGAAGAAACATTAGACATGAAGCAAACATGAAGCATACACATAAATACACGCAATACATGAAGTATACACATAAGACACGATGCATGAAGCACACACAAAGTATACACATAAATACATGTAAGACACGAAGCATGAAGCATACACACAAATACACGTAATACACGAAGTATAGGCATAAATACACGTAATACACGGAGTATGCACATGAATACACGTTAGTCATGTTCAGCATACACATGAATACCCGTAAATCATGAAGTATACACATGAAACATGAAGCATACACGTAATACACGAAGTATACGCATAAATACACGTAATACATGAAGTATGCACATGAATATACGTAAGTCATGAAGCATACACATGAATACCCGTAAGTCATGAAGTATACACATGAATACACTTAAGTCATGATGCATGAAGCATACACATAAATACACGTAATATGTGAAGTGTACACATAAATACACATAATACACGGAGTATGCACATGAATACACATAAGTCGTGAAGCATACACATGAATACACGTAAGATATGAAGCATACATGTGAAAGGCACACGCATATAGAAATGCATTATTGGCCTACTTAAGAGGAAGGCTCAATAGTTAATTCTAATTAAATGACGGTAAAAGTAGGTTTATCCTGCAGGCTGGCAAGATTAAGGCTCTGATACCATTTGTAATGTCCTCTTCCTGGATTGCCCTAAAATTTGCCCTAAATCACAAGTTTAATATAGTTAGGGTTATAACTTACCAATTAAATGCTTTAAGCAAGATAAATCCTAGTTTAGCTCCTTCAATCATGTTAGATAATATTGGAAATATAATTCATATGATCAAAACATATATAATAAATATATTTATCTATTTAAACCATGTAAGATACATAACTATTTCAAATCTATATAAACTACACAATATCTATAGTGCATGATAGAAGATCAACCATAATGCATAGTGGAAGTTTAATCATAATAGGACTTGGATGAGAAACATGATAAGTCCACCCGAAGCTATCCATGCTAAGCCCAAGAGCGGATATACCATCGCTCTTAGCCCCCACACAGGCATCCAACATGGGTTGGGCTACTTCGTGGATAAACTTGTATCTACTTTCCTTATCCATGCTACCTTATCCATCCCTCTTATGATTGAAACTCCTTGAATCCATCCCAACAACCAAACCATGTAGAGATTAAGGAAAAGCTACAATAGGAGGTCTATAGATTTACTTTTCTAAGCCCAAGGGCAGACACTCACCCCTTTGGCTCCAAGTGGCAAACACACGGGCATCCATTATGGAGTGGGGTACTTTGAAAGGAATCTAGTATCTACTCACCCTATTGGTATTTGCCACTCTCCTCATGGTTGCTTGATGAGAATTACAACACTAAATACATCCAAAATCATTGATCTTATACAATCATTAAGATATTATTATACACCATAATCATGATAGAGCATACCACAATATCTATTAAAACATAAGACTGGTGTTTTCTCTGAAACAGATGTATTGACTTCTATTGCCCCTGTCTGCTAAGTGCAGATATATTTCTCAATGTAATCCCCTTTTTTTATCACTTCATTGATCTACTCCTTATATCTTATTGCCTAAGGAGTCAACCATAAGACTGGTGTTTTCTCCGAAACAGATGTATTGACTTCTATTGCCCCTGTCTGCTAAGTGCAGATATATTTCTCAATGTAATCCCCTTTTTTTATCACTTCATTGATCTACTCCTTATATCTTATTGCCTAAGGAGTCAACCATCCACATACAACTACTGCCCTTCGAGTCATTCTTTTTTATATTCAACCGATGTCCCTTGTTCAATTATTATTTAATTAACTACTCCTGTTCACTAGTATGTAACTAGGCGCCACCTTCTAAAATTGTTGGCAACTCCCAAATTGTCGTGGAGGACAAAACATACAAGAATCGCATCTTAACGTTTTAGTGGTTTGTGGGCGCTATATTTGAAAGCAAGTGGTCGAGGGATATTCATTAATATCTCAACGACTTACGTGACCTTCAATGAATTGAAGTTGTAAGCTCAAATCTATTAATTATCCTTGAAAGGCCGCAAGCTAGTTTTGATGATGTTGTAATCTGAATTACCAATTGGGTAGTTAACTATTGCAAACTGTGTTAGAATTATCTCTATAGCATTGATTGCATCATCTCTTGCTACAAACATTATTCTTTCTATGATCTTAAGGATTGCTATGTATACTGTGCCCAATATGTTTGAGTTTGACAACCAAGTGGTTTATACTTTTTTGCTAGTCAATTTGGACACTTGAATTCGCGGTGGCTTAATTTTCTAAAAATGGGACATCATAGGCAACAAGGCGATCAAAATTCATATTTTTTAAGAGTTCCATTTGTTTGGAGAATTCTCAAATATATCACTAGAAGGATTCTAGTTGCTAGTCTAAGGGGGTGTGTTTGAAGCCTGGGCTACTCTTTCTTCCATTCAGGATGATCGACCTTGTTGTTCTTTGGAGGAAGTTGATGTTCTGGCTTAGGGTTGTGATCCTAAAGGGGCTTATTCGGTGACACTTGGTTATCAATTTTTAGACTATAAGAAAGATGGGATTACAGACTTCCCCTAGTGGAGCAAAATATAGAATAAATTCTTGTTGGCCCAATGCAATTTCTTTATCTGGTTATTGTGTCTAAACAAATGTCTCGCTGGGAATAATATAAAAAAAAGAGGATTCCAAGGCCCTTCAAAATGTGTTGTGTGACAATAGTGACGAAAGTGTTCTCGTCTTTTCTTCCAATGCTCTTCCTCCTTGGGTATTTGGGGGTAATGGTGGCAACGATAAAACCAACCTAGTTTAGGGCGTCCTCCTGCATCATCTTCGTTCCTTGTGGTTGCCTGGGATCTTGGTCCTATTTTTATTCTTTGATGAATTTGGGTAGAGTGGAATCATTGGATCTTCCAAGGTCATTAGAGTCTCATTATGTAGGTTTGGCACAAGATCATGGATTTGGTCAAACAAACTATTGCTGCCAAATGTTCTTTCGAGGGATCCCTATCTCCTTTTGACTATCTTCTTTCAAGTCGCTTGGAGCTTTAGGCTCTCCAATTTCTGTGGGGCTCCAAGTCAAAGCCTTCTAGGAAGGTAAATAGGGTTGGTAAGTGGTGTCCTCCCTTATGTGGTTTTTTCAAAATTAATACTACTGGCTCTTCTAAAGGTAACCCAAGTGCTACTAGGATTGCAGGGGTTGGTTGTGTTAGTGATGGGATGGTCTTTCTTATTTTTCTTATGGGTATTGGAACTAATAACCTGATGGAAGCCCAAGCCATTCTAGTGGCTCTTAAGAAAGCTTGTGAGTTGGGTTAGATGAAGGTTATTTGTGAATTTGACTCCTTAATCTTGGTTTCTCTTTTGAACAAAGCAAGTTTTCAAGAGTCCTCTTGGAGGCTAGCTTCTTTTATTGAAGAGATCATTCACCTCACTCCAAATTTTGAGTCTCTCTTTTGTTCATATCCCTAGGGAATGGAATGTTGTTATGGACTGTCTTGCTAAATGGGCTTCAGAGGCCAATCATCAATGACATGTTCCTAAGTTAGGGTCTTTGTTGTTTGATAAATCTTCATAGATTCTCGAGCTTATCCATTATGATCAAACTTGAGGGTATTAAGGGGTTTCAATCCTTCAAGAGTATGGTAGCCATTTGATTTATTTTAGTTCCTATTGGGAACACGATAAGTGTTAAACCTCCTTGAGTTTTCTCTCTTCTAGCTTTAGCAATGACTCTTACCATTAGGAAATCTCAATGTTGTAAAATGTAATATGCTTTTGTTGTTTTTGTTGTTTCAATAAATCTCTTCCCCCGTGCAAAAAAGATAAAAATTGATGATTAAGTTCGTATATATATATATATATCATAAAAAATCTAATAAAAACTTACACGCTAATTAAAATTAAATATTAATAATTTTAAATTAATTGTAAAGTTTAATAAACATAAAATTTATGATAAATTTTTAAAAAAAATTAAATTTATCAATAACCCATATTAAAATCTAATAAAAACCTAAATGTTAATTAAAATTAAATATTAATAATTTTAAATTAATTCTAAAATATTATAAAATCTTTTAAAAATTTAAATTTATCATAAAACTTAATAATACATTATACACATCAACATATTAATATTTAAATATCCTAAATACATCTATCTTCAAAATGCTAGAGATATCAATCTTGAATTATTTTATTTTATTTAGAGCTATTTAAGAATTATTTTATTTTATTTACATTGTTTATATATTTATTTACTTAAGAGTTATTTTGTTTTACTTCAAAATTATTTTATTTACTACATATACATGAATTTTAATGGGGTTCTAGGGGTTAGTCTCGTTGGGAGATCAAGGGAAGAAGTGAGATGGCTGGCGCCAGAGGAAGGATGGGCGAAAATTAACTTCGATGGAGCCGCGAAAGGAAATTCGGGTGAAAGTGGGGTTGGATGTGTGATCAGGGACCATGAAGGTAGAATTTTAATGGAAAAGTCCATCTATCTGGGGATTGGAACAAATAATGAAGCGGAATTCAAGGTTGCTTTGATTGGGCTCCAATGTGCTAAGAGCATAAATTTGAAGAAAATCCACCTAGAAGGGGACTCTCTAATAACTATCAATGCTATTAGGATGGGGTGGACTCCTAATTGAAAGCTTAGGAGATGGTTAAACCCCATCAACCAAATCCTAGCGGAGCTAGACTCCTTCAAAGTTTCCCATATTTACCGGGAAGGTAACAGGCTGGCAGATGACTTGGCCAAAAAGGCCTCGCTGAAAGGCTCCCCTTGAAGTGATCTTACCATATTGAAAGATGATGGTAGAGCGTGTGCGAGGGGAATCGAGGGCGTTCAATTTCATGATGAGAAGTGTGCGATGTCAGGAGGAGAGCTGGTCGACGGCATTAAATTTGGATGTTGCAAGGATAACAGTGCATTTTCATTCCCACCAAGCTAGGTGTGGTTGGCTTAAAGCAATCGACATGGACACCCCAATAATTTTGGAATGCTCAAGCAAACAACTGGCTTTCTTGGCTGAGGTGACGGAGAAGAGGTTGGGGCTGATCTTTAAATCGAGGCACAACCTCATCCTCCATGCTCTGAAGATGGTGTTGGGGGAGGGATGCCTGCATTCCTTCTACAGGTATAGGGTGAATATAGATTTAGCCGCCATGTTTCTGGCTTCAATTCTGGATGCACGCGAGTCGAAGGACATGGCGAGGTTGCTTTGCAAGAAATTGATTCGGGGGAAATTTCTGGGCGGTCTGGAGGATGTGTTGTCAAATTATGAGGTGGGGAGGGGGATTCCTCTGCCTGGCGACTACTATGTTCTTCGTCGGCATGGTCAGCCTGCGGAAAGGTTCCGGCTAGTCTTCATGAGCAATTTGGCGTCTCTTTCTAAGTTTCGATTGGCAGCGATGAAAGGAATAAAATTCCTCAAACAAGTTCTAGACCTGATCCCAGAGGATGGCGCGAGCTGGTTGCAGGAGTTTATTGTGAGAGAAGGGTTGGCGGATGTCGCGCATCCAAGTCCGTTGGTTCCATGCGCCTAGCAATGTTGTGTTCTGTTTTAGGTCTGATCTGGTATGGTCTGATTTGGTGGGGTGGTCGGGGTGTTACCAGGGTTTGGTTATATATTTTGGGTCTATATTTATATGTTTAGGAAATATTCAGGGGGACCAAGGTGATATGGCAACATTTTGTTCTTGGTTGCCTGTATTGATCCTTTTTGGTGGGGATAGATATGCACAGGGTGACTGTTAATAATCCCATGCTTCTATGTAATACTCATACTTTAATATTAATACAAGGGTGCAGCCCCTTAACTGCTTTGATAAAAAAAATAATTAATTTATTTAAGAGAGATTTTATTTTACTTTAGAACAATTTTATTTACTACATACATATGGAAATATAAATTTTAATTGACTTTAAAGTTATCTTATTTTACTTATTATTTTATTTCTATTTAACAAAAATTTACTTACCATTTTATTTAATGCCTATATCTTTAAATAAATAATATGTACTTGATTTCTTAAAATTTTGAAAAAACTAATTTATGCATATTTAATCATATAATTATTTTAAAAATATTATATACTAGCATAGATATCTTAAATGCATCTATCTAAAAGAGACTAAGATATCAATGGAGAAAAATAGATATTGTTGTTATTGGGAATAGATAGAGGCCTTCAAAGAGTTGAGACTGATATCTCTAAACCTTTTTTAGGAAGCGGTCCTATGGAATTCATAAACAATGTTGACTCTCCTTTATTTAAAAAATCACAATTTTTTTGGGGGGTAAAAATTGTAAAACTTGATAATTCGCAAATTGCAATTCATAATTCTCGATTTTTATGATTAATCACGATTTCTGCTATTATGGTTGAAACCTTTGATTTGCATTGAACATTGTGGACTCATTTAAGTCATGGGGTAACCATGATCGTGGAGTTGCTTGGAAGTTGTGGTACTTCATTGGCTTGCAGGTTGTGTCAAAAATTATCTTGAAGCTCACTGCAATCATGATCTAAGTTATCGGGTTCTTTGGTAGAAGGTCCCCGCTCTTGAGCTTAATCATGATCTAAGTTATCGGATTCTTTGGTGGAAGGTCCCCGTCCAGTACCGGTCAGGAGCGGTTCCTGAGCGGCAATTGGAGCTCGAGCGGACAGGAAACCCAGGGCGGCAGGGCCTTGCCCTGGCCGCTCCTGGGAGCGGACAGCGAACCTGGGGTGGAAGTCCCAGAACCTCATACCGGTACCAAAACCAGCAACTTAGATCATTAGTCAGCCCGTAAAAATTTATTAAAACGAGAAGTACAAAGCAAGAAAATTACAAAGCCCTATCAAGCTCCACTAAGTGAGCCAAATGTTGAGACAGATCCAGGGGTAAACAACCACGGTCCATCAAATTCCAATCATGAATATGTTCAGAAGCCCATTTAGCCAAACAATCAGCAACACTATTCCATTCTCTAGGAATATGAGTAAAAGTAACATACTCCAACGAAGCACAGAGGTTGCCCTACCACATTGTTGATGGATCGATATATATTGAATTTTTTTACTGTGAGCGGTGCTCAAATACTCAGTGGACTAAAATTGATTCTAACATGATTGGTCAAGGCACTTGAGTGCTTAAGATGGAAGCGGTAGCATTTGTGGAATCCTTCTTAGCCACTGTTATGGGCTAATACATGTAGCTTGGCAATTTGTTCTAATGTGAGGTGGTTCACATTGTATTTGTCATGTTCCCTGTGTATAAAATTGTCATCGATTGATGCTCTTGTAATAATGATCCTTGAGCTTTAGTCAGTTTTGATATCCCATGTTTCTTGGTGTAATTGACATGAAAGCCCACACTTGGCATAATGATATGGCATATGGTTGGTTATAAGTTGATTAATTTTCTTCATTATTATGTCATGTTGTAATTATGATCTCACTGACATCAGCATTAATTTGTACAATGAATTACTCTCTCCAGATGGTACCAATTTGTAATAAAATGGCGCACGCTTTCTATAAGTCATTGCCTATTGACCTAAGTAGGTCATAACTTTATATGGGTCCTAGCATAACTTATGCTGTTATCATTGGGTTCTTGATGTTTCTCTATCATCATCCATGTGGTTCTATGGATTAATGTAGATTCCCCTTGAGATGTAAGGCTATGATATAGGTTTTAGCACACAAACTGGTTATAAGGATGTGTTTCAGTTAATTAACCAATTCTTGTTGAAGAAATGAGCCACATCTGAAACATAATAAAGAGTGTAACAAAATATTCTGGTTATAAAGAGGGCAGGTACCTCAGTGGTAGAGTACCCCAGAATGTATATGGAAAGTCATAGGTTGATACAATTGTAGCCAAACAATCCAACTAAGGATTATCCACTCACGCAACCACAACGTAAATCAATTGACACAGCTAACAAACAGAATATGATCTTTATTGATTCACTGTCATGAGATTGCATCACATTCTGCCACAGAGGGCTATAATATGATGCCTCAGCCTTCAATGGTATATGGGCACAATCAATGTGCAAATTACAACCTTCATAATGCTCTTTGATATGCTACCTAACTACGAGTCTAAGCTCTAAATTATGGTCTCTAATCTGACCTTTCTCATGTATGATTCTAACTATTTTCCAATGATTGATGAATGATGTTTATATAGTGAGTCATCAATGTTGAACACCATTAATATGCCCAAACCTTCTAATAACTCCGCTTCATATCCATTTCCTGAGTCAAAATTTCTAACAATTCTGCAAGGACCAAACATCTTCATCTTTAATTTATTGAACGTTTTAATAGGGAGTCTTTCCTTCCTCCAATACATCATTACTTTCATCTCCTACCACAAACTCCTTATGTCTCGTTTCTTCATCAGCCTTCTCGTTATACTTAGCATTCATCTACTAGTTGAGGCCATACTTAGCAAGAGTTAGAATCGAAGAGAAGGAACTAGATCACCAAGATTTAGTAACACAACTTAGAGATCCAACCAAGTTAGTTCGAGGAAGAGGACCATGCCAGTTGATTGCAGAAGATGGTGACTTAAAAAAGAGGTTAAAAGGACGAAGAAGAGTAAACATTGCCATTAGTTTTTTTTTTTTTTTTTCTGGATTTTGCTGACGAAGAGCAACAAAGGACATTGAAGTTACAATCACAAAAGTATGTTGTTTGGAATGATGTGCTATATAAGTGAAGCTTTGATAGTACCTTTTTGCAATCTATCAATAAAGAAGAACAGACCATGTTGTTGGAAGGTTTTCATAATCAAGATTGTCGCTGTCATTTCTCATCTCACATCATAGCATTTAAGATCTTGCGTGCTCACTATTATTGGCCTACTTTGTACAAAGACCCATATAAATGGGTGCAAAGCTGCCATTCATGTCAACAGTTCATGAGGAAATTGAAGATAATTAATATACCTATAAAGCCTATGATTATTGATGCTCCATTTCAGTAATTGATTTTGTAGGGTCAATAAATCTGAGTTCTTTGGGAAACGAGGTGTCTCAACTTTGTTGCACATTTCCCGTTATAGTTATTTTTATTTAATATTTTCCTGCAGCTATTATGCATTGTTGGTGCTTTGAAAATTGGTTTTTTAGGTGTCAAAAGATGCCCACATGATAGTATATTATGGAAGGCCTATTTTTAGGCATATTATGACAGATTCTATGACATCTGTAAAGGTCAAAAATAGGGGATTTCATTTTGGACGTGAGAGCTTATTTTGGGACTGGAATCTTGGCTGAGAAGCCTCGTACATGGTTTTGTAAAACCACAAGTGGTTTCTTGTATAGCCAGAAGTCTATAAATTGGAGGCTTGAGGAGTTGTTTGCATAGTGTGAATTTGCAGGTATTGTTATGGTGTCAGAATGATACCGGAATTCTTCCATAGTTGTTTACTGGTGATACTCCTGAAATAAACTTGCTCTACAAGTGTATGTAATCTTGTTATTGGATTTGAAATATATTGAGCAGGCTTTTGGAGTGTGGGGTTTTTCACCTAAAAGGGTTTTCCCCACATATATCTGGTGTTTTGTGTTTTATTGTTGATTTCATATTTTGAATGTGTTGCTGGAATTTTTGTAGTTGTTAGATCAGATTTAAAGTTTTGCATATTGTCTCTCCTCAAGATTGGCGTAGGAAGTTGTTTCCACTACTTTAACTTCCTTACAAGTGGTATCAGAGCCTGATCACCTTTGGTTTCAGTTGTGGGTTGTTGGGTTTTTTGTGCTAATCAAGGTTTGAGTGGGAGCTTGTGCAGAGGATGCTTTGTGATCTTGTTGCAGGCTTTTTCAGATGGCGAGAACATCTGGGAGGATTGAGGTAGAGAAGTTTTCTGGCACGAACTTTGAAATGTGGAAGCTGAAGATGGAAGATCTGTTGATTGACCGAGATCTATGGGATGCAGTGGATGAAAATGTCCATAGGCTCGTGGATCTAGATTTGGCTGCAAAGTATGATGTAATGGATAGAAAAGCTAAAGGTCTCATAAGATTGTGCCTTGCAGATTCGGTTATGATAAATGTCCACGAAGAACCCACTTCAAAAAAGCTTTTGAAGAAGTTGGATGAGATATATCAAGCTAAATCTCTAGTGAATAAGATTTTCTTGAGGAAAAAGTTGTATTCCTTGAGAATGGAAGAAGGTGGACGAATTTCTGAGCATCTGGAAATATTCAATATGTTGGTGACTTAGTTGACCTCGGTTGGGGTTAAAATGGATGAGGAAGAAAGGTGTCAAATTTTGCCGTGTTCGCTGCCAGACTCATGGGACAGCCTAGTTATGGCTATTGGGAGCACTGCAGTCGTCTTGATGATGGAGGATGTTGTTGGTTCTCACTTTCCGAAGAGATGATAAGGAAGGTCTCTCTGAATGCCAAAGAAACTTCGAGTGTTCGAGGAAGACAAAAAGAACGAGGCAAAGATGAGAAGCAGCGTGACCATTCCAAGTCCAAGAATAAGGGGAGATCAAAATCTCCTGGTAAGTCCAAGGCAATATGCTAGAACTGTGGCAAATCCGGACACTTCCGAAAGGAATGTAAAGAAGAGAAGAAACAGAAGAAGAAGAAGAAGCAAGATTATGACTCTGAGTCCGAAAAGGAAGATGGAGATGCCTTTATTGCAGCCTTGGCCACTCGTGCAGGTGACAATGCATGGTTGATAGACTCGGGTGCATCTTTCCACATGACTCCTAACAGAAACTGGTTTAGTAAGTACGAAAACTATAATGGTGGTAAGGTGTATTTGGGTGATAATTCTTTCCTTGACATTGTTGGCCGTGGTAGTATTCAAGTGAAATTTTTTGATGGTAGAGTTAGAAGATTTGATGGTGTCTTGCATATCCCAAGACTAGCAAGAAATTTACTATCTATTAGCAAGCTAATAGATGCGGGTGTGCATGTACAGTTTTTTGAAGCAGGTGTCAAAATGGTGAGAGGTGCTATGGTGATAGCAAGAGGAAGCAGATTGGGTACATTCTACCAGCTTGATGCATGCACGGTTGAGTGCAATAGCACTTCTGATAAAATTAAACCAGAAACTACTTCGCTGAAAAAAAAGATGGTTTCCTCTTCTGCGGATGGTCATGGCTTCTGGGTACCCAAGGGTGCTCTATCTACCGAATCAAAGTTGCCTGCAGAGAAGACTATGTTATGGCACCAGAGACTTGGCCACATTGGAGAGAAAGGTTTGAAAGCCCTGAAAAATAAGAACCTTGTTGAAGGGTTGAATGATTGCAATCTGGAATTTGATTTCTATGAACACTGTATTATGGCAAATAGAACCGCGTTTAGTTTTACTCATCTTCTCATAAGTCTTCATGTATTTTGGATCTAATCCATTCGGATGTATTTGGTCCTGTTGATGTTGCTTCTATTGGTAAATCAATTTATTATGTTACTTTCATTGATGACTTCAGTAGGAGAACATGGGTATATTTTTTAAAGAGTAAATCTTAAGTTTTTAGTCGTTTTAAGGAGTTCAAGGCTATGGTAGAAACTCACATTGGAAAGAAAATTAAATGTTTTGAGGACTGACAATGGTGGTGAGTACTATTCTGCAGATTTTGACAGATTATGTACAGATTGCGGCATTAAAAGACAAAAGACAACTCCGTATTCTCCTCAGCAGAATGGAGTCGCTGAAAAAATGAACACGTTGATGGAGAAGGCTAGGAGCATGTTGAGTGGAGCTGGTCTAGAACAAAAGTTTTGGGCTGAAGTTGTTGCCATTGCTTGTTATTTGATAAATAGATCTCCTACATCAGCGCTCGTTGATAAAACGCTAATGGAGGCGTGGTCGGAAAAAAAGCCTTCACTTACACATCTAAGAGTTTTTGGTTGTGAGGCATATGCACATGTGCCTAAGGAGAAGAGAACAAAGTTGGATTCTAAGGCTGTCAAATGTATCTTCATCGGCTACAACTATGGTGTGAAAGGATACAAGCTTTGGGACCCTATTGCACATAAGGTAATTCATTCCAGAAGTGTTATTTTTAGAGAAACTAAATCTTCTCCTGTTACTTTTCAGCCAGAACAACATAAAGAAATTGAACAGAAAAAAGATGTGATTCAACTTCCTTCTATCCCTGAGGAAGATGAATCGAGGCCCCAAGATAGACAAGAAGTTGAGGAGAGCTCATCAAGCTCTGAATCTTCAGAAGAGGGTGAAGAGGAGGAAGAAGTGGAAGAACCTCCACCTCAGCTTGTTTGAAGGTCTACAAGGCATAGGCAACCACCTGAAAGGTATGGGTATTCACCTGATGATTGGAAGTGTATATTTGCTTTGAATACTAACATTGATGAACCGAGATCTGTGCAAGAGGCTTTGGGTATGAATGATGCAGAGTCTTAGAAAGTTGCCATGGATGAAGAGATGGCAGCCCTTGAAAGAAATGATACATGGGACCTTGTACCTTTGCCTGAAGGACGTAAACCTGTTGGATGTAAATGGGTCTTTAAGAAAAAGATTGGTTTAGATGGAAATGTTGAAAAATATAAGGCACGGTTGGTTGCGAAGGGATACTCTCAGGTTGAGGGTATTGATCACAGTGAGATTTTTTCTCCTGTTGCTAAATTGACATTCATTCGGTTTTTATTATCTATTGCAGCAACTTATGACCTAGAGGTCAAACAAATGGATGTGAAAACTGCTTTCCTTCATGGTGATTTGGAGGAATAAATCTATGACACAGCCAGAGCACTACGTGGTAAAAGGTAAAAGCAAGTTGGTTTGTAAGTTAAAGAAATCTCTGTATGGCTTTAAACAAAGTCCTAGGATGTGGTACCATAAATTTGAAACTTATGTGTTGAGTTTGAGATTTGTGCGGTCTAAATCTGATCACTGTGTATATTTTAAATCTGATGGTGATCGTTTCCTGGTAATTGATTTATATGTTGATGACATGTTTATTGGGAAAGGCAAAGGTTTGACTACAGAATTGAAATCTCAGCTCTCTGCAAAATTTTAAATGAAAGATCTTGGTGCAGCAAAACACATACTTGGGATGGAGATCAGAAGAGATTGTGAGAACAGCAAACTATGGCTTGGACAGAGTAAGTATGTTTGTTCAGTTTTGCAAAGGTTTAACATGCAGGATTGTAAACCACTTTGTGTTCCTGTTACATTGGGAACGAAGCTCTCTATTTCACAATTTCCTACATCCCCATCGGAGATGGAAGACATGAGCAGAATGCCTTACCAGAATGCAGTTGGAAACTTAATGTATGCTATGGTCTGTACAAGGCTAGACATTGCCCAAGCAGTGGGAGTTCTTTCTCGTTATATGTCTAATTCTGGAAGAGTGCATTGGGATGCAATTAAGAGGGTCTTTAGATATTTGCGGGGTACAACAGAGTACTCTATTTGTTTTCATGGTATAGGAGATCAACATTCCTTGAGTATTCACGGTTTTGTGGATTCAGACTGGCCTGGTGATGTCGATAGTAGAAGGTCCACTAATGCATATGTGTTTACTCTTAATGGTGGTGCAATCAGTTGGATGAGCAAGCGACAGGCTGTGATCGCTTTGTCCACTACTGAGACAGAGTACATGGCAGCTACTCATGCCTGTAAAGAAGCCATTTGGCTGAAATGTTTGTGTTCAGATATTGGATTGAAACAAGGTGCAGTTACAGTCTATTGTGACAGTCAGAGTGCAATCTGCCTTGCGAAGAACCCGACTTTTCATGCCAAGACCAAACACATTGATGTTCAATATCACTTTGTGAGAGATATAGTTGAGGATGGCAGGGTGAAGCTGGAAAAGGTAGAGACTGTGGCGAATGTTACAGATGCATTAACTAAGCCCGTGAGCACGACAAAATTTAGGTGGTGTTTCGAGTCTATGGGCCTTTTGGCCCTTAGCAGTTGATCCATGATGATGTTATTCCCCTGGCCCTTACAAGGTATTCGACAAGTTGGAGAAAGTTGGAAAACGAGGTGTCTCAACCTTGCTGCACATTTCCCATTATAGTTATTTTTATTTAATATTTTCCTACAGCTGTTACGCATTGTCGGTGCTTTGAAAATTGGTTTTTTACGTGTCAAAAGATGCCCACATGATAGTATATTATGGAAGGCCTATTTTTAGGCATATTATGACAGATTCTATAACATCTATAAGGGTCAAAATAAGGGGAGTTCATTTTGGACGTGAAAGCTTATTTTGGGACTGGAATCTTCGCTGAGAAACCTCGCATATGGTTTTGTAAAACTACAGGTGGTTTCTTGTATAGCCAGAAGTCTATAAATTGGATGCTTGAGGAGTTGTTTGCATAGTGTGAATTTGCAGGTATTGTTATGCTGCTGGAATGCTACCAGAATTCTTCCAGAGTTGTTTACTGGTGATACTCCTGTAATAAACTTGCTCTACAAGTGTATGTAATCTTGTTATTGGATTTGGAATACATTGAGCAGGCTTTTGGAGTGTGGAGTTTTTCACCCGAAAGGGTTTTCCCCACGTATATCTGGTGTTTTGTGTTTTATTGTTTATTTCATGTTTTGAATGTGTTGCTGGAATTTCTGTAGATGTTAGATCAGATTTAAAGTTTTGCATATTGTCTCTCCTCAAGATTGGCGTAGGAAGTTGTTTCCGCTACTTTAACTTCCTTACAAGTTCAAGAAAAGAGCATATTTATGTGCTTATCATGACATGTTATTTCACCGAGTAAGTAGAAGCCATTCCCACCAAAAGAGCAATCTCTGAGGGAAATGGACAAATGAAATCCTCAAATAGGAAAATTGTTACTATCATACACAAGTTGGTAGAGGAAAATTAGAGGGCACGACAATTAAAATTATTTGATGCGCTTTGAGCTAATAGGGTCACACCAAAATGAGCAATTGGGACTTCTCATTTTTCCATCATGTATGGGATAGAGGTAGTGTTGCCTATAACCCTCGAATTATTTGATACGCTTTGGGCTAATAGGTTCACACCAAAATGAGCAATCGGGACTTCTCATTTTTCCATCATGTATGGGATGGAGTTAGTGTTGCCTATAACCTTCGAATTGTTAACACTATAATTAGCTTCAGCCATAGAAGATAGTCACTTCAAGGATCCAATTGAAAAGTAAATTATTTATCCCCCTAATCTTAAGGAGGATAGGGCAGAAATAATTGACAAGATCGCAAAGCATCAAATTCATGTGAAAAAGGTTTTGATAAAATTTACAAACCAAGAGATTTTGTTGTCGGAGTCTTGTTGGAGTGTTGTTGGAGATAAATTATGATGGGATAAGCAACATTAATCCAAAGGAATGCATGGAAAATTCGATTTTGTATAGCTTGGCCCTTTCAAAATCGAACATGTCTATGGAGATTATACATATCATCTTGCCCATCTAGATGGTACTAAACTACCCGTGCCTTACAACAGGTAGCTTTTGAAGCATTTCAACCCTTAAGGTTATGGGGTTTTTCACCTTTTTGGTTAGTGTTGTGCTTCCACTTTTACGTGTTGCGAACCATTTAATTTTTTCCTCTTTATATATTGTGTTTGCTTATTGTTTTGTTTTAGGTGCTTGTTTAGGTTAGGTGTTGGTTTTTGCTAGACTCAATTGTCCATAGGATAAAACATTGATCCTTTGTTTTGCCTAAGGATTTTGAAGTTCTTGTATGACCCAAGTATGGCCCATGGTTGGTGCAGGAGCTCCCAATTCTAGTCATTTTGTGATTTGTCATGTTTTGTTGTCATGTTCTATTGTTCTCTCTAAGGCTTTGAAAGCCATTTTCATAAGTTGTAATAAGGACTTGGTCCATTTGGTCGATTTGTCCAATATAGACCTTGAGATGGTCAAATTGAATGTAATTCCACTTAAGAAACATGTGGTTTCTTGTGGAGGAAGTCATAACCAACGGTTAACTGCCTTGGAGAGCAGTTGTATTGTTGGTGGAGGAGGAAAAACATCTTCCAAGCCTTCTATAGGAAGAATACTATAATCACATGCCAAGGATAATGAAGTTGGGAAGTTTTTGGAGTGAAAAACTGTAATTTTCTACGTTTTCCTGAAAGACAGTCATTCTGTACGGCTCTGTACGGACAGGGAAGGATCTGAAACTGCTGAAATGTGTTAGTACTTCGAGATACCTTTCATTTGAATGTAGTTTGGCTTCTTGAAACCTCTTGTGCTGTTAGAACCAAATCGTTTTGTGAAAACTGGTCTGGAAACCCTCAAAACTAGGGTTTTGTGGCAAAATGTGTAATTTCTCCGCTGTCCTCTGAAAGGCATCAACTATTTTCAGTAGGATGGAGGAAGAGAGAGTCTATTTCATGTTTTGGTTGGTTGTAGGGTCTACACTCCTCCCTCCAAGGCATTTGGCATGAATCTATCTAGTCTGCATGGTGACTAGTTAGTATGCAAATGGTGGAAATCAGTTTGGTTTCTAGGAACAGTCAAGAGACCGACCAAATGGAGGTTATATTTGCTGTTTGTAGATGAAGACAGACCTGTGCAAGTGCTTGTTTGATCCTGAGCAATTGCATTTGATGCATTTCCCTTGTAAAGCCCTCAAATTAGGCCTATTCCCTAAAGAGAAGAGTTCGCTGTCATTGGACGCCTGGGACAGAGTACGGCCCTACAACTTGGTGGATGGTTGTGAGTCCATAATGGGTATTTAGTTGTGCAATGTGTCTAGATTGTCCTTTGGAGGTTTGAAGAGTTATCCTTGGATTAGCCGATCGCAAGGGCTACAAGGAATAGGTCTCTTTAGGCACTGTCATAGTGCAGTCATACTATAAGTTGTTGTCCACTGTCCTTGCAGGTACAGAACATAGTTATTGGGTTAGAGACCTTGTGTTGGTCATGTCCTTGACAAGGTTATGTTGATTGTAGTGTGAGATCCTATTGGTAGGGATGTTGGTAGTTTGATTGTTGGTCAAGAAGGTAAGTGTGTGTGTTGGTTGGGTTGAGTAGAGACTCCCCAAAAGAGAATTTAATAGTCTATGAGGGTGGACACTAGGGTGTGGTCCCAGATTAGGTCAGTCTCTTGGACAACCTTGTATAGGCTTGTGTTACTTAGCCTTTGAAAACCTTGAGAAGGAAACCTCAAAGCCTAGGTCTATTGTGTGGACAAAGCCAAACCTACCAATACCTCTGCATCATATTGGTATCAGAGCCAATATCTGATTAGAGCAGTGTATGTCAGACGAGGAGATTGAAACTGAGGCTAGTACAATGCCTCCCAAGACAATGAGTCAAGAAGCCATCAAGAAGTTGGTGGAAGAGATGGTTGAGGCAAGATTGCAAGAAGAAAGAAGGTCTAAGGGCAAGACCAAAGAAGATGGAAGTTCTTCTGACACAAATGATGAAGAAGAGGCAGAAGAGAGTCCTCAAGGGCAGGACATGTCTGCAGATCAGAAAGCTTTCTTGAATGCACTTAAGGGTGCTCATGGAGACAGTGGTGATCCCAAGATGGATGTGCCTACATTTCATGGCAAATTGGATGGTGATGCTCTCACCGATTGGATAGAAGCCATGAGTAATTACTTTGACTACAAGGAGTTCAATGACAGCAAAAAGGTTAAATTTGCCAAGACAAGGCTAAGAGGTTCTGCACTTGTGTGATGGAACTACATGCAATGTGAGAGGGAGAAGATTGGGAAGAGTCCCATCACTAAATGGAGTAGAATGGTGGCTATGCTCAGAAGCAAGTTCATGCCACCTGACTATGAGATCCAAACCATTAGGAGATTCCATAATTTGAGACAAAAAGACATGGATGTGGCTGCCTACACAGAAGAATTTCACAGACTAAGTATGAGAGCCAACTATAATGAAAAGGAAAAGGAGATGGTGGCTAGGTACCTAAGTGGTCTAAAATACAATTTGCAAGATGAGATCAGTTTAGTGATACCTAGAACGGTGGATGAATGCTTCTTATTGGCCTCTAGAGCAGAAGAAAAGCTGAGAAGGAAGGGTGAACAAAGTGCCAAAGGAAGAGGTGGCAGAAACCAAAGAGGTAGAGGTAGTTTTGGCCGTGGACGGTCCAAAAAAACTGAAAATAGCAGTCAGCAAGAAACACAAACTGAAACAGAACATAGAGGAGGCTTCAGAGGTTGGAGAAGACCTAATGGTAGGGGCAGAAATGGTGGAGGAGGTAGAGGACCGGGAGTCTTCACTGGAAGGTGTTATGGCTGCAACCAAGTTGGCCATACAATGAACAAATGCCCAGAGAAAGCCAGCAGCTCTCATGACAGTGGAAGGAGAAATCAGTTAGTAAAGGATGATGACTGTGAGAGTGTGAATTCACCAATGGGAAGTGTTGCACCTGTCCTAGAAGGAGAGTATGATGATTAAGAGGTCTATGTTGAAGATGCCCTTGAAACAAGAGCCCCCTCAGAGAAAGAATCTTTTTAGAACCCAAGGCCTAGCCTATGGGAAACTTTGCAAGATCATAGTAGATTCAAGATCTACTGAGAATGTGGTATCCACCGAGATGGTTGAGAAGTGCAAGTTGAAGAGGCTACCTCATATCAGTCCTCACAAGATCTCTTGGTTGAACAAGAACCAAAGTTTCATGGTGGAAGAGCAAACTTGGGTTGAATTTGCAATTGGTGACTACAAGGACAAAGTGTTATGTGAAATCATCCCTATGGATGCATGTCATCTACTTCTTGGCCGCCCATGGCAATATGATGTCAAAGCACAACATGATGGTGAGAAGAACACCTATGTCATCACCAAGAGTGGAAGACCATACAAGATGGATCCTATGTCAGAGCAGACCGGGGGGAAGAACAATGACAGCAGTGTCATGTTGGTGAATGGCAAAGAGTTCTTGAACCTCTTGAAGGAGAAGGATACCCAAGGGTATGCATTGGTCATGAAGCCCAAGAGTGGATCAAATCAGCAAGATCAAAAACAGAAGGAGATTCCATTGGAAGTGCAGCAACTTCTAGACAAGCATCAAGATCTTGTGGTAGAGGAAGTCCCCAACTCCTTGCCACCCATGAGGGACATAAGTCATCAAATTGACTTAATACCTGGTGCTACATTGCCTAACAAGGCTGCCTATAAGCTGACCCCATAGCAAAATGAAGAGGTGGCAAGGCAAATTCAAGATCTCTTGGAGAAAGGGCTGATTAGGAAGAGTTTAAGTCCTTGTGCAGTCCCAAGTGTACTTGCTCCTAAGAAGGATGGAAAATGGAGGCTATGTAAGGACTCAAGGGCCATAAACAAGATCACCATAAGGTACAGGTTCCCAATGCCAAGGATTGAAGATCTTTTGGATTATCTTGGAGGATCATGCTATTACTCAAAGATAGATTTAAAATCAGGTTATCATCAAATCTGGATCAGAAAGGGAGATGAATGGAAGACTACCTTCAAGACAAATGAGGGTCTTTATGAATGGCTTGTTATGCCATTTGGTCTTAGCAATGCTCCAAGTACATTTATGCGCTTGATGAATGAGGTATTAGTTGAATTCATTGGTAAATTTGTTATTGTTTATCTTGATGACATACTAATCTTCAGCAGGACAAAAGAAGAGCATGTGAAGCATATTGGTCAGGTGTTGGAGAAGCTACATGAGCACAAGTTGATGATCAACTTAGACAAGTGTGAGTTTATGAAAACTGAACTTGTATACCTTGGATTTGTCATTTCCAATGGCTGTTTGAAGATGGATCCCTCTAAGGTTGATGCTATTCTCAGTTGGCCTATTCCAAAGACAGTGGGAGATGTGAGAAGTTTCCATGGATTGGCGACTTTTTATAGGAAGTTTATCAGAGGTTTCAGTCACATTAGTGCTCCCATCCTCAACACCATCAAGGGTGGAGTCAAATGTAGATGCCAATGGACAAAGGAAGCCGATGTTAGTTTTGAGTTGTTGAAAACAAAGGTGGCTGAGTTACCTACTTTAGTACTTCCTAATTTTGATAAGGTGTTTGTTGTTGAGTGTGATGCAAGTAAGCAAGCTATTGGTGTTGTTCTCAGCCAAGAAGGACATCCTGTGGCATTCTTCTCAGAGAAGTTGAATGAAGCCAAGCAAAGGTACTCTACCTATGACCTAGAGCTCTATGCAATGGTGCAAACTCTTAAGAAATGGAGACATTATTTATTGCCCAAAGAATTTATTGTGTTTACTGATAATCATGCTCTAAGCTTTCTAAATAGTCAAGAAAAATTGAACCATAGACATGTTAAATGGATGGAACAGTTACAAGTTTATACCTTCACAATTAAGCACAAAAAAGGTGTTTTTAACAAGGTGGCTGATGCTTTAAGTAGAAGGTTGCTTCTTGTTCATGAAATTCAGTTAGAAAGCATGGGCATTGACTGTTTGAAGGAGTTGTATAAAGAGGATTCAGATTTCAAAGAGGCTTATGATGTTTGTGTAAACTTGGCTAACACATTCCGTGGATAATATGCAGATTTTGTATTGTAGGAAGGCCTTTTGTTTAAGGGCAATTTGTTGTGTATCCCTAAGTGTTCCATGAGGGACAATATCATTAAGAAGAAGCATAATGGCTCTTTGGGAGGACATTTTGGCTTAGACAAGACACTAGAACAAGTTACAAGGTTCTATTTTTGGCCAAAGGTACAATCCGATGTGAGAAGGTATGTTGCTAGTTGTGCCATTTGTCAAAGGGCCAAGGGTGTATCTTCAAATGCAGGTCTATACCAGCCCCTTCCCATTCCCAACAGACCTTGGGAAAGTATAAGCATGGATTTTGTACTTGGGTTACCTAGGACAGCCAGAGGAGTGGATAGTGTGTTTGTTATTGTTGATAGATTTAGTAAGATGGCTCATTTTGTGCCATGTAAATGCACAAATGATGCATCTCATGTTGCAGGTCTGTTTTTTAGAGAGGTAGTAAGAATACATGGTTTGCCATTGTCAATTGTAACAGACAGAGATTCTAAGTTTGTGGGTCACTTCTGGAGAACCTTGTGGAGAAAGTTGGGCACACAGTTGTCATTTTCATCAGCCTACCATCCACAAATTGATGGTCAGACTGAAGTAGTTAATAGATCACTTGGAAACCTCCTAAGATGCCTTACAAAACAACATGGTTTGGCATGGGACTTGGTTATCAGTCAGGCTGAATATGCCTACAATGATTCAAAGAATAGGAGCACTGGTAAAAGGCCTTTTGAGGTAGTTTATGGCTTTCACCCAAGAGGACCACTTGAACTGAAGGATCTCCAAAGATGGGATAAAAGGAGTGCACTTGGTGAAGATTTTGCTACCTCCATGAAAACAGTCCATGATCAAGTCAAGTTGGAATTGGAAAAAACAGTCACAAAGTACAAGGAAAGGGCAGATTTGAAGAAAAGAGAGGTGCAATTCAAAGTTGGAGATTTAGTTATGGCATATTTGAGGAAAGAAAGGTTGACAGAGGGCCAGCCAACTAAACTCTTGATGAAGAAGATTGGGCCATGCAAAATAGTGCACAAATTCGGTCCAAATGCATATGAGATTGAGTTACCATCCGGTCTTGGTATCTCTCCTATTTTCAATATTCGTGATCTTTTTCCTTTCAGACCCCCATTGCTTGGTGAAAGTGGATCAAATGTGATGGATATAGATGATGATTGGATCAAGGATTTGCCTCCAAGCAAACCTTTATAGTTGGAATGTATTCTAGATTCCAAAGTTGTCAAGAAGACTAGGCGAGGTGTCTACAAAGACTACTTGGTGAAATGGAAGGAGCTTCCTGATTCAGAGGCCACTTGGATGACTGAAGCAGATATCTTGAAGCATGGAATGACACTTCAACAATTGGCAACTCAAGGGACTTGAGTTCTTCTTGCAGGGGGAGTATGGTGCAGGAGCTCCCAATTCTAGTCATTTTGTGATTTGTCATGTTTTGTTGTCATATTCTATTGTTCTCTCTAAGGCTTTGAAAGCCATTTTCATAAGTTGTAATAAGGACTTGGTCCATTTGGTCGATTTGTCCAATATAGACCTTGATATGGTCAAATTGAATGTAATTCCACTTAAGAAACATGTGGTTTCTTGTGGAGGAAGTCATAACCAACAGTTAACTGCCTTGGAGAGCAGTTGTACGGTTGGTGGAGGAGGAAAAACATCTTCCAAGCCTTCTATAGGCAGAATACTATAATCACATGCCAAGGATAATGAAGTTGGGAAGTTTTTGGAGTGAAAAACTGTAATTTTCTACGTTTTCCTGAAAAACGGTCATTCTGTACAGCTCTGTACGGACAGTGAAGGATTTGAAACTGCTGAAATGTGTTAGTACTTCGAGATACCTTTCATTTGAATGTAGTTTGGCTTCTTGAAACCTCTTGTCCTGTTAGAACCAAATCGTTTTGTGAAAACTGGTCTGGAAACCCTCAAAACTAGGGTTTTGTGGCAAAATGTGTAATTTCTCCTCTGTCCTCTGAAAGGCATCAACTATTTTCAGTAGGATGGAGGAAGAGAGAGTCTATTTCATATTTTTGTTGGTTGTAGGGTCTACACTCCTCCCTCCAAGGCATTTGGCATGAATCTATCTAGTCTGCATGGCGACTAGTTAGTATGCAAATGGTGGAAATCAGTTTGGTTTCTAGGAACAGTCAAGAGACCGACCAAATGGAGGTTATATTTGCTGTTTGTAGATGAAAACAGACATGTGCAGGTGCTTGTTTGATCTTGAGCAATTGCATTTGATGCATTTCCCTTGTAAAGCCTTCAAATTAGGCCTATTCCCTAAAGAGAAGAGTTCGCTGTCATTGGACCCCTGGGATAGAGTACGGCCCTGCAACTTGGTTGATGGTTGTGAGTCCATAATGGGTATTTAGTTGTGCAATGTGTCTAGATTGTCCTTTGGAGGTTTGAAGAGTTATCCTTGGATTAGCCGATCTCAAGGGCTACAAGGAATAGGTCTCTTTAGGCACTGTCATAGTGCAGTCATACTATAAGTTGCTGTCCACTGTCCTTGCAAGTACAGAACATAGTTATTGGGTTAGAGACCTTGTGTTGGTCATGTCCTTGACAAGGTTATGTTGATTGTAGTGTGAGATCCTATTGGTAGGGATGTTGGTAGTTTGGTTGTTGGTCAAGAAGGTAAGTGTGTGTGTTGGTTGGGTTGAGTAGAGACTCCCCAAAAGAGAATTGAATAGTCTATGAGGGTGGACACCAGGGTGTGGTCCCAGATTAGGTCAGTCTCTTGGACAGCCTTGTATAGGCTTGTGTTACTTAGCCTTTGAAAACCTTGAGAAGGAAACCTCAAAGCCTAGGTCTATTGTGTGGACAAAGCCAAACCTACCAATACCTCTGCATCAATGGTCCTTAGAAAGCACTGGTTAGTACTTGTATAGGTACCCCTATGAAATTTCATCTACAATCAAGAGTCTAGTAAATAAACATGTTACTCTTGTCATATCATCAATGCCAACTAAGTCGTCTCCCTTGTCAAATTACAAAGTCATCAAGTGTTGGTTTATTTTTGTCAACCAACAATCTTTGTAGATTACTCATGGAAAAGGAATGCCAAATGAAAGAGATTGAGTTTTCAATTGTTCGAGAGCTCTAGCACAAGAAGAAAAAGGATGAAATGTTGAGGGTTTGGACATGAAGGAAGAATGGCGCCAATTGACAAAATCAAAGGATGGCAAAAATAACCATAAATTGTGTCAAAGGAAGGAAATAAAGACTTAGTGTCAATGATGCACACTTTCTAGTGGCTAAGCCATGAGGAATCCACAACAAGAATGGTGGTAAGACAAGTAAACTACACCAAGGGAATGAAGATACAAAGTCTAAAATTCTTATCGAGATGGAAATGTCTCAAGGAAACTACACCAACTTCAAAGGTAAATAAACCACAATAAGCAGTTGCACTTTTACATGGGTTGTGCCAGTTAAAAAGACAAAGTGGATGGCAAAGTTAAAGTAAAAACGTGACCAACATGAATGAGTTTGAATATTTAAGTGGGATCCCAACTTTCTATTAGCAACACCAAAGATAAATAGTGACTTAAGTGGCTAACCTTGAGAAAAAGCACAACAAAAGGAGAACTTGGTTATAAAGGTTCACTTTTGAAGGAGTATTGCTAGCATACAATGGTGATTTAAGTGGTTTAGTAATTGGAAATATGCAACTAGTGAAAGTGAGTTTAAAAACATAGAAAAGATGTCATGTTTTTGGCATGGCAATGCCACTTCAAATCAGTGACCAAATTGTCAATACGATATAAGAACTGCACCCAATAAATTTTGAAGTTAACTCACAACATAGGTACAATTTTCACTTGTCAACACCACCAAAAAATGCAACCAAGGAAAATTAATCGCCTAATTTTAAGATTAGTGCCAAGTTGGAGTATTTTAAAGCAAAAAGCAACCAATAACATGTTATTCTAAATTGACATGACTACAACCAATACTCGTTCAAGTAATCATCAACCCTATTTCACATAGTCAATACTAGGTAGTATATCTATCAAGCTAAATGGTATAACTTGGAACACTTTGTGAACAATTTCTAGCACTTAGCTCAAAGGTAATAGAGACCATTGCTTCTCAAGAAGTGGTGAATGATCTGAGCACAGTCACACATGCACAACTATAGTCTCACTCATTTGTTCTATTTGCACACTTGTCTACACTCAATGCACGCTGAGTAGCCATAATACAATTCTATATACAAGACATGCATAATTCATGTGCATCTTTGCACAACACTACTTGTTGATGATGTTTTCTTGACAACAACAACATTAGAAAAAAACACCAAGTGCTCTATCCTCTCTTGAACAAAGCGTCTTGAATGCTAAATTACATGATCAAACAAGAACGCTCCAAGGTTCCTTGTACGTGATTTGCAATGGATAGCCTCGGTGGTGTGATGTGATTTGCTGGTAATCACAAAGGGACTTACGCTGAATATGCTCCTTACTTCATTCAACTATGTACTCTTTCCTTGTGAAATGGAACTTCTGATCAACTATGAAAAGAAAAGGCAAAAGACAAGAGTTTAAGAAGCTAATCTAAGGACAATGAAGTGATGGATGATGTCAAGATAGACAAATTCCTCATATAACCCAACTCCACTTCGCCATGAGGACCAACAACTACACAAAGTTCGGTGCAATCTTCTAAGGTGACTCAAAGATTTTCAAATTGCGAAGCATTCATCCAAACACCCACAGCTGGCACAGCTTGAACAATCTTCACAACCGAACTAAAGCACATGAAGGTTCAGACTAACTTTGCACTGTGAATTGCAAGCCACAAGTCACAAAAAGTATGAATACAAAGGAATTCATCAAATATCTCAACATAAATCCATCATACAGTGAACTTCTAATCTAATTCTACTCTACTTGGAAACATTTCTCAATCATCTGCGAGAATTTGAAACCATGCCAACATCCCACAATCACACAAATCACCATGAAAAATCAACAATGAGCTTGTATTGATCCAGGAAGTGTTTTTACAACAATTTCACAATATCTCTTCAATGACATCGAAGAGTTTCCTCTACTCTACTTGCTATTCTACTCTCCTACAGCAACTCTACTCTTAATCTCTTCCTATATCTATTACAAATGAGAAGAATGAGCCTTTTATAGACTCCAAAAATTACATGAAGGGCCAGAATTGATTTGACAATCAACAGCCGAGATCAAGACAACAAGGCAGTTTGTTACAAAATTTGCTATTTTTAGAACATGAAAGAGGCAATGAAGGCACGTTTCCCAATGTGATAAGCATCTCTGGAGCATCTTTATGGTGGGCCCTCTTACATGGCAAAATGCTATTGGCTTGATGATGTGTACGTGCCACCTCAGCATCTTTGAATGAACTAGTGTGATTCACTTCATGTTCACTTTACTTAGAATATTTTCTTCTTGTTGTCTTGATGTAACTCATGGATCGCTTTGATGATCATGCTCATCTCTCATCTGGTGATGTTGTGCCTATGCAGGATCATGCCTCCGGACAGTTGCATGGACTAATGGAGTAGACTAGTGCCTAATGAGAGTTCTTCTTGTCTGGCACATGATATGTGAGCTTCTGGATGATGACCTCCTTCAAGATGTGCTTGGTAAAGTGACAACCTTCCACTGATTCTCGCCTCGAACGGATGATGCTCTTGATGATGAACTACACTTCTAACCTTGATCATCTTAGACTAGCTCCCCTCCGCATGGCATTGATGTCTTCCTCATCCAGACATACGAAGTCTTCGAAGTAAGATAAACTTGATGTTGGAGCTCTCCTCCATGTGGTGATGATGACAAGTTTGAGCAACGTTCCTCAGCCTTCCAAACTTCTCTTGTATGAGCTCTCGCCATTCACCTCCTTGGATCCCCCATCACCTACAAGAAGAAACACATTGATGCAGAGTGGCACAAGGGAAGCAACACACAAAGGTTTACTCTATTGTCCTTTGCCCACTCACCCACTTCAACTAGCCTTCAACCAACCAACCAACCAAAGGCACATACAAGGCATATGAAGGATTTGATGTCCAGACTATTGTCCAACCCCTAAGGCTTCTCCAACACCTTAAGACAGATCAACAAACACCTTCTATGCAGTTGGTTTGATCCCCAACTTCCCAAAACTCTTCAACCTATACCTTGACTAGTAAGGCTACTAGCCCTCCAAACTAGGTTTTCTCAACAAAACTTGACAAAATCCCATATGACCAGGCAAACAAATGATGGAATTGAACACCTTTCAGGGGACCCTAACAAACCTCCAAATCTCCTGCTCCAACTCTACTCCAGCAATCCAGAACGCCTACTAGGTCTCTAGGCCTAATTGATCAATTTAGGCTAGGTTACAAAGCAAGTGCTCAAAATTGGGTGCATAGGTCAGGGGCAGGAACTTGGAATGACTCTACCATCCCCAAACAACACAAATCCACCATTCATTCATTCATCCTCTTAGGGTTTTGTCAAATACAACAATAAATTGCATAAATTCAGTCAAATACATAGAGATATTTGACCTAGGGCATCACATTAAAAATAGTAAACTGTATTTTCTCAGAAAATGCTTTTGGAATCAAGTAGTATACACCCCTAGCCTGCATTTCACCGAGTGGCATGAAATTTCATCGGTGGAAATGCATTCTAGGGCCAAATTTGTGGGACTGCCCTAGAAAACAGGGTTTCTAGACCAGTTTTGAAAGAAATTTCAATAACTTTTGACTCCGACCACTTCAAGACCTCAAACCAGTTGCATTGGAACCCTGACTCCAAGAGCTTTCAGAAAAATATCATTTGCACACATGAAAAGTCCGTACAGTTCGTACACAGCAAGAAAAACAGCGAAAAACAGTCAGTTTTCTTGAATTTTGTGCCCAAATTCCGTACAAAAACTTCCTCCCCCGTACTGGAGTCAGATATCCATCATATTAACCCATCCAAGTTGGTTTCCAACTTCTACAACAGCATTTAACTGCCCAAAGTGGTTTTTGAACCGACCCAACACATAACACCTTTGACAACTATGGTGTTTTGCATTAACACAAGGAGGTTGATTTGTTTGGCTCATCCAATGGAGTCCAAATGATCAACAAACTCCTTCCAACATACTAAAACATTAAAACAACCAAAAAAAACTCGAAAACCAATCCTTAGACCTTCTAGGCCTAATTGGCACAACAAGGATCCAAGTGGACTAAGCATGATTGAGGTTTATAGGGTCACCTCAATCATCTTGACCACACAAAAGGGACCATACAAACATGGCTAAAGCCTTATTACATCAAAACAAAACATAGCTTATCAAAATGCATAAAAAAAATGCTTGAGGTGTCAGACTGCTCCTAGGTGCCCTGCACCACACATCAAATTAAGACTTGATATAAAGGATTTTCAATAACAAATTACATTATCTTATGCATGTGGGATCAAAAAATGGCATTTCAAAGCATCCATCACTTGTCACAATCAAATTTGAAAGTTACACTTTGAATTCACTTGACAATTCACCTCTGTGCCTAGGCGGGTTTAGATGTGATAGGTGGAGAATGTGTTGTGGACAAGACCTTGTCCGGATGAAGGGCTCAAGGCCGCCTAGCATGGGCGGGTTTGAGGGAGGTGTGAGGATTTTTCATGACTTAGACAATTTTTGGCTTGGTTTTGATAATTTAAGAGCTCCTTCGCTTGCTTCCTTGATAATACAACCTCCTTGCATGAGATGGAAATCCTTAGAAGGATGGGCGAATTTGAAGACAGGGTATGGAGTGTGTGATGTGGATATCCATGTTCTAGGCTCTAGGCCGCCCAAGCTGAGCGGCTTTGGAAGGGGTGAGTGGAATATGCATTGTGGAGGACATGTAGTCCAAGCAGAGGGGTCAAAGCCGCCTAGGAAGGGCGGGCTTGAAGATGACCTTTGGATTTTTCAACTTAAAACAACTTTGCACTTGCTCATTTCACCTTTGACATGTTCATCTTCATTATTACATTGATTTATACTTGCAAATTTATGGTTTTCACCCCTAAGCGGCTTTAGGAGTGTTGTCTGGAGGATGTCATGTGGAAGGAGATGAAGTTATCCAGACATAGAGCTCAAGGCCGCCTAGCATGGGCGGGTTTGGAGATGTAGTGTGGATTTTCAACATTTAATGAGCATTCCTCTCCTCATGAAGTCCCTTCTCTTGAACTTGCCTAAGACTTAGCCATTTTGAGATGTTTATGAAGTGAGAAGGCAAACTTGGAGATGTTAGGTGATGATGTCCTTCTGCATTGGTGAAATCCGCCTAAGAAGGGCGAGATTGGAGGCATTGTCTGGAGTATTTGATGTGGAGGTAAAGTTGTCCACAGGAACCTCTTGAGGCCGCCCAGGTAGGGCGGGTTTAAGGGTGACCTATGGATTTTCATTCAAAACTCACTTAATCCTCTCAAACTTTCAAGTTTCCATTGAAATGTCATCACCTTCTAGTGCTTTATGCTTGAAAACACTTCAAAATTTGATCATTTTCACCAAATGCGGGATTGGAGACAGTGTGTGGAGGAATCCAAGAGGTGATGAAGACATTGTCCATGTCTACATGCCAAAGCCGCGCAGGTAGGGCGGGTTTGGACATGACCCTTGGATTTTCATACTTCAAACATTTCCTTCATGTCAATCTTGATAATCTCACCTTTTGAAAGCCATCTTCTTCATCTTTCATCAAGTAGACTTGTAAATCATGCCATCTAAACCCCTGAGCGGTCCTGGAGGCAGCATGTGGAGAGTTTCATGTGGCAGGAGAAAAAGTCCAAGACCCCCTCCTGAGGCCGCCCAGGTAGGGCGGGTTTGGACATGACCCTTGGATTCTTCATGAAAGTGCATCAAAAACCTCTCAAATGCCTTGAAATACATTCAAACTTATGAACTTTCATTAAATCTTCATGATCTCATTGTTTTTCAACTCAAAGCATTGCAAATTTGATAAGTTTTCTCCTTGAGCGGATTTAAGTGTGTTGTCTGGAGAGTATGATGTGCAGGAGGTGAAACTATCCAAGCATGGAGATGAAGGCCGCCCAGAAAGGGCGGGTTTGGGAGAGGTGCCTGGATTTTGTCACTTAGAGACTTCTCACTCCTTGAACTTGACTTTAACCTTTCCTTGTGATGTCATCTTGAACATTGAAGCCCAACAAACTTTGCTTATTGCATGATTCTTCTCCTTGGGCGGTTTTGAAGCAAGTGTCTGGAGAGATTGATGTGGCAGGAGACATTGTCCATCACTCCCTCATGAGGCCGCCCAGCATGGGCGGGTTGAGAAGTGATGCATGGAATTTACCTTCAAAAGCTCTTAAAAACTTGCAACCTCTCTCCTAGGGCGGATTTGGAGACTTAGTCAAATATTGAATTTCTTATACTTTAAATATTTATCAATATACTTCCAGGATGTTTGAGATGGGTCTAGGATCCATAGGATTTAACATGCAAATTCTAAATTTTGGAGGATCCACCAGATTTCAGACTTAGCCAATTTTCAGGATTTCAGGACATCAGGACATCAGGCTTAGTGATTTTTTATCATTCTTTCCAATTATTTCATCCTTGTTGTGAGGAGTTTAAGTAATGCTTGGTTTGGAGATGATGCATGGAATGTTGCTTGTGAACTACTTAACTTTCCTCCAACTTGCAAACCTTGCTTGAAATTCATCATTTCTCAGTGCCTTGTGCTTGAAAACCTTCTAAACTTAACCATTTTCTCCTAGGGCGGATTTGATGGTTCTGTTTGGACAAATGCATGTGCAGGAGGCTGAGTCCATGACCTCATGCCAAGGCCGCCCAGTCTGGGCGGGTTTGGAGGTGAGGCATGGAAGTTTCATCAAAATCTTAGTTTTAGACTCCATCATCACTCCCTAACTTCCTTCAGTCAGCAAAAACTCGTGAAAACATCCTAACTTTCCCTGGGCGGGTTTGAAGGTGTTGTCTGGACAAGCTCTCCTGATGGTGAAGACACTGTCCAAGAGGACCTTGTGAGGCCGCCCAGTCTGGGCGGGTTTAGACAGTACCCTTGGATTTCTTGCCTTAGTCAAATTTTGGATTTCCCGAATGGAAGTATATTGAAAATATGTTTAAGTATAAGTCAGATATTTATCAATATACTTCCAGGATGTTTGAGATAGGTCCTGGATCCATAGGATTTAGCATGTAGATTCTAGATTTCTGAGGATCCACCAGATTTCAGACTTAGTCATTTTTTTAGGATTTTCAGGGTATCAGACAGTCATTTTCAGGGTCTCAGTGACATGCATCAGGATGAAGGCATATAGACCTCTTGGCAAGAAACTGTTGAGACTTGCATACACAACACTATCAAAATCATACAAGCTTAGAGGAAAACTAAACCTAGAGCAAAACGAAGCGAGAAAGAAAAAAAAAGAGGGTGTCCCCATTTGCAATGGGGCAATGTGTGATTACATCACAACACTACCTACTCGCATATTTCAATTCCACACATGGGAGTGCATGCCTTCACTTGGATACACCCAATTCAACACCATGTGTGTGCAACACTTGGCTGTGTCTACACCACATGTTTTACTGACCATACCAGATTCACATTTGGCAACATACAAGTTCAACACTTTTCAGGCTTTTGTCCACATGTAGAGCATACCCTACGCTTTTGACATCTATCAACATATTTTTAAAGGCCTAGCTGACAACCCCTTTGTATAAATGGTTTTACATACACAAGATACAGATAAAAAAGTTCATATATTAGCAAGATTGTTGTATAATTAGTACTGTACGGATCTTCTTTTAGGCAATACATTTACATGTTAAGGTCTCTCACTCTTCTTGGATGTGCATCTACATAGTAATCTATAGTTTCTTATGCATATTCTCAAAATTCTATAGGTTATTACTTTAATTTGTAGATTTGTCCTCCAATCCTCCTAGGGTTTGGATCAAAATAGCAGCATGTCCTTTCAACATAGTCTTAGAAAATCTAACTCTTTCAAGATCTATAATTTCCTCATACTCAAAGTATTCTTCTAGACCATTTATCAATTCTTCAAGATTAAAACTATCAAAATAATTAGCAATATTAATTCTAGGTGTCTTACCAATTTTAGAAATAGCCTTCAACATCTTTATCTGATTTGTATCTTCTTCTATTTATCTTCTGCATCTTTTTCGACAACTAGTACATTCTCTAGCACATTTTCATATCACTCACATCACTTCTAGGGTTGTGACTTCTTCTATCTTCTTCTACAACATCTAATCGGATCTGCATAGCCCTCCTTCCAACAAAATTAGCACAACCCAACCTTTACCCACTCTTCCTGGAGACATTTTATCTTGGATTTGATGCAAACTACCTCTGGTTAGTTGATTTCTGGTGAGTTGATCTCTTGACAAACTCCCTTGCAAATTGCCTCAAAATCAGCACATTTGAGATGAACAATCCATGCAACCCCTGTGATCTCTTTTGTTTTATATCAAGTTGAGTTTGTGGGGACCCTTGGATCTCATTTGTGATCAACAACTCTTGCGCATCGATGGAGATATCAAGGAGATCGTTGAATTGGCCAATGTGTGTGTGTATTAACAGCTTTGTGGGCTCGAGATATGTGAGCTCAATATTTTATGGTGCAAGTGTCTCTAAAGGTACATGATAACATGTGGCAAGTTCATTGAATCGTGTTCTATTTGTCTAGAAGATGAATTGATGATGTCACCTGGGGTCCATGTGTGCTCAAATAATTGATGTAGAGGTGTCATGTTTGTGTGCCGATGTGTATTGGTAAGCTTGAGTAATTCTCAAGGCATTTGAGCAAGTTTATACATGTCACGTATCTAACTATTGTTTGAACATATCTAAGTAAAAAAAATGTGGTGTGCTTCCTACCCAGGGGTGTTTCAGCCTTGGACATTGATCTTGTTGAGATCAATCTCAATTATTGATCTATGCAAAGGTGTGCACTATATGTTCCTTATATAATTGCTCGCGTGGTTACATGGGCCACACTACTCTTAAGTGCCTTGTCAATGTTACAAGGCCCAATTATGGCGTGTCACGTGTGCTAAGAGAAATGAAGACTTTCCATGTATTTCCAAGTATCAATTTTATGGCATGATGTTAGGCCCTGGGTGTATATTTGGCAGAAGATTATTGATGCCGCGTTGCAAATAGTCCAAGGGTTGTGTGTTCATTTAATGTGCCTGTGATGATTTATAGTACCATGATCAGATAATTTTGGAGATCAAGTGCATGCGGGTAGCTGCGAATTCAATGTGCCAGTGAAGTGAGGAGCTTGAGGAGACTTATGGAGGCTAGCGTAGACCTACGAATGGTCAGTCTAGTCTAGCGGGCACTGATTGGCTAATATCAAGGCAGCAGCTAGGAATTAAATGAAGAAATAACAAGTGCCTATATCGTGACAGAGCAGATAGTGCGAAATCAAATCTTAGAAGACATGGGCGCCATCTCAGAATTAAATGAAGATCAGAGACCAAACTATAAACTTGTTGGTTTACACGAAATTGTGTTCTAAGTATAATCTCTGTTCCTATTCCATCATAATTTAAATCCAATTTGGTTATCCTACTTGCTAAAATTGTATGAGATTGTGTCTTGTTATTGCACGGGGAAATCCTAAGACAGATTCTCACGTGCATGAATGTCCGAATATGATTTCAGTACTAATAGAGAATTAAACGCTTTGATCTCAGAGCTTGTTGAGCTTAGAGATTTTAACAAGGGGTAAAATCTCATGAACTCCATGCTGATTTGTAATATACTAGTTTTTCTGATTCAATAGGGGTGGTTATTGAGCCACTTTTTGTATAGGAATGCTTAAATGCTTTTTTTTGGGTATCAATTGATGCAAGTTGTGTTCTGCAAATGCTGGGAGTCAAGTATGATTCTAGGGAATGTATAGTCTAGCAAGAGGAGTTCATAGTAGTTGTCCCCATGATTAGTCAGGATATTTCATGAGATGAGTGTGCTATGGAGTTTCTATAGCCACATTTGCTGTTTCGATTGCTTCGAGGATCAGTTAGGACAGTAGTGTTGTAATAGATTGCCTTATCCCAAAGGGCCAAATGTGAATGGAATGTATTCTAATCAATCATGGATATTTAAAGTAGGTTTACTATATATTTGTCTCTTAATTTTTAGTGACATGCAAGTCTGTAACTAAATAGGTTTACTATGTGTTTCTCTCTTAATTTTTAGTGATTTGCATGCACATGCAAGTTCGTATCTAGTATTGGTGCATACGTGTGCCTCTCTATTCTCTTTGTAGGTCATGACAATGTTGCACATTAGATAGGCACATGGTCATGTTGGGTTGATATTGAATCTTTCAGTATAAAACATATATCTTTGTTCAACACCTTAGTTAGAATTAGTGTTAAGTCCGATCTGCAAGTATAATTCAGATTTGTAACTACTATTAAACTTTATGAGAGCTTAAGTCTGATAAACATATTTTTAGAAAGTTATGTTTGCTGGATATTCTGGATTACACACGCTATACGCAATGTTGAGGGGACGCATGTTAAGGGGAATAATATGTTTTATATCTTTAGTTGTATGTGTAGTCTGCTGTCTTTATCTACTCCTTAGAGGTCTTTGCTCTTATTTATAATAAGCCACTATATTTAATGGTAAATTATTGGAGTATTAGTATACACAGCCTATTATTGTCATTGTTTGTCTTATTAGACCTCAAGGATAAACCTTGATTTTTTTTAAAGCCCATTATTATCACTATTTAATCATGAGTTCTACAGCCACTTCATCATTTTAGGTCGACTTTCCTTGAGATTAGGTTTTGATCTATTCTCTAGAATTTGTGGAGCCACAGCTTTGAGAGCCAATAGGTAGACAATATCACTCTCAACTAGCTAAAGCTATGATTGTTGATAATGTGTGCAAGATGTATGGTGACCCATCCCTCAAGCTTCAACATTTGTTTGATGAAGATGACTTGGAGACCAAGTCACCAAATTGCATTGGGAGTCGAGATAGCAATGATGCAAGCAAGGATAAGTATTGCATCAAGGCTTAGGCCAAAAAATATCTATAAAACACAGATGTGTAGAGTGACAATGAGGATCAAGAGGTTAAGTTGCATGACTTAAATATCCAAACATCAAAAGGAGAGAGGTTGGTAGAAGATGCTACTGGAGCCTAGGATGTGACATATTATACCCAACCACTAAAGATAGTCCAAGTCAACATTTGGAGTGAAGATGCACTAAATACCTTGTTGAGGATAATATCAACAATCTTAGCATTTATTAAATATCCAAACATCAAAAGGAGAGAGGTTGGTAGAAGATGCTATTTGAGCCTAGGATGGCACATATTATACCCAACCACTAAAGATAGTCCAAGTCAACATTTGGAGTGAAGATGCACTAAATACCTTGTTGAGGATAATATCAACAATCTTAGCATTTATTATCAAATATCTTGTGTCTCCTTTGAATTTACCACATATGCAAAGCCCACCAATGTATGCACACACTTGTGTACACCCATAACTTTGGTCACAATTCTCAACCACAGATCCCCATACACCTTGCAAATTGCAAGGTGTGTGTGCATTGATGTCTCACATGTATATTGTAAATCTTAATTTGCACGTAATCTGATAAACCTACAAAAAATGGGTTTGAATTCTATATAATTTATGGAGCCTAAAGAGTGACGTGTCACGCACCAATAGTAGTTATACATCCCAAAGTGTACATAATGGCATTAAGGCAATCAACTTATTCAATAAACACCCACTTCATTTTTGCTTAATAGTCCTATGGACTATTTTCTCCATCAAAACATGGACCAACTTTAGTGACCTGACCAACCCAACTCAATTGCTATTTACACTAGATAGAAAACCAATGTTTTGTTGTCCCTACTGGCTTTGTTGCAATATGTGGGATGCAATTAACTATGTTAGCACCTTCCTGCTTATGCACCCATGTAGACTTAATTGTACCAATGTGTGGTCATGATCTCATGACAATTGAAACCCCTTCATGTGTACGACCATGTGCAAGCCAAACACTAGCGAAACTTCTTCATGTCAGATCATGGTCAATGGAACCTCTCCATCTACACCTCAAATCAAATTTTGATAAACTATCTCAAACCAACAAACAATCATGCATTAGATGTATGTAGTCCTATTTACCTTTGGTGACTTTGTAAATGTCCTATAAATCCTTATATTTAATGTCAATGGACTCCAAATATGCACCAGACCAACATCCAACAATTTATTACTACCGATGGCTTTGTTCTAATATGTGGTATGCAACTTACTATACTAGAACCCTCATGCTTATTCACCCATGTTGACTTAATTGTACCAACATGTGGTCATGTTCTCGTGACAAGTGAAACCCCTTCATGTGTACAACCTGTGCAAGCCGCACAGTTGCACAACTTCATGTCTGTTGGCAAGAAATGGGAGGGATACCAGTCTGGAGATCTAGTCCTCAGTCAAGTCTATAAGTCTAGTTTATACCCCAGTCAGACAATGAGAGAAATATGAATAAACATTAAGGAAATCTATTATGCGGTACAATATAAGTAAAGCAAAGCATCATAAAACATATACAATGGTATCCCAATCCTTATATCTCCATTATATTTATTTCTCATTAATAGGTATATACATATCCATACCGGCAAGTCTGAGTCTCTGCCTCATATGTTGGATCTAGGGTATACAACTGGGGGGGGTGAATCTATTGTATAAAAACTTGCTTTTTACTTCAAACACTTGATTCTTCTTTGTTAGTTAACAGCATATCAATTAATCATCCATGAAAGCATAATGCATAAACACAAGAGCAGATAAACATCAACACATTGAACACCAAGATTTTGACGTGAAAAACCCAGTTAAGGGAAAAACCACGGTGTGATTAACCCAAGGATTATTCTCTGTTAGAAGAATAAGAAAAAGAATGGCACTTGCCAATTAGGGCTCACTGCCCGAGCACACTGCTCACAAAGAGGCCCACTACCTACAAGGAGACACACTGTCTACAAAGTGATAAGAATCACAATCTTGAACTGGAGAATGACATCTCTACTATGTCCGGATCAATTCCATTTAAGCCCAAAAGTCCCTGCTCTGCCTTTCGCACTTCTCTTCGCTATGCCACGCTCATCCACACTATCCACACTACAAAATGAATTCTCAAACACTTATTTATACAAGACATCGACTTAGGAACAATCATCTAAGTCGGCAATCAACCATAAGGACATTCGCAAGATGATTAATACATCCGGTCGGCCACCACAAGAACATTCGCAAGATGAACAACTCATCCGATCAGCTAGTCTGAACAAGAACTTCATCTGGAAGAATATCTTCAATTCCAGGCTGTACCACCAATGCGGATCAACAACAAAACCTCAACACGATCCAAGAACCTTCACAAGCCTGCCTGAATGACCAGGTACATCCGCACTTTCTCTACTTACTGGAATTTCTTCTCTTCCTCATCCAGAACTTCAAGAACACAGTCTGTCGCCACTGTCACAATGCAAAAGGTACTTCCAGACCTCAAAATCGTACACAACTCGAGATGACACATCACAAGGACATCCCAAACACTCCTTCCAATCCGCAGATTAGGATTATACAATTCCGGACCTCACCGGACCTTTCTGTGATCCTTTGTCACCTCTGAACACTTGCCGGAACCGGTTCCACACAGACAACCACAACTTCTTCAGATCTTCATGCGGACCTCTGAAATCTTAACTAAAACATCTCAAGACTTATATCTGCAAACCCTTTAATCCGCATCCTCCGATTCTCAACCTATAAAATACATTTGCCTTCTTCTCATCACTGTTCTTCACTGTTCCTGACTAAGGCTAATTTTCTCAATATCTTCAGCACACAGCTCATCCAATCCTTCTTGTCAATGCAATATGAGTATGTTGACATCAATGACAACACTGGTTCACCTCATACTTGCAACATTATACATGTTACTCACATACACTCTTACTTTACAATGCTTACATGTATCTCCTATATATCTACATAGAGGTGTGTCCTTTCCCAAAATACCTCTTTATGTGTTAGCTATATCCTCCGCATGGCCTTTACGGTAACCTGCGGTAGGTTCTTCTTGATGCCTTGTTCTCTACCAACAATGTCAACTCATAGTCATCACTCCATCTGTGCATCAAAATCGACTTCTAATGAACTATCCCAAACTAACAAATAATCATGCATCGGATGTATGTAATCCTCTTTACCTTTGGTGACTTTGTAAATGTCTTATAAATCTTTCTATTCAATGTGGATGGACTCCACACATTTAAGACATAATGCAAAGTCTGATGTTAGGATGATTCTCTTGTCAACATTCTCAAAGATCATTGTTTGATGCTAAAATTGATATCTATAGCGGGTGCAAAACAAAACGACCTTCTGAGAAGTATTGGATAACAATCTTCCTTGGCAATTTGCAATAACTAAAAATAAACTTGAAAACTAACCCCTTCAATGCTGAATTCTACATTTTGTATAACATGCAAGAGGTGCTTGAATTTTGTTTACAATTTAAAAGATATATAGTGATGGGCGCAAAGGCGATTGACCCATATCCTCCCATGCTTTGTTTGTGAGCACATTTGTAACACCCCATGATGGGCTTGTTTGCGTCTATGTCATACCATTGCGAACAACAGGATTGTTTGGTGTTAGACTACATTTATTGCGGTGTGCTTAACGACACTACACCTACGAGCGACTTCCACCCCCTTTAAATGGCCTCAACCTTTCATTCCTGCTACTACTGTTGGAGTTGAAGGTTTGACAACAATAATCAATGGCTCCCCTACTCAAGCGATCCAGGAAGTTTGTCCCCAAGGTGTTCCAAGAGGTTCACCCCTGAAATACCACTAGATGTTGTTCTTTCAATTCCTATATTTGATAGCACATGTTGTTGGTTAGAGAATTTTAACTTGATAGGGTATTTCGTAGGTAGGGTCCCCTTTGAAAGCATGCTCAAAGATCATGTTTGCAGGGCATGGACACTGCATGGGATTTGTCATGATGTCGCCGTGCAAAACCTCACTAAGGGGATTTTTCTTTCTCGCTTTGTTGAGGCCAACCATGCTGAGGTGATCCTTAACTGTGGCCCTTTTCTTGTCCGTTCCTCACTTCTTGTTTTTAAACCTTGGACTCAAGAATTTGTCGTCTCTAATGAAAAGTCCTTTCGAGTTCCTGTATGGTTGAGTTTCTTGGGTTGCCCTTGCCAAACTGGAACTTTTTAAGCCAGATAACCTCTTCCTTATAAGGCTCTATAGTCTGTGTAGAACCTAAACAGTTCTATTTGGCTTGTGCTCAATTTCAAGTCTGTTGAGGTGGACCTCTATAAGGATCTCAAAGAGTCAATTGATATCCAAGTTGATCAAACTAAGGACACGCATCACATGTAATATCTCAACCTATCGAATAATACTTCCCAATACATTTTCATATTACGTGGCAAGTTTCCAAACCTAAGGCTAAGAAGACAGTTTTTCCTTAACATGTCACTTCTCAATCACAAAGCCACATCGACCCATATACGTGTCTAAAATTTGGAACCATGTCCCATGCATGGGAACAGTTGGATAACATGGCAAAATGATGCCATAACCCATACTTCTCATTTTCTCCGCATTTATGGGCATCAACTAGCCCATTTCCACCACCGCTCGTATGAGGCCACCACCTTCGATCTCCACCAAGCCATCGCAGCTTTGGAAGCAACTGTTTGATCATGTTGCTCAACTTTGCATGGATTAGATGCACCACCAGAAGCAAGTTGCAGATGCTCATACAACGCGTAGAACGCAAATTGATGCTCAACTCCACTGGCTTAAGATTGAGGACAATGTTTCAAAGGAATTCTTCCAAGATTTGCGTGCTTGCCATACCTTCCAATCTATTAAGTAAATTTGAGAAGGGTAACAACTTTTGCAAGACCTTCCTGATATTCTCCAGGCTTTTGTGTAGCATTATCAACAGGTCTTTTCTGCTCAAGAGTACACTCCAACTTGGATGGTTGCTTTACAGCAATGCCTTGCAATGGTCCCTTTCTAGGTTTCCAATTCTCAACACATTCTTGTTAATCAACTTCTCACCAAAGATGATTTGAGAGGTTGCTTTTTCAATGTTTAATGACAAAGCCCCTGGTAAATCCCTCCCTTTGGGATATTATAGGTGATGACCTTCATAAGGTTTATCTCGAAGCTTTACAATCCAATTCTTTGGGACAATTAATTAACAAAAGAAATATTAAGTTCATGCCTTAAGCTGGTGATCCTAAAGAAATCAACAACTGGTGGTCGATCACTTTCCTAAATGTCTCCTACAAAATCATTGCCAAGGCCCTTGCTCTTAAACTTCGACCCATGTTCCCTTTGCTAGTCTGGCATCAACAGACAGGTTTCATTGAATTCAAATTTATCCTGGATAATATCATTGTTTTGTGGGAAAGGATGGAATACGCTCACCACTCTCAACAACCAACCATATTACTTAAAATTGATTTTTCCTAGGCCTATGACTGTATTGAATGGCTGTTTATCCTCGTCGTTCTCTAGGCGCTTGAATTTGGGCCTCGATTCAGATGTTGTTTGCTGACGCTACAACTTGCATCATCATTTCACGTCAACAATCTAAACCTTTTGGGCTCCATCAATCCATTAGTCAAGGATGTCCCCTTGCCTCGGCTCTATATGTTTTTGTTGTCGAAGGATTTGATTATCTCCCAACTCATGCGGTTTCACAATCCCGTGTTAAGGGGATATCCATTCCCAATTCTTCCCAATAATTAGTCATTAGTCATTTTGCTAACGATTCTTCCTTACCTTCATCAAGGAAGAAAGTAATGTTAAATAAAAGCTCTTCGGTGCCTAGACATTTTTTGTCAAGTCTTTGGTTCAAGCATTCAATGTCAAAAGACTCAGTGTTATAGACAATCCTTCCTCCCCAAGCCAAATTGGCTTTGATAATTTTGGATAGAAATGGATTGGACACGGGGAAGTGTTTCGTTTCTTGGGCATCCCTTTTGCATTTCAAGCTTCCCCTTCCGAGTTATGGCAAGCTATGATAGATAGAATTGAGAAAAAGATCAATAATTGGATAACCAAGGCCCTCTCTGGTTGGTAAGTTTTAAATCTGGTCTAAAATTTTGGCTGCCACTCATGTGTATTACTCTTATTGCAGGATCCCTTCTAAGGCCTCTTACTAAAAAATTGAAAAGCTCCTCAAAGATTTTCTATAGGCTTCTAGTGATGGGCACTAGGGTTTCCATTGTGTGGCCTGGGAATTTTGTTGTCTTCCTCACGAAACTAGAGGTCTTGGCTTGCTTTCCAATCACAAGCAAGGCTTTGCCTTATGTGCTAAATGGATTATCAGAGCCCTTGAGGGCAATGAGGCCTAAAAAATTCTCATTCTAGGCATTTTATTAGTACCAGTGTCCCCTTTGGACGGCTTGCTTGGGAAGACCTGGATATAGGCACTCTTCTTACTATGAGAGAGTTTGTCCAGTTCAAGGCACTTTTGTCATTAAGAGCATTTGGAAAGCCTTGGCTCCACTAGGTAGGAAACAGTTTCCACAATGGCCTTTCTATTAATCACCAATTTGTGTGGTGGTCTCCAATTCTTAGCTATCATGACCATCCTCTAGCGAAGGTGCCATGGACCATGCCTTGAAATTCTTCAAAATAAGCGTCTGTGTGTTGTTGGACTTAATTAATAGAGCCACCAAGAATTTCCTCTCTTGGCCTAAGTTCAAATTGAAATTTAAGCTTGCTAATGATAACTAGGAGACTTTTCAATCTATTATTGATGTCATTCTTCCCCAAATGTTTCACAAAATTGGGGTTCAGTCCTTCAAACCTTGGTGGAAGGATTGGAAGTGGTACCCAGATATGTTATTCCGAAATTACAGGCCCTGCAAAGGATATTTATGGCTATCTCCACACCTTCCTATGTTGAATTAGCTCAATCTTTGTTGGCAGCTACAGTCCTCTATTGGGACCTGGCATCACTGATTCCAGTGTATATAGTCAACTATTCTGGAGCCTAAGTTGACTCATTTTTCCTGGTGCATTCTTTATCAAGGACTTCCTCTTGGTGCTTGTTTGGTTCACATGGGTATCCCCAACCCTCAATGTCATTTCTATGGCCAGATTGAGAGTCTAAAACATCTCTTTTGGTTTTGTCCCTGCACTCAAGAAGCATGGAACTAGGTTCATGATTTTTTTAGACCCTTTCGACTTGCTCCCTTTTCTTGGCACATGATTTTGCTTGGGGATTAACCTTATCTCTCGTCTAGATATACCCAAATTTGGCATGCTTTCAAGGTGGAAATTCTGTTCAACGTCTAGAAAGACAGAAATGCAACGCTTTTTTTTCTAATTGCATTGCAAATGTTCACTTCTATACACTAAAACCATGATTTGCCCTAATGTGCTTATGCAAATCCAAGTGAAAGCTAGTAAAGTTGCACTTAAAGTTGCCCATATTCAGGAGCTATTGGATCATTAGGGGAATGCCCCTTGCACTGTTGCCAAGGTCCCACCTAACCCCTCCTCTCCTTCCTGAAGGCGTCGATGTGGTCGTAGCCAGTTTGCTAGGAGAGACAAATGCTCCTGCTCCCATGGACCACAACCTCAGATTCCCAAGGACAATGCTAACTATGGCGGCTAGTCTCAACCTTCTTGGCCTCCCTCTGCCTCTTCTCATGGGCGGGGTGCTTCTTGATGGCTTGATTCTGGCAAGTTCCCTCGCCTAGAACTAGCCATCTCCTCAGTCCATGCTCAACAATCTTTGGATGGTGCTACTGAAGAAGAAGGTGCTCTTGCTAGTTGGGAGTTGATTTATGATGATGTTGTCTCTAGTGACGTGCGGGGGAATCCTGATGATAAGGGCCCTCCTTCTATTACTTTTTTATTTGCTTACTATTTTTTGGGCTTGGACCTGTTAGTTCGTCTTTGTTTTGGACATTATCCAATTAGGCTTTGTGGGTGTGCCCTTATACCACCCTAAACTTTTTTGTGAATATTGTACTATTATTTCTTTTAATATGAAGTTTAATAAGTGCGGGGTGCTTCTTGATGGCTTGATTCTAGCAAGTTCCCTCGCCTCGAGCTAGCCATCTCCTCAGTCCATGCTCAACAACCTTTGGATGGTGCTCCTAAAGAAGAAGGTGCTCTTTCTAGTTGCGAGTTGATTGATGATATTGTCCCTAGTGATATGCGGGGGAATCCTGATGATAAGGACCCTCCTACTTTTTTAGTTGCTTACTGTTTTTTGGGCTTGAACCTGTTAGTTCGTCTTTGTTTTGGACATTATCCAGTTAGGCTTTATGGGTGTGCCCTTATACTGCCCTAAATTTTTTTGAGAATATTGTACTATTATTTCTTTTAATATAAAGTTTAATAAGATATATATGTTTAAATTAAGTGAAAAAAATTATTTTTAATTATCAATTTAAAATAGACAAACAAATCATATTCCGTAATATATATTTTACCCCAACCTTATATCACAACTCAACCGAACCCAATAAGATATTCAACCGAACCTAAGAAGACATTCAACTGAATTTACTAATTCCGATGCAGCTTCGTAGGGTTTATGGGACTCCCAAGTGCTAAACTTCGACAGGAAATAGCGACTTGCATTGATTAACCAACATTCAACGGTGAGGGGATAAATGAGCAACACAAACGCACATCTCTACCTTTTATCTATTTTCCTCGATGATGGCACATAACAAGGCCGCCTCATGGCATAGATACTATGGGCCCAACCATGCTAAAAAACGAGTCAAGGAAAACTCACGAGTTTTTTTCCTTCCCGAGTTTTTCTGACTTTAACTCGCAGAGTTTTTTTTTTTGAGTCTTTGGTGAGTACTCGGCGAGTCTTTGGCGATCATAGATGGAAAACTCGCCAAAACGAGTCAAGGAAAACTCGCGAGTTTTTTTCCTTCTCGAGTTTTTCTGACTTCAACTCGTAGAGTTTTTTTTTTAGTTTTTGCCGAAAACTCGCCAAAGACTCGCCGAGTTTTCAGCAAAGACTCATAGCCTGCACAAGTAAAAGCATAACAGGGTCGTGATAGTATATTTCAAAATACATTTAAGTATAAGTTTGTATATTGAATTTCTTATACTTTTAATATTTTGAAATATACTGTCAGGATGTTTGAGATAGGTTCCGAATCCATTGGATTTAACATATAGATTCTAGATTTTGGAGAAACCATCAGATTTCAGACTTAACCAATTTTTCAAGGTTTCAGGGTTTCAAACTTAGCCAAATTCAGGGTTTCAGGAACATGCATCAGGGTGAAAGAACAAGGACCTCGTAGTAAAATGTTGTGGAATTTGACATGATTTTGCAATTCTGAGGCATGGAAAATAGGAGCTTTGTAGTGCATCCAGTTGTGAGCGGAATTGGACCTTATTTGAGGCCATTCACACGAAGAAGAGGAACTAATTAGCTCCAAAGCACCTCAATGACCTTGTCTTTGTGCAATACAACCTTCAGTTGTGCACAAAAAAAGTCGAGGACAAATCACTGGATCCTATTGATTTGGATGAAATAGATCCTTATAGTGATTGGACAAGGCGGGATGAGCAGCCTCCATTGTTTACCGCAGACAAGATTCTTGATTTCGAGAGACAGGCAATGGAGGATGTGGGTGCAACAGGAGATGTAGGTTTGGAGGACATTCATGAGAATGAGGAGTCATTGCCAGAGCTAGATATTTCCAGGATGGTGGTCGAGCCTCAGCCACAGCCTTCCATGCCAACCGAGGAGCCACCGGCACCGCGTACTCACAGGACTAGAGCATCTACCTCTTCCCTAGCTTTGACTAAATTAGGGAAGAGGAAGGTGTAATATGTTGTATTTAGTTTTACTATTTTCATTTTCAGCTATATATTGTAATTTCTATCAAACTATCAGGTTTTCAACAATCAAGATTCTGCATGATAATGCGATTTTGTAATCAATTTGCATTAAAGTCAATCAAATTTAATGGAAAACACTTTTGCACTCATTTATGGACTCATTGGATTAATCTTGTCATTGAATTTTGCAAAAAATGAGTTTCTAATGAAATTTAAGCAATTTTTTAAGTTGCCGAGTTTTCTCCGAGTTTCTTTTTACTCTCCAAAAATTGGCTTGCCGTGTCGAGTTTTCCAACTATGGTCTAAATAATTCCATATTATTATTACCACAAGAGCTTTTGTCTCATAAACTTCATTCACAATCAATGGTGCTAAAGGATTTGGATGAGATCTACAACTAGGGGTGAAACACTATAGCCATGGATGCGGCCTAAACTCTTCACCATTCAGTGCAGCTGGTAGGAATTGAACACATGAATATATCTGGCTGGTCGGGTCTTCCTAATGTATCAGACTTTTTACAGCCTCCTCTTTGGGTGCTAATTGCTCCGGCCATAACTTTCGCCTTGGGAAGGGTTGAATCTACATTGGTTTCCACTATACTTCCATATCATCTACTAGAAGGGCCATAAATACAACTATTATAGAAGCTTTGTTAAGGGGTTTTCACAACTAGCAATATATTTAATTGATATGACAAAGAAAAAATCTTTTGCATAAATAGAAACAATATAGGAAGCTTTTGATAAGCTTAATGAAGTGATGAGTTCATGTCATGTTCTTGCTATCCTAGATTTCTCGCATCCATTTGTTGTAGAATGTGATGCTTCAAAAGAGGGAATTGGAGTTGTCTTAGTACAGAAGGGGCATCCCATAGCATCTAAAAGCAAGAAATTGAAAGAACAGGAAAAAGGGTTCTCTATCTATGACAAAGAGATGCTAGCTACCATGCATGCTTCAGCTAAGTTTCAATAGTATTTGGTTTGTGAAAGATTTATGGTGAAAACAAATCATGAATACCAACTTGAAGTTCTTCCTTAGCCAATGTGACCTTAATGATAGGCAACAAAACTGGATGAGTAAGCCCCAAGCTTATGATTTTGACATAATGCATGGAAAAAAAAAATGTAATTGTTGATGCTCTTTCTAGGATGCCTACTCTATGTTCTACTTCTGTTATTTCTGCCAATTGAAAGATCTAGATATTATAGCAGAATACATTAAAAATGCATTTGCTACTAACCTCTTGTTGATAGAAATGTGAGAGGTAACAGATTTTTAGTAGCAAAAGGTCTCATTCTATATAAAATAAAATCTTCTTAGTTCCTAAATCTAGATTGAAGGGGAAGATTTTGAGAGATTTTCATGATGCACCTCTAGTAGGACACCCAAGATACTACAAGACCTAAAGGCAAATTAGAGAAAGGTTCTCATGGAAGGCCTTCAAGGAGGATGTCTTCAAACGCACCAGAGAATACATAATTTGTCAACAAAACAAAGCAGAACATGTCTTTCCAACAAATCTATGTCAGGCATTGCTTACCCCAAATCAAAAGAGTGAAAGCTTATCCACAGATTTGATCACAAGCCTCCCCAAGGTACATGGTAAAGATTGCATTTATGTTGTTATGAATAGGCCAACTAAGTATGCACATTTCTTTGTTATTTCTTCATAATTCAAAGCACATCAAGTGACAGATTTATTCTTCAAAGAAGTGTTTAGGCTACATGGGTTGCCTAAAAATATTGTTAGCGGTAGAGATAAGAAATTTTTTAAGCTCCCTTTAGTGGGAATTATTTTATATGACTGGTACAAAACTCACTCCTAGAACAAACTATCCTTCCACAAATAGATATGGACAAATAGAAATAGAGAATAAGTGGGTTGAAGGCTACTTGAAGAACTATGTTTCAAATCAATAATCAACATGCTTGAGTCATGCCACCTCTAAAAACCCATTTTAGAGGCCACTTATTGAAGCATCTAACACATGGCAAATAATGCCAACACAAATTGGGACACCTCATTTCCCAATATGAGGCCAAAATAATAAATACAAAAAATTAATAAATCAAATCATTAGGATGCAAGGTTGAGACACCTTTCCCAACAACCATCCGACAAATAAAAGGGAATGTATAAGGAAACCAAATTTGTTAAGAAAATTTCATAAATTGTAACAAAATATTGATATTTTAAAGTGAACTGATGGAAAGCACAACCAACCTCAAGAACATTATCATGTCCCTTGAAAATTTCAAGTGGGAGACAAAGTTTGGTGTTATATTAAAAAAAGAGTCTTCAAGGCTTAAACAAGAAACTAAGATCTTTGAGACATGATCTATTCACCAACATCAAGCAAATGCATGAAAATGCATTTGGGGTCATCTTGTCACCCTGCCTCGGGTTGCATCCAATGTTAAATGCAAAATTACTCCTATATAATTCCCATCACTCATAGATATATCAAAAATCAATGAGTAATTGCAAAGCACAAAGTGACACTACCACTCTAGTGCCCGATGTTCAATTCATTGATATAGTGATTAAAGGGATATAAAGAATCAACAAATGTCACTCTCTCAAGTGGTCAGGGGAGGACAATTCTTGCATCAAGGAATGTGGTTCACCAAGAACCATATTTTAGAAAAAGTTCCTTAATTTGGTACAAAAACTAGGAGTAATGGAGCCATTGCTTCTCAAGAAGGGATAAATGATATGAAGAGCAACCTAGGTCATCCAAGTGATAGTTTTGGATAGAATTCTTTTTTTTTCTTAAATCTATATTTTAAGGTGATTTTTTTACATTTTCAAGCTCCTTCAAAGTGGAATTCAAACTAGATAAGCACCCAAAAATCATGTTAATGCCTTTCCTTGAACATCCACATGGGGTGCTCAATTTTATGAATGAGTAAATAAATTTTTGGATATGCTTCGAGTTTGAAAAACTATCATTTTCTTTCTTTATGGTGATATTGGATCCATTAATGGATGAGGGTGTGTGGTGATGGAGGACTTGGAATTTGGAAAAGGTTGTCTCCACACAAAAATTAGAGTATGAGGAGAGCATTTTATGAAACTTGAGTGCAATGGAAGGCCATGGCCCCTCCTTAAAGAGATAAATGTGGCAATCAACATTTCGATAAAGAAGGCAATTAGAGAGATAAGAGATGGGATTGATAGAAAGGTGAGTAGTCTAATTAAAGAATAATACAACTTTAATACAATTCAAATTACCATAATTCTATTGTGCCACCTAATAAATCATATGATTACATTGAAGCAAATAAAATATCCTTATTTAACATTACTATTAAAATTAAAATATATTTTAAATTCTTAAAAGATGAATGTATGATAAATAGATCCCCTTCACTTATAATTTTTATAATCATTATATAAAATATCATTAATTCATGACTTAAAAATATACAAGAATTAAAATCCTATAATAATTAAAATCCTAATTAAAAAATACTTACAAAGTAGAGTTGTGTGTTGGACATTAGATTCCGTAGTTAGCCTCGCCATATAATATTCTACAAGATTTATTTTATTTTGTTTTTTTTTACTAGGTCCCGGTTAACAGCTGACACTAAGTAAAAAGAGACAATTTAACTCTTAATAAAAACTGCAAGAGGCGATTAATTGGTTTGGTGGGGAAAAAGTGGGGAGAAATGTGAGAATTTAAACAATGTTCCATGACGAAATCTGGTATTGGAGATTGTCTTTTAATTACCTCTTTTAAGAAATGGCTTCAAAGTCGGTAAGATTAATGGGTCTCTAGCATGGAGCTGAGTATTATCCTATCAAATGTGATAGTTGGACATGCTTTAGAGTGTGATATGAAATTGCACAATTAAGTAAAGGAAGCGTACCTGTCCATTATAGGCTGCAAGGACAGTTATCTTCTGAGGGTCCTCTCCTTCGGCTATCATCAAACTTAAAAGGGCAACTACCATTTCTGATTCCCCTTTGTTTGCAAAACTACGTTCGTGTCTAGCCTCTGGATATGAATGACACCAAAAATGCATTGGAGTTGTAATACAAGCAGGCGCCTCGTTCCTTTCCCCTCTAACAAGTTTTGTGTTTGAACGTACATGAGGATATATAGGCAAAATCATGGGTAGAAACTCCTCTCTCATGCGGCTCTGTACAGCAAGTGATTGGAAGGGAAACTTGTTGTATTCAACTAATCTTTCAAACATCGATACTGAGAAACCATGCCTGGAAGAATAATAGGGGAAACTTGGGATCAGTACTGAACCAAATACTACGTAAACTTGACTTCTCACCAAAAGACCAAACCTTTTGAATATTGATTGCTCTGAAGATTTTACAATAGAATATTTAGTTTCAACGAGACATGGCGAGATGGCCTTTTCCATCAAATTTCAAAAAGCTTCATTTCATGTGGCCCATGTATTTTAGAAGGCATTCTTAGACAGTACAGGTCGAAATTGAAGTGAGATAAAATATCATTGCTGTCTTTCATGTTTTAACAGATTAAATTATTAAACTCAGATACATGAATTTTAAGGCTATTCTTAAATATTATCCATTTCAATAGTCAAAGGTAAATTTTGACGACAAATATTTACCACTTTTTGTTATGAATGAGCTGTAATATTGCTATTGACTGTTTGACCATTAAAATGGATAATATTTAAGTAGAATGGAATTTGAAATTACATATCGGCACATGCATACATACCAGCGGTCCAGCTCGTGACATGCTACACTGGGTGATAACTGGTAATGATCCCCAATAAGAATCAGATGTTGTACACTGGGTTGAAGAGCAGCCAACACCTGAGGTTCCAAAACTTCTGAGGCCTCTTCCACAAAAACAATTGCCGGTCTGAGCATTTTAAGAACACTGAGATGCATCGCTGCACCCTGAAAAAGCTTTAATAATCAGAGCTCTAATAGAAGGGCTTAGCATTCACCTATGCTTATAATTTGAAGATTTAAACAAACAAACAAGTGCCATTTTTGTTTTAGTCTGAAAAAGGTTAAGAAAACTTACAGCCGTTGTCATCCCAACGATGCTAGACTCTTGAAGTACTTGCAGCTGCCGACGTTGATTGATCTCTTTCATCATCTGGCAGGTTTCGTCGTATTCCTTCTTTAAGTCTGCAAGACTTTTCAAACCCAACTCATATTGGGTTTGCATGATCACATGTACTAATAATACGCGGCAATGTTCATTTAAGTGCCAGGGGTTCTCGTTCAGCAGCCATCGATATTTGTCTATGTCTATCTGCAATTTGAACTTAAATTCTTAGTTTAGTAGCTAGTGTTACTTGTCTGCCTGCATAGAGTCAAATCACTCTACCTAAATATCATCTATTTTAATGGTCAAACAGTCAATAGCAATTTTACATTTTATCTACAATCAAAAAAATTAAATATTTTTCCTATTTTTATTGATCAAAATTAACTTTTGATTTTTGAAGTGGATGATATTTACCAATAGCTAAATATTTCTCCTATTTTTATTGACCAAAATTAACTTTTGAATTTTGAAGTAGATAATATTTAAGAATAGCTGAGATAAATTGGATAAAAAACCTACATGCAAATTAAGTCGTTTTGAGAATAAATTGCTATCATCTTCTCTTTGGAAATGAAAAAAGTTATCCTCAATCCATGATTCGTTGTCTTGCGATCTCTTTGAACGAGGTGCCCATGACTCCTCCATGGACTCATCGTCGCTTGGATCTTCTTCAGCTTCTTCTTCTTGATAACTGCATCCCTCTGTACCTCTACGGAACTTATTAGAAGACAAAATTTCATCTAATCCTCGTTGAGGTTTACAATGAGAGAAACAACTCTCTACCAGTTCGAACGTCTTCTTGGGCGGCCTCCACTCGTGAATTTGTCTTGAAATTGCATTATGTAACGAGGTAGCAAGACGTCTTGCTTCCTTGCTTTCACCAATTCTGCCTCTAATCCATTCTCCAAGCGAGGTTTCTTCAGGAAAATTTTCGAGGAGTTGTTTACCATGCTTGGATGTGGAGAGCAATAGCCTTATTTGTCTATCTGGCATGTGAGTCATTAGCGTTTCTGAATCGAAAACATTACTCTGTATTAACCGCTGAAGAGCCATCTCCATCTTGTGTTGAATATCTTGTAACAAATGCCTGCAAGTCGTCCATTCAGACGAAAACTCGTCCACCCGACTAACCTTCTCATTCAGATTGTATTCCCGGAGTGAAGGTTCAGTACTTCTCTTTCCTACCCTCACCAGATTCTTGCAGAATGGCAAGCAACCCGCTAAAAAGTTATCCAAACCATGATTCTTGTAAGTGATCACTAGTATCGGACCAGTGGGTAGAGTATCTGCGGTTAAAAGAAGCCGCAGTATTTTTACTCCAACGTATGTCTTACCTGTTCTCAAAACAAGTCGACATTAAAACTTCAGATGAATTCGTGCAAAAGCTGTTGTCCAGGAAAAATTAATTAATTTCCTTTTGTAAGATGATCCTGTTTTAAAGGATTTGGCCTTGAGAAAAAATGCATTCAAGTGACGGTGTTTATGTCCATACCTGTGCCAGGGGGGCCTTGAATCAAGACTAATCGGTTGCTTAGGGCGAGCTTAAGTGCTTCGGTTTGGCTCTCATCAAGGCTCGTTCTATACCCACGCTTCAGCAAATTGTCCAGTTCAGAGACTGGTGCTCTCAAGAAAGGAATATAAAGTCCTGAGAATTTTAAATTTTCATCGTTCAAGCTTTCGTCAGACGAGCTTTCATCAGACGAGCTTTCGCCAGACGAGCTTTCATCACGGAAGATTTGATCTCTCATGTTAAACAAACAGCTCCAGTCCAGGGTCGTCAAGGGAGTAAGGTATTCTGGAGGGCAGCTTGGCCAGTCTGCGTAGACAAGCTCTTGTGCAAAGGGAAAATTCTCAAGATCCTTGTCTTGTAAAGCTTTCAAGACTGGTTGATAGGCCTTGTAAAATGTAGGGCTTTCTGCAATAACAATTCTAGAGGCCACCAATAGACGACCGATTGCTTCAACTTCTACATCTGCAGAGCCACCTCTTCCATCCACAATCTCTACAAAGATCATTACCATTTTGTCCGTGGCATCCTCACAGTGCGCTACAATGCCCCAAATTGGGGAATCGAAATTCCCTCCATCATCAGACAGGCAAAGGAGGCTTCCTTCCTTAAGACACTTACTACTGTACACCTTTTCCGTTGCAACCGCTATTGTTACGCCTGAATGGCTTCCACCGAAATGGAACCCTATGACCGTCCCATTCGGCCAAACCCTCATGTCCTTTGGCTCCCATTTGTTCTTCTTTAGATCAGATATTCCTTTTTTGAGACCCCAAAAGCAGTCCTCTTTGAGCAATCGGAAATAAGTGTCCATATAATCCTCAACGGATCCGTAGCTTCCCTCCTTTTTAACATATGGCAACCCTTTAAAATAATTTTCCATTGATACCTCATCTGTTAAGCTGTCTGTCATCTCAGATTCCATTGGGACCAACTGCATCTTACTCCACTCAAGATTACACGCAGATACAGCATTGCCAGCTTGAGCAGTAAGCATATGCAAAAGAAGCTGACAGTGGCAATCAAGCTTTTCTCCGCCCTTGTCTTTCACCAAGTCATTCAACAGGGGTAAAACGTCTGAGACACTCTGCGAGTTGTGCGTTGCTAGGCTCATCAAGAAGTTTATAAACTGATTCCCTTCCATCAGAGAGCGGAGTTCCCTAAGAGAGCGTTGCAAGAAAGCGGTACCAGAGAAAACCCTGTACAACTTTTTCAACCTCGTAGCATACAGTGGCGCCTCATTATATTCAGAAATAATCGTAACTAGCTCCATTACCAGACTCACAAGATCAAGTGGTGGACTTTTGTAGTTGAGTAGCTGGAGAAACCCAGCTGGGCATTTGGTTATCTCTTGTAAAACTCTCTCGGGGTTGCTCTTGGAATGCATTAAAAGCGCATCCAGGTAGGAATGCAAATCTTGCAGGCTCCTCAGCTTACACTCCACTAGGCATGCATACAAAGACCTTGGATTCTCTGCTGAATCGTTCGAAATGTATTCAAGCACATCACCCATTTGAAGTTCAAACAGGCCCGTCTCTGTTTTGGTATTCTCGCCAACTCTAAAATATACATTGTTACTATTGTTCATCTGCCACTGCCCCTCTGGGACAATTGGAGCAAGGAAAGCATAGCCTTCACTCAAATTCAAAGAAACAACTTTACCTCTTTGGATGGCAGATTTTCTGGAAGCCCCTCCTCGTGAGACATTGGAATGATTAAGAGGCTGCTTCCTCCAAGAATGTTCAGAAGATGAAGAAGATGGCGATGTACGTCTCCAAGAAGAAGTTTGTGGGGATCCATCATGGCTCCTGCTAGGCCAAAAATCGTTGGAACTACTGCTGGATGACTTGCTCCTCCAATTTTCACATTCATCGCTTCGACTGCGTAGCCGATTCTCACTGTTCGACCCTCCTCTCTCCATCACGGCAAAGCTTCACACATTCTCTTCCTCCACATTATATATTTATTTTTGGCACCCTTACAATGCGCGTACGCTGCTCATGATATTCGTTTCTTCGTGGTTTCCCCTTCCTTTCTACGCTGTTCATGATATTCGTTTCTTCGTGGTTTCACCTTCCTTTCTTCGCTATTCATGATACTCATTCGTTTCTTCGTGGTTTCCCCTTCCTTTCTTCCAGTCGTGTCAACTTGACAACAAAAGCAAAATAGTGTCTCGACTTTATTCCTGTCGCGTCCTGGCTCACAAGTCCTTATCATGGCTGTCGCGTTATTGTTGTGGCGTACTTGCTCCTCGAAGAAATAAAATTGGTTCTTAATGTGTATGTAACTTCTTCGCGAAGTATTAGACCAGTGTTCCGTGTTTAAAATGACGCCACTGTAGTCGTTAACGTCATATCAGTATGGTACCTAATCTTACACAAACTCACACAAGGAATAGATCTACACCGTTCTAAAATGTACCATTTAACATCCACATGTACAACAAATCCCTGATGTATAAGTTTGGAAAATCAACAGCCAGTGAAGGACAATACGAGGCAATTCAGTGAGAAGCCATCGACAATTACGTAGGTATTGATTGAAAAGTAGTGGATCTCGTCAAATTCATATTGTACTCGGAGATTTGGGACAAGATAGGGAAACCTGTTCAATACAGTCAAATCCTGCCGTATGCTCTTTCCAGTCGGTGGTTTAATTTGATGGCCTCTTTTATTAATTTGTATTACCAGATTTTGGTGACTAGTAAGTTAAGTGGGTTTAATTATGGGGAAAATTTTATGGGTAAGTATATTTATTTAAGTTAATGTAGTATTGGAACATGTGAGCTTTTCAGTTGTTTAGGTGCTCTATTTTTGTCAGTATCATGTAAAATTTAATGAGAAGTGAATTGTTCATAGTTATGAAAAATTGACTACTAATTAAATATGAGATGGTTGCGATTGACTTTAAACTATATAATTGAATTCCAATAAATCATTATATAAATTTATACATTGTAATAAATATTATTAACATTCAATATGAGGAAGAAAAATTATGCATGTGTATGTTTGCTTTTTTGATCCTATGGCCTTCAATCTATGACGATTACATCCCTTGCCTTATACTCTTAATCTTTGTTTACTAAAGTGGTCATATAATTTTGGCAAGATTGATTCAAATAACCTATGTAATCAATCTTCTAATCTATGTGTGAGTTCTCCATTTTTAGTGCCTTGCTTGGCACTTAGTTTGTGTTAATAGTAGCCTAGTTCAAAAATCTTTGTTTTGGCCTAAGAATTTGTCTTTCCCTTGCACTTTTGTTATAATTTTGAGTTGACTTGCTATAGGTCATTACCGCCCTCTTAAGTGATTTGTTATGTGCATGTAATGACCAAATACTAGCTTTGTGGCTTGTGATTAATCATTCTAGCAGTCGATCTATTTTTACTTGCCATTAGCCTAGAATGGTATATGTGGCACTTATGGTGGACTTGTTTCTACGAGGCACTAGATGATGTGTCATTTTCTTATTAGAGCATAGTGGTGACTATTCAACAAGGATCAAAGTGGTTAAGTAAAGGGCTCATAGTTGTCAAAGAAGACATGATTGTCTAGGGTATGTGCATGGAAATGGGGGACTAAAGGGGCTCAAAAGAGGTCATTTTTTTTTCTTGAAATCAATAAAAACTGATTTTGAACAAGAAATTCAAGATTGCTACTGTAAGGACCTGACCCATCCTTAATGATTATTACTAACTCTGAATTCAAAAATACCGAGGAAATAAAAAAAATGATCTAATAAATGTAGGAAATGTAGATTTCGTGAAGTTTCACTATTAATTCTAAGTATTGCTCAATAAATGTTATTTTGGTTAGACATTAAGAGCTTAGTTTTCTAAAGTCATAAAGCCTGAAAAGTTCACCACTGTTAATCTAGTGAAGAGAAAAAGTTCATTTCTCAAGATAACATACAGGAACAACGAATCAGTGCATACCTTAAGTCACGCATTACATCCTGCATTCGTTTCTGATAGATTGTTTTGTCTCTAGCAACTATATCCTTATCATCTATATAAAACTGACTGGACAATCTCATGTTAACATGACTCAAAAATTACTACACAGAAAGCTATGGTCACGATGTTAATTATAAAAGAGTATTCTATATCCGAGGGACCTGAGTATTGGAGGCATCCTTCGTCGTCCATACTGCCTACATACCCTGTATCCACGGGATCAAGGCCCTCTCCGGATGCGACCGACACAGGGAATGTGAACATGTAGTTTTGTCTTGCACTATGTTTGATGCAACTATGAGTGGGTACACAGTTCTTCACCAACTGCCACCCACTCGAGTGATATAGTGACGAAATTCCTAAGAAACTAGTTTGCAAACACACCTCCCAGGACTGTTTGACATTTAAATTTTTCATATGTGAATGGTTTACCTAGTACGCATTTTTGTCTGACGAGGTTTTTCTGTTGATAGTTTAAAAGGTTTTCTATCATGGTAATCATCATACAACTATTTTGATAGACTCATCTTTTCTTTTTAGTTAATCTTTTTAATTAAGTATCTAAGGATATTTTCCCTTCCTGCGGATTTAACTTCGACATGTCCCTTATTACTCCCCGACGATTTAGAGGGACGATGCCCAGACGTCGTTGTTGCAGCTATGTTAGGCACGAGGTACTTGGTTCAACGCAATGACATTACCCGTAAATGTGACACAGAGGTACCGTAAAAACTGAACACTGTGATTTGTTTTATGTTTGGACGTTTATTAAAGTTTACCCAGCTAATAGAAAAGATATACTTGCATCAAAACTAATAAATAAATTGATAAAGGAAAGATACGTCACTGAATCTTGATGTGCAAGTTATGTATAGAAATTATGCTTGATCAATTCATTTATGCAAAATGAATAGAACTAGAAATGATACAATCAATGTAATCAATTCATAATTGCACATAACATAAACTATAAAAGATATTCTATCAATAATGCATATAAAGATTCAGTCTTAAGAAAAACAAGGAACTCTTATTTTATCATACAAGTAAAGAATTGATACAACTTCTTGCATGATCATTACTAACTTACTTTTAAATGGGAACCAAAGAGGACTTAATAAAAGTTATAAATTAAGGCAGTTATCCCCACAAGAGGTTTACTTGAAACTCCCTAAATGGGTTTATACTTTAACAAAACTAACTAACCTCTATTGTTAATAAACTTTCACCAATCATTAAGTACTTTATATTCTAACATCATTATTGGAAATATCATTTTACGATTGAACTACTTATAACTCACAAGACAACTATACTACTTGAATGATCCAGCCTGAATATATTTATGATTTATGCATTCATAATAATACTTTTCTTTAATCAATTCAAAAGGCATGAGGCTTTGAAGGATACTTGATCAATCAAATACATAATGATCTATTCTAATACCATTGAAGGATTTCCTCATTTACATATTTTTCACATCATCCTATCCACTTATTCTCTTACATATATCTTCCATATTTTTAACAATTCTCTTTATTCAATTTTACTTATCTTTCATCTTCTTATTCCTTCCTAATCAAATACTATAACGCACTTATGTATACTGTTATATTATCTTCTTTGTTTAATAATCTATTTACTTCACTTATTCTAAATTTATTTCTACTTTATAATTTATTTCTTCTATTTTATATTTACTCTCTCATTTATTATACAACATATCTTATCATATTTCCTCATCACTATATTACTCATTTCTACACTTTTATCTTTCTCTTTCACACACCTTCCATATTAATTTATTCATCAATTTTCTTCTTTTTACATTCTCCTCTTTCTTACTTCAAACATATAACATCTCATATTATATCACTCTCTCTTTCATTAACATACTTCATAATTTATATCACTCCTACACACCTTCACTTACATCTTCTACTAATTCTTATTACATATCTATACTCATCTTATAATCCTCATTTGTTATACGCTCTCCCACATTTTCATTTATTTTTCATCATCACTTCTATCTCTATTACCATACCTCCCAATTCTTCTCCCTTCATTTCCTTCTTATTATTTAATAATTCTCCATTCACACCATTTCATTTATACACCATTTTTAATATTAATTTTTCTAACTCCTTTTTTCCTTAATTTACTTAATCCTCATTCAACTTCACCATCTCATTTTCTCAATCTCCACCTTTATTATAATATAATCTACTTATACATCCTCAACACTTAATCTACTTCACCCACATCTCAATTTCCACACTACTCCACTCATTATCTCAAATTTCATTAATCCTCCACATATTACTCCACATATCCTACCTTTCACCATCCCTATACATTTTTTTCCTATTATTTATTAATATTAACTCTATTATTCCATACACTATCCATTATATATATTTCTACCACATTTAATTCTTACTCAATTTTACTTACTACTCATTGCAACATACAATTCAATCATTTTCTTTTCCTCGGCTTTATATCCATTACCCTATATCCTTTCCTTTACCTATTCATTTTCTTCCCTTTTATATATTTTTCTATTATCTCACATTGCGTTACTTTTCCCTTTTTTATATCAACCATCTTTACTTAATATATACAATTCTTTTCTATCATTTTAAATAGGGACAATATTCTTGTGGAGATTATTAATGATGCTAAATGAAGCAGTCTAAAAAGATAATCTAACGTGGGGTGGGAACTAGGGTTTGTAGAAAGTAGCCAATCAAATTCTTTGTGGTCTCTTTTCTTTTCTTCCCTCTGGCAATTCATCTTAGACTTAGACCAGAGCAGAGAGAGACATATAGAGTAGTTTCCTTCTAGTCATTACACTTTCCAAGTCTTTGTTGACTTGTAGATTTCAAAAGGAAAATGGCTTACACCATATTAATGGCACCCTGGTAAGACTTTCAATTGGCGGCTGTAATGCCCAACTCCTCAACCTTTGCTAGCATACTCCTTGCCCGTGAAGCTTGCATGAGGATATGGACATCCATCAAGGCCTAATTGAAGGAGGAATTTTGTCAAATGTTGTAGTTGCAAGTGCCGTAAACATGTATGTAAAATGTGGAAACACAAACAAGGCATGTGAACCGTTTGACAAAATGACTCAGTGAAATGTGATCTCATGGAATGCCATGAAAGTAGTATATGTTCAAAATGGGTTTGTTGAAAAGACTTTAGAAACTCACAAGAAGATGCGACTGGTCGGTGTAAGGACCGATTCCAGAACCTTTGCCAGCATCCTCCCTATGTATGCAAAAATGGGGCTTTTCGATCAGCTATTATAGTTGGAAATGCTCTGATAGACATGACCGCAAAATTTGGTAGCATAAACAAGGTACGTGAACTGTTTGACAAAATGCCTCAAAGTGATCTTGTGGAATGCAACACTTGCAGGTCTGCACAAAATCGATTTGTGGAAAAAGACTTTAAAAACTTCCAAGCAAATAAATTTGGCCAATGCTGGGGACAGGGTATGGATATCCATCGCGCATGATAGAAGGGGAATTTTGTCAGAGATTACAGTTGGAAATACTCTAATAGGCATGTATGCAGAATGGGTCACTAAAACCCATCAATGTTTAACAAAATCTCTCAAGAAATGTTGTCAAATTACACAGTACACGAAACAAATTCTTAGTAGAATATGTTCCAATGGCTATTGCATAGAGTATAAGTTCTCGGGTGGGTAATAATGATGATCCGCCATGATCTGGGGTAAATTGATGGTTCTGCCATGGAATCGCCTTTGCCGTCTACCAAGCAATACAAGCAGACAAAATGGTGATTTGTAGCAAAATAGTTCTAAGGTATCGGCTTGGGATTTGGTTGTTGCTCGTCTCTTGTATTTATAGCATGTTTCTTCCTGGCAGGAGTTTTAAGTTGATGGGCTGCAACGATTGCAGGACGTGCACAAAATGGATTTATTGAAACGAAGTTAGAAATTTTAAAGAAAATGAAATTGGTAGACGTAAAGCCAAAGACCATAATGAAACATATAACTTGGATTATAAATTACACATACCAAAACAAAGCAAGGACCCAATGTTAGATTCCACACACAGTTTAACAGTTGTGAACAATTGCTACGAGCCTAGATTCATAGCAATAAACATGTTTTCTTTGCATCACAAAATGATGCACAAACCACCCAACGATCAATGTTTTTTGCTCGATATCAAATTCAAAAAGATGTAAGAATGTTTCCTAAATGCAATGGAGGGCAAAGGAACGGCTTCATACAAAGTGCATTAGAAGGCATGAGACAATAACAATCTCATTAAATAATATAAATGGGTGTTTAGGAACAGGGCATGGACAACCATCACAGTCTCAAAGACAAGGGATTTTGTCAGATTTCAAGGTTGGAACAGCTTTGGTAGACATGTATGCAAAACATAGAATCATAGACAAGGTATGTGAGTTGTATGACAGAATGCTAAGCAAGATCGCAGGGTATGCACAAAATGGACTTAGTGAAAAGGCATTAAAAACTCTCAAGCAAATGCTATTGTCAGCTGTAAAACTAAATTCCATAATCCTTGACAGTGTTCTACAAGAGTGTTAGCACGTACAAAATGTTGAAATGGAGAGTTAACAGACTACTTACGTGTTAAGCTACACTTTTTAATAATATGAACCAGTAAATAAAATAGGAATAAAAAGCATTACAACAGTGAACAAAAAAAATAGAGAAACCAAAATCAAGGAAGGATTTCTCTTACAGGATGTTTCAGCCTTCCCAAAAGCTAAGTGTGTCCTCCCTCTCATATCTCCATCCTATTTACAGAAAATTAACCCCTTGTCTGGAACCTCATTTTCCAAACACATGTTGGAAAATTTGAAAGACTTAGGAGTCAAGTCTAAGCACATGGTGGAAGATTGGGTAATTGAGGTCAATTCTAGCCAATAAATGTTTCTATTCTAATTTTCCAATTACAATAAATCCATGTGGAAAAGAGTTCTCCTATGTGAGCCTTCATAAATGCGATTTCTAGAACGTACTCTCTTAAATTTATTTATTTATTCATTTAAAAGTTTAAATTATTTCAAAATAAAAATTCATTTGATTTCAAATTAAATATTATATTTAGAGGATTATTAGGTTGTGACAGCTACACTCAAAATTTGAATATGCGACAAGAACAAGATTAATAATGGTTGGAATCTAGTTTTTAAAAAAATAGTAGAGATTAAGAGGGTCAAATAGGGGGAGTACACAAAATACGCTTGTTTTTGTCAAAAAATATAACATAGTGCTTGGTGTGCTCCCCTAAAATGTTATCTTTAAAAGCATTTCACAAATCCCTTTAGTGAAAAATTAGATAACATCACATAGTTTATCCCTGATTTTTCTACTAATTTTTTTAATAAATATTTAATTTTCTATTAATTTTCAAAGTGAACACATCATAAAAAATAAAAAATTGAGCGTGGTCCCCCTTAGTTTCGAGAAAACTAATAGGAAATTAATTTCTTTTAATGTGTATAAAATAGAGTCTAGAATGTAAAATGTAATTTGTTTCAAATTTGGATAAGTAGATAAAAAATTACATCAAAAACATTATATATAATTTTTTGACAAAAAATGAAAACACTAATAAAAGGAATTGAAGGTTTAAACCTTAATGTTTTTGGATTTTAGAAAAAATTACATGGTTAGAAAGGTAATAGAGAGCTTGAAGTCATCATGACATTTTTTTGGATTAACATTGAAAAAATGCAAACCTAATGGAGAGCACACTCAACATTTACTTATTTTTGTATGTTCTCTACAAAAGATGTATTTGGGCATAACATGTAGGTCTAACCCTTTAGGTTGGATGTCCAAGGCAAATCCAACCCTAGGGGTTGTAATTTCTTAAAGCAAGTTATCTAATGCATATGCTTTTTGGTTTACATAAAAATAGAGCAACAACCTACAAGAAGGTGAAACCTATGATTTTACACCCACTTGCTATGTTTTTCTATGCACTACATCTTCTGTGACATACAATTAGATTTTTCATTCTTTTGAAGAATTATAATCATTGTTTGAATAAATTATCTCACTTTTTCTTCTTGTATTGAGATGAAAGATTCTAATTACGTGTTATGAAATTGAATTTGATATTATAAATCGTTATTTTCATATTTTGAGGAATTTGAATAATTGTTTGACAAAATTAACTAATTTTTTGTCTTGCATTGACATAAAATATTTTAATTACATGTTTTTTATTTGAATTTGATAAATCATCAATCATTGTTTTCATTATTTTAACAAATTGTGTTTAATTGATATAAAATCCAACAACATGCCAGGGAAATGAGCAAAAACTCAAACATTGAAAGAGTGAAGCCAACAATGCAAAGAAAAGACAACGGAATAGATAACTTCATGAAAATAAAAAAATTAACACCATAGATGAAAATATACCATTTTTTCCAATTGAATTAGATTGTGAAGTATCCATTGGAGCCATGAAAGAGAAGAATTTAGAGAAACAAAGGCAACAAATGCAAAAACTTCATGCAATTAATAAATTGAATCCTAGAGTTAAAGGTTCATCATGTTTGCCATCTCAAATTGATATTGTAGAGAATTTTCAAACACTTATTGAATTAATAAATAATAAAATAATCAATGATGATTTAATTTCAAATATAAATTTAGATGTTACACCAAGTGCTCAAACCTATTGAAAACACATAAAAGTTATCAATTCCCATCTTGGTGAGCCGGCAAAATTACAACAAGGCCTCTTGGCCATGGCTCCCAAGTAGCCATACATCAAAACCACAAAAAAATAGTACAACTTCCTCCAAGCTCCAATATCTCTAGTCACCAAACCTGCAATAAAACTAAGGGAAACTGTCACATGCCCACAAGATGCTCACCACCCTGCCATAGACTCAACACAGCCGTGCGACACCGCTAATTCTAACTCAAGAACTTCAGGATACGCCTTCGGTGTTACCTACACTAGACACACACACAAATCTAGCAAACAACCAATATACAAAAGGTTAGCGGAAACATATAAACAACTAGCAATGACACAAACCTCAATATGCACATGCAAAGCTAACAAGCAATTGGGAGAACGTGTTTTCTTCTTATTCACAATATCCAGGGATAAACCCAATGTTACAATAAGCTGGTCGAAACCTAAAACACAACTAACCTCTGAGTTAGGCACAACCGATAATGCTCGGTGACTACTCAAAAGATTACAATGCTACAATCCCCTCCCAGGCTATGACAACTCAACTAATTGGAAAACCCAACCCTTTGAAATCACACCTATAAGACTGCACACCAAAGGACTCCGGCAAACTACACCGGGAGAGCCCACTGCCCCAATACGGAACAGAAGCTCGCACACTTCCAGCACTAGCGGATCTCCAAATCTAAGAACACGAACTAACACACCATCATCTTTAACTCTTCACACAGACTAGACTTGCATTTAGATAAGCTCTTCTTTCTAGACTTATTCCACAGAGTCGGGTCAAGTTGAGCGGCTAGTAGTCGTGCGTGTGGAAACCCGCGGCAGTAAACGTGTGTAGTACACGACACGGCATGGAAGCAATCTTAATCGACGCGGCTGCTGCACAATTTCAACTCAACGTGGTCATCCTGCTGAGAGGTATCTATATAAGGAGCTCAATAATAAATCAAGTTTACCATTGAGAACACCTCCTAAAAATTAACAATAAACTCACAATTTGTAAAATAACTAGCAATAAGCTCACTATGCAAAGAAAATAACATTTAACAATAATTTCACTTTCTTTCTTTCTCTCCCTCTCTTTCTCTCTTTATTTTTATCTCTTTCTTCCTCTATATCTCTTTCTCTCCCACTCTCTTTTATATCCTTATTAGATAGAAAAGAGAGACTAGCCCAATAGATCAAACTAGGTCAAACCCTCTTCTATCCAACATTAGAACACAAGCCAAGCTTGGCTTCTACCCAAGGAGGAGAGTCAAACTACAGAGGCTATGTCCCTTTGTTGTATAAAGGAGAATCAACCAAATCCAACCAATCAAACTAAGGAAAAACATGAAACCCTAATTGAGAAAGATCGAAGCATAACAGACTATCAAAAATATATATGAGCAATCCAAAAGCACAATAGAGACCAGTGAAGAGAGGAGAACCTATATCCAGAGTCAGGAGGCCAAAGGACTAGGGCACTTGGGCACCCTAGACCCTAATTAGGGTTTTGCAAAATGTAAAACCTAATGTGTCTTTGCCTCTCTATGTTCTTACTCCATGTAACTTGATTTCTACAAATTCCTCCAGACTTGACCTGCACACGCATAAGAAGGAAAATTGTTGGGTGTTATTTAGGAGCTTGCCTAAGTGAAGCTCCATGAATGGTGTTTCCACCTCCACAATAGCAATGATGAGAGATAAAGTGTGTGTGCCCTAGGAGGGCAGAGGCAAATCTGAAGTAGAATGGAATGTTAGAACAAAGCATGAAGGAAAGAAGTCACCATGAGCATGGAAACCCTAGCATGCTTGATGCGACATCACAACTTGACTTAAGAAGTTGGTGTAGCCCAAAGAAGTAGAAATGTCTTGACAAGACCCGCAATAAGTTAGTGTTACAACAATAATTTTATCATAGAGAACTTTAAAGAAGAATAGATAGCTCATGAGAGAGAAGAAGAGAGAGTGCAAGTGTGCCTAGATTGCTTAGATGTTCAAATGAATAAACTAACTTGCTTTTATATGCATTAATGCTCAGAAATGATGAATAAAACCAAATGGGACCAACATGAGGAACCACTTAAGATGCTTAAAGCTAACATACCATCAATTTAGGTTAGGGATAAATTAGGGACTAGGATGCTTGGGTGCCTTGGTCCTTTAGCCCCAAAAATTCTAGCATAAGTCTCTTTAGGTGGTCTTAGGTCAGTCTCATTATTATTTTGTTGGGTTTTACAATTGATATCAAGAATTAATCATTTAACGTTCAAAATGATGTTAAAATAGGTCCTGATTAACAAGTGTAAACATTTTAGGTCCACCCAGGTGCTAAAATAAGTGTAAAATGCTAGTGCACACATTTTACAACGTAATATTTAGCCCTTACTTTAACATGGGTATGAACTTACATTTGAACTCACACTAAAGGATGGAGAAGACAAATTTTAAACACAACACACATAGAAACCATAGAATGTCGCCAAAATTGAGGGGTGATCAAGCCCCCAAGTTTAGGATTCTAGGAGTCTATGATGATTTTCATACACATAAGACACATGACATAATTCAATCATACATGAAGCACTTAGAAAACATGAGATAAGACAAGACATACACAAGGCATACACTTGAGAAATTACAATACATACACATAATATACAAAGTATACATGCTTGACACGAAGCATACACATAAGGCATAAAGTATACATAGAATACATGAAATTCATAGGGAATACATAGAGTGAATACCTATGACGCACGCGCAAGGTGTGAAGAACATATAGAGAATAAGAATATATGAGGAGAATACACACATCATACATTCAATCACAAAAAGAACATAACGAAAGACCTTGAGTCAGGATGACAAAAGTGACCTCAATCTAAAAGGTTGTCTCAATCACCATGTGCATCATTCTCCAAGATGAAATAAGAAGAATGCTAAGGGGTTAGTTAGAAATAAGAAGAACAAGAGGAGTACAAAGACATCATACACACAATCTATCTAAAGAGAAGTGTTTCCACTCAAGGGAATACAAATCCACCTCTTGCAAGAGAAATTACACAAAGCCTTACAAAATAAGAAGGTGAAGCGACCTTACTATCAAACTCTAGTTGGTGGCGCAACCCTTCTCCTAAACATGCAAGGAGCTTCAACTTGGGAGAACAAGATAGAATCAAGATCTTGTTTCCAAGCTTTCCATAATCCTATGCAAGAGAGTGGAGTAACAAAGATAATCAACAAGTGTTTTGATAGAAAGATGAGAGTAAGGTTCATAGAATGATGTATGCCCCCACCTTACATTGATTGCTAACTCCCTCGGGGAGCAATTTCCTTTAACGTATAGTGAGGGAGAAATAAAAAATAGGCATGAGAGTTGTCTAAAAGCACATGCCCAAATGATATGTGTTTTCAAAAGCTACATTGTGACAAAGGGGTTTCCCCCAGGACAAGAAAACCAAGGTGATGCTTGCAAGCATGATACACAATAGCTTGTGTAGTCATGGTATGATGCCAAGCATTGCGACAAAGTGCCACATACATGAAACATCATAACTTACAAAGATGACGGAGGAAAGATCACATGAAAGTAGAGTACAGATAAATTGAATCACGAAAGGATGCTAGATCATCCAAGAAAAATAATGAAAATACACATCACAACATATAGAAGAATGAAGACACATATAAAGGAATGACATAAAGCGTTCTTCCTCCTTGTACCTTTGTGCTAACAAGGGTGCCATGGGAGAACTAATAACAAAACATCACAACATGGGAATCACAGTACTTACAAGCATAACACAAACGAGAAGGAGGGATTGTTGGGACCCAAAATAATGGTAACACAAAACTCTAAAACATTCCTATATCACCTAGGCCAGGGACTGTCGTCAGGTTGATATGAAGAGGTTTATCAACAAGTTTTCGGCAATTTTGGCCAACTGATAGGAGTGGGTAAACTCCTCTGCTCTTCGATCTCAGCTTACACTCTGGAGGGATATTCCAAGGGGTATTATACCTAAATAGTGTATTAAAATTAGACCAGATGAACAACTAAAAATATTAACAACCAAACCCAGATTACTTCCTTATCCCCAAATCTATCATTGAACTAAGAAAAGCTAGTTGTTATATGGCCCTTATATAGCTGATAAGTGCAATCCTACACAATGAGGATGCATGAGGACTACTTCTACTTATAAAGGTAAGATGTATAGTTTTTATTTTGAAGATGAGTGATCTAAGGCTACTCAGACTGGTGCCTATCCATTGGGCTGTAGAGTCTAATGTGGAACAAAGGAAAACAATCACAAAGAAGTGTATAATTGCCTACTTGATGAATCAAATGCAAAGTAATCAATACCAGATTACTAAGAATAATTAAAAATCACACACTATACCATGTTCTTCCCTATGCAATACTGAAATGATCATTCACAAAGCTTGGGAATGAATTAAGAATTATCACATTCATCAAATTAGAGTTTACAATCATACCACTAAATGTGGCTAAAGCAAATTGTAACTGTGATTATAGTTTACTAGGAAAAACACCTACAACATTAGATAAAAACAACAATCTGATAAAAAGATTTGTGAATTATATTACATACACTTCATGATTGATTCATGTATAAACAAAGCCTGCAAATATCCTTTCTTAATTTGCCTCTTGGAGCTCATAATCCTGTTGAGAAAAATGCCAAAATGACTAACCTTTAACTCCAATTCAAACTCAACATATATAGCAATTTGATTCAAACCGAGTGCAGTCCCCTAGGCACCGTATCCTACGAAGGACTACATCCGCATTGGATTAATTCCAAATCTATCAGTAGACTTGCACATTGGGGTTGAGACCCATGCTTTGCTGCCTCTGCAATCAATCTAACAAAGATTGCTTGTACTCCAATTATACTCTGAGCAATAAAGAGGGAAGCTTCTACTCCTTCCTTGCCACATACAACATTGACTTCTCTGATCTGTCTTTTATGCATTGAAGAGTTTTACTGCATCACCCATCTACATAACACTATTCTGCAAGCTCATTAAATTATGGACACAAATTGGTTTATGCATCCCTGCAATCATGGAATGCATTTAGGGAATTAACCATTTCAGGTATTGACTGCATTCCCATTGTGTCATCCTCATTTTCTATTTCGAGCCATCTGACCATTGATTATACCTTTCTACGTTTTCCTTCCTATAGGACAATCCTCTTCATTCTCTGCATTTGCCATTTTGCCATCATCTGCCACATTATTTTCCTTTGTTTCAATCAACAAACTTCACCTTTACCAGACCATGCCTTGCTGTGTCTTTTTCACTCTGTCGACAACTTCGACCTATGTTGAACTACTTATCATTTGCCTCCATCGACAAACCTTCAATTTGTCGAATTGTTCCTTTTCATCTCCTTAGTCGGCGATTTTTACCTTTTCAGAACTGAGCTTCTTCACCCTTTAGTCAGCAAAATATGAATTTTCTTAACTATGGCATCTTTGCCCTTATTGGCAATTCCTTGCTTTTTCTAACTCTTCTTTTGCTTGCCCTTTTCTATATATCGACAAATTTTCCCTTTGTTGAACTTGACACTTAAGCTCCCCTTATCGGCAAAGTCATGCTTTCTCCGAACCAAACACTTTGCCACCTCATCGGCAAAAGTGCAATTTGCTGAACCATATCTTTCCTTTTGACCATGTCGGCAAACAAAAGCATAACAACAAATTTCTTCAAATCCGAACTGCTTCATTGGTTCAGCTTTCGATTGATTCCCTAACAAAGCATCACTTTTCTCCCTTGCCTTAGCCAAATTTTACCCTAGTGACAAAATGAAGAATCACAAACCTTGGAAGCCTCACCTTTTTCAAACTCCATCTACCTTCTGTCAATAAACTAGTCATCGGGAGAACTCCCTATCGGTGAACTCCAAGGTTTTCAAACTTTACCTTTCACCGATAGACCTCATCTTTTCCCTTATCCCTTCGCCAAAACATTGTCTTCTTTTGCTTCACTGTCATCTTATCAGCGAATCAACTAACCGCCGAACTCCTAAAAAGTTAGCGAGTTTGGAAAAAACCCGATTTGCCGATAAGGCAAAAATGGAAAATATTCTAAGGGAGAAAACATTTTTGACCAAGGTGAAAAGCATAATAACCAAACTTTGACCAGGCATAATTTCTTCATTCTAAGGAATTTTGAGATGGCTCAAAAGGTAAAGTTGATTAGAATTTAATTCTCTATTCAAAGGTGACCTTGGCTAAGACATTTGCATAGGACTTTTGGATTTTGGGGGCAAAGTGGGCATAATGGGAACAAAAAAATTTTGTAGGTCCCAACAGTGGCTTTGGTTGGGGACATGTGACAAGCAGTGTCATAGGGAGGATTCAGATCTTCGGGCAGACCAAAAGGCAGAAAACACAACAAAAACACACAAGGGAAACAACCCACACAAATGTATTTACAAACAAGGTTTATATACAAGGCAAAGTACAGTCATAAACATTAGAGCACAAAATAATATTGGCTGTATTCAAAACTCAAGGGAATTGTTACCTACATGAAAATAATGCTTCAGATGCTATCCATGAATGGGTAGCTCCAGAAGCATTCCTTCTAGAGTCATCAAGCAGTAAACATTCAGCTCCAATTTCTCAGCTACCTCATATGGCCCAAGCCATAATGGGTCAAATTTGCCATGTTTCCCCTTATCTTCAGATTTGCAATCCCAGATTCAGCTTCGATAAAGTAAGATGGGGATTCCTAATCAAGGTCCTTCAAAGATTCAGCTTCGATAATAATTGGATAGCACTCATTCAACAATGCATAACCTTAGTAAGGTATTCATTATGTGTCAATGGGTCTATATGTGGTTTCTTTCCAGCTACAAATGGGTTAAGGCAAGGCGATCCCTTGTTACCCTTTCTCTTCATAATCATGGCAGAAGCAATGGGCAGATACTTCAAACAAGAGGGACAATAACAGCTGGATAGGCATCAAAGTGGTGCATAATATCAACCCGATCACTCATACTCAATTTGTAGATGATAAATTAATACTTGGGGAAGCTACTATGAAGAAAGTGACAATAATCAAAGGGGCACTAGATGATTATTCAAAATGTTCAGGCCAGGTGATGAACAAAGAGAAATCTAATATACTTTTCTTCAATACTAGCAAAGGTACCCATAATAGAATAGCCAAATTCCTGGGGTTCTCAATAGCATCCATTTCGGCAAAATATCTAGGGACTCCTCTAATCGTAAGGGCCTGTAGATCACAACACTAGATGGAAACATTGGAAAAGTGCAGAAATAAAATAGTAGCATGGAAAAATAAGTGGCTGACTCTGGCAGGAAGAATGTTAATGATCAAAGCAGTTTTAGCGACAGTCCCTATATACGTTATGTCTTACTTTCAAATGATATGAAAGGCAGAAAACAACATGGAAAGCTTCCTAAAAAGGTTTCTATGGGAGGGAGCTAGAGATGAAAAAAAGATACCATTGTTACAATGGGACAAAGCGTGCCTACCTAAAGAATTGGGTGGGGCAGGGTTAAGAAAGATGAAGGAACAAAATTTGGCCCTTGGTGCTAAATTAACATGGAAGATGTATAGGGAGCCTCATCGTTTGTGGTGTAAAATCTTTCAAGGAAAATACTTGGACTGCCTTGACTCCAAAAGAATTCTTACAATGGGAACTTCTGATGGGGGCTCGGTAGTGTGGAATTTTTTATGGAGTAGCAGAAGGATCATAACTGGACATTTGACATGGAAAATCAATAACGGGAGGCAAGCCAATTTTTGGAGTGATTCTTGGAAGGGAAACAAGCCATTGGAAAAATTGGAAGGCATTAAGGAACACATAGAGTAGATCATAGACTTAATGGGAAGCAATGTAAGGGACTATATAGATGAGAGCCATCCAACAGTTTGGCAGGTAGTTTGATTGGATTGACACAAGGAGGCTACCCATGCCAGATGAGGTTCGAATGAGGCTAGATCAAGATCTGCAAGGAAGAAAGATCACATTAATTGAAGATGATGATGAGATAATCTGGTGCAGGGCATGCTGCACGATCAGGTGAGTATTTAGTGTGTTTGGGGTACCAAATCTAGAATTCCATAAGTGATAGTCCCAAATGGCCTATCAGGTTATGCTGGCACCCAACAGTCCTACCTAAGGCTAGCACTTTCCTTTGGACAACATTATAGAAAGGCATCCTTACTTCGGACAGATTAGAACGAATGGAAATTTTAGGCCCTAGTAGATGCTACATGTGCTATAAAAATAATGAAATGATTGATCAATTGTTACTAGGATGTGATTATGCTTCAAAATGTTGGGATTGGATTCAAGGTATCTTAGGGTGGAATGGAGCAAGACCTGAGAAATTTGAGGATTGGATGAGTAGTTGGCCTAATGGAAGGAAGGATACACTATGGTTAGAAGTGTGGTTGGCTGCACCCTCTATGATTGTCTGGCATGTTTATGGAAGGAAAGGAACTGAAGAATTTTTCAAGAAAAGAGCATGGAAGAAAGGAACTTAGTACTAAAAATTGAGGAAGGGATGTGCGAGCTACTAAATGCAAGGAACCTGATAAAATCTGGTTCAACTTTCACTAATTAGGATGAGGCTTTGCAAAAAATGGGGTAAACTAAGAAGGCCCAAGGGATAATTCAAAGCAAATCTAAAGCTAGAAAAGATGCCAAATGGAAAAGCCTGGAACAGGGATGGTATAAGCTTAACTTTGATGGCGCTTCCAAAGGTAACCCTGGGGCAGCCGAAGCAAGCTGCATTATAAGGAATAACCAAGGATAATGCATCTGGGCCCTATCAAGAAAGATTGGTATTGCTACCAATAATGACGCAGAGATGGAAGCTTTGTCTCTGGGATTACATCTATGCATAGACAAAGGCATTAAGCACGTGCAAATAGAAGGTGATTCTCTTCTATTCTTACATGCAGTTATGAAGGACACCCCTAATTGTGATATGGCACCTCTTTGAATGTTTGAACCTATGAAAGCTCCTTATACTTCTGTAAACCTTTCAGTACTCAAGCAGCTCAAACAACCAACATGAGTACTGGGGCTTGAACTTTGAACTACCTTTAATTGAGGGAATTTCACAAACGTTTCTTGGGTATTAAATGACTCAAGCTTCCTTCACGAAGATAGGGGATTGAGCTTAAACTGTAAAACCTACATAGCGTGAACTCGGTAATCTACTTTAATTTGATGAAAATTCACAATGGTTAATGCATTACCCCAAATGTTGTCTGGGTCTTAAACGACTCAAACAACCTTCATGAAGGATGGAGTTTGAGCTTAAATTGTAAAGCTTACTAAACTTTTTCGCATTATCCTACTTTTAAAATGATGAAATTTCACAATGGTTAATTCGATACCTGAAACATGTTAATACCGAGGGATCCTATCCTCATCCTTAAGTTTTAGATTCAAACACAAATAAGGACGAGCATTATCCCTATTCACTCTAACCCTAGGGTTTATCATTGTTTTCATCTAATTACAAATTGAAATTAAGAGATTATGCATTAGAAATCAAAGTAGTTGTGTGCCATATGGAATAACCCTAGGGCTTATCATGGTTCCCACCCAACTTCAAACTGAAATATAAAGAGATTAGGCTTTAGAAATAAAGGGAATTTTCTCAATCAATGACAATTGCTTTTAATAAAGATAACATTTTGCAACATAAACAAACCTATCATACAAGATCCTAGAAGCATTTCAGAGAGATACATAACTCAAGAATCAATATTTTGCATTAAGTACAAAGCAAATTTGTGAACAGATAAACAATGGAGACTTTAGCAAATATCATAGTATATTATCAAGAACTATATTGCAAATTATAGATAACCACTTAAAACTTGGGCCTTTGCAAATTTGCAAAATTTACTATTTTTACTATCTTCATATACATAGCAACGGATTATCATTTCTTAATCTAAATTATTCAACTATATATCATCAATCCTACATATCGGAGTGAAACTACATTTTCTTTCACTGGGATTAATTCGTGATCATAACAAAATTAGCTTATTTATTTTTTGGGTGGCCGTCCATTAAGCCCCTACAGTGTGGAATTGCACACCCTAGTTGGCATCGTGAAGGACAAAGTTGGTCAACCACTAAAAATCTTGCATCGACACATAGTGATACAACCACTTCAGAAAATTATAAGCTACTCTAGCTTGGAAGCAATGATACAATAGACTACATCCACTAGGTCAGAAATGAATGGTAGTAGTTCTATGGCGGGATTTTGATGCTGACCTTAATCCCATAGGCATGGGATACCAACCCCCAAATGAGCTGCCTCTAAAACCTCCTCTAGCCCAACAAAAAATGATGGGTTGAAGATATCCCTGGTTAAATTGAACACTATTTCCTTGGGTACATGAAAATCCAACAAACATGCCACAAACCTAAATCCAACAAACATGCCACAAACCTCGCTGATATGTTTGAATTCAAGTGATATCTTTCACTAGGTTGTAGGAAATTCTTACCCAATATCATCTTCTCTTCCTTCAATGTTAAATGGCCACTCGCATTAATCACATTCTTTAAACGACGATCAGTGATGGTCCCCTGGAAAGCAATCTGGCTCCTTGTGCAAGCCAAAAACACTAGAGTATCCATACTCTGCTACCTAAATTCCTTTTCTTCAACAAGAGCTTGAGACAAACAACAATATATGATAGAGCCATCCAACCTGAAAAATATACGCCATGAATGGATTCTCTAAGATTATTATTTATAATGGCTAGCGAGCTCTCACACACAATATTAGTCTTGTCATCTTAATGATCACACAAAGGAGTGTAGTGTTATGATGACGCGATTTAGGAAATGGTTTAGTGACTATCTCCAGGTTCGGCTTGCTCATTAAAAATGTCACTTCACCTTGTAAGGTGGAGGTGAAGCCTTACATCACGTCAGACTTGAAACCCCCTTCACCCATGTGGCCTATCCAAGTGTCCCCTCTCTATCACCTTTCTATAAAAGAGCAAAGAGATAATGGAACCAACACAAGGCATAGAAAGATTTGGAATGGCGAGTGACAACTGACAAAAGGAAAAATCATTGAAAGTAATGAATAGGACATGATGAAGTTGCATCTAAGGAATCACGCGACAATCAAAGATAATGGGTACTTTACATACTAGGATACATAAATTATTTTATTTCATTTATTATTTTATAGGAGATACCCCCATATGGTAACAACTTACCTTTAAAAAAATTATTATAATTATTATATATTTTTAAAGATAATGAGCATGGTAAACTTTTTAACATGACCGGTGACGCTGGCGCGACACGCCCTCTGGCTCCACACTAACGCTTTTGCCCAGAGCGATGAACCAGTGAGGCCACAACACAAGGGACCTCGTACCCAAGAAGGAACACTTCAAACCTACGAGCTCATTGGCCCAGCGAAGGTATAAAGCCTACGAGCTCGTTGGCCCATCGGGGGTTTGAACTTTGGTGGCCGCCACTACAACCGAGCGACTTAACCACCGAACCATGCCCTTAACGGCTATATTATTATATTTTAATTATAATTATAATATAATATTATATTTATATTTATATTACAATATTAAATAATACTTTTCTTTCAATTATTTTAAATCAAAATTACATAAATAATACAAATAATATCTCTTATTATAAATATAAATAATGTATTGAGCTATATAATTTTGATTTAAAATAATTAGGGTTTTTAATAATCAGTACTATAAAATAGTTAGAGATATCCTTCTAGAGGCACCTTTTAATCAATTTATCAATAATGTAATATATAAAACCTTTGAACCTTTTAGATAACAATTGCAGTTAAGGTTGTTGTTTTGGGAAAGGGATTTTTGGAATGAATTTTATGAGAACAATGATGGTTTTATTTTATTTATTTATTTTACTTGCTTCTCAGGGAAAGAAGTAGATTTTATCTAGGAATATTATTGGGTTACTTTCTGGGCTAGGATGTCGAATGTGGACTATCAAAGATGGCTTTTCCCCTTTTCAGGAATTGAACCATGTTACTATTTTAAAGAATTAGATCTAATCGAGCTGACATTGAAAAAGATGTTTATTTTGTCTAGAAAACTTATTTATATATATCTCTGCCACATCTTGTTGTGAGACAATCTACTTTTCATTATTTAGAATTGCACATTTAGACATCAGGGTTGCATCGGGTGTTCCCTCCTGCCAGTTGTTCCAGGTAGCTAGACATTTCATGTAGGGCTGGGTTTCTTTCATTTCATGAAGGGATCCAGGGAAGTATAAATACTTCATGGTTGGGTGGAAAAGAACCTATGCCATGTTCTTGTCTCTCAGCTTGCAGGTGGTGGACCACTTAGTTTGTGTGACTGATGAGCGTATTGATTTATTTATTCTTGTTATACATGATTATTGTAGCTTGAAAATTAGATGTATTATGGCATGAATGCCCATGTACTTTGTACATTATTTTATAGTGCTTTTACCTGGATTGAGCATGAGACTTTGTAAGATTTAATGACATTTTGATTCATATTTATGACATTTATCTTTCACTTGTGATATTGTAAGTACGCGGATTAATTACAGGTAAGCGCAAGAAGATGGGGGGCCAAAAAGGGGTCTTAAGTGGCCACTTTTTTTTCTAAAATAAAAAAATGTTGGCCTTGGATGAGAAACTGAGCATAGTTACACTCAAAATTTGGAGATGCAACCAAAAAAATGTTCGTAGTGCTCCGAGTCTACTTTCTAAACTACTATTTTTTTTTTAAAATGGCATAGATTAAGGGGTTCAAAAGAGGGAGCCACATAAATTGGTGTTGTTTCTATCAAAAAAACATAACATAGCATGTTTTGTGGCTCCCTCAAAAGGTCAACTTTTTTTTGGTATTTTTAAAATTGCTTTGGTGAGAAATTAGCTAATAGCATGTAGTTTATGCCTGATTTTTCTGATAATTTTTTGATGAATATTTGATTTTTTACTAATTTTCAAAGTGGACACATCCTAAAAAATAGAATTTTGGCCGTGCTACCCCTATAAATTTTGAAAACTAATTGAAAATATTTTTTTTCTTTTTTTAATATTTGTAGAATGGAGTCTAGTTTCTAAATATGTAATTTTTTTGAAATTTCAATTAATAGTTAATTTACAATGAAAAAAAGACCAAACAGTAGTTTTTGCCCAAAAACGGACACACAAGCAAAATAAATTAAAGATTAAAGGCTTAACATTGTTAAAATGTGAAAAAAATCACATCATCAAATAGCTAAGAGAAAGCCTAACATTACCCAGGTGTTCGATTTGTTTGACCTTGAAACACGTGCAAATCTGAGGGTTAGCACGAACGAAATTATGTGAAATCTTGAAGAATATGGAAAAACACGTCTGTGGATGTTGAAAAGGCACTCCAAGCATTTGGGTTGGAAATCCAAAGCAAATCCCAAGCCCAAGGCTTAGGATTTCCAAAGCAAAACATAACAAGAGTGCTCGCGTTAGTTTTTGCTTTGCATTTTTCCTTTTCCGCAAAAGTTTGTGCTGTTTGTCATGTTTGAAATAACGCGAGCGCGTTATGTTCCCCTTAAATTTTTTTATGTTCAAGGCTATTAATCATGTATGTATATATGTATGCCTATATGTATGTATGTATGCCTATATGTATGTATGTATCTATGTATGCATATATAGTGTTGAGGGTAGAGGAGGGTAGAGATGGGAGTGAGCCAGATAGGGGAGGAGAGGGGTGGATAAGGATTGAGTGATTAAGGTTTAAGGTTGAGGGTTGAGCATTTGGGGATAGGATTTAGAGTTTAGGGATAAGGGATTAGAGTTTAGGACCTTGAAGGATTAGGGTTTAGGGTTGAGGCTTTAGGGATAGCGTTTAGGGTTAAGGGTCGAGGGATTAGGGTTAAGGTAGAGTGTTGAGGGTAGAGGGATTGGGGATAGGGTTTAGGGTTGAAAGTTTAGGGTTGAGGGATTAGGGTTTAAGGTATAGTTTAGTAGTTCTTATGGATAGAGCCAGTAAACAATGGGAGATTATTTGCCTGTTTCATAACAATATACCTCCCCTAAGTGTGGGGTGGCAGCAAGAAATATAGATGTACCCCAATGCAAAGTTTTTCTCATAATGATCATCCTTCTGATTTCAATTGTTAATTACTCACTATGGATGTACCATACACAAAGCTTTTCTCATAGTGTGTACACCTATTGGCATAATGAACCCCAGATGGGCCAGAAAAACATGCCATATAACATTACTAACATTAAAAAAGTTCATAACCATTTTTCTGACATATTCTTGCAACTCAAATATCTTTAAGAGAAGAGTGTCAAAAATGATGGGTTTAACAACCTAACATAAGGCAAAGCAGTTTTGTTGGGTTTAGGGTTTAGGGTTGAGGGATTAGGGTTTAGGGTTAAGGGATTAGGGTTTAAGGTATAGTGTTGAGGGTTGAGGGTTTAGGGATTGGGTTTAGGGTTGAGGGATTAGGGTTTAGGGTTGATAGATTAGGGTTTAATATTGAGAGTTGAGGGTTGAGGGTTTAGGGATAGGGTTGATGGTCAAGGGATTAGGGTTAAAGTAGAGTGTTGAGGGTAGAGGGATTAGGGATAGGGTTTAGGGTTGAAGGTTTAACGATTGAGGGTTGAGGCTTTAGGGCTGAGGGTTAAGGGATTGGGGTTTAAAATATAGTGTTGAGTGTCGAGGGTTTATGGATAGGTTTTAGGGTTTAATTTTTAAGGGTTAAGGGTTGAGGGATAGGGTTTAGGGTTTAGGGATAAGGGATTAGGGTTTAAGGTATAGTGTCGAGGGTTGAGGGTTTATGAATAGGGATAGCGTTTAGGGTTTAGGGATGATGGATTAGGGTTGAGGGTTGAGGGATTAGGATTTAAGGTATAGTGTCGAGGGTTGAGGGTTTATTGATAGTCTTTAGGGTTGAGGGTTGAGGGATTAGGTTTTAGGGTTGATGGATTAGGGTTTAAGGTATAGTGTTGAGGGTTGAGGGTTTAGGGTTGACAGATTAGGGTTTAGGGTTGACGAATTAGCGTTTAATGTCGAGGTTATGGTTAGAGTGTCGAGGGTAGAGGGATTAGGGATAGGATTTAGGGTTGAAGGTTTAAGGATTGAGGGTTGAGGCTTTAGGGATGAGGGTTTAAGGCTTAAGATATAGTGTCAAGTGTTGAGGGTGTAGGGATAGGGTTTAAATTTTAAGGGTTAAGGGTTGAGGGATAGGGATTAGGGTTTAAGGTACAGTGTTGAGGGTTGATGGTTTGGGGATAGGGTTTAGGTTTGAGGGATTAGGGTTTAGGGTTGATGAATTAGGGTTTAATGTTGAGAGTTGAGGGTTGAGGGTTGAGGGTTGAGGGATAGGGTTAATGGTCAAGGGATTAGGGTTAAATAAGAGTTTCAAGGGTAGAGGGATTAGGGATAGGGTTTAGGGTTGAAGGTTTAAGGATTTAGGATTGAGGATTTAGGGATGAGGGTTAAGGGATTAGGGTTTAAGATATAGTGTCGAGTGTCGAGCATGTAGGGATAGGTTTTAGAGTTCAAGTTTTAAGGGTTAAGGGTCGAGGGATTAGAGTTAAGGGTGGAGGGATTAGGGTTTGACGTTGAGGATTGAGTATATTGAGGTTCGAGGGTTAAGGGTTTCGGGATAGGGTTGAGGGTCAAGGGATTAGGGTTAAAGTAGAGTGTCGAGGGTATAAGGATTAGGGATAGGGTTGGAGGGTTTAGGGATAAGGGATTAGGGTTTAAGGTATAGGATCGAGCCCATTGAGGGTCTAGGAATAGGGATAGAGTTTAGGGTTTAGGGATGAGGGATTAGAGTTGAGGGATGACGGATTAGGGTTGAGGGTTGAGGGATTAGGGTTTAGGGTTGAGGGTTGAGGGATTAGGGTTTAAGGTATAGTGTTGAGGGTTTAGGGATAGGGTTTAGTGTTGAGGGATTAGAGTGAAGGGTTGAGGGATTAGGATTTGACATTGAGGGTTGAGGGTTGAGGCTTTAGGGTTTAGGGTTTAGGGATAGGGTTGAGGGTTGAGGGATTAGAGTTAAGGGTTGAGGGATTAGGGTTTGATGTTGAGGATTGAGTACATTGAAGTTTAAGGGTTAAGGGTTTCGGGATAGGGTTGAGGGTCGAGGGATTAGGGTTAAAGTAGAGTTTTGAGGGTATAAGGATTAGGGATAGGGTTGGAGGGTTTAGGGTTTAAGGTATAGTATCGAGTCTGTTGAGGGTTTAGGAATAGGGATAGCATTTAGGGTTTAGGGATGTGGGATTAGAGTTGAGGGATGACGGATTAGGTTTGAGGGTTGAGGGATTAGGGTTTAGGGATAAGGTTTAGGGTTGAGGGTTGAGGGATTAGGGTTTAAGGTATAGTGTTGAGGGTTTAGGGATAGGGTTAAGGGTTGAGGGATTAGAGTGAAGGGTTGAGGGATTAGGATTTGACGTTGAGGGTTGAGGCTTTAGGGTTTAAGGTTTAGGGATAGGGTTGAAGGTTGAGGGATTAGAGTTAAGGGTTGAGGGATTAGGGTTTGACATTGAGGGTTGAGTACATTGAGGTTCGAGGGTTAAGGGTTTCGTGATAGGGTCGAGGGTCGAGGGATTAGGGTTAAAGTAGAGTGTCAAGGGTATAAGGATTAGGGATAAGGTTGGAGGGTTTAGGGATAAGGGATTAGGGTTTAAGGTATAGTATCAAGCCCATTGAGGGTATATGAATAGGGATAGTGTTTAGGGTTTAGGGATGAGGGATTAGAGTTGAGGGATGACAGATTAGGGTTGAGGGTTGAGGGATTAGGGTTTAGGGATAAGGTTTAGGGTTGAGGGTTGAAGGATTAGGGTTTAAGGTATAGTGTTGAGGGTTTAGGGATAGAGTTTATGGTTGAGGGATTAGAGTGAAGGGTTGAGGGATTAGGATTTGATGTTGAGGGTTGAGGCTTTAGGGTTTAGGGTTTAGGGATAGGGTTGAGGGTCGAGGGATCAGAGTTAAGGGTTGAGGGATTAGGGTTTGACATTGAGGGTTGAGTACATTGAAGTTCAAGGGTTAAGGGTTTCGGGATAGGGTTGAAGGTCGAGGGATTAGGGTTAAAGTAGAGTGTCAAGGGTATAAGGATTAGGGATAGGGTTGGAGGGTTTAGGGATAAGGGATTAGGGTTTAAGGTATAGTATCGAGCCTATTGAGGGTTTAGGAATAGGGATAGCATTTAGGGTTTAGGGATGAGGGATTAGAGTTGAGGGATGATGGATTAGGGTTGAGGGTTGAGGGATTAGGGTTTAGGGATAAGGTTTAGGGTTAAGGGTTGAGGGATTAGGGTTTAAGGTATAGTGTTGAGGGTTTAGGGATAGGGTTTAGGGTTGAAAGATTAGAGTGAAGGGTTGAGGGATTAGGATTTGACGTTGAGGGTTAAAGGTTGAGGCTTTAGGGTTTAGGGTTTAGGGATAGGGTTGAGGGATTAGGGTTTGACGTTAAGGGTTGAGTACATTGAGGTTTGAGGGTTAAGGGTTTCAGGATAGGGTTGAGGGTCGAGGGATTAGGGTTGAAGTAGAGTGTTGAGGGTATAAGGATTAGGGATAAGGTTGGAGGGTTTAGGGATAAGGGATTAGGGTTTAAGGCATAGTATCGAGCCCGTTGAGGGTCTAGGAATAGGGATAGCGTTTAGGGTTTAGGGATGAGGGATTAGAGTTGAGGGATGACGAATTAGGGTTGAGGGTTGAGGGATTAGGGTTTAGGGATAAGGTTTAGAGTTGAGGGTTGAGAGATTAGGGTTTAAGGTATAGTGTTGAGGGTTTAGGGTTGAGGGATTAGAGTGAAGGGTTGAGGGATTAGCATTTGACGTTGAGGGTTGAGGGTTGAGGCTTTAGGGTTTAGGGTTTAGGGATAGGGTTGAGGGTCAAGGGATCAGAGTTAAGGGTTGAGGGATTAGGGTTTGATGTTGAGGGTTGAGTACATTAAAGTTTGAGGGTTAAGGGTTTCGGGATAGGGTTGAGGGTCGAGGGATTAGGGTTAAATTAGAGTGTCGAGGGTATAATGATTAGGGATAGGGTTGGAGGGTTTAAGGATAAGGGATTAGGGTTTAAGGTATAGTATCGAGGCCGTTGAGGGTTTAGGAATAGGGATAGCATTTAGGGTTTAGGGATGAGGGATTAGAGTTGAGGGATGACGGATTAGGGTTAAGGGTTGAGGGATTAGGGTTTTAGGGATAAGGTTGAGGGTTGAGGGATTAGGGTTTTAGGGATAAGGTTTAGGGTTGAGAGTTGAGGGATTAGGGTTTAAGGTATAGTGTTGAGGGTTTATGGATAGGGTTTAGGGTTGAGGGATTAGAGTGAAGGGTTGAGGGATTAGGATTTGACATTGAGGGTTGAGGCTTTAGGCTTTAGGGTTTAGGGATAGGGTTGAGGGTCGAGGGATCAAAGTTAAGGGTTAAGGGATTAGGGTTTGACATTGAGGGTTGACTACATTGAGGTTTGAGGGTTAAGGGTCGAGGGATAGGGTTGAGGGTCGAGGGATTAGGGTTAAAGTAGAGTGTCGAGGGTATAAGGATTAGGGATAGGGTTGGAGGGTTTAGGGATAAGGGATTAGGGTTTAAGGTATAGTATCAAGCTCGTTGAGGGTTTAGGAATAGGGATAGCATTTATGGTTTAGGGATGATAGATTAGAGTTGAGGGATGATAGATTAGGGTATTGGCGGCACAAAGAGAACGAATGCAAAAACTTCTTGCTATGAGAGATTTGAATACCATAGTTGGAGACACGTCCTCTACCACAAGTCAACATGTAGGGACACCATCTACCACATCTCAAGTTGATAGTACATCATCACTCACATGTGATTAAGGAGGTACGCCATCGTTCCCACCTCAACCTCAAGGTATGTCATCTATTCCATCTTCAATCGAAGGTATGCCATCTAGCCCATCTCATTTAAATATTGATAAAATTCCTAATGTTGAGATGAATTTACCTAACTTAACACCACCTAGAATTTTGCATAGAAAGTTAAAGTATTTGATTGATATTAATGAGAATATTTTGTAGCCAACGGAAGGTAAGATTCTGAAATACACTTGTAGAAGATATGCTCATAAGATTTGGAGATTGTTCTTTGAAAAGTTAAATGAGACTGCAAGATGTCAACTATTCATTGAAATGATGCGAAGTATAAAGTATAGGTCCATCATGAATATTGTTGGGTTGAGAACATCAAAGGCTTCAAGTGAAAAATCTATTGTCAAGAATCTAATGAGTGCGTATGAGAGTGTGGGTAACACCTCACGCACAAAAGATAGTAATGCAACACGGCATGTGATTACATCCACTATAGTAAGTAGTCAAACGAGAAAATCTCGTCTCATTAGAAAGACGAGTCAAGAATTGAGAATTAATAGGAAAACTTTATCAAGAGTCGTTGGAAGATGCCAAAGAATTGAGGACACTAATGCCAATGAATTATGGCCATTCTCAGGGAGACTACCACAAAAAGATAAACCAATTGTTGAAGCATTGAGATCACTAATTGAAGACTTTTGGAAGAATTACACAAGGGTATCTCTGAATCAAAGGGATGTGGTAAGAAGGAGAATCGGTAGTCAGAACCGTGAGCCACATCCAAAGCATTTTTTGGATGAGACTCAAACACAGTTTTATGGTAAATTTCTAGAGAAGTATCCTCAAATTAAAATTTGTCAAAGATATTTTGAAATGCTAAAACCTTTCTATGTCAAGATAAATCACACATGCACTACTTGTTGTTGTAGATTACATATTGAATTTTCTAACCATTTTGATGTTTATAGGTCTATATGTTTAGATATGCATACTAACAATGTTTTGCAGGGTTGTGTCATATGTGCCCCACCAACATCTTCAAGAGACTTCATATCAAGAATTTTATGTAAAAGAGAGGAAGGTCAAATATTCTACAAGAAATTATGCTTGGATGGCACATGTCATCGTTGCAGTGGCTTGCAACATTTGCCAATATGTGAACATATGGAAAGAACACATGCGGTTGGAAACGAACTAGTAGAGTTTGGCAAGTATAAAACAGTGGCATACAATACAAAAGATGGTAAATAAGCAAAGAGGTGTGAATTGGTTATTGAAAAGATTCAAGTGTATCAGTTTATGCCTATATTTCATGACAGCATAGTGTATGAGTATGCAAGACATGCTCATAGAGCTCGATGGTTGGACTTGCAATTCAAGTTATGCAAGGACACATTTCTGGTTGGTAGCATTGTTTCAGTTGTCAACTTTGTAGAGAACTACAGTCTACAACCACACTGTGAGGTGCAATCACAATATTACAACTCCACACAGGTTTCTATATTTGTGCACATTGCATTCATTCATGCGAATGATAGTATAGAGGATGACAAAAAGATCATAAGGGAGTATAATTTCTGTATTAGTGATGATCGCACACATTCTACGGAGTTTGTGCAAGGTTGCTTTCAGGTGTTCTACAATGATTTGGCTAGAAGGGGCATATCGTTCAGTCAACATATCATATGGTCGGATAACTATGCGTCACAATTTAAGAACTCATGGAATTTCTATTGGCTGAGTAGGAGACATAATTTTATAGGTATTCAGCATATGTGGAACTTTTGTGAGGCCATGCATGGAAAGGGGAAGCATGATGGTGCAAGAGCATGTATCAAAAGAGCCATAGCGCGAGAAGAGTTAAAGTATAAAGACAATGCAAATTTGACAGATGCAAAATTGATTGTCGATTGGTGTAACGCTTCCATGGGTCCAGGTAATGAAGGTAAGTCTTTAGTTCATAGATTTTTTTGGTTGATAGATGATACTAACATTGCACCATATGAGGACTGTTCCACACTGACAGAATCAAATGAGATGCACTCTTTCAGAAGCTCAATTGTAGGTTCATGGAGTATCCATACGTGAAAGATGTCATGCTTCTGTTCTTCCTGTACAATTCAAGTTTGGGATGAGTGCGAGTCAAAGGAGTGGGTTGACGAATGGCAGTTAAGTTATCTTAGACCACTTGACACGTATCAACCCCTAACGACACTGGAACTAACACAGATGGAATCATCAGTTGACTTTGACCACATATCAAATTTAGTTCAACTAGGTAATATAGGGTACTTATATGCATCTAATTTCATCTAGTTCAACCAGGTAATGTCATCTTACTTTGTAGTGTTTTTTGTAATGTTGACTAATTTCATCTAATTTGCTACACATATCAATGTAGGACATGTATATGCAGTTATTGCAGATAAAGATAATGAAGAGGGAATAGATTATTACTTATGTCATTGTGTTGAGGCCAAAAAGAAATTGGAGGCCCCTGTTACAGATGGAGAAAACATCGAATACCCTATAGGCTCAGTGGTTATTACTAGAACATGGCTTAGAAGGTACCCACATAAGAGTGTTAATGTTTGGCTGTTTTAGGACTTTGACATGCATTAGAAGATTCTTCATTACTCGAACCTTGTCGTGGCACCCAATGTTTATTTGATAAAGTATCAGGGTAGACCTTTGAACAAGATCTTGTGGAAGGTGCGTGAGTTTGACCATGAAGCAATACTTGCCACAATAAAGAGTAGAGCAGACCCAGATGGTTCATTGGATTGATTTGTAAGTATTCACATTGATTTTGTAAAGTCATGTTACATTGAGTTGTAATTATGCACATTAATTTGTAAGGTTTGTCTTTTTTTTATTTCCTACTGCATTTTTACACATATACACATTTTTACATCATCATGTTATGCATTTTTGGTGTCCTGCTCCTGATGCGACCACACTGATAGTTCCAACGCGTCTGGATGGGTACATTTAGGCTAGGCATTATTTTGTTTTTCACCCAAACATGTTGAAACAGTCCGAGCTACATTGTACCAATGATATACCTGAAGAGTCCAAAGTGCAAAAAGGCAGCAATCTTTGACGAGATGTTACTTGAAAATTGTGTCACTTAGAAACATTCCATCTAAGGCAATGTGATCACGTAGAGTGTCTCTACAATAACCTCTCTCAATTTTTTATATCTCTGAGGCATTTGCCCGTGGTGAAAGGTTTTCTGCTGCCCCAAAAATCGTCAAAAGGAGGCAGTGTAAAGTTGCAAAGGGGTGTAACTTGGTGTCATGCTCCTGATGTGACCAAACTAACTATTCCAACGTGTCCGGATGGGTACATTTACACTAGGCATGGTCCTATTTTTCACCCAAACATGTCGAAATAGTCCGAGCTACATTATACTGATGATATCCCTGAAGAGTGCAAAGTGCAAAAAGGTAGCAATATTTGACGAGATGTTACTTGAAAACTATGCCACTTAGAAAAATTTCATCTAAGAAGACGTGATCATGTAGAGTGCCTCTACAATAACCTCTCTCATTTTTTTATATCTCTGAGGCATTTGCCCGTGGTGAAAGGTTTTCTGCTGCCCCAAAAATCATCAAAAGGAGGCAGTGTAAAGTTACAACGGGGTGTAACTTTCGTCCTGCTCTTGATGTGACCAAACTGACTGTTCCAACGCGTCCAGATGGGTACATTTACGCTAGGTATGGTCTATTTTTCACCCAAACGTGTTGAAACAGTCCGAGCTACATTGTACCGACGATATCCCTGAAGAGTCCAAAGTGTAAAAAGACAGCAATCTTTGACGAGATGTTATTCAAAAACTGTGTCACTTAGAAACATTTTGTCTGAGGTAACGTGATCATGTAGAGTGCCTCTGTAATAACCTCTCTTAGTTTTTTATATCTATGAGGTGTTTGCCCGTGGTGAAAGGTTTTCTGCTGCCCCAAAAATCGTCAGAAGGAGGCATTGTAAAGTTGCAAAGGGGTGTAACTTTCGTTCTTCTCCTCGTGTGGCCAAATTGATCTTTGTATGATATCTTCAATATGATTACTTTGATAATGAACACTTGAGATGTATCTTGTTGATCTTGCCTTGTTCATTGTAAGTAGGATATGTATGATGCTTGTAGCTTCATTTGACTAACTCTATGATATTTCTTCTTCTTGTAGGTAGGTTGATGACCTTCCTTGATGCTCTTTCATGTAGAGTAGATGAGGATAATGATGCTCCTTCATGACTCAGAATAGATGATGAAACTTCATTGATGACATGGAGTAGAAGACTCTTCTCAAAGACTTGAAGATTGGGATAACTTGAAGTATGATGGATGAAGTGCCTTGCTTGATGATATGATGAAGATGAAGTAGTGCACTTGGCATGTTGACCTTGAAGCAATGATTGATGAAGAAGCTAATTGATACTTGAAGATGAATGGAACTTGAAGTGATTGAAGATCTCCAGACATGATGCAACTTGATGAAGTATGTCAAACTTGATGTGATCTAACATGATGTCATTGATGAAGAAGACCTGAGATGTATCTTGTTGTGACTTCTTGGAGCAGCTACCTCTTGAAGTGGTGTCTCTTTGGTAGTGATTACTTCCCATCTTAACTCTCTGGCATGAATGAATGTGAATGACTCCTTTGAAATAGCTACATGATGACTTCTCCTTGAAAGTGACTCCAAGCTCTTGCTCCTACCTCTATGATACTTCTTTTCCTTCAATCTTCCTGCAATACAAACCAAGAAACACATCAATCCTTATGATAAACACTTTATAGTACAAAGGAACATGCAATAATCTTATTTCAAATCTAGGCGCATATATAGGTGAAAAGAGGAGCAAAAGGTGCCTAAGTCCAATTTGACTTTGTATTTCTATTTCAAACATTTGAGGATGACTTATAATAATTCTTGCTTGCCAGGCGCAATTGGAGGTTATACAAGTTGAAGAACTCGCCTAGACTTCCTTAATAATGTTGATCTCTCCTAAGGCGCATTTTGATGATGATTAGGGTGTAAATTTGTGCCTTAACTTAGGTAAATACCTTCTTCAACTTTAAAGGGGTTCAAAGAATTGCTAAGAAATCCTCAATACTCAAACACTCCAATAAACTGAAGCAACTTCTTAGGTGCAAATGCAAGGGTACACAAGGGGAAAATGGCACCTAGATGACTTAGTGCATTTCTATGACTTCATTCACATGTTTAAATATTTGAGAAACTCTCCTTTACTAAGCGCTTGTCCTCATGTCAATGTTAAGCTTTATACCTCCTAGGCGCTCAATTAGGTGATGTCATTAGATACAACTTACCCTTAGGCACCAATGTAGCTTCTTCAATCCATCACACTTCTAGGCGCTCAAATTTGAGGTCTTGAACCTGTATCTTATTCCTAGGTGCAATTGGATGATCTTCCTAGATCTAGGCGCTCATGATGGTGGGAAATTACATGAAGGGGCGCCTAAGTCCAATTTGATTTTGTATTTGATATTTTATGACTCCAATTGACTAGGAATGGCTCAATTTCTAAAGTGCTGACTCAATAATGTAAGTTTAAGGTCTTTTCCTCCTAGGTGCCAATTAATGAGTTTACTAGATACAATTTCTCCTTAGGCGCCAAAACTAGATAGTAAAGACAAGAGGAGGTGCCTAGCATCAATTTAGGCTCTATTCGTTATTTGTAAGACCTTGAATGATTAAACATGCTTGAAGTAAGCCTTTCTCTCTTGGAACTTACTCAATGATATAGATTTGTGATACTTTATCTAAGGAGCCAATCTAGATTTATATGGAGGTGAAAGAGTGCCCAACATCATGAAGCTTTATACTTGGTGTTTTTTATGCTTTAAATAATTATGAAGGTCTTAGGATGACTTTTCCCCTCTAGGCGCCTACTCTTAGATGTCCTTGGATGCAATTTCAATCTAGGTGCTCATGGAGGTATTGAATGACAAGCAAAGGTGCCTTAGCTTACTTAGCCCATTTCTTTGGATTTTGATGATCTTGACTCTTAAATGCCATCTAGTCTCATGCTCTTAAGCTTTCCTCTTACAAGGCGCCACAGTGAATGGATTTAAACTCTCTTGTTATGCTTAGGCACCAATTCAAGGTCATTCTAAAGGAAAAGAGCGCCTAGAATCCATTTGACTTATCTTTTAACATTTCAACAAGTTTAAGCAATGGGAGAGATCTCATCAAGGAGTCCACTCAAAGGATTGTTTCATGTCAACTCTTCCTAGGCGCCAATGTGTGATTAGATGACAAGGAAAGTGCGCCTAAACTCCAAACATTCAATTGAAATCTTCATATACATACTTCTCTCGTTCAATGCAATCAAAGTGGTTAACTCATTCTTCAATTCCTTATTCTAGTTGGTTCTAAGACCTTTAGGCGCTATCATTCACCAATTCAAACCTTCAGACACTTTTAAGGCACTCAAAGTGATGTCCATCACCAATCCACTCCTTAGGCGCTCAAATTTGATTATAGAAGCAAGAAATTGTGCCTAAGGTTTATGTTGCTCAAGACCTCCTTTGCAAGGCACATTAGATGATGATCAAGGTGTGAAAATGTGCCTTACTTGAATTTGGATTATTCCTTGATATTTTAAGTCTTTTAACACTTGTTTGCACCCTTGTATGACTACATCACCCTTAGGCGCTCATTTTGAGGTGTTATTCATCTACTATGTTGCCAAGGCGCCAAAATTGGTGATATGAAGCATGAAGGGAGCCTAAACTCATAATGTGTTTTCCTTGTCAAATTTTCAATGCTTAAGGTCATTTGTATCAATTCCATTCAAGGCACCATAACTTGGGATGATCAAAGGTTTGTTTTCTTCTCTAGGCCAATTTTGAGGTCTCAATTTTAGGCGTTGATTTGAGTCTGTAGAGGTGGGAAAGTGCACCTAACTCCCTAGAGCAATTTTGCGCCTAGAAGTGTAAGTCCCAGAGGATAAGGTACATTGAATATACTTTAAATATTTTTTAATACACCTTTCAGGATGTTTGAGATAGGTCTCGAATCCACCGGATTTAACATGTAGATTATAAATTTGGAGGATCCACCAGATTTCAGACTTAGTCAATTTTTAGTGTTTTAGGATATCAGGCTACCAGACTTAGTCATTTTTAGGATCTCAAACATTAGGATCAGGTCATCAGAGGACTATAGGACTCAAACACCACTGACTTCATCATGCAATAAACTAAAGACATCATCAAAACTTCATGCAAAGCATCAAAGCTCAAAAAAAAGGGGGTCCCCATTCACAATGGGGCGACGTGTGATTTGGTCACAACAGTATGACTTATGGAAGCCTATAGCCCCAATGTTATGTTGCATTCTAAAATCAGGTAAGACTCAATGTAATCTCATAACCTCGCCTTATATGCAAGAGGAATTACATTTAATAACCACAATGGTCATCAGGGGCTCATAAGCATATGATTTTGACTATCTTATTCAAAACAACAAACATACTCTTTGCATCCCAATATGGTGTAATAACAAGAAATTAAGAAATATTTTCAATTGACCAACTCATAAAGAATATGGATTAGCATACTCATTTGAATATTTTCAATTGAGCAACTCATAAAGAATATTAATATTTTCTGTTCAACATGATGATTCATTTTTTTTAAATACAACTTTTATCGTTTAGTTCCAAAATGAGGTTTAGGTGATACTTGAATAACAATAGCTAGCTTATTGGATCAACAAACATCCTATGTAGACAATTGGACTTTAAATATTTGAAGTAGCCATCTACAAATATCCATTCAAATGTGGATTTATAATGTAAGTATGGACGCCATCAATAAAAAAGATTTGTATTAACCAAATATCCATATAGGCATACATCAATATCTGTCGATATAAGTATAACATATATACAAAATAGCCATATAGGCTTACAAGAATCCCATATAGGCATACAAAATATATGTCCACAAATGCCATATAGACATACAACAAAGGAACACAATAAAAAGTCATTCCCCTCTGGCTGGTGAAGAGAATAGATCACAGGCAGCCTTTGATCTTCTAGGGGATGGAGACACGCATGTGGGTGGTCTACTATGAACCAGAGGGCTGCTCCTCCTATTTAGTTCTTCCTGCATCTTTAGCTGTTACAATAAACATTATAGACATTAATATATAGAAATTACATGTTATAAAAAATGAAACATTTAACAAAATAATCACTTACCGCTACGATATAATCTGTCTCCTCACTTGCCTCAGTAGCAGGAATAGGCCATGGTGATGTCATGTCCTATAGAAACCATCCCGATAGAAATTAAACTTCAAATCAATAATCTTTTAATTTTTAAAAAATAAACAACTATAACAATGAATGTAAATTGAAATTTACTAATCTGCCTCATACCCCTGTCAATGCCATGGAGCTATGAATCATAGAGGTCACACCATGCTCCATTGCCCTATGAACATCGGGAGGTGTCTCCACAGCCTGCATCATCTAGAAATAAAACAACATTATTCAATTACAAAAACTATAATAGTGATGCAAATCATGGCTCCTAATATACACACACGTTCATCTAAACATGGAAGTACACACAATAAAGCACACAAGTCACATACAAAAATCTAGTAAGTACAATTCATTCATTAAACTATTTATTTTATTACCTCCGTGAAGCTTTGAAGTCCACCACCGCTAGCAGGTGTTGCCGTGAAATCTCCAATATTAACCTATTCAACATCCAAAATCAGATATTAGAATACCATTCATATAACGATGGTATTCACATGTAATATTTATAATTGTTTACTAGTTACATACCTCGATAGTAGATGATCTAGTGTAATATGCAGGTGGAGAACCACTGAAAACTGCATCAATGCTATGACCCTAAAATTTCATTAAAATCATCAAACTAAATTAGTTAATCTTGCATTTTAAAAATAAAATTTAATAAATTAAATTCAATAAACTTACTAATATTTACCTAAGTATCAAAGCCGAAAGTCTCACTCAGGAGGGTATCTGTCATCACTATCTGCTCAGCTGTAGATGTAGCCTGTGCATCTGCGTCTTGACTATCCATGGGGTCATAACCACAGGTTGACCCACAAGTCTGAGAAGCATGGGGTGGGACCCTACTCCTCGTATTATCTCCCAACCCACTCTGTGCTGCAGGACTGGCATGCTCTATGATGCTCTGGGTCAAGGCACTAATGGACTGAAGTGTATCGACCTCAACACTCTCCTTCACAATGGAAGGGATAGAAACATGCTCATGGGCTGGTCTGTTGATTACTCGTCTCACTGTCCGCTGTGGGTCAACATGTGCCCCTGGTATATCTTGTGCTGACCCCCCACCTCTACCCTGGAAGTCCCACATATCAAAATAGTTTGGCACTTTATTGAGGACAAACTCGTAGTAGAGTTTCCTCAAAAAGTATTGCGGGACCTCATTATTATTACATGGAGGATGGTCAAAAACCATCCACCACCACTGCCCAAAATTGTCCCTTATCGCTTGGTTGTTGTACCAATGGATAGGGAACCTCTTGCATGTAATGGGTGGAGGTTGATTTGTTTGTGGGTTTGTGAAAATCAAACACAAGTCTAATTTTGTAATTTGTAATTTTTTCACATCTTGGTATGACAGCTTGTCTGTATAATAGTCTCTAAACTCTCTCCTTTTATCCATCCAACTATATATTTGCTTGCTAATTGAATCTACATTTGACAACATAGATTCAAGAGATTCAGCAAGCATGGACCTATGCAAGGTTGAAGTGGAAGGATCTTTCAACCTTGCAATTATATCTTCAATTTCTTTTTTGTTGTTTTTAATTTGCCTCATTATATTTTCTTATGTTCCAGGGGCATGTCGAGGAATGGATGGAGGAGGTTGTTGTTCCACAAGTATTTCCTCAAGATTTTGTCGATTTTGAGGAGGAGGAGGAGGAGGTGCATTAACATTTCCTAACAATTAACGAAATATACATCAAAAATTAACTCAAACCTACCTATTTAGAAATAAATTCAAACAAAAAAATAAATAAAACTCACTCCTTTGGCGTGCTCGATGTTGTGGTTGCATTTTGGTGACAAATCAACAAGATTTTGGTGTTGAATTGATTTTCCTAAAATGCGAGTGCGCTTCCTAGGGTTTGCAGGCCGCGGGTATAGAGGAGAAAACAGAAATGAAATGAGAAGATTACCTTTTTTTTTTATTTATAATAATTCATAACGCACTCGCGTTATAACACGATGAAAACAATTTGGCCACTTTTTGGCCCCCCATCTTTTTGCACTTACCCTTACACCATTTTATGTCTTTTAGAATGTTGTATCTAAGCAGATTATTTACATTATTTACTTTTGTTATTTGTGATGTTGTATTTAAGTGGATTAATTACTCCATTTTACTTTTAAGATGTTTTGAAGATTTTACATGGTACAAGGAAAAGGCCTATGTGAGAAAATGGCCACAGATTTTAAAGTTATAAACATGTTGTGATGTTCACAACATGCCCCATTTTACCCTTTAGCAAAATGAGGACCATTGCTGTGGCTTTTGCTTTCTATGTGGGTGTGGTCTTGCTTGCTTGGCGGTATGGGTAAAAGGTCTTGGGTGCTTGAAGCTTGAGTTACCCAACACTGGGGTATAAGTGGTGGTTACCAGTAGAATCGACATAAAAATCACCCAGGGTTGCCTTTTTGAATCATTTGAAAATTCTGCATATTTTGAGAGTTATACTAGTTCTTGTGAAAAGTTAACGCTAGATTGATGTCAGTCAACATGTATCTGATATACATTGTCGTTTGTATGTATATATTGTGCTTTTGGATCGATGGGTTAGTTTATTCATCGTGCCTTAAGTCATTGAGTGTATATATGGTATACATAAATATTCAAATCCGGACTTGATGGTATTTTATAGTAAATTGTATAAATGTTGAAATCCGTAGTTGTATTTGTATATTACAACTCATGTATTAGAAATACAAATGCAAAAGGTACATGGGAGGATGTCAAAATAAGTTCAAAATGATGTATAAGGATGGAGACATTTCATTTGTATATTAGATACATTATTTTCTGTATGCTTTTGATACAAATGCAGAACCAGACCCGAAAGTAAAATTAAATTGAATGTTGAAAACAAGGTGAAGGCATATATTTGTTTGTATTGTTTATGTATAACTGCATGTATCTTATATACAAATATAAAATTGGACGTGATCCAAAAAGTCAAATAAAATGAATTATAAATGGATTCTGTGTTTGTATATTTGGATGTATGTATTGGAAATACAAAAGGTAAAAGATGCATTTGTGGATTTGAACCCAGAATTAAATAATGAATAAAGGGCATGTTACGCTTAGACCAAGGGTAGAAAAGTCAAACATTATGAATGTATATTCACATCTATATGGGATACATGGAAATATACAAAGGAATTATATACAAAAAATTGACGGGATTTAAAAGTTTGAACTTTGTATATGTGATATGGGGTCCACTTTTGTATGTCTAGGATATATGCATATTACATACAAAAGGGTGATACAAAAGCAGAGATACAAGGTCAGATCTGGAACCAATTTGATTTGACTTTTAAACCCACTGAAGTCCGAAGTTGTATATTTTGATGCATGCATAAGATATACAAAAGAGAAAATACAATCCCAGATTTCAAATAGAATTAAATAGAGAATAAATTACGTTGATACATAAACAAAAGATAAAAGAAAGTCAAAGTCGACATGGTTTTATATCAAATATTGTATGTATGTGATATGCAAAAAAGTAATACAAAGGAAAATGTACAAACCCAGAATCGAAAGTAAGTTCAATATGGTTTATAAATGAATAAAGTAGGGATTTGTATGTTTTAATATTTGTATTCAATATACAAAGTGAAATATACAAAAGATAAGAGAAATATCGAAAAAGGTCATTAAGTCAAATTGTTCATAATGATGTCATCAAATTCTTTTTTGTATATTAGTAAAAAATGCATGTATAAGATATATCAAATTCTCTTTTGTATATACTCACCATGGAGGTTTGCCTCTTCAAAAAAAGGTGCATCCTTACCTATTATGGCCGTCCTTTAAAGCGTTTGCATAAAATAAAGCAAGTTTGAGATATTTGCTTCAAATTCAACATAGAATAGGTTCTTCTAGTGGGTGCTACAACTACAAAGGACCTATTAGACCCTGCTCTTCTGAGGAAAGGTCGAATTGACAAGATCATAAATGTTTGACTGTCAATAAGGGAAAGAAAGCTTTAAATTATAAAGATTCATTCTAGGAACAAGGCTTTTAGGTTTGGAGAAGAAAAATAGAAGTTGCTAAAGGAAATTTTAGAAGAAATAGTAGATGTGGATCCTCATTGATGAAAATAATTTTTTGAATGATTTTTCTATCTCAAAGGGTTGCAACCTCACCGTGGAGGCTTGCCTCTTCAAAAAAGGGTGCAACCTTACCTATTATGGCCACCCTTTAAAGGGTTTGCATAAAATAAAGCAAGTTTGAGATATTTGCTTGAAAGTTAACATAGAACAACTTCTTCTAGTGGGTGCTACAAATAGAAAGGACCTATTAGACCATGCTCTTCTAGAGAAAGGTCGAATAAACAAGATCATAAATGTTGGATACCCTTAAGGAAGTTCTTAAGTGTTGGTCCAACATATTTTATCATGAAATTCATAAGTATATTTGATATTATGATAATGTATGGAGCTTATTAAATGGCTCAAGGATTAGCTATTACAATGATATTCATATGTTTTGTTTGGTTTGGAGGATCATATGTATTGATCAACTATATTTACATAAATGTGCTTGAAGAGCATAACAAATGAAATTCAGATACAATCTATTTTAGGGTTTATGCCTTGGTTTTGGGCGTATATTTTGTTTTCAAGTTTGTTTTTGCCTTCTCCTTCAGATACTTTCATGGCAAAGGCTATGCAATAAAGTTGATCAGTGATCTTTTATTTGATTTTTTAAGTGGATGCATTCTTAGTTGGCTCTGGACCGATCAAGGAAAAAAACTTGTCTACTCTCCATCATTCAAACAATAGCTTTACAAATGGAGGATAATCACATCAACAAGATAAGATGCTATCCATAGAAAATTGTGAATCATCTTTCCTAGAGGCCAGATTACGTGGGCCAATAGTTCCACCTTAGGATAGTGTAGATGCTGCCTGCGTAAAATGTAACAGAGCTTTAAAAAAACAAACAAGCCATGTTGTTTATGTGCTAGATGAATGGGATGAAGAATATGACCATGGCAGAAGGAAAGAAGGATCTCCAACTCTTTGGATAAATGCAACGGGCAAGCATTAAGTGTAATAGGATCACATTTATCTATGTTCTATCTACATGTAGCCACATGGGTTTAGTGTAGGAAGCTCATTACTATTTTAATAACATGAAGGCAGATTATGGTGTCATCTATATTGTCTACAGAGCCTACATCTTTTGGAATAGTGATGCGTAGGGGACTGATAAATCAATTTCTTAAACTAAAAAGCCCTCATGTAAAGAATGGTAATTTGGTATGGGGTGATATAAAAGTTGCTTTCGACAGAATAAAGAGAATAAGGAACCCTCCTATATGCTTGAGGGACTTAGCTGGAATTGATGCTATGAAAGATGAAATCATTGAGATCATAAATTCTTGAAAATTCTAAAACACTTCCAAGAAATGGGAACTAGAGCACCTCAGGGTATTCTTATTTTAGGTGATTCTGGAACACCCAAAGAGACATTAGTACTGGCAATAGGTAAGCCTATACCCTTTTTTGAAGAGGCAAGCCTCCATGGTGAGGTCACAGCTCTTTAGGGCACAAAAACCACTCAAAAATTTATTTGCATCAGTGAGGATCTGCATCTATTGTTTCTTCTATAATTTCCTTTAGCAACTTCTATTTTTCTTCTTCAAACCTAAAATCCTTGTTCCTAGAATGAACCTTCAAGATTTAAATCTTTCCTTCCTCTATTGGTAATCCAACATTTATGATCTTGTCTATTTACCTTTCCTCAGAATAGTAGGGTCTAATAGGTCCTTTCTATTTGTAGCACTCACTAGATCAACATGTTCTATTTTAACATTGAAGCAAATATCTCAAACTTGATTTATTTTATGCAAACCCTTTAAAGGGAAGAAATAATTGTAAGGTTGCACCCTTTTTTGAATAGACAAGCCTTCACAGTGAGGTCATATCCCTTTGAGGCAGAAAAATAACTCAAACTTTTATCTGCATCAGTGGGGATCTGCATCTACTATTTCTTCTATAATTTCTTTCAGCAACTTCTATTTTTTCTTTGTCAGACCTAAAATCCTTGTTCCTACAATGAACCTTTAAGATTTAAAGCTTTTATTCTTCTATTGGTAATCCAACATTTATGATCTTGTCTATTCGACCTTTCCTAAGAAGAGCAGAGTCTAATACATCCTTTCAATTTGTAGCACCCGGTAGAGGAACTTGTTCTATGTTAACTTTGAAGCAAATATTTCAAACTTGCTTTATTTTATGCAAACCCTTTAAAGGGCAGCCATAATAGGTAAGGTTGTACCCTTTTTTGAAGAGGCAAGCCTCCAAGGTAAGGTCCCAGCCTTTCGGGGGACAAAAATCACTCAAAATATTATTTGCATTAGTGAGGATCTGCATTTACTATTTCTTCTATAATTTCCTTTGACAACTTCTATTTTACTTCTTCAGACCTAAAAGCCTTGTTTCTTAGAATGAATCTTTAAGTTTTAAAGCTTTCCTTCCTCTATTGGCAATCCAACACTTATGATCTTTTCTATTTGATCTTTCCTCATAATAACAAGGTCTAATAGGTGCTTTCTATTTGTAGAACCCACTCGACAAACATGTTCTATATTAACATTGAAGCAAATATCTCAACCTTGCATTATTTTATGTAGAACCTTTAAAGGGTGGCCATAATATATAAGGTTGCACCCTTTATTGAAGAGGCAAGCCTCCATGGTGAGGTCGAAGCCCTTTGGGGTAGAAAAATCACTCAAAACTTTATTTGCATCAGTGAGGATCTGCATCTACTGTTTCTTCTATAATTTCCTTCAGCAACTTCTATTTTTCTCTCGTTCAAACCTAAAAGCCTTTTTCCTAGAATGAAACTTTAATATTTAAAGCTTTCCTTCCTCTATTGTCAATCCAACATTTATTATCTTGTCTATTTAACCTTTCCTCAGAAGACCAAGGTCTAATAGATCCTTTCTATTTGTAGCACCGACTAGAAGAACCTGTTATATGTTAACTTTGAAGCAACTATCTCAAACTTGCTTTATTTTATGCAAACCCTTTAAAGGGCAACCATAATAGATAAGACTGCACCCTTTTTTGAAGAGGCAAGCCTCCATGGTGATGTTGCAACCCTATAGGAAGTACATGCAAATATGTTAACTTTGAAGCAAATAGACAAGATCATAAATGCATTCTAGGAACAAGGCTTTTAGGTTTGAGGAAGAAAAATAGAAGTTAGTGAAGGAAATTACAGAAGAAACAATAGATGCAGATCCTCAATGATGCAAATAAAATTTTAAGTGATTTTTCTACCCCAAAGGGTTGCGAACTCACCATGGAGGCTTGCCTCTTCAAAAAAGGGTGCATCCTTACCTATTACATAGAAAGGACCTATTAGATCTGCATTTTTTAGGAAAGGTGGAATAAACAAGATCATAAATGTTCATTCTAGGAATAAGGTTCATTTAAAAGATAGGAGACATAATAATCTTGTTGGACTCTTGAAATCTTGTCTATAAGGTGATCTTTGTTTCCCTTAGGTTGTGCTAGCACTACCCCTATAGCTATGTCAGATGCATCTACATGGACATGAAATGGTGATGTCCAATCTGGGAAGATTAAAATTGGTTCTTCTACAATCTTTCTATTTAATGTATCAAAGGATGGTTAATACTATTCATTCCATTCAATAGTTTTGTTTGATTTTTCTTTAGGAATTCTTCTAATAAAGTTTCTAGTGCCACATACCCTCTAATGAACTTGCGGTGGTATCTAGTGTAATCTAGAAAAGTTTTAACCTCGAGCAATGTCTTTGGTGGTGCTAATGTCATAATCAATGCAATTTTTAGGGGATCCACCATTAATCCTTCCTTACATTTGATATGTCCTAACAATGTGCCAAAAGACATCGCGAATATGCATTTCTTTAACTTCAAAGTAATTTGTATACTTCTACATCTATTCAGCAACATGCAGAGTGTTTCCACATCGTCTTTCACTACTCCATAGACTATACATTGATCTAAATAGACTTCCAGAAAATCATGGATTAAGCATTTGAAGGTGTTGATCATTATCTGGTTAAAAACTACCGTTGCATTTTTTAATTTAAAGGGCATCATTATATACATGAATTAGCACTATTCTCTTGTAAAAGTTGTTTTAATGGGCTTATCTTCTTATCTAATTTTGACATAGTAGTGGCAATAAAATCCATCTCTAAAAGAATAGATTTCTCTCCCTACAACTGACTCCAAGATCTCTTTTGTGAAGGTTGTGGGAAAGGGGTGATGTATACATAAAACAAGGGAAAAATCAAAATATAAGGGCGACCATAATAGGTAAGGCTGCACCATATTTGAAATAGCTCTGTTGGATTCCCAATAGAGGAAGGAAAGCTTTAAATATCAAATGTAAGGAAGGATTAATGGTGAGGTTGCAACTCGTTAGGAAGTATATGAAAATATGTTAACTTTGAAGCAAATAGACAAGATCATAAATGCTCATTCTAGGAACAAGGCTTTTAGGTCTAAAGAAGAAAAATAGAAGTTGCTATAGGAAATTATAGAAGAAACAGTAGATGCATATCCTCACTGATGCAAATAAAATTTTGAGTGTTCTTTCTACCCCAAATGGCTATGACCTCACCATGGAGGCTTGCCTCTTCAAAAAAGACTGCAACCTTACCTATTATGGCCACCCTTTAAAGGGTTTGCAAAAATAAAGAAAGTTTGAGATATTTTCTTCAAAGTTAACATAGAACATGTTATTCTAGTGGGTGCTACAACCCGTTCTTTCTATTTGTAGCACCCACTAGAGGAAACTGTTCTGTGTTAACTTTAAAGCAAATATCTCAAACTTTCTTTATTTTATGCAAACCCATTAGAGAGCAGACATAATAGGTAAGCTTGCACCCTTTTTTGAAGAGGCAAGCCTCCATTGTGAGGTCACAACCCTTTGTGCTACAAAAACCACTCAAAAATTTATTTGCATCAGTAAGTATCTGCATCTATTGTTTCTTCTATAATTTCCTTCAGCAACTTCTATTTTTCTTCTTCAAACCTAAAATCCTTGTTCCTAGAATGAACCGTCAAGATTTAACGCTTTCCTTCCTCTATTGGCAATCCAACATTTATGATCTTGTCTATTTACCTTTCCTTAGAATAGTAGGGTCTAATAGGTCCTTTCTATTTGTAGCACTCACTAGATCAACATGTTCTATTTTAACATTGAAGCAAATATCTCAAACTTGCTTTATTTTATGCAAACCCTTTAAAAGGAAGCAATAATAGATAAGGTTTCATCCTTTATTGAAGAGGCAAGCCTCCATGGTGAGGTTGAAGCCCTTTGGGGTAGAAAAATCACTCAAAATTTTATTTGCATCAGTGAGGATCTGCATCTACTATTTCTTCTATAATTTCCTTCATCGACTTCTATTTTTCTCTTCTTTAGACCTAAAAGCCTTTTTCCTAGAATGAACCTTTAATATTTAAAGGTTTCATTCCTCTATTGGCAATCCAACATTTATTATCTTGTCTACTTCACCTTTCCTTAGAAGAGCAGCATCTAATAGGTCCTTTCTATTTGTAGCACCCACTAGAAACCCGTTCTATGTTAACTTCGAAGCAAATATCTCAAACTTACTTTATTTTATGCAAACCCTTTAAAGGGCAACCATAATAGATAAGGTTGCACCCTTTTTTGAAGAGGCAAGCCTCCATGGTGAGGTTGCAACCCTATAGGAAGTACATGCAAATGTTATAACTTTGAAGCAAATAGACAAGATCATAAATGTTCATTCTAGGAACAAGGCTTTTATGTTTGAAGAAGAAAATAAAAGTTAGTGAAGGAAATTATAGAAGAAACAATAGATGCAAATCCTCAATGATGCAAATAAAATTTTAAGTGACCTTTCTACCCCAAAGGGTTGTGACCTCATCATGGAGGCTTGCCTCTTCAAAAAAGGGTGCATCCTTACCTATTACATAGAAATGACCTATTAGATCTGCATTTTTGAGGAAAGGTTGAATAAACAAAATCATAAATGTTCATTCTAGGAATAAGGTTCATTTAAAAGATAGGAGACATAATAATCTTGTTTGATTCTTGAAAACTTGTCTATAAGGTGATCTTTGTTTCCCTTAGGTTGTGCTAGGACTACCCCTATAGCTATGTCAGATGCATCTACATGAACATGAAATGGTGATGTCCAATCTGGGAAGATTAAAATTGGTGCTTCTACAATCTTTTTCTTTAATGTATCAAAGGACATTTAACACTATTCATTCCATTCAATAGTTTTGTTTGATTTTTCTTTAGGAATTCTTCTAATAAAGTTTCTAGTGCCACATACCCTCTAATGAACTTGCGATGGTATCTAGTGTAATCTATAAAAGTTTTGAGCTTGAGCAGTGTCTTTGGTGGTGCTAATGTCATAATCAATGTAATTTTTAGGGGATCCACCATTAATCCTTCCTTACATTTGATGTCCTAACAATGTGCCAAAAGGCACCACGAATATGCATTTCTTTAATTTCAAAGTAACTTGTATACTTCTACATCTTTTTAGTAACATGCAGAGTGTTTCCTTATAGTCTTCCACTACTCCATTCACTATACATTGATCTAGATAGACTTCTAGAAAAACATGGATTAAGCATTTGAAGGTGTTGACCATTATCTGGTTAAAAACTATCATTGCATTTTCAATTTAAAGGGCATCATTATATACATGAATTAGCACCATTCTATTGTAAATGTTGTTTTAATGGGCTGATCTTCTTCTCTAATTTTGACCTAGTAGTGGCAAGAAAATCCATCTCTAAAAGAATAGATTTCTCTCCCTACAACTGACTCCAAGATCTCTTTTGTGAAGGGTGTGGGAAAGGGGTCATGTATACATAAAACAAGGGAAAACTCAAAATATAAGGGCAGCCATAATAGGTAAGGTTGCATTGTATTTGAAATAGATCTGTTGGATTGCCAATAGAGGAAGGAAAGCTTTAAATATCAAAGGTAAGGAAGGATTAATGGTGAGGTTGCAGCTCTTTAGGAAGTATATGCAAATATGTTAACTTTGAACCAAATAGACAAGATCATAAATGTTCATTCTAGGAACAAGGCTTTTAGGTCCGAAGAAGAAAAATAGAAGTTGCTAAAGGAAATTATAGAAGAAACAGTAGATGCATATCCTCACTGATGCAAATAAAATTTTTAGTGCATTTTCTACCCCAAAGGGCTATGACCTCATCATGGAGGCTTGCCTCTTCAAAAAAGGGTGCAACCTTACCTATTATGGCCACCCTTTAAAGGGTTTGCATAAAATAAAGAAAGTAAATGAGATATTTTCTTCAAAGTTAAATAGAACAAGTTCTTCTAGTGGGTGCTACAAATAGAAAGGACCTATTAGACCTTGCTCTTCTGAGAAAAGGTCGAATAGACAAAATCATAAATGTTGGATTGCCAATAGAGGAAGGAAAGCTTTAAATCTTAAAGGTTCATTCTAGGAACAAGGCTTTTACATCTAAACAAGAAAAATAGAAGTTGTTGAAGGAAATTATAGAAGAAACAGTAGATGTAGATCCTCATTGATGCAAATAAAGTTTTAAGTGATTTTTCTACCCCAAAGGGTTGCGACCTCACCATGGAGGACTGCCTCTTCAAAAAAGGGTGTAGCCTTACCTATTATGGCTACCCTTTAAAGGGTTTGCATAAAATAAAGCAAGTTTGAGATATTTTCTTCAAAGTTAACATCAAAATTCTAGTTGGTGCTACAATTAGAAAGGACCTATTAGACCCTGCTCTTCTAAGGAAAGGCCAAATAGGAAAGATCATAAATGTTGGATTTCTAATAGAGGAAGGAAAGCTTTAAATATTAAAGGTTCATTCTAGGAACAAGGCTTTTAGGTCTAAAGAAGAACAATTGAAGTTGTCAAAGGAAACTATAGAAGAAATAGTAGATGCAGATCCTCACTGATGCAAACAAATTTTGGAGTGATTTTTCTACCCCAAAGGGCTGCGACCTCACCATGGAGGCTTGCCTCTTAAAAAAGGGTGTAACCTTTGATGAAATGCACAAGACAACTAAGAGGGGGAGGGGTGAATCAGTTGTAACCAAAACTTAACTTCTTATAAGCATCAACACATCAAGCACTTAATCACATTTATTATGATTTAACCATGAAAGAACAAAATTAGAAAGTTAAGCACATCCACACATTCAACACATGAGACACCAGATATTTTACGTGGAAAACCCAATAAGAGAAAAACCATGGTGAGGGTTAACTCACAATATAAATGATATATCCAAATTACAACAAGGCTAACTGCCTCAGGGCTCACTACCTAAAATGCTCACTGCAAAAAGAAAAGGCTCATTGCCAAAAGAAGAGGCTCACTGCCAAAAGGGCTCACTACCAGAAGTAGAAGAAGATAATTACAATGAGAATGGATCTCATGACAACTAGGGATCCACAACAAACTCAACTAAATCTATCGCAACTTCTCTACATCAAAAGTATACTCTTTACTGCTCACTGTCATAGTCACAAACTCATCCAGATCACACCTGCAACAAATGATGCTTCTCATGTAGTCATTTCATCTATCTCAATAACTTTGCTAAATTTCCCAATCATCTAACTCATATTTATACATCCGCAATCTTGGAAACAATCTTCAAGGTCGGCACAAACAACAACCATAACCAATATTCAAATTAGGTATGGACCTAAACATTCCTGTGCTTGAAAGGAATGAATGCGGACCACACCACACCTTAGCTGGGTCTCAAATACAATCTCCCACACAATAACATGCTTCCACAAACTCCAAAGCATAACCACAAGTAGTGAAAACAACCAGGTCGGCCAAAACTGGCGTTAACACTAAGACCTTTAGGAAGATAATTTATTTGCATTAGTGAGTATCTGCATCTACTATTTCTTCTATAATTTCCTTCAGTGACTTCTATCTTTCTTCTTCAGATCTAAAAGATTTATTCTTAGAATAAACATTTAGGATTTAAAGCTTTCCTTCCTCTATTAGCAATCCAATATTTATGATCTTGTCTATTCGACCTTTCCTCAGAAGAGCAGGGTCTAATAGGTCCTTTTCTATTTGTAGCACCTACTAGAAGAACCTGTCCAATGTTAACTTTGAAGAAAATATCTCAAACTTACTTTATTTTATGCAAACCCTTTAAAGGGAAGCCATAATAGCTAAGGATGCATCCTTTTTGAAGAGGCAAGCCTCTATGGTGAGGTTGCAGCCCTTTGGGGCAGAAAAATCACTCAAAAATTTATTTGCATAAGTGAGGATCTGCATCTACCATTTCTTCTATAATTTCCTTCAATAATTTCTATTTTTCTTCTTCAGACCTAAAAGCCTTGTTCCCAGAATGAACCTTTAAGATTTAAAGCTTTACTTCCTCTATTGGCAATCCAACATTTATGATCTTGTCTATTCAACCTTTCCACAAAAGAGCAGGGTCTAATATGTCCTTTCTATTTGTAGCGCCCACTAGAAGAGCTTGTTCTATGTTAACTTTGAAGCAAATATCTCAAACTTTCTTTATTTTATGATAACCCTTTAAAGGGAAGCCATAATAGGTAAGGCTACACCCTTTTTTGAAGAGGCAAACCTCTAGGTCGCAGCCCTTTGGGATAGAAAAATCACTCAAAAATGTATTTGCATCAGTGAAGATATGCATCTATTGTTTCTTCTATAATTTCCTCTAACCACTTCTATTTTTCTTTTTCAGACCTTGAAGAACATGTTCTCTATTAACATTGAAGTAAATATGTCAAAGTTGTTGACTGCACAATGATGCTGAGAGGGGGGTGAATAAGCATATATTAAAACTTAGTTACTTTATTTGTAGATTAGGTCCATTTACTTAGAGAAAAATGCAATGGTAGTTCTTAACCAGATAATGGTCAACACCTTCAAATGCTTAATCCATGATTTTATGGAAGTCTATTTAGATGAATGTATAGTCTATGGATTAGTGAAAGATGATGTGGAAACACTTTGCATGTTGCTGAATAGATGTAGAAGTATACAAATTACTTTGAAGTTAAAGAAATGCATCTTCACAGTACCTTTTGGCACATTGTTAGGACATATCAAATGTATGGAAGGATTAATGGTGGATTCCCTAAAAATTGCATTGATTATGACATTAGCACCACCAAAGACACTACTCGAGGTCAAAACTTTTCTAGATTACACTAGATGCCGCCGCAAGTTCACTAGAGGGTATGCGACACTAGAAACTTTATTAGAAGAATTCCTAAAGAAAAATCAAACAAAACTATTGAATGAAACAGATAGTGTTAACTGTCCTTTAATACATTAAAGAAAAAGATTGTAGAAGCACCAATTTTAATCTTCCCAGATTGGACATCACCCTTTCATGTCCATGTAGATGCATCTAACATAGCTATAGGGGTAGTCCTAGTATAACTTAAGGGAAAATGAGATCACCTTATAGACAAGCTCACAAGAATCCAACAAGATTCTTATGTCTCCTATTTTTTAAATGAACCTTATTCCTAGAATGAACATTTATGATCTTGTTTACTCCACCTTTCCTAAAAAATGCAGATCTAATAGGTGCTTTCTATGTAATAGGTAAGGATGCACCCTTTTTGAAGAGGCAAGCCTCCATGGTGAGGTCGCAACCCTTTGAGGTAGAAAAATCACTTAAAATTTTATTTGCATCATTGAGGATATGCATCTATTGTTTCTTCTGTAATTTCCTTTAGCAACTTCTATTTTTCTTCTTCAAACCTAAAAGCCTTATTCCTAGAATGAACATTTATGATCTTGTCTATTTGCTTCAAAGTTAACATATTTGCATCTACTTCCTATAGGGTTGTAACCTCACCATGGAGGCTTGCCTCTTCAAAAAAAGGTGCAATCTTATCTATTATGGTTGCCCTTTAAAGGGTTTGCATAAAATAAAGCAAGTTTGAGATATTTGCTTCAAAGTTAACATAGAATAGGTTCTTCTAGTGGGTGCTACAAATAGAAAGGACCTATTACATCCTTCTCTTCTAAGGAAAGGTTGAATAGACAAGATCATAAATGTTGGATTGCCAATAGAGGAAGGAAAGCTTTAAATCTTAAAGGTTCATTCTAGGAACAAGACTTTAAGGTTTGAAGAAGAAAAATAGAAGTTATTGAAGGAAATTATAGAAGAAATAGTAGATGTAGATCATCACTGATGCAAATAAATTTTTGAGTGAGTAAGGATGCACCCTTTTTGAAGAGGTAAGGATGCACCCTTTTTGAAGAGGCAAGCCTCCATGGTGAGGTCACAACCCTTTGGGGTAGAAAAATCACTTAAAATTTTATTTGCATCATTGAGGATATGCATCTATTATTTCTTTTGTAATTTCCTTCAGCAACTTCTATTTTTCTTCTTCAAACCTAAAAGCCTTGTTCCTAGAATGAACATTTATGATCTTGTCTATTTGCTTCAAAGTTAACATATTTGCATCTACTTCCTATAGGGTTGTAACCTCACCATGGAGGCTTACCTCTTCAAAAAAGGGTGCAGTCTTATCTATTATGGTTGCCCTTTAAAGGGTTTGCATAAAATAAAGCAAGTTTGAGATATTTGCTTCAAAGTTAACATAGAACAGGTTCTTCTAGTGGGTGCTACAAATAGAAAGGACCTATTACGTCCTGCTCTTCTAAGGAAAGGTCCAATAGACAAGATCATAAATGTGGATTGCCAATAAAGGAAGGAAAGCTTTAAATCTTAAAGGTTCATTCTAGGAACAAGACTTTAAGGTTTGAAGAAGAAAAATAGAAGTTGTTGAAGGAAATTATAGAAGAAATAGTATATGTAGATCATCACTGATGCAAATAAATTTTTGAGTGAGTTTTCTACCCCAAAGGGTTGTGACCTCACCATGGAGGTTTGCCTCTTCAAAAAAGGGTGTAGCCTTACATATTATGGCTGCCCTTTAAAGGGTTTAGATAAAATAAATAAAGTTTAAGATATTTGCTTCAAAGTTAACATAGAACATGTTCTTCTAGTGGGTGCTACAAATAGAAAGGACTTCTCAGACCCTGCTCTTCTAAGGAAAGTTTGAATAGACAAGATCATAAATGTTGGATTGCCAGTAGAGAAAGGAAATCTTTAAATCTAAAGGTTCATTCTATTAACAAGGCTTTTATGTCTAAAGAAGAAAAATAGAAGTTGCTGAAGGAAATTATAGAAGAAATAGTAAATATATATCCTTACTGATGCAAATAAATTTTAGAGTGATTTTTCTACTCCAAATGGCTGCAACCTCACCATGGAGGCTTGCCTATTCAAAAAAGGGTGCATCCTTACCAATTATGGCTGCCCTTTAAAGGGTTTGCATGAAATAAAGAAAGTTTGAGATATTTTCTTCAATGTCAACATAGAATAGGTTCTTCAAGTGGGTGCTAAAAATACAAAGGACTGATTATACCCTGTTCTTTTGAGGAAAGGTTGAATTGACAAGATCGTAAATGTTGAATTTCCAGTAGAGGATCGAAAGCTTTAAATCTTAAAGATTTATTCTAAGAAGAAGGCTTTTAGGTCTGAAGAAGAAAAATAGAAGTTGTTGAAGGAAATTATAAAAGAAATAGTAGATGCAGACCCTCACTGATGCAAATAAATTTTATCTTCATTTGTCTTTGCATCCCCATGAAAAATAATTTTTCTAGTACTTTACAATACATTAATCTTATTATCATCCCTCTTTTGCAGGCAATTTCATGTTTGCATTTACCTGTATATACTTTCATTCAATTTATAAAACATATCCTTTACATAAAAACAATTACCCACTTCAAAACTTTTATACTCACTCAATTCCCTCGGTGTAAATGTTTCACTTCTCAGTGAAAACATTTACAATTGCACATTACCATAAGTAAAATTTACATTCCCCAAAATAATGTCACATTCAATGCTGTGATTAATTTTAATAAATTTTCCCTTTCAAATGTAGAAATATTTGTTTATTCTTCACTTGCATTGTTTATGCTTCCAAGTTTTGTATGCTCCCGCAATACTGCACCCATTTTAGGGTTTGCAACCTAGCCCTTGTGAGGATGCGAGGAAATGCCATCTAGATTAAAAATTTTGTAACCTATTTTAGACTTGACTCTCACATTGATCTCCTTTCATTTATATCCGAGGTGGTGTGATAAAATGCTTTGAAATGCTTGTATGTAATATCTATAGCTTCATCCTCCAAATTGACTTGAGATTTGACATCATCAAAGCTAAGATTTTCAGATTCATTGAACAACATTAATAGAGCAACCTCGTCAGTTGATATTATTAGCTCTATAGTATTGACATTAAACCTGCCTTTCATCGTGCAGGTCCCAAGAGAATACATCCATGTAAGTTTGTGATCCTTAGTTTCCTTAGAATAGAATTGTTTGAATATGTTTATACATTCAACCAACTTAATAGGAAGATTGACATTAGGGTTCTTGTAAGTGGGCCAATATCCATTAGTAAGGACAGTAACACTCAAATATGATCTAACATGAATGTCTTCACTGTTAAGATGAGCCACAAATTTATTTTGGATATCCCTCGCTAGAGATAAGTCTATAACTATGCCCTCTATCTTTGCCATAAATTATGACCCATTTTATCGCTTTAATTTTGTCAACATGCTCCTACTGTTCTACCGCACCTATTTTAGCATTTGTGACAGGGCCTTTGTGGGGACATAGGGAAGGATTTAAATCACCCGTTCTTGGTTCTATTCATTCAACTATTGATTGCATTTCTTCTCTAGTTAATTGCAAGCCTAACTGATCCATGAGTGCTTCATTCATTTTCATCATCCACTTACTTTGCTTCAACCAATGTGGGATGACACTACCTATGGTCATAAGCCACCGATAAATATTGAAAGTTCCTCCTCATCCATGGTTTTTCTAGCAAAGATGATCAAGTGCAATGAAAGAGGAACCAACTCCACTTGAGATGCAGTTAACCCAGATGTTTTATCCGCAACCTTTTTCCAATCATTATGATCACCATGTGTCACCTTGTTTATCGTAGATTGTAGGATCATCCTCCTTTCTTTATCATTTGGTAATGATACAACAATTGTTTTATCCATGTTTCCTAGATGACATAAAGGTTCATTAATGGCATCAAGCCTTTTTGCTGAAGCAATGAAAATAACCCCTTCTCGTGGTTCGGATCCATCAAGTTCAACTAATAATTAATTTATAATAGCCTCATATCTCTCGTATCCTAAAATTTTATTAGTACATCATTGCTTTCTCCACAAGTAGCAACAAAAGTGTCAAAATCATTCATAAGAATAATTAAACGTGCCAACTCCCTTGCAGTTTGGAATAGCTCACGAACCCTTGCAGGACCTTGGGCAACTTTGTCTTTGAAACCTAGAAAGTTAGTGATCCTCACTTGCACAAATGGAACTTTGGCTTCTACAGTAATTGCCAGCACTAATGTCTCTTTGGGTTTTTAGAATCACCAAAAATAAGAATACCCCGAGGTGCTCTAGTTCCCATTTCTTGGAAGTGTTTTGGAATTTTCAAGAAAGTTATGATCTCAATGATTTCATCTTTCACAACATCAATTTCAGCTAAGTCCCTCTAGCATTTAGGAGGGTTCCTTATTCTCGTCATTCTATCAAAAGTAGCTTTTATATCACCCCATACCAAATTACCATTCTTTACATGAGGGCATTTTAGTTTAACAAATTGATTTATCAGTCCCCTACGCATCATTATTCCAGAAGATGTAGGTTGTGTAGACAAAACAGATGACACCATAATATGCTTTCATATTATTAAAATAGTAATGAGCTTCCTGCACTAAACCCATGTGGCTACATGCAGATAGAACATAGAAAAATATGATCCTACTAGGCTTAATGTCTACGTGTTGCATTTGTGCAAAGAGTTAGAGAGCCTTCTTTCCTTCTGCCATATTAATATTCTTCATCCCATTCATCTAGCACATAACCAACATGGCTTCTCTATTTGTCTAAAGCTCTGTTACTTGTTATGTAGCCATCATCTAAACCATCCTAAGATCGAATTACTAGCCCACATAATCTAGCCTCTAGGAAAGATGATTCATAATTTTCTATGGATAGCATCCTATCTTGTTGACATGATTCTCCTATGGATAGCATGCTATCCATAGAATATTGTGAATCATCTTTCCTAGAGGCTAGATTCTGTGGGCCAGCAGTTCCATCTTGGGATGGTGTAGATGATGGCTACGTAAAAAGTAATAGAGGTTTAGAAAAATAGACAAGCCATGTTGGTTATGTGCTAGATGAATGGGATGAAGAATATGACCATGGCAGAAGGAAAGAAGGCTCTCCAGCTCTTTGCACAAATGCAACAGGTAGGCATTAAGCCTAATAGGATCACATTTATCTATGTTCTATCTACATGTAGCCACATGGGTTGAGTGCAGGAACCTCATTACTATTTTAATAATATGAAAGTAGATTATGGTGTCATCTGTGTTGTCTACACAGCCTGCAACTTTTAGAATAGTGATGCATAGGGGATTGCTATATCAATTTCTTAAACTAAAAATCCCTAATGTAAAGAATGACAATTCAGTATGGGGTGATATAAAACTTGCTTTCAATAGAATGAAAAGAATAAGGAACCCTCCTATATGCTTGAGGGACTTAGGTAGAATTTATACTGTGAAAGATGAAATCATTGAGATCATAACTTTCATAAAAATTCCAAAACACTTCTAAGAAATGGGAACTAGAGCACCTCGGGGTTGTTGGCAACATAGTCAAGAGACACTGTTGATTGGGTAATGTTGTCATTGATGGCAACAAGGAAAACAAAGCATGACAGAGCTAAGGATGATTGGGAACTCAAGGTTTGTTCTGGACACAAAGACTAAGGCAAAATGCATCAACTCTGAAAGCAGAAATGACTAAGTGTAGACAGTATACAGAATACAAAGTAAGGGATAGTGTGTGGGATGGTATGCCTTCGTAGTAGAAGATAATCTTATGTGGTTTAGATATTTCATTCATAGCTACTTGAAGACAATATGTTCCATTGCCCAAGTCCCAAATTCCTCTGGAAATCATATCATGAAATATCTAAGTCTGAGTGAACTGAGTTAAGATAGGAATAGTACACAGTGCAGAGTAAATTGGTTCGCATTCCTCTAAAGTTACATATTTTGTCTTGTGGTTCTAAATGCATGTTAGGAAGTTAGCAATGAACATTGGATATGATTTTTAGAGTCCCATATGATCTGCAATGTAAGTTATGATGTGACAGATGAGTTGATCAAAGTGTTCTTAAGGAACAAGTCGACATGCTTGTTAAACTCCTATGCGGAGAAGAAATATTGTCCAGACAATCAATCCAAGTAGTTGCATGATTAGAGCTAACCTATATGAAGATCATTACATGTTTATTTGGGTCTGCATTGCTATTGGTACATATGATCAAGCTAACAAGATACAACTTATTGTACACACGTTTCATACATGACTGGCCGACTGAATTGGGAGATGAATCTTGTAGCGGATATATATACTCGATGGATTTTGATGTTAGGGTGTGTGACTTATGTATGTGTATGAATTCAATATGCATGTGATCCTAAAGCAGAATCATAATTAGAAAGGATAGTAAGAGTAGAGGGGCAAAGTTTATGTAGAACAAAGCAGAAAAAGTAAAGCAGACATTATGAAGACATTTGATTCAGTATATTGAGCTATAATTGGTACTGTGCTTCAACATTCTATAGATGCATCTGTAGTAGTCATACCCTGGCAATGAGCCAAACCTTCTTCATCTTCTCTTTCATTTCCATGGTAGTTAGCCTAGTGTAGTGAGCACTTCTTGGGCAGTGAGCCTTCATGTAATTTGGTATTGATATCATAATATATTGTGAGCTAACACTCACTGTGGTTTTTCCCTTTTTGGGTTTTCCATGTAAAAATCTTGGTGTCTACGTGTTATGTCTTTGTGGTTGCTAATATTCTGTTTAGTTTGTTTTCAAGTTATTGAATTTGGTAAATGGTTAAAAGAACATGTGATTAAGTTGTTTTTCAGAATACTGATTCACCCCCCCTCTCAATATCATCTATAATCAACAATTGGTATCAGAGCAAGGTTTCTTAGAAGAAGCTTAATCGCTTAAGGAAGATCTTGGAAAGCGTTCTCATGGCAACAAAAAGGTATCTCACTTACTCCGAAGCAAGCCATCCTAGTAGCATTAAAGTTGGTGGTTGTACATATGTCAACAATGAACAATTTGAAGCAGCTCTTGAAGATCTTGACAATTCCAAAGAAGAGATTAAAGCTTTGGAGGAGAATGTCAAACAAGTTGATGACTGCATTTTGAAACTTAAAGAGCAAATCAAGAAATCTCAAGACAAAAGGAAAGATTTAAGTGAACAATTAAAACAAGAAAATGAATCCATAGAAAGTCTATCTATGTTGATAGAAGAAAAGAACCAAGTTTAGGAATATCTGAATCAGGCTGTGAAGGAAAAGTTAGAGGAATGTGAGAAATTGGAAAAGGATGTGTTACTCCTAAAATTTTATCTTGAAGCAGCCAACAGTTATAAAGAAAAGTTCAAGATAAGCTCTGCAAAGATTGATGAATTGATCACAAGTCAGAATAGTTTGGATGACAAACAAGGATTAGGATTTGAAAAGGGAGAAAGCTCAAAATCAGGAGAAGTCAATGCTGAGAAGAAGAAAGACAAAAGCAACCAGTTCTGAAATCAGAGAAACATACCAAGAAGACCTCCGATAAGACAACCAAATGCTCAAAGGTAGCCATCTTTCAATTGTTGTTGTTTCAAATGTTATAAGTTTGGTCACAAAGCCACTCAGTGCAGAAGTAGAATGAATCAAAGTTTTTCATCTTTCTCTAGTCAATGCTTCAATTGCAAAAGAATTGGTCACTTGGTAAGTGAATGTAGGAGTGTAATAAGGAATGGGTACAATGTTCAGTCCTTCAATGGAAAATGCTTTGCATGCAATAGATTTGGACACATGGCTGACCAATGTAGATCAAGGATGAACTCATTCAGTGGATTGAATCAAGGATAGAAAAATATTGTGTGCTATAATTGCAATAGACCTGGACATATGGCAATATTTTGCAAAAGCAAAAATGTGAAGAAGAACTACTATTCAGGGGAAAGGAAACCATAGCAGAGGAATGTGAAGGGAAAAGAAAAGATTGATCTAGTTGAAACTAGGAAAGAAATGGGAAAGATATGGATCAAGAATGATGTGATTGAAGTTAAAGAAGGATCCGCACCAGCATCTGGTGTAGATACTTCCTCCAGGAAGTAAATTGAAAGCTCTGGCTCAGGGGGAGCTGTATTGAAAACTCCAATCCCCTAGCCAGATAGCAAGTGCTAGAATCTAACACGAAGATATGATGTAAAGATTCACAAGATAGATCTCTTGAACCAAATTTTGGAAGAAAAGAATGAAGCACAGAACATTGCAGATCAATTTAAGTTGACTGAGATTAACATAAAAGAGTTTGATAACTTTTTGTGAAGTAGCATTTATGGCAGATAGGTCAAAATGGATAAAGGATTAAAAACAAATTACTCTAAAAACAACTCATTTTGCATTCAAATTCTCAAGAAGTCAAGATGACCTAAAGTGAAATTCCAAGCAACTATGTAGATCTTCAAAGCAAATCAAGATAAGAACAAGCAAAACCCTAATCCAACAAAAGAGAAATTCCATATGGAGTGATGCATGTGGAAGATGTTAGGGTATATATTCATGTAGCCCCAGAAGAACATAGGAACAACAGATTTCTAGATCTTTATCTAAACCATTTGAGTAATGGAAACATGGATTTGAAGGAAGAATACAAGATCTTGGAAGAAAAGAAATTCATGCAGTACATTGATTTTCCCACCTTTGTGGTGGATGAATGGGTCTGGTATGTGCTAAGTAGAATACATGATGAATTCATGTGGTTGGAAACACCCTTCAAGATTATGAAAGATGTAATAAAGGCAGTCACAAGATTATGTTCTACTGGTCCAGTGCCATTACTGAAAACCATGAAGAATGACATAGTCGTGGTTGCCACCAGAGCTAAGTTTGATAAAAGAGCACTAACAATCAATGACATCGAGGATCATGCTGTGAGATTTGCATCCATGGTGATAGGTTACAATGTCTACTTTACCAATCGGGAGAATTCTATCTTCGACACTGCTATTCACACTACATATGAAATGGTGAAAAAGAATGCAGAATATGACTTGTGTGAATTGCTCCAACAACAACTAATGGAAAATCTGAAGAAATCAAAAGAATCCAAATATCCCTTCAAGTTTGGTACATTGATCATGTATTTGTTTTTCTACTTAAAACAAGAGTTGCCAGGGATGAATAATCTATTTTGGACTAGTGACAAGCTCATTGCTACACAAATCAGAAACCACTTGTACAACATAGGGAATTATAATGAACAAAATGTAGCTCTATGGGGATATTTTAAGAATTTTCAAAAAATAATGCAATCCAGGGAAAGAATACCTAAAGCAATTTTTGAGAAGTATAAGAATGACATATGCTTCATTGTCACAAAAGACCAATGCATAATGGAAGCTGTTGAGCCCAGAACAGTTTGGATAATGCCAATGGGATATGAAGTCAAGGGGGAAATATTAGACAACTATGCACATCACATGCTAAGTAAACCCCAGGATCCCAAAAAAGGAAGATTTAGCACATATGGAGAATTGTCAACAAGAGTACATGTGGAATTAAGACAACCTGAGAAATTCAAGAAGGCCAAGAAGATGGCAGAGGATTATGCCTTGAGGCAATGCTACACAAAAGAACAAGTGAAGGAGTAAAGAGAAAAAGCACAAGCAGAAAGAGTACCAGAATAAAAGCTGGAAAAAGAACCAGCCAAGGCTCTGAAAGAGCCTATGAAGAAACCAGAGAGGACCAAAGCAACAAGAACAACAAGAAGCTCTACCACTGCTACCTCCGGTCCCACACCATCAGTCAGTATGGAAGAGCCCTCCAAGAAATCCACTGACAAAATCTCAAAAAGGTAGAAAACTAAAGGGAAAAGGATGTATGTCAGTGTGGGAAAATCCGATGAAGAAGAAATAAAGTTTGATGAAGAAGTCAAAAAGATGAAGGGTAAATCTGTAGATTACTCCGGTATTGATCAAGGCAAGCCCTCCAGTAAGGGGAAAGGACGAAAGAAGGAAAAGAAGACTAGGCCTATAGAAGAAGAGGCTACAATGAACTTAGAGGAAGTCCTAAGGGCTATTACACTTGATGGAAATCTGAAACCCATTGTCCAATCATATGATGAGTGCAGTGATGACAATAAGAGGGTCATTGAGAATGCAACTATGGAGTACTTGAAAATTTATAACAAAGCCCTCATTGAAATTATTGATGATCTCCATGACACTTTAGGCAGCATAATGTCTGCAAGAAAAGAGATGGCTATGGCAAAGGACATTGAAATTAGAGAGCATACATTAATAAAGTTATGTCCTAAAATCACCATAGAAGATAAGGTACATGTCACCAAAGTGCTTCATAAAGAATTCAGAACAAAAAGCAAGATGAACACTCTGATGGGAGGTGACAGAGAAAGTGGTCAAAGAAACTGAGGAGATCACCTTGAAAGTGCTGAAGGAATTCAACCTTCCTACCATTTATTACAATGAAGAAGCAAATGATGAAAATGCTTCTGTTCTAGAAGTTAACCTGGAGCTAGAAGAGGAAGCTCCTGCTACTACTACTAAGACAAGTCCTCCTCTAGAACCAAAAACTAGTGAGAGAACAGAAGAGGAGAAGATTGAAGAGACATACAAGGTTAGTAAGGAAATCCCTGCACCGAAACAAAAAGATGGTACAATGAAAGCCATGAATTTGGATGCTCCAAAGAAAAACATAGAAGAAAAAGTCTTTGGCAAAGAAAGAGACACTACTGAGTCAGTCAAGGAGTTTTTGGAGAAGGAGAAACAAGCCTTGGATAAGCCTGAATTCTTGCAAGGACTAATAAACTTGAACTCCATGTCCCTGGTGTAGAAACTTAAATTGGTATCTATTGTATAGGCTGAGGCACAGGAGAAAATGATGAAGTCTCACATACAGGATAGTGAGCTAATTGGAAAGGCATCCAACATTTTGGAGAAGCTGATGCAATCTTATTAGAAAGATATATCAATGTCCTCGATAGATCAACTCAAGGGACTTATGAATTTGGTAAGTATGCACTTTGAGTCATTTGAGAGGTCTACTGAAACAAAAGTTAGAAATGGGTTTGATTAGAGGAGATTAGCTGAATTGAGAACCATGCTAGGAAATGATAAAACTTTGCTAGATAATGGTATAATAAGTATACAGAGTGCAATAAAAGAAGCAGGGGATTTGTACAAATTTTGTTTACCATGGACAAAAATCACAAAGGAAGTAGAGAATAAAATCAAGGATCTAGAGCTATAACTGATAAATATGTCTAAGTCATTGGATCCGACAACTATGACAATCAGTAGCATAGAGATACAAGTCATCAATATCCATAATGACTTGGGTAAGTTAATAAATAAGAGGGATCAAATAAAAATTCAAATGAGTCAATTGAGAGGACTAATAAGTCCCAAAATAGACTCAATGACTAACCTTGCAGCATAAGCCATGAAAGTGAAAGCAATAACTGATGCACCCTCAGATGTACAAAAGGCAGAAAAATTGGTGTTTTTGATAAATGGTTGTCTACAAATTTTGGAAAATACAAAGAAAAGATGGAATGGTGAGATATCTCAGATCAAGAATATCTTCAGTGACATCTTCCAGCTTATGTCTAGTTAAGTTGAAGATTGAGTTTATACATATGCGGCAGAATATAATAGTTTTTGCAGTTTTGACACAATTTTGATTTTTGTACCCTTTGCCATTGATGTCAAAGGGGGAGAAGAAAACTAGTGAAAAATAGGCAAATATCTAAGGGGGAGAAAAACATAGAGTGTATATAGTAAGGGGGAGTAGATATACATCTTTCACTAAGTGTTGCCATCAATGCCAAAGGGGGAGATTGTTGGCAACATAGTCAAGAGACACTGCTGATTGGGTAATGTTGTCATTGTTGGTAACAAGGAAAACAAAGCATGACAGAGCTAAGGATGATTGGGAACTCAAGGTTTGTTTTGGACATAAAGACTAAGGCAAAATGCATCAACTTCGGAAGTAGAAATGACTAAGTGTAGACAATATACATAATACAGAGTAAGGGGCAGTGTGTGGGATGGTATGCCTCCGCAATAGACGATAATCTTATGCGGTTCAGATATGTCATTCATAGCTACTTGAAGACAATATTTTCCATTTCCCAAGTCCTAAATTCCTCTGGAAATCATATCATGAAATATCTAAGTCCGGGTGAATTGAGTTAAGATAGGAACATTGCACAATGCAGAGTAAATTGGTCCTCATTCCTCCACAATTACATATTTTGTCTTGCAGTTCTAAAGGCATGTTAGGAAGTCAGCAATGAACATTGGATATGATTTTTAGATTCCCATATGATCTGTAGTGTAAGTTATGATGTGATAGATGAGTTGATCAAAGTGTTCTTAAGGAACAAGCCAACAGGCTTGTTAGACTCCTATGCGGAGAAGAAATATTATCCAGACAATCAATCCAAGTAGTTGCATGATTAGAGCCGACCTATATGAAGATCATTACATGTTTATTTGGGTTTGCATTGTTTTTGGTACATATGATCAAGCCAACAAGATACAATTTATTGTACACACGTTTCATACTTGACTGGCCGACTGAATTGGGAGATGAATCTTGTAGCAGAGATATATACTCAATGGATTTCGGTGTTAGGGTGTGTGAGTTATGTATGTGTATGAATTCAATATGCATGTGATCCTAAAGTAGAATCATAATTAGAAAGGATAGTAAGAGCAGAGGGGCAGAGTTTATGTAGAACAAAGTAGAAAAAGTATAACAGACATTATGAAGACATTTGAGTCAGTATATTGAGCTATAATTGGTACTGCGCTTTAGCATTCTGTAGCAGTGATACCTTGGCAGTGAGCCAAATCTTCTTCTAGCTTCTCTTTCATTTCCATGGCAGTGAGCCTTCATGTAATTCAGTATTGATATCATAATATATTGTGAGCTAAAACTCACCATGGTTTTCTCTTTTTGGGTTTTCCATGTAAAAATCCTGGTGTCTATGTGTTATGTCTTTGTGGTTGCTAATATTCTGTTTAGTTTGTTTTCAAGTTATTGAATTTGGTTAATGGTTAAAATAACATGTGATTAAGTGGTTTTTTAGAATACTGATTCACCCCCCTCTTAGTATCCTCTATAATCAACAGGGGTATTTTTATTTTAGGTGATTCTAAAACACCCAAAGAGACATTAGTGCTGGCAATTGACTCATAAGCCAAAGTTCCACTTGTGCAAGTGAGGATCATAGACTTTCTATGTTTTAAAGACAAAGTTGGCCAAGGTCCTGCAAGGGTTCATGAGCTATTCCAAACTCCAAGGGAGTTGGCACCTTTCATTATTTTTATGGATGGTTTTGACACTTTTTCTACTGCTCATGGAGAAAGCAATGATGTACTAATGAAATTTTGGGATATGAGAGACCATGAGGCTATTGTAAATTAATTATTAGTTGAACTTGATGGATTTGAAACACAAGAAGGGGTTGTTTTCATTGCTTTGACAAAAAGGCATGATGCCATTGATGAAGCTTTAAGTCATCCATAAAACATGGATAGAACAATTACTGTATCATTACCAAATGAAAAAGAAAGGAGGATGATCCTACAATCTACAACAAATAGGGTGACACATGGCAATCATATTGATTAGAATAAGGTTACAGATATAACATCTGGGTAACTGCATCTCAAGTGGAGTCGGTTCCTCTTTCATTGCACTTGATCATCTTTGCTAGAAAAACCATGGATGAGGAGGAACTTTTCAGTATTTATGTGTGGCTCATCACCATAGGTAGTGTCATCCCATAGTGGTTGAAGCAAAGTAAGTGGATGATAAAGTTGAATGAAGCACTCATGGATCAGTTAGGCTTGCGATTAACCAGAGAAGATATGTAGTCAACATTTGAATTAATGGAACCAAGAGCGGGTGACTCAAGGCCTTCCCCACGTCCTTGCAAATGCCTCATCACAAACCCTAAAATGGGTGCAATAGCACAGTACGAGCATGTTGACAAAATTAAAGTAGCAAAATGTGCAATAATTTACGGCAAAGATAGAGGGCATGGTTATGGACTTATCTCTAACGAGGGATATCCAAAATAAATTTGTGGCTCATCTTAATAGCGAAGACATTCATGTTGGATCAGATTTGAGTGTTATTATCTGTATTAATGGATATTGGCCTACTTACAAGAACCCTACTGTCAATACTCCTATCAAGCTAGTTGAATGCATAAGCATTTTCAAGCAATTCTATTCAAGGAAACTAAGGATCATAAACTTACATCGATGTACTCTCTTTGACTTGCACTATGAAAGGGGGGTCTAATGTCAATACTATCAAGCTAATAATATCAACTTACCAGGCTGCTCTATTAATGTTGTTTAATGAATCTGAAAAGCTTAGCTTTGATGATGTCAAATATCAACTAAATTTGGAGGATGAAGATATAGATATTACATACAAGGATTTAAAAGCATTTTATCACACCACCTTGGATATAGATGAAAGGAGATCGATGTGAGAGTCAAGTTTGAAACAAGTTACAAAGATTTTAATCCAGATAGCATTTCCCTGCGTCGCCACAAGGACTAGGTTGTAAACCATAAAACATGTGCAGTATTGTGGGAGCATACAAAACTTGGAAGAATAAACAATGCAAGTGAAGCATAAACAAATATTTCTACATTTGAAAATGAAAATTTATTAAAATTAATCACAGCATTGAATGTGACATTATTTTAGGGAATGTAAATTTTACTAATGGTAATGTGCAATTGTAAAATGTTTTCATTGGGAAGAGAAACATTTCCACCGAGGGAATTAAGTGAGCATTAAATTTTTTGAAGTGGGTAATTGTTTTTACCCAAAGGATATGTTTAATAAATTGAGTGAAAATATATACAGGTAAATGTAAACATGAAATTGCCTGCAAAAGAGGGATGATAATAAGATTAATGTATTACAAAGTACTGGCAAAATTATTTTTCACAAGGATGCAAAGACAAAAGAAGATAAGTTATTGTGTCTAAGCATGATGCAGAGGTAAACACTTATGTCCTAACATGTTTCCTATATTACCACATGTATATCTCATCATCTTGGAGTACCACACTTAGTAATAAGTAGCAAAAATTGATTAAGGCATTCACAATGCATATCCTAAGGTAGAGTCACAACGTTTTGGTCTACATTTCTAGGAAGAGCAAGATTTAGTATTAAGGTTCAGAAGATAAGTTTATCCTGATATTAACATGATATATTAAAAATTTCAAGTCACCACACCTTCAGCAGAAAAAGTTACAAGTGATAGAGTACCGGTTACTACTTAGACAAGGCAAAGCAATGGTGGAGACCTGTTGGAATGCTCCGCATTCCTCTGAAAGAAATTGTTTGGTCATGTGGTTTTGAGGACAGGCTCAGTGATGTATAAGGTATGCTATATTGAAGCTTCAAGTGGTCTGGTGATCCACAAGGTCAGAATTCAAGTAATAGAGGTAATACAGACTATGTAGAAGTTCTACATGCTCCAATATACCTTAGGTTTGAACCACACACAAATATCTCTTGTTTCCGATACCACACAAGATATGTAAGTCAATTAATGAAGAATTGTATATCATTGTTCCCTAGACTCTATACATTAGTCTAGCTTTTGTTTTTTATCTAGAAATTATAGATGAGGATGTGCGGATCTTGGAGTATGCATGTAATGATGTTTAAGTTCATCTCTAAAGGTCTCAAGGTTTTTGATGTACCACAATGCCACATCCTGAATAGTGGAGTATCACAGTTAGTTCGAAATACTTTGTTTCTAGTAGTTCATCATATCTCTTGTCTTTTGGATGTATAGATTGATCTGATACTTCAGTAGAAAGGTGGTTGAATGATGTTGAGGTGGTACAATGTTGAAATCTTGGTCCACATGATGTTTTTAGCTTCTCCTCTGTGGTATGAAGATAAACGGTTAGCAATGTTTGTAGAGTTTGAGCCGACAATCTAGTTTTTGTTATGTGTGTTGGATCTTATTCAATTGTTTTGACATTACAAGGTGTGTAATGATGTTCCTCAAAGTCTATTATGAGATTTTGTGGTCCCCAACTTGTTTTTGCTATATAAGTTGAAGCTGACCCTTGAAAAGTTACACATTTCATCTAAAGGTTCTTATAGTACCAACCCGATCAATGTCTTGAAGTGTTGCAGAGGGTATTTATAGGAGATCAAAGTCATTGGTGAGTTGTATATGTGTATGCAAACATGATAGAGAAAAATAAGAAGTATGAAGTGTGTAGAATTAGTATGATGGAGTAATTATGCAGAAAAGAGGATTGTAATATCAACATAAGACAGATGCTTCTTCCATAGCAGTTCATAGTTTTGTCTATCATTATAATTCTTTGTAGTAGTGAGCTTTCTACAAGGAATAGTAGCTTCCTTGAGTTGTAGCCCTAAAATAAAGATAGAAGGGAGTTGTAACTTCCTTGGGTTGTAGCCCTAAAACAATGTTGTAAACATTTATATAGCAGTGAGCATTATATTGTGAATTAACACTCACAGTGGTTTTTCCCAGTTTTGGGCTTCCCACATAAAAATCTTGGTGTCATTGTGTTGATGACTATGTTGCTTGTTTTAGTTTTTGTTCTCTAAGTAAATGGATCCGATCTGCAAATAAAGTAATTAAGTTTTAATATATGGTGATTCACCCCCTCTCAGCATCATTGTGTGTTCAACAAGTTTGAGATATTTTCTTCAAAGTTAACATAGAACAGGTTCTTCTAGTAGGTGCTACAAATAGAAAGGACCTATTAGACCCTACTCTTCTGAGGAAATGTCGAATAGATAATATAATAAATGTTGGATTGCTAATAGAGGAAGGAAAGATTTAAATCTTAAAGGTTCATTCTAGGAACAAGACTTTAAGGTCTGAAGAAGAAAAGTAGAAGTTGTTGAAGGACATTATAGAAGAAACATTAGATGTAGATCCTCACCGATGCAAATAAATTTTTGAACAATTTTTCTACTCCAAAGGTTTGCAACCTCACCATGAAGGTGTGCCTCTTCAAAAAAGGGTGTAGCCTTACCTATTATGACTGTCCTTTAAAGGGTTTACATAAAATAAAGAAAGTTTGAGATATTTTCTTCAAAGTTAACACAGAACATGTTCTTCTAGTGGGTGCTACAAATAGAAAGGACCTATTAGACCCTACCCTTCAAAGGAAAGGTTGAATAGACAAGATCATAAATGTTGGATTTGCAATAAAGTAAGGAAAGATTTAAATCTAAAGGTTCATTCTAGGAACAAGGCTTTTAGGTTTGAAGAAGAAAAATAGAAGTGGAAGGAAATTATAGAAGAAATAGTAGATGTAGATCCTCACTAATGCAAATAAATTTTTGAGTGATTTATCTACCCCAAATGGTGGCAACCTCACCATGGAGGCTTGCCTCTTCAAAAAAGGGTGCATCCTTACCTATTATCGCTACCCTTTAAAGTGTTTACATAAAATAAAACAAGTTTGAGATATTTGCTTCAAATTCAACATAGAATAGGTTCTTCTAGAGGGTGCTACAAATACAAAGGACCTATTAGACCCTGCTCTTCTGAGGAAAGGTTGAATCGACAAGATCATAAATGTTGGATTGCCAATAGAGTTAGGAAAGATTTAAATCATAAAGATTCATTCTAGGAACAAGGATTTTAGGTCTGAAGAAGAAAAATAGAAGTTATTGAAGTAAATTATAGAAGAAATAGTAGATGCAGATCCTCACTGATGAAAATAAAATTTTGAGTGATTTTTCTACCTCAAAGGGTTGCGACCTCACCATGGAGGATTGCCTCTTAAATGGTGCAACCTTACCTATTATGGCCACCCTTTACAAGTTTTGCATAAAATAAAGCAAGTTTGAGATATTTGCTTGAAAGTTAGCATAAAACAACTTCTTCTAGTGGGTGCTACAAATAGAATGGACTTATTAGACCCTGCTCTTCTAGAGAAAGGTTGAATAGACGAGATCATAAATGTTGGATACCCTTAAGAAAGTTCTTAAGTGTCGGTCCAACATATTTTATCAGGAAATTCATAAGTATATTTTATATTATGATGATGTATGCAGCTTATTCAATGGCTCAATGATTAGCTATTACAAGGATTTTCATATGTTTTGTCTAGTTTGGAGGATCATCTGTATTGGTCAGCTATATTTACATAAATGTGCTTGAACAACGTAATAAATGGAATATAGAGTCATTCTATTTTAGGGTTTATGCCTTGGTTTTGGGCGTATTTTTTATTGTTCAAGTTTGTTTTTGCCTTCTCCTTTGGATACTTTCATGGAAAAGGCTAAGCAATAAAGTTGATCAGTGGTCTTTTATTCAATTTTTTAAGTGGATGCATTCTTAGTTGGCTCTGGACCGATCAAGGAGAAAAACTTGTCTGCTCTCCATCAGTCAAACAATAGCTTTATAAATAGAGGACAATCATGTCAACAAGATAAGATGCTATCCATAGAAAATTGTGAATCGTCTTTCCTAGAGGCCAGATTACGTGGGCCAGCAGTTCCACCTTAGGATGGTGTAGATGCTAGCTATGTAAAAAGTAACATAGCTTTAGACAAATAGACAAGCCATGTTGGTTATGTGTTAGATGAATGGGATGAAGAATATGACCGTGGCAGAAGGAAAGAAGGATCTCCAACTCTTTGCACAAATGCAACAAGCAGACATTAAGCATAATAGGATCACATTTATCTGTGTTATATCTACATGTAGCCACATGGGTTTAGTACAGGAAGCTCATTACTATTTTAATAATATGAAAGCAGATTATGGTGTCTTCTGTGTTGTTTTCATAGCCTGCATCTTTCGGAATAGTGATGCATAGGGGACTGATAAATCAATTTCTTAAACTAAAAAGCCCTCATGAAAAAATGGTAATTTGGTATGGGGTGATATAAAAGCTCCTTTCAACAGAATGAAGAGAATAAGGAACCCTCCTATATGCTTGAGGGACTTAGCTGGAATTGATGCTATGAAAGACAAAATCATTGAGATCGTAACTTTCTTGAAAATTCCAAAAGACTTCCAAGAAATGGGAACTAGAGCACCTCGGGGTATTCATATTTTAGGTGATTCTAAAACGCCCAAAGAGACATTAGTACTAGCAATTGCTGCAGACACCAAAGTTCCATTTGTGTAAATGAGGATCATTGACTTTCTATGTTTTAAAGACAAAGTTGACCAAGGTCCTGCAACGGTTCATGAGATATTCTAAACTACAAGGGAGTTGGCACCTTTAATTATTTTTATGGATGATTTTGACACTTTTACTGTTGCTCATGGAGACAACAATGATGTACTGATGAAATTTTAGGAAATGAGAGATCACGAGGATATTATAAATCAATTATTAGTTGAACTTGATGGATTTGAAACACAAGAAGGGGTTGTTTTCATTTCTTTAAAAAAAGTTTTGATGCCATTGATGAAGCTATATGTCATCCAAGACACATGGATAGAACAATTATTGTATCATTACCAAATTGAAAAGAAAGGAGGATGATCCTACAATCTGTGGCAAATAGGGTGACACATGGATATCATGTTGATTGGAAAAAGGTTGCAGACAAAACATCTGGGTTATCTGCATCTCAAGTGGAGTTGGTTCCTCTTTCATTGCACTTGATCATATTTGCTAGAAAATCCATGGATGAGGAGGAACTTTTTAGTATTTATGGGTGGCTCATGACCATAGGTAGTTTCATCCCACAGTGGTTGAAGCAAAGTAAGTGGATGATGAAGTTGAATGAAGCACTCATGGATCAGTTAGGCTTGCGATTAACCAGAGAAGAAATGCAGTCAACCGTTTAATTAATGGAACCAACAGTGGGTGACTTAAGGCCTTCCTCGCGTCCTTGCAAAGGCCTGATCACAAACCCTAAAATGGGTGCGGTAGCGCTGTCGGAGCATGTTGATGAAATTGAAGCATCAAAATGGGCCATAATTTACGGCAAAGATAGAGGACATGGTTACAGACTTATCTCTAGTGAGGGACATCCAAAATAAATTTGTGGCTCATCTTAACAGCGAAGACATTCATGTTGGATTAGATTTGAGTTTTACTATCCTTACTAATGGATATTGGCCCACTTACAAGAACCCTAATGTCAATCTTCCTATTAAGTTGGTTGAATGTATAAACATATTCAAACAATTCTATTCTAAGGAAACTAAGGATCACAAACTTACATGGACGTATTCTCTTGGGACTTGCACTTTGAAAGGCAGGTCTAATGTCAATACTATAGAGATAATAATATCAACTTACTAGGCCACTCTATTAATGTTGTTTAATGAATCTAAAAAGCTTAGCTTTGATGATGTCAAATCTCAACTAAATTTCGAGGATGAAGATAGAGATATTACATACAAGCATTTCAAAGGTTTTTATCACGCCACCTCAGATATAGATGAAAGGAGATCGATGTGAGAGTCAAGTCTGAAACAGGTTACAAGGATTTTAATCCAGATAGCACTTCCCCGTGTCCCTGCAAGGGCTAGGTCGCAAACCCTAAAACGAGTGTGGTATTGTGGGAGCATACAAAACTTAGAAGCATAAACAATGCAAGTGAAGAATAAACAAATATTTCTACATTTGAAAGGCAAATTTTATTAAAATTAATCATAGCATTGAATGTGACATTATTTTGGGGAATGTAAATTTTATTGATGGTAATGTGTAATTGTAAAATATTTTCACTGAGAAGTGAAACATTTCCATAGAGGGAATTGAGTGAGTATAAAAGTTTTGAAGTGGGTAATTGTTTTTACCCGAAGGATATGTTTAATAAATTGAGTGAAAGTATATACAGGTAAATGTAAGCATGAAATTGCCTGCAAACAAGGGATGATAATGAGATTAATGTATTGCAAAGTACTGGCGAAATTATTTTTCACGGGGATACAAAGACAAAGGAAGATAAAATTAAATATTTTGTGAAGAGAGATAAACAAAAAATAATCAATGTAATGCAAAGTTGTTATCCGGGTAGGTAGTTGAAGGGTTGTAACAGTTTGAAGCTTGTCACTTCATTTATCTACCTATAAGAGGGAAACCAAGACCGATTGTGAAAAGGAAAGAAAGGGGAATTTTTAAGGGAAGAAAGATATACATTGTAAAAGCCTTTTCTGGAGCAAAGTAATGGAAAGATAGCATTAACATGGTGCCCAAATTCTGGATTCAATTATTCTGTTGAAGTTATTGATAATGATTATCTAGTTGTGTCCAATTTGATTTTTTCCTCGTTATTTAAATCAGTGTATCAAGTATATATCTGGTTTATCAAAGCAAATTCATGTTTTGTGTGGTTTATTTGATTGGTTTCTTCAAGTAAGAATTAAATTGATTTGAATAAGTCACAGTAACCTAAAAATTTCATTTGGATTAATAAGTAGAGCCTGGTAATTAAATTCCTTGCACATTTATGCAAGTCATAAACATCAAAGTGCCAAATAATTTGAGTTATAACTAGTAGGAGGACACATATCATTCTATATTTTGACCTCGTTACCTAGTGGATGAAAGGCACCGATCATCTCTATCCCCACAATAAATTCTTATAAAAATGTTTTCCATACATTTTAATTTTCAGTTGTAGGAGTAGGAGTAATAGTTAGTTTTTTATTTTATTATATATTTTAAACCCTCATGACAGTATGAAATAGATTGAGAAAGGATTATTTAATTGATAAAATTGTAGTCACACAAACCCTACAAATTTGTATGAGGTTTTCAATCTGCTTGATTATCATTAGTAAATATTGGAGAGATAATAGTCATTGATGATAGAGCTACACCCACCTGGGCATAACAGAACCTAAAGAGCAAGGAATTCTAACCATTTTGGTTAATTGTATTCATTGGGCTAATCACTTGTTGAACCTGATCATAAATCTTGGCATACTTTTAGGGTTTGACAATCTATTGATTTGGGAATCAACACATGATATATTCAAAATCTCAAGTCACCACACCTTCAGCAGAAAAAGTTACAAGTGATAGAGTATTGTTTACTACTTAGGGCAAATCAATGGTGGAGACCTATTAAAATGCACTGCATTCCTCTAGAAGAAATTGTTTGGCCATGCAGTTTTGAGGACAGGCTCAGGGATGTATAAGGTATACTACCTTGAAGCTTCAAGTGGTCTAGTGCTCCGCAAGGTCAGCATTTAAGTAACAAAGGTAATATAGACTATTCTGGAAGCCTCAGAACATATGTTTGAGTATTTGCAGAAGATGAAATACATACAGATCAGTAATAAAAGATTGTGTGAAAGTTCTACATGCTCCAATATACCTCAAGTTTGAACTACATACAAATATCTCTTTTTTTGGTACCACACAAGATATATAATTCAGTTAATGAATAATTGTATATCCTTGTTCCCTGGACTCCAGTATATCTTAGTCTAGTTTTTGTTTTTTTATCTAGAAATGTTGGATGAGGATGTGTGGATCTAGGGGTATGCATGTAATGATGTTTATGTTCATCTCTAAAGGTTTCAGGGTTTTTGATGTACCGCAATGCCATATCTTGAATAGTGGAGTATCAAAGTTAGTCCAGAATACTCTATTTCGAGCAGTTCATCATATCTCTTGTCTTACGCATGTATAGATTGATCTAATACTTTAGTAGAAATGTGGTTGAATGATGTTGAGGTGGTACAATGTTGAATTCTTGGTCCACATGATATTTTTGGCTTCTCCTCGATGGTATGAAGATAAATGGTCAGCAATGTTTATGTAGTTTGAGATGACAGTCTAGTTTTTGTTATATGCGGTGGATCCTATTCAACTGTTTTGACATTACAACATGAATAATGATGTTCCTTGAAGTCTATTTTGAGATTATGTGGTCTAAAACTTGTTTTAGCTAACATATTATATAGTTTGAAGCCAACTCTTTAAGAGTTACACGTTTCATCTAAAGGTTCTTACGGTGCCAACTTGATCAATGTCTTGAAGTGTTGTGGAGAGTATTTATAGGAGATCAAAGTCATTTATGAGGTGTATATGTGTGTACAAACATGAAAGAGCAAAATGAGAAGTATGAAGTGTGCAGAATCAGTATGATGGAGTAATTATGTAGAAAAGAGGACTGCAATATCAGCATAAGATAGATGCTTCTTCCATAGTAGTTCATAGTTTTGTCTATCATTCTAATTCTTTGTAGCAGTGAGCTTTCTACAAGGAGTAGTAGCTTCCTTGAGTTGTAGCCCTAAAATAAAGTCAATAGGGAGTTGTAGCTTCCTTGGGTTGTAGCCCTAAAACAACATTGTAAAATTTTATATAGCAGTGAGCATTATATTGTGAATTAACACTCACTATGGTTTTTCCCAGTTCTAGGTTTTCCACATAAAAATCTTGGTATCATTATGTTGATGAATGTGTCTCTTGTCTTACTTTATGTTCTCTAAGTAAATGGACCTGATCTGCAAATAAAGTAATTAAGTTTTAATATTTGCTTATTCACCCCCCTCTCAGCATCATTGTGCATTCAACAAATTTAAGATATTTGCTTCAAAGTTAACAGAGAACATGTTCTTCTAGTGGTTGCTACAAATAGAAAGGACCTATTAAACACTGCTCTTCTGAGGAAAGGTTGAATAGACAAGATCATAAATGTTGGATTGCCAATAGAGGAAGGAAAGCTTTAAATCTTAAAGGTTCATTCTAGGAACAAGGCTTTAAGGTCTGAAAATGAAAAATAGAAGTGGTTGGAGGAAATTATAGAAGAAATAACAGATACATATCTTCATTGATGGAAATAAATTTTTGAGTGATTTTTCTATCCCAAAGGGCTATGACCTCACCATGGAGGTTTGCCTCTTCAAAAAAGGGTGCATCCTTACCTATTATGGTCGCCCTTTAAAGGGTTTGCATAAAATAAAGAAAGTTTGAGATATTTGCTCCAAAGTTAACATAGAACAGTTTCTTCTAGTGGGCGCTACAAATAGAAAGGACATATTAGACCCTACTCTTTTGAGGAAAGGTTGAATACACAAGATCATAAATGTTGGATTACAAATAGAAGAAGGAAAGATTTAAATCTTAAAGGTTCATTCTAGGAACAAGGCTTTTAGGTTTAAGGAAGAAAAATAAGTTAGTGAAGGAAATTATAGAAGAAATGACAGATGCAAATCCTCAATGATGCAAATAAATTTTTGAGTGATTTTTCTACCCCAAAGGGCTACAAGCTCACCATAGAGGACTGCCTCTTCAAAAAAGGATGCATCCTTAGCTATTATGGCTACCCTTTAAAGGGTTTGCATAAAATAAAGGAAGTTTGAGATATTTGCTTCAAAGTTAACATTGAACAACTTCTTCTAATGGGTGATACAAATAGAAAAGGACCTATTAGACCCTGCTCTTATGAGAAAAGGTCAAATAGACAAGATCATAATTGTTGGATTGCTAATAGAGGAAGGAAAGTTCAATCTTAAAGGTTTATTCTTAGAACAAATCTTTTAGGTCTGTAGAAGAAAAATAGAAGTTGCTAAAGGAAATTATAGAAGAAATAGTAGATGCAGATACTCATTGATGCAAATAAATTTTTGAGTGACTTTTTTGTCCCAAAAGGCTACGACCTCATGTAAAGTGCTAAAATCTGACATACTAAAAATAGTATTCCAAAAAACAATGCTCATTCCAAGTAAGGAAAGTGAATCAAATTGAAATCATAATATCCATGGAAGTACAATTAAAGCAAGTTTCTAAATAAAGAAGTACAATTTCATACACTAAAAGAGTGTTACATTTCCATTTACATACACCAAAAAGAGGTGTTACATTACATCTGTTTCAATGTTACAAGTATACGATATTGTATCAATTACATCAAATTACATCAATGAAAGTATTTATACATTTTACAGATTGGCTATGCAAGCCATACAAGAATAATAGAATGGACAATATACATCATGAATCATATAACATAAGAATCTTTGTCCTCAACTGCCATGACCCCAATGGTCTTCCGCAAGCTGAGGCCAGGAGTGTGGTTAAGGCACTTTTTCCACCCAACCATGAAGTACTAGACTTCCCTTAGTTTCTTCCTAACTCGAAGAAAGCACTAACCTTGCACAAGGAGCCTAGCAACCTAGAACGGTAAAGGCAAGGGAGAATCTCTCGATGCGTCCCTGATGCCTATATGCATTTCTAAACTAGAATGACAATTCTTGCATACAGAATGTGGCAAAGACATATATAACATATAATCTAAGCTTTTCAAATCCATCTATTTCAATGGTACAGTAGCTTGGCCAAGCAATAATAAACAAAAGTGGTAATTTAGAAAAAGTAAATTACTGTCTCTGGGAGCCCACATTCGACATCCTATCCCAGAAGTAAAAATTACACAAATAAAACACCATTTCACTTAATTCCAAAGAAAAGCATTCATTAACAAAGTATTCTTTTAGAAAAATAAAGTCTAAAATTTACTTCAACCATTACCCTATTTTGGGTTACAAGTTTTGACTAAGCTCACCATTTCGGTGGTATGTCATGATCTTTCAAGGAAAAGATGTTTTCTAGTTTTGATGTGGTAATTGTTTGAACATAAAATGAATCTTCTAGTTTTCTTCATTGCTGGTTTAACTTCCTTTCAGTGGTTTTGGTATATTCTTGCTTGGTTTTGGTCAAGGTTGATCACATTTAAATATGCTTTTATATGGATTCTAATATAAAGAATTTTCAAGCAATAAATTTATGTAAAACAATTTGTTTACATTTAGTCTAATTCACAGTCAACATATCTATATATGTATTTACACATTTAATATAAAATCTCATACAGCTTAACTGTCCATTTTTATATACAAAAAGTATTTCATATACAGGAAATATATTTATTTAAATCTCTGTATATATATATATATATATATTCAGGATAGCGTTCAGTAGTGGTTGAATCTTATAAGTCCTCAACAATTAAAATAAAATCAGATAATAGACCTCCATATGGACGTCGCAATCCCTATTGGGATTGTGACCTCCATATGGGGGTCATTTAATTTGCAGTGCCTTGCATATGGCATTTCTTAAGGCCCGAGACTAAACTATGATACCATATTTAAATTTATCCAACAATATCAGCGATTTAAAATCCTAACATTAACATGTAAGAAAGTTTATAGAAAGCATATGAGGTTAGCGATTTTAAATACAAGGCAGTCACTACCCATTATATGGGCGTCGACCTCCATGAAGAAATCCGTGCCAAATCTTATGTAAAATGATTTATATTTTCTTTTGGGCGATAACTAATAATGTTAATAAATATAAGCTATTACGATTTATATACAATTCAATCAACTTCTAACATTGGTAATTTATATATAGACCAGGTGATTTTCATAAATGATCTCAATATATATATATATATATATATATATATATATATATATATATACACACACACAGTTTCAGTATGTCAATAAAAATGTAATAATTTCTTGATAAACATTATATATAAAGAGGAATATATGATCCAAACAACATTATATATATATATATATATAGTAGAAATTTCCAATATATATATTTCAGTATGTCAATAAAAAAATATTAATAGAAATACATAGTAATATAATTTTTATATTATAATAACTGTAATAATTTCTTGATAAACATTATATATAAAGAGGAATATATGATCCAGACAACATTATATATATATATATATATATATATATATATATATATATATACAGTAAATACATAGCAATAATATATATATATATATATATATATATATATATATATATATATATATATATATATATATATATATATATATATATATATATATATATATATATATATATAGATTATGATACAACAATAATGATATCAAATACATACTTATTTAATATCAACTAGTAATAATAATGAATTTACCATTCCTCGCAAAAACAGAGATCGAACAACAATTACTTATTCACACAATTTGAGATAAAAACATTATGGATTTGCATAAAAACTTGTAAATACGCCCTTTGGTAGATGAATCTCTTCCAATCCTTCCCTCTTCCTCTTGATCCTCTAAAGCTTCCTTTGCCCAAATTAGAAATCCTCTTGTCTATGCTCTTCTTTTTCAGAATGAAGTTTGTGAAGAATAATAAATCTTTTGTGTTGAGAGATTGAAGGTTTATTCTCTTTAATTATTTTCTTTTTCTTTTCTTCTTTCTTTTTCTATTTTTATTTTGCTTTGTTTTTGTGTTTTATTTCATAAATTTAAGTTTTTTCTATTTTTCTATTTGTTTCTATCTCTTTGTTTTGTTTTCTAAATCTTGCTTTCTTTTTCTAAGATTTTTCTCATATTTATCAAATAAAACGTATTTTTCTATTTTCAAAAGCTCACATTTAATATGTAATTTAATTTTATTGACTAAATTTTGCAACACAATTATTTCTAAATAAAAGATAATAATAATTCAAACTTTAATTAAAAATCAATAAATAAATTAAAATTATTTCTAATTCCACTATGAGAATTTAATATTAACCCACAATTAATTAAATAAGCAACTATAGCTTAACAATAATTTTCCTTTTTAATAAAATAAGAAACAATTACTATTATGATTAAATTATGTAATAATAATGTAGCTATATGATTTCTAAGCATCTATGTGTGCCAGAGAGAGACCACTCCATCCTAACCTTGCCAGGTAGCTAACCCTGTCTACCTTAACCACACCTTTGTCTTCAACAATCTTGCAACTGATGAAACTCAAATTTTTCATCAATAGGTTAGTGTCCAATAGCCGAAGCATTACATTTCATCATTTCAAAACAAAGTAATATTCACTATATCATTTCAATATAAAATTTATTCACCTATCTCATCTTTCAAAATAAAATAATATCTATTTAATCTAGATCAAAATAAAATAACATTTATTTAATCCGCACATAATTATCCATAAATAGTTCCAAATACAATAAGTTCAGGATGCATCAAAGTTTGAGACATGACACCTCACCACGGAGGCTTGCCTCTTCAAAAAAGGGTGCAACCTTACCTATTATGGCCACCCTTTAAAGGGTTTGCATAAAATAAGGCAAGTTTGAGATATTTGGTTCAAAGTTAACACATAACAAGTTCTTCTAGTGGCTGCTACAAATAGAAAGGACCTATTAGACCCTGCTCTTCTGGAGAAAGGTCGATTAGACATGATCATAAATGTTGGATTGCCAATAGAGGAAGGAAAGATTTAGATCTTAAAGATTCATTCTAGGAACAATGCTTTTAGGTTTGAAGAAGAAAAATAGAAGTTTTTGAAGGAAATTATACAAGAAACAATAGATGCAAATCCTCACTGATGCAAATAAAATTTTAAGTGATTTTTCTACCTCAAAGGGTTGCGACCTCACCATGGAGGCTTGCCTCTTAAAAAAGGGTGCATCCTTACCTATTACATAGAAAGGACCTATTAGATCTGCATTTTTGAGGAAAGGTGGAATACAAAATATCATAAATTATTCATTCTAGGAATAAGGCTCATTTAAAAGATAGGAGGCTTAAGAATCTTGTTGGACTCTTGCGAACTTGTCTATAAGGTGATCTTGGTTTCTCTTAGGTTGTGGTAGGACTACCCCTATAGATATGTTAGATGCATCTATGTGGACATGAAATGGTGATGTCCAATCCGGGAAGATTAAAATTGGTGCTTCTATAATTTTTTTCTTTAATGTATCAAAAGACAGCTAACACTATTCATTCCATTCAATAGTTTTGTTTGATTTTTCATTAGAAATTCTTCTAATAAAGTTTTTAGTGCCGGATACCCTCTAATGAACTTGTTGTGTATCTAGTGTAATCTAGAAATGTTTTGACCTCGAGTAGTGTCTTTGGTGGTGCTAATGTCATAATCAATGCAATTTTTAGGGGATCCACCATTAATCCTTCCTTACATTTGATATGTCCTAACAATGTGCCAAAAGGCACCGTGAATATGCATTTCTTTAACTTCAAAGTAATTTGTATACTCCTACATCTATTCAGCAACATGCAGAGTGTTTCCACATCATCTTTCACTACTCCATAGACTATAAATTCATCTAAATAGACTTCCAGAAAATCATGGATAAAGCATTTGAAGGTGTTGACCATTATCTAGTTTTAAACTACCGTTGCATTTTTCAATTTAAAGGGCATCATTATATACATGAATGAACACCATTCTATTGTAGAATTTGTTTTGGGCTGATCTTCTTCTCTAATTTTCACCTTGTAGTGGCACGAAAATCCATTTTTAAAAGAATAGATTTCTCTCCCTACAACTAACTCCAAGATCTCTTTTGTGAAGGGTGTGGGAAAGGGGTCATGTATACATAAAACAAGGGAAAACTCAAAATATAAGGGCGACCATAATAGGTAAGGTTGCACCCTATTTGAAATAGCTCTGTTGGATTGTCACTCCCTCATTCCATCTGACTTTTGCATCATTCAAAACCAAAATCTATCCATTTATTTGTGACAGTAGCTCTTCTACCTTCTTTGTGGAAGTAGGGACCTCAGTTGTTTGTTTGATCTTTTCTGCTATAGCTACTATTGTTTTTTTCCCAGACTGGATGCTTATTCCTAGATTTCCCTACAAGGTAGCCATCAATGATCAACAGGATCTCTGGGCCAGGGGCCAACAGTATAGGAGATAGACTCTATTTTTATCTCCTCTTCTTCTTCAGGCTCTGCAAAACCTAGGGGGGTATTCCCTATTCAACACCCATGAGAATATGCTTGTGGGTTGGCTTGGGATGTTGACACAAAGGAGATAAATCCTCCTGTATGAAGACCAAAACTGTGGGATAAGTGCAAAGGGGCTAGCTTTGGGCTTATGTTTAGTTATAGACAGAGGATTTCAGTCCTAAACTACTTCTAAAGTCCTAATGGTTGTTTTGGAAGTATGAGTTTGATTTTATGTGGATGCAAAACTAGGACCTAGTGTATAACCTCAACACAGAGCTAGATCGGTGCCTATCCAGGGCTTGGAGTCAGTAGACATACACCTGTGAATGATCAGCATGAACACACTAAAACTGGATTTCAAGGGGATATTGTGATATCTGCCTTACAAATACCTCCCAGAACAGAGTGTTAAGTTATCTCTTCTTATGGTATCCCTATTGCAGTATATCTTTCCCAACACTTAATCTGAAAACACTTTAATCTACCCCTTGGGTAGAAGTTGAAAGATCAAGCATTCAATACAGGAATTCCATATTCTAGAATACCAGACACCCCTTAGATATCTAGATTCAAAAGAAGGACACATGCAATACTGGAGACAGACTTAACAAAACACATGCAAATACAACATTACTCATATAAAATCAATCATGAAATCAGTAGATTCATGCATGAGACATACAACAAGAGATACATAAACTCACAAGACCTCCTGTACAGAGCAACCAAAACTAGTTGTATCTTGATATAGAGCCAGATATGTCCAGTTTTCAACAACCTCAAAATGGGTCGCACAGTTTGCTTAAATAGCAAGAAGACAGACCCAGCAAATTAATTACATGGCAACTCAAAATTTTGCCAGATACAATGCACTAAAAATGGTGCCCAGAATCATAAATGCAATAGGGGATAAATCATGGAGAAGCCAGAGAAGGACGAGGAGCAGGTGAGATCGAGCCCTGTGCTGCCGCTCAGGGACATTCCCTCATCAATCGGGTGGTTGAGCTGTCCCTTCGACCCATGCCTTCTGCAAAAACTGCCATTACTGTTTCATCTACTCGCAGGCCCCAAAGATGTAGCAACAGTGCGCCCATGGAGTTTCTCGCCCAAAAATAGTCACAGAAACACAGGAAAAACCCATCGCTGCAAGATCAAAATGTGGCCGTCGATCAAAAACCTATCGTTGAGATCTAACAGCCCCAAAAATGCTGAAAAGTCATGAACCAACTAGATTGTGCCACGCAGACACTTCGAGTTTCAATCACCAGGACTCATCGCTTCTCACTGCCTCTCAAAAAAGAGGACACGCGGCGGCCTCCGTGGCATCGGCTATCGGGACAGGTGGCAGCTTCCGTGCTCTCCTTGAAACACAAAGACCCTTCCAAGAAACTCCTACAGAAGCTAACATTTGTCAGTTTCCGTGTCACTTAGAAACTCATTACTGTGGCCGAGGAAGGGTCAAAAACAAATGTAGCCCTGGCGCCTCATCGAACACATGGCGCATTCCACGTAACTGCTGAAACATAAAGAAACTACCTTCAAAACTCTCACAGAGATCAACACTTGGCAGGCTCCGCATTAACCATGAAACACAGAAACTTAAGAGAAACAATCCTTAAGTTCCGGGACCCTTCGCCACGCATCACCTTCTGCCACACTTGATACATACACTGGGGCCCACCTCAATTTTTTGCTTAACGTTTGAAACAAAAAGAAACAGCTTGTGGAAGCTGACACTTGTCATGCTCTGCAGTAGCCATGAGGGACACACGGTGCCTTCCGTGCGATCATTGAAACTTTAAGGAAACTGCCCCCGCTGGTGACACTTGGCGCCCTCTGTGCTCACAAAAACATTATAAAAGGGGCTCTCGAAACTAAGGTGGAGGTTGCCACTTGGCAGGTTCTGCAGCCACCAAAGAAACTGAGAAACTTTCTTGAAACATTTGCGGATGCAGCCATGTGTCGAGACCCGCGAAACTTTACCAAACTGTGCTTAAAGTTTGAAGTGGCCCCTGCATGGTGACACTTGGCGGCCTCCGCCACATTCATGAAACATTAGGAAACAATGTGGAAACCTATGTGGAAACAGCCATGTGTCGGGCTCCACGGCACCTCTTGAAACATTTAGAAACTTTTTGAAACACCCTCGGAAGCTGCCACGTGGCGCCTTCCGCGGTCTCTTAAAACATAAAGACCCCTCCTTGAAACACTCAGAAACTTTTAAGGCCCCTCTTTGAGACTTCAGCGGAAGCTGACACATGTCATCATCCGCGGCACCTAAGACACTTCACTAGGGACCACCCTCACTTCGCCATACTTTGAAACATGCAGAAACTATCTCGGAAGCCGACACTTGTCGGCTTCCGCAGCAACCTCAAGGGGTAAATGGCATCTTCTGCCCCTACTTAGAAACTTTTTAGAAACTTCGACAGAGAGTGACACGTGGCGCTTTCTGCGAGGCTCATGAGAAACATTAACGGTCTTTAGAAACACTGGCGGATGCTTCCACGTGGTGCCTTCTACGGCACTGGCACAATTAGACCCTCCCAGCCACTCACAGAAACATTCAAACACTGTAACAGTGACCCGATAAGCATTTTTTATGCATGTGACCCATTTTTTATCAATTTTCAGGGGCCGATGGAGATTTCTAACCTACCACAACATTTTTTGACTTGCACCTTAACTGAATTCTGGCGTTTTTAACAACTGCAAAGGCCAAAATGTGTCAGGATTTTTGGATTTTTGGGAGGAGATTTGACTCAAAACCCCAAACATAAATTATTACTAACAGTGGCTCTGATTGGGGATGCATGCCTCTTGTAGGCATGGTGAGAACCTCAGATCTCTGGGATGTAGACCAGTCCCTTATCCATTGGGCACAGAGTCGAACACTGCACCAGCCTGCATCAAAAACACATTATTTTCAAATATTATTTTGGCGGCCCCAGGTAGCCAAAAAGGAAGAACCATAACTTTATCCTATCAGATGCCTGATTCCAAACTGAATAACCCCAACCATAGCTAAAAACATTGGCATAATCTGCCCATAATGTCATCTGCTCAATTAGATATTCCACCATTTTTGACAACTTGCCACTATCATCTTCACCTCTGTCATTTTGGATTTCAAACTTAGACATATAACCATACACATAATATTCTTCAACATTAGGCAACACATGTATGTTATATCCCTCAGACAGTGCATCATATTGCTCTTGGCATACTTCATCACTTACCTGGCTTCTGCACACCATCAGGCACTCACCCATCTGATCCAAAAACTGAAGAGATTCAGAAAATATGAGGCCCCTAATATCTACTGATATTGAAAACAAATCCTGATCCACACACCCAATGTTGCACATGTCTGAATCAGGTGATGATGAACATTCATTATTCACAGTTTGTAAATCAGCATCATCATCAAATAGAGGGTTAATCCTGCACCAATGAAGGTCATGACTCACAACAATAAATGCATCTAGAGGCTCATCATAAAGGGGATTCATGTTCATGGTAAAGGTCTATGCTTCTTCTTCATGACAATCTATTTCTTTTTCATCATTGTCAGACCTAGAGTGATAAGAAGAACAAACCTGATCCATGAATTGATCATGGATATCATCTTTATCATCTTTAATCTCTGATTGCCCCACATACAAAATTTCTGCTACTTCAATGTATTCTGAAGTTGAAGTATCTACATCACTTTCCAGCCCTTTGATACTTGCTGATGAAACTGATATTGATTGTTGATCCATATGATCACAACTTTGCACAACTGGATCATTTAAACATGAATGCTCTTTGATGAGGACTGGCATGTAAATATTACTTGAAAAATCATTACTTTCAACTTCATTTGTTGGGCAAAAAAGGACATCCTCCTCTACAATAGAAACATCATCTACTTGGAATGATGCAAAAACTGGGACAACAGGGGTGTGAGCACTTTGACATTCATTGTCAACTCCTGAATTAAACCTTTCATCAACATTGGGGGCTACAGGACAACAAAATTTTTTAGAAAAATAACCCTTTTGTATTCTATATCTCCAATTGTTTTCAATATCAATTGCAAATTGTCGAGCCTGATGCAATGTGGTGGGCTCCTTATCTCTCAATCTAGAACTCATTTTCTTATCAAATGCTCCCAAATAGACAACTAAGCACAATGCATCATTAGGTCTCATACATTCTGGAATTCTATTCAATGCCTTCATAAATTTGAGGTTAAAGGTTGGAATCAACTCATCTTCTTCAATATGGATGTACATAAAATTACTAATAATTGCATAATCAAAATTTTTTTCACCATATTGCACTAGAAATGCAGATTTTAAATCAAGACAAGAGCTGACAGAGAAAGCTGGAAGATAGGAGAACCAATCCCTTGCATCTTCATCTAGAGATTGAACAAATAGCCTCATGACTACATCCTCATGGTTAATCTCAAAGTCATCCATCACATTTCTAAACTGTTGCAAGTGTCTCTCAGCTGATTCATCCTTTATACCACTGAATTTAGGCAAATACCTTCTGATTTTAGGTGGAAGAGCATTTGGATAACCACAATTGCCACTAAAATTTATGGGCTTATATCTATCTATGTTGAAACTTCTTTTATTACATGGTTGGGACTGACTATTATACATTTTTGCACTTGACACTTCACAAGGGTGCATGGGCTGACAATACATCTTTTTATGCTTTTGCAACCCTCTTCTCTACTCAGATTTTTAATCACAATATGACCTTAGGCCCTTAAAATACAAACTGCTATTTCAACCTACCTAAAGTCCTCTATATGAGTCTTTTGAACAACATTGCATGCCCTTTTGAAATACAGAGTAGGTTCTAACAAAAGCATGCAAGCTCTGCTTTCACCAATATTTCCCTTTTAACCAGTGCTATTTCACCAAATAGGGAACTTTTCAAAAACTTGTACAAATACCTGGATATGTTGCAGATGCTGATAGGTTCATTCAATAGAGTCGCCACCTCCTTGGTAGAGGAATGAGCTTCAAACAGGCTGAAGCTGAAAATTGATTTCTTTCTTTCTGGGTCATCCACCAGCAGAGCCACAGATAAAACTTTTTCTTTTGCTGCAATAAGGCACCTCCAGGCCTAATTCTTCAATTTTTTTAGACTCAAGCTTTATGGATATGACATTGATTTCCCCAGTAGAGTCGCCAGAATCTGTTGGTTTTTTCCCAGACTGGATGCTTATTCCCAGATTTCCCTTCAAGGTAGCCATCAATGATCAACAAGATCTCTGGGCCAGGGGCCAACAGTATAGGAGATAGACTCTATTTTTATCTCCTCTTCTTCTTCAGGCTCTGCAAAACCTAGGGGGGTATTCCCTATTCAACACCCATGAGAATATGCTTGTGGGTTGGCTTGGGATGTTGACACAAAGGAGATAAATCCTCCTGTATGAAGACCAAAACTGTGGGATAAGTGCAAAGGGGCTAGCTTTGGGCTTATGTTCAGTTATAGACAGAGGATTTCAGTCCTAAACTACTTCTAAAGTCCTAATGGTTGTTTTGGAAGTATGAGTTTGATTTTATGTGGATGCAAAACTAGGACCTGGTGTATAACCTCAACACAGAGCTAGATCGGTGCCTATCCAGGGCTTGGAGTCAGTAGACATACACCTGTGAATGATCAGCATGAACACACTAAAACTAGATTTCAAGGGGATATTGTGATATCTGACTTATAGATACCTCCCAAAATAGAGTGTTAAGTTATCTCTACTTATGGTATCCCTATTGCAGTATATCTTTCCCAACACTTAATCTGAAAACACTTTAATCTACCCCTTGGGAAGAAGTTGAAAGATCAAGCATTCAATACAGGAATTCCATATTCTAGAATACCAGACACCCCTTAGATATCTAGATTCAAAAGAAGGACACATGCAATACTAGAGATAGAATTAACAAAACACATGCAAATACAACATTACTCATATAAAATCAATCATGAAATCAGTAGATTCATGCATGAGACATACAACAAGAGATACATAAACTCACAAGACCTCATGTACAGAGCAACAAAAACCAATTGTATCTTGTTACAGAGCCAGATATGTCCAGTTTTCAACAACCTCAAAATGGGTCACACAGTCTGCTTATATAGCAGGAAGACGAACCCAACAAATTAATTACATGGCAACTCAAAATTTTGCTAGATACAATGCACTAAAAATGGCGCCCAGAATCATAAATGCAACAGGGGACAAATCATGGAGAAGCCAGAGAAGGACGAGGAGCAGGTGAGATCGAGCCCTATGCCGCTGCTCAGGGACATTCCCTCATCAATCGGGTGGTTGAGCTATCCCTTTGACCCATGCCTTCTGCAAAAACTGCCATTACTGTTTCATCTACTCACAGGCCCCAGAGATGTAGCAATAGTGCGCCCATGGAGTTTCTCACCCAAAAATAGTCGCAGAAACGTGAAAAAAACCCATTGCTACAAGATCAAAACGTGGCTGTCGATCAAAAACCTATCGTTGAGATCCAATGGCCTCAAAAATGCTAAAAAGTCACGAACCAACCAGATCATGCCACGCAGACACTTCGAGTTTCAATCGCCGGGACTCATCGCTTCTCACTGCCTCTCAAAAAAAGGACACGTGGCGGCCTCTGCAGCATCGGCTATCGGGACAGGTGGTAGCTTCCATGCTCTCCTTGAAACACAAAGACCCTTCCAAGAAACTCCTGCAGAAGCCAACATTTGTCTGTTTCCATGTCGCTTAGAAACTCATTATTGTGGCTGGGGAAGGGTCAAAAACAAATGTAGCCCTGGCGCCTCATCAAACACGTGGCGCATTCCACGTAACCGCTGAAATATAAAGAAATTGCCTTCAAAACTCTCGCGGAGATCGACACTTGGCGGGCTCCACATTAACCATGAAACACAGAAACTTAAGAGAAACAATCCTTAAGTTCTGGGACCCTTCGCCACGCGTCACCTTTTGCCACACTTGATACATACGCTGGGGCCCACCTCAATTTTTCGCTTAATGTTTGAAACAAAAAGAAATAGCTTGCAGAAGATGACACTTGTCATGCTCCACAGTAGCCATGAGGGACACACGGCGCCTTCCGCGCGATCATTGAAACTTTAAGGAAACTGCCCCCGCTGGTGACACTTGGCGCCCTCCGCACTCATAGAAACATTATAAAAGGGGCTCTCGAAACTAAGGCAGAGGTTGCCACTTGGCAGGTTTTGCGGCCACCAAAGAAACTGAGAAACTTTCTTGAAACATTTGCGGATGCAGCCACGTGTCGAAACCCGCAAAACTTTACCAAACTGTGCTTAAAGTTTGAAGTGGCCCCTGCATGGTGACACTTGGCGCCCTCCGCCACATTCATGAAACATTAGGAAACAGTGTGGAAACCTACGCGGAAACAACCATGTGTCAGGCTCCGCGGCACCTCTTGAAACATTTAGAAACTTTTTGAAACACCCGCGGAAGCCGCCACGTGGCGCCTTCCGCGGTCTCTTAAAACATAAAGACCCCTCCTCGAAACACTCAGATACTTTTAAGGCCCCTCTTTGAGACTTCAGCGGAAGCTGACACATGTCATCATCTGCGGCACCTGAGACACTTCACTGGGGCCCACCCTCACTTCACCATACTTTGAAACATGCAGAAACTATCTTGGAAGCCGACACTTGTCGGCTTCTGCAACAACCTCAAGGGATACGTGGCATCTTCCGCCCCTGCTTAGAAACTTTTTAGGAACTTCGATAGAGAGTGACATGTGGCACTTTCTGCGGGGCTCATGAGAAACATTAAGGGTCTTTAGAAACACTGGCGGATGCTTCCACGTGGTGCCTTCTGCGGCACTGGCACAATTAGACCCTCCCAGCCACTCATAGAAACATTCAGACACTGTAACAGTGACTCGATAAGCATTTTTTATGCATGTGACCCATTTTTTATCAATTTTCAGGGGTCGATGGAGATTTCTAACTTGCCACAACATTTTTTGACTTGCACCTTAACTGAATTCTGACATTTTTAACAACTGCAAAGGCCAAAATGTGTCAGGATTTTTGGATTTTTGGGAGGAGATCTGACTCAAAACCCGAAACATAAATTATTACTAACAGCTACCAAACTAGCTAAGAAAGCAATCTTAAAGCTTATAATTTCCTGCAGCTGGCCCATTCTGTGCTTAGTGACCTCCTTTTGAGTCTATAGTTTATGAATAGCAGAGTGAATGTCTTCCACTTCAGCTTTTTGTGCCCCCATTGTATCTTTCACTAGGTCATAACTCTTGGATATCTTCATGATTTTGTCTTCTAATGCATTTATCTTTTCCTTGATAGCCTTTGTCTTTTCAGTCTAGGTGAGATAGAACTAATAAATCTCACTTGCTTCTTTGATAGTAGTTTGAGAAAATTCTATACTTTTATCCAGCATGACTCTGTCCTTAGAGATTTACTTATTCAGCTCAATTAACCTCTTGGCATCTAATTCTTCTCTTACCTTTTTCTCTATATCCTTCTCAAGAGATTTAAAATGATCATTAAGAGATCTCATAAGCTTCTTTACATGTGCAACTAGACTGAAGGTGGTATCTCTCTTCACTTCAGGGATCAATTTTTCAAAAATTGAAGAAGCATCCTTAATAAGTTCTTCATATTTTAAATGGGTTTTCAACATCTCTTGAGAAATGGCTTGAAAAATTGTACCAAGCCTTAATTTCTAAATAGGGGACATGCAGGCAATGGATGCAAGGTCAATAGGGCCTTGTGAGAGTTTTAGAGCAAACAACATCTAGGCTTCTTTTTGCTTCTCAAGGAGCTCTTTGAGAGAGTCAGTAGTGTCTCTCCTTTCTTCTCCATGAGATGTCTCACCTTCTTCTCTTACAGGGGCATGAACTTGACTGATTTCTTGTTCATTTGCTTCTTCCTCCGATGGTTCTTGGTCCATTGTTTCTTGTTCAATAGTGCTAAGTACTAGAGGAGGGTTGATCTTTGTTTGTTCACCATCCTGAATACTCTATTCTTGAGCTTTGTCTTCTTCTTATGTTCTTCTTGTTTTTCTATAGCTGCTTCCTCAATGACTGCTTTGGTTCTTTCAAGACTTTTATCTTCCTCTTGTTCTTTCACTTCTTCATTTCCTTTAGGGCTAACCGAAAGAGTTGTCACTGTTTGATTCTGCCCTAGTTTAGTGTTGACTTCAGGAATACAAGTATCATCTTCAACATTTGAATCTTCCTTGTCATAAATGGTTGGTATGTTTTACTCTCTTAGGACATTAAGAGTTACTGTCTCTATGTCTTTTACCAACTTCTCTATGTCACTAGACATCATAGTGTTAATCCTCCTCTTTACCTCAATATTTTTGCCAATTAATTTGGAGACTTTGGATTTCTCCTCAATAGTTATGTCAGGGCATAATCTTATCATTGCATCTTCTCTCAACTCCAAATCCTTAGCCATTGTAGTTTCTTTTCTTGCAGACATAATGCTGCCCAATGTATCAGGTAGGTCCGTGATCACTTCAATGAGAGCCTTATTGAACATTTCCAAGAATCTAACCATAGCAGTTTTGTTGATGTGTTTGTCTGCATCATTATACTCATCATATAGATCATTTATTGGCTTAAGATTACCATGGGCTGCCATAGCATTCAAGGTATCCTCCAAGTTAACTATGGCCTCTGTTTCCCTAGGATTTGCTTTCCTTGACTTCTTTCTTGAGCCCTTACCAGAGGGCTTGTCCTATTTGCTCCCAGAGGCTTTAGTGGCCTTGGTTTTCATTTTCTTTATTTCTTCATCTGACTCAGTTTCATCTTCATCATCCCCTACACTCATATATGTTCTTTTGCTTTTGGTTTTCATTCTTTTATGTCCTTCAACAATACGTTTGTTTGCAGGTGCTTCAACACTCACAAAAGGAGTGGGACTGGAGGACTTAGATGTTGTTTGAGTAGAGGTAGAACCACTTGTTCTCCTCATTGGAACTTTAGTCTTCTCTATTTTCTTCACAGTAGGCTTCTCTGCTATTTTCTCAGGATCTACCAGAGCCTTACCTGGTTCATCTTATTTCTTTTCTTTTGCTGCCCTTGCAACTTCTAATTTTGCCCTAGCTTCTGTAATTTTTTCTTTGCTGAATCCTTGGCTCCGGGCATATTATTTTTCCATTTTCTTAGCCTTATTTAATGTTTCTAGCTTTCTTAACTCAACATGCACTTTGATAGATATTACCTCAAAGGTGCCAAATCTCTCCTCAATAGGATCACTGGGCTTACTCAACATGAGCTCAACATAACCAATTAATACATCCTTGGTTACTTCATAACCCAAAGAAAGAACCCAAACTGTTCTTGGCTCTACAGCCACCATCATACATCTATCTTTATTTACAATGAAACATATATCATTCTGATATTTCTCAACTATTGACTTAGTATTCTTTCCCTGGATTGCATTGCCTTTTGGAAATTTTTGAAATAGCCCAAACAACTGCATTTTGTGCATCAAGATTGCTTATGCTATTCAAGTGATTCCTTATTTATATTGCTACTAGTTTTTCATTAGTCCAGAAGAAACTCTTCATTCTTGGCAGTTCTCTCTTGAAGTAGAAGAATAGGCAGATAAACAACTTACCAATTTGAATGGATATTTTGACTCCTTTGTCTTCTTAAGATTGTCCATCAATTGTTGCTGAAGCAACTCACAGAGATCATAATCTACATTCTTCTTAATCATTTCATAGGTGGTGTAAATGGTTGTACCAGAGATAGAGTTCTTCTGATTGATGAAGTATATCTTGTATTCGATCACCATGGATGCAAATCTTACTACATGGTCTTCAATTGTGTTCATAGTTAATGCCCTTTTGTCACATTGAGCACCGATGGCTTCCATAACAGTGCTATTCTTCACAACCTTCAGTAAGAACACATTTCCAATGGAGTTTAAACCTGTTACAACCCTTATAGCTTCCTATGTGATCATAAAGGGTTCTTCGAGCCACAAAAATTCATCCTAAATTCTGCTCAGTATGTACCGAACCCATGCGTCCTCTGCAAAAGATGGGAAGTCTATGTATTGTATGAATTTCTTCTCCTCAAGAACTTTGTATTCTTCTTTCAGTTCATAATCATCACCACTCAGATGTTGCAGATATAGATCTATCAGTTGACTACCTACATGTTCTTCTAGGGCAACATGGATATATGCCCTAATGTCTTCCTCATGCATTACACCATACGACATCCGAAAATGCACCATCAGTGTCCACTTCCATCGACTTGAATGGATGTTTCCTAAAATTTGGACGAGGCCTTTCAGTGATATCTATAACTTGTGGTGTTGACATGATTGCATAATAATTCAAACAATTTCACAGAGAAGTCTTAACTATAAATAACCCTTATGTCAAATTAGGATTTCGCTTCTACTCTACTTAGATGCAAAGTGATTAATCCTTCAAATGCAATCTTTTTATCCTTCATTCACCAAAACCTAGTCGCAATAAATGCTAGTCTCGAAAAAGTTGTGTTGATGGTGGTTTTAACACACAACAACGCAGGTGTGATTGTTGGTTTCACACCTCTCTTGAAAAGTATCCTACCCTAGGTAAGACTACTCCAAGGATAATATAGCTAGGTCTTAGCTTGCTTGGAATCTCTCAGTTGGTTTGTTCTAGCTGTGTCTACAAGGGGTCTTACATGCAATCTGCATATTTTCAAGCTTTGGGGCAGCAAACACACATAAACCCCTTAGGGTTTTCAGCTGATAACACAATATAAGATGCTGCTGGAATTCTTAATCTAACAACTAACAAGGGTTTTAAAGAAATGCAAAAGGTTAGGGTTTTAGAAGAATCCTAAGTGACATTCATAATGCACGGGTTATCTTTAGTAGACAAATACTCCAAAACTTTAAACCAGCTTCCTGAGTTACCAAACTGGAATGGGTGTTACATTGCTGCAGAAAATGGTGCTATCTTCAATGGAAGTCAATAGATTTTTAGATTACATTCATTTGTTAAATACCCAATAAACGACGCAACTTAACTTGTGAAATGCACTTGAACTTTAGCACAAACAATCAGCCCAGACTAACTTTACACAGCTATTTACCATCAATAAACAACTACAAGTATGGACTTAGAGTATTCATCAGATACTTCAGCAAACCATTAACATTACAAAAGCACAACTAGCTAACTATAGGAGAGAAAGAAGCGAACCATGAAAACCAAAATGAGCCAACACAAGATACAAATTCTTAGAATTACTGGAAAAACTTGCTTTGTATTACTTCAAATGGCATAAAGTCAACAATTCAGCATCAAATCTCTCTTGTAAACAAAAGAAATGGTAGCCCTTTATATAGAAAAGTAGCATACCGAGTTTTCAAATGAATGGTGGAGATTAAATCGACATCGACGGTCCAGATTACATCAATAAATACAGCTGTAACAGCTCACATCAATTCTTGGATTACATTTTGTCCTTTATGAAAAAGACGAAAAATAGCCCCCAGATACATCGAATCTAGTCAATTTGACTAGCCAACTCAATATATTAGTAGAAAAAAATATTTTAGAAGCATGAAAAAGACAAAATAGAGTCACATGCTGCCCCGAATACAACAATTTACAATTATGGCGGGATTACATCCTCAAAATATTCAAAATATTATCAGGATTCTTTATCTAAGTCAATTTTGTCTTCGCTAGCCAGCTTGTTGCTGTAAGTCAACTATGCATCAAGTGCAGGATTAATCTTAGATGGATCTGGATCCTTCAAATGATTTATCTGGTAGTCAAACATTTCCAGCTCCTGACTGAATTTGTTGTATATTTTCTCTATCTCTGCACCTGCCTTGTGAATTGCCTTGAATACGGCCCTGATGTAACTTACTTTATCTAACCTGTCCTCCATACTAAGTGTGGCATCCTCAAAAATCACCCTATACAACTTATCTTTACACTTTTCAATATCAAATGGAGCATAATCATCATAGGATGCTTCCCGAAAATCGTTTAAAGAGTCATTGATATCATATATGATCGATCTCAGCTCCTCATCGGCTGGCTTGTATGCTTCTTTTATATTTTTGAAGGTTTCTTTTCTCAGAAGTAGCTGTTGATACCACTCAACGGCCTTTGGCCGCTGATTCCCAGTCAAAATATTCTCTACAACCAAAGTCTGGGCAGGTAATTCTCTGATACTCTTTACCTGGAAATACATATGTGAATAATATTCATCGAAGGAGTCCTTGTCTAATTGCTCCAAAATTGATGTGACTGACTCCTTGAAATCATCCACTCTTTGAGCCCGAGTAGCTGGTCCCAAATCAATTGTAGATATCACATAATCTTCCACCCTGACTTGTTCTTTTGCTGCATCAGCTGGCAGGACTGCTATATTTGCAATTCTTGATCCGGACTCATCCTTGTAGATTCTGGACTGTATCTTGGCCCTCTTTTGTTTCTTAGGCTTTTGACCTTGTGACAAGATCGTACTCAAATAGAGCTACATTATTTCCACTTGTGGCTCAGGGTATGCCATTATGCTTTACAACCATTTAGGTGCAAAAGATTTACTCAATTCAATGGCTCCATCACCATCAGTTACAGCTAGCTCTTTGGGTGATTTTCGTTCTTGCTCTAGTTCTTCATTCTTTTCTGTACTTATCTCTTCTTCTTTTTCCTCTTCTTGGGCCAAGTTTTCTAGATTTGCCATTGTAGTTTCTTGAGCCAACTTGAAAACTTCCCCCGTTTGATCTTTATCTAGAGGGCTATCAAATACATCGATAACTTAAACATTAGCCGAAGGTTCATGGGAATCTTTATCACTTACTTCAGCCAATACATCTTTCTCCTCGTCAAGTGCTGTTTCAGGCTCATGCAATCCTAACTCTGCACATACTTTCTCAATCCCAGGCAGTAGTGGTACTGCCAAAGAATCTGCAGGCATTTGTGAAATAGGGATAGCAGAGGATATGGCTAGGGAAGGCATATTGACTTGTGTCAGGTTAACTAAGACCGATGATAAGGAAGAAGAGATGACAAGAGGTGAAGGAAAAGGTAGTGAAGGTAGAGGAAGAGGGGGTGAAAGGATGGTAGAAATGGGAGGTAATGGTAATTGAGTGGAAGAAGTAGAAGATGTAAGTGTAGTGATAGTGGAAGGGCATGAAATGGTGACAGTCAAAGAAATAGGGCTACTAGAGGTGTTGGAAGAAACTGTTAATGAGTAAGAAGTAGTTGCAATGGTAGAAGTAAGAGAGGTGGCAAGGGATGTTTCTTGAGTTATGGGAGCTAAGGTCATGGGTGAAGTGGATGCAACAACAGAAGAAGTGATAGAAGAAGAAATGGTAGTAGAAACGGCAGGGGTTGGGACAACCGTGCTTATGCTTTGGGTAGTAGGAGATAGAGAAGTTGGACGACTGGAATCTTTCTTTGAAGTATCATCCTCCTTATTGACCTCTTTTACTTTTTCTTTCTTTACCTTAGAACCATCTCCAGGGCCACTTGGCAAGTCTCTTTTCTTGGAGGCCCTTGTCCTAGTAGAGGGAGGTTGATCTTTCTTTTGAAGAGGTCTCGCAGATGGCTTCTTAATCTTCTTCACTTTCTCAGCTAGAGATGTATGTTCTTCACTATCTGACTTCTATTTCTCAACAGGCTCTGCTTCATCTATGACATGAATTGGCTCATCCTCCTCTCCCCCAGAGTCCTTATTTGATTCCAATGCTGTATATGTGAGTTGAATTCCTTGTCCTTCTAGAGCAGCCACTGGACCTCTTACCCAGGCCTTGCTTAATCTGATAGGTTCTCTCATAACAGTATCCAAGGAGCTCTCTTCTGCATTTGCCCAATTTGGCAATGGAATAGGCTGATGGTATTGTGCCTCCCATGGTCCTCTGACCATAACATTTTCATCATCTTGTAGCTGGTCTGGTACTGCCATAATGTGGAACTTCTTAATAAAATACAGAGGCAACCTTGAATGTGCCTTCTTCATAATCTCATAATCATCTGGGCAATTGGCCCAAAAATCTTCAATATACATCTTGTGGAACAACTTCTTACTCACGAATCTCTCCATCACCTTATTTGGATCAGAATGATCCCTTGCATTGTAGTAGTGTAAGTTGAAGAGTTGAAGCTCTTTATCAAAATGCTCTGCAGATGCCAAAGAAGGGCATGCATAAATTCCCTTGCCAAACTTGATGGGAAACTGAACATTGGTTCTGTGCAAGTGTTTGAGCTTCTCAGCACAGGGTATTAATTGTCTAGAGAGCTCCAGAAGCACTGTCTTGTCATTCGGATACCTGGGATGTCTGTAAGCCATCCCAGTGAAGCCTTACACCCTAAAATATGTGAATTTCTCAAACTGGATGTACCATCTATCATACTTAGTTATTTCATTCATGGTCTTAGTGGAAATCCTCAAGGCTATGTTACCTTGCAGCATTTTGGTTATATACATCATGAAAGCATCATTTACTCTTTTGAAATGTATCAAAGATTGAGAAGATGTCAACGATGGGTAGCATTCATATACCTTTATCTGGGTTTGCTCATCATTCCTAACTTCTCCAACCTTGGATAGCCCAACATAGTGATTTCTTCTTTCCAATGCATAAACAATATAAGATGTCCATTTGAAGTACCTTTTATCCTTGAAATTGCTAAAGGCCTCATGAATATTGTCGCTGAGAATTTGGGCCCAATGAAACTTAGTTCCTTTCAATATCAGAATGATGATCACAAACATCCACTCCTCAAAGGTGGAGGTTGTGGGTAATCCATATACCCTGCTCAAGAAAGTTACTAAATCTCCAATTTCATCATGGAAATCACTTTGGTATAGTATTCAAGGAAGTTTAATGAGACCAGACCTTTTGCTTTTGGCCCAATTGTCATTTATGTACTTTCTGCATCCTTCTACATCTTTGTTATAAGTATCCTCTGATCCTTGTTTATTTGGCATAGTCATAACCTTGTGCCAAGGAATATCAAAGGTCTAAGCTAAAGAGGGTGGGCTTAAATCAGCCAAGATATCCCCACTGGTTGTTTGGATTGTTCTTGTCATTACATCATACCTATCTGCACAAGTTGCCATCAGTTCTGCACATTGCACTGAGGTGGGGAAGGCAACAACTTGTGATATACCACTATCCCTGAGTATTCTGGCCCTAGAGTTGGGTTCGGACTGAAGACCCTCAATCTGAAGTCATCTAGGTCTATGTGACCTAGGTCTGTATCTCCTACATCACTCCACCCGGAGTGAATCTTGGTCTTTGGAGGGATGCCTTTGAACTCGTACTTCATAGCTTGGGCTCTGGTAGTTATTTAATTTGTAGGACTGGACCTTATAAGTTTGATACCTTGAGAAATCTTTAACACACTCCTATGTTTAAGATGAACTTTGATAAGTCTGCTAGTACTACTAATATACCCTTTTAAAGAATCTTAAATCTAACAGTTATTACCATTTGCACTTATAACAATTATTATTAATACATGTAAAGAAGTATTTAATATTGCAAGAAATCTTATGAAAATCATCACTATCTATGCATTTACAACATTAACTCCATCATTTTGGCACTTTCCCTTTGAAAATTCAGTCATTTGCATGATTTGCGCTATTTTTAGGGTCATCTGACCTACAGGCAGAGAAAGCGCTAAAATCAGGGTTTGCCGACCTCGGTGGGAGAAACAGGCTGGTCCGATCAAAGGATTTACTACCATTCATGATTTTTAACATTTTGTACAGATTTCAATGGTCACCAACTTGTGTGGGTTTTGATGGTTAGTCGGTTGTGATTCAGCGCAAAAGCTTTGATATCATTTACATTACATTTGCGCAGGATTTGGCGTGGTCTGATTTGCGCGAGTTTTGGAGTTGTCTGACCAATTAAAGCACAGCATTGGATATGATCATTTTTAGCGTAAGGCCAGTGTATTATTTCCAGTGGGATTTCAGGACGTCACCCACTTTGCGGAGAAATCCGTGGTGTCTGACCAAGTCAGAGACGAGGTCTTTTAGTGCAAGGGGTTTTCGGCGCAAAAGTGGCTTTCAAGGTTTGTGGGATTTTGAGGTTCGTCTGACTTAATCAGAAAAATGCGACATGGGTAGGTAGGTCAGAGATCGATGTTTTTAGTGCACGAAAATTTTGAAAATGCAGCGTAGGTTTTAGAGGTCATCGAATGACTAGAGAATCGACAAGTTTACAGGTCGGCCAGACCTCATTTTGGCACTAAGCATTGAATGTGTTGGTTTCCAAATTTGCAGAGGGTTTTCCAGCTCCAATGCATAGGCGGATTTAGCCAACAGATTGCGGGAGGTTGCATGAGCTGCCTCCCCTTCACTTCTGGTTCTGCCGCACCAATGGGGGTATCCCTATAACTCAAGATGTAACCTTGACTAGCTCAAAGATATAAAGATCTAACTTGACAACAACAGGCAGAATACTCTCATGTGTGGACGAAGATCTGCATGATAGATCACAAGGTTGGCAACATTCTTAGACATATGTGTCTGGTTGGATATGAGAGTATGTAGGGGGTTCCTAATCCTACTCCTACAACTAACAGGTGGAAGTGATGAGATGGGTGGACATAATGTCCTGGATGCAAGACAAGGGGTTTTGGCTCATAACTACTGACTTAGAAGCAGACTGGTGCCTATCCATTGGGCAAGGAGTCAACTAGACGTATACAACAGATGGTTTGCAACTTTCACTCAAGTTTCAGGGGGTTGGACTTGATGCTTGCCTTACAAACATCACCCAAGAAAGGGTATCTAACTACCTCTACTTACAGATATCCCTGCAGACATACAACCTTCTCCATACATTGATCTAAAACAGTTTAATCCACTCCTTGAATGGAAGTTAAAGATCAAGCATGTAGTATAGATATCTATACCCTAGAATCTATGAAACCCTTAGCAACCAAATTCAAAAGAAGGATGACATGCAGAAAATGGAGACAAGCAGATAGACACGTGCAATAAGCATTTTTCATATAAATCAACACTGAAACTAAAAATATGTGTAAAATACATACATGCTGCAACTCATAAACTCCACAATGGGATAGAATAGCCAAGATCATGCCTTGTTCCTCATTATTTACACAAAAAATGCCCAGGCCTTCAACAACCTCAAAATGGGTCACACAGTCTGCTTAAATAGCAAGAGAATGGACCCAGCAAATTAATTACATGGCACATCAAAAATTTGCCAGATACATTGCACTGAAAAATGGCGCTCCAAAATAGTAAATGTTGCAGAGGGACAAGGAGGAAGGAGCAGGTAGAATCAGGAGATGTGCCGCCATTTCCAGATATCCATCATAAAAATGGTGGTTGAGCCATCAACTTGACCCATGCCTCTGCAACAAACTACCATTACTGTTTCATCTACCCGCAGCCTCTAGAAATGTAGCAACAGTGCACCCATGGAGTTTCTCCCACCAAAAACGGTCGTAGAGTCTCGGGAAAAACCCTCACTATAACTTTAAAACCTAGCCGTTGATCAAAAACCTAGTCGCGGAGATCGAACGGCACCAGAAACTGTTGAAAAGCCACCCACCAACCAGATTGTGCCACGTAGGCACTTCAAGTTTCTATCACTGACTTTTTCGCAACTCATTGCTTGCTTCTCAAAAAGGACATGCGGCAGCCTCCGCAACATCGGCCATCAGGACAAGTGGCAAGCTCCGCAGTCTCCATTGAAACACAAAGAAACACTCCTTGAAACTCATGCGGATGCCGACACATGTCGCTTTCTGCACCACTCTTGAGAAACATTTGAAACATTGTTGGGACCTACGTGGATGCCGACACTTGGCATTGTCCGCAACACTCATGTAACAATAGAGACCCTTTCTGAAACTCACACGAGTGTCGACACTTGTTGAGCTTCGTGTCCTTCTCGAAACACAAAAGAGTCTCCCTTGAGACTTCAACGGAAGCTGACACCTGGCGGGTTCCGCGCTACTCAGAAACTTTAAGGCCCCACTTTGAAACTTCTACGGAAGCTGACACATGTCATCATCTGCGGCATTTGAGACACTTCACTGGGACCCACCATCATCTTCACTTAGCACCAAAACAAATATGAAACAAGATGCGGAGGTCGACACTTGTCAAACTCTGCAGCTATCTATGAGGGACACGCGGCGTTTTCTAGTCACTTGTTGAAACATAAAGAAACTGCCCCCGCTGTTCGACACTTGGCGCCTTCCACGCACACAGAAACATTACAAAAGGGGCTCATGAAACTCAAACGGAAATCACCACTTGGCACCTTCTGCGCATCTGTATGTTTGAACTGGGTCCCACCATTACTTCGCCCCACTTAGAAACAAAAAAGAAACTATTTTGGAAGCCGACACTTGTTGGCTTCCGCAGCAACCATAAGGGGCACGTGGCATCTTCTGCTGCATCTTAGAAACTTAGAAGAAACCTTTTGAAACATGAGTGGATGCTGACACTTGGCGCTTTCTGCGCCCCTTTCGTAAACATTTAGGTTTTTTTGAAACATCGGCGGAGGCTGCCACTTGGCACTGCCCGCGGGCCTTTAGTTGCTTTTTCTGTGTCCCTCGGGTGCCTCCACGTGGTGCCTTCCGCAGCACTCTTGAAACTTTTAGAAACTCTATTGAAACTTCGGCGGAAGCCGACACGTGGCGCCCTCCGTGCGATCAACTTAGAATTATTACTTATAAAGCAAAAGCATGGCATAAACAGGGGATCGACACTTGGCAGATCCCGCGGCACAGGCACATTTTTGACCCTCTCAGCCACTGATAGAAACATTTTAGGAGCTAGAAATTGTGGCCCGAAATGCATTCCTAAATGCATGCAACTTATTATTTAGAGGGTCGATAGGATTTCTGACCCGCCACTGCATATTTTGACCCTGAGCATACAAGGTGAGATGCATTTTTGATAATTGCAGGGACCAAAACATTAGAACTTTTTTTTGGATTTTTAGGGAAGAGACCTAACTCAAAACCCCAAACATAAATTATTAGTAACAGAATGTGTCCACGGTAAAATTTGCCTAAGTTTTTTTTCTTCACTCATGGTAATTTTTACGTTTCCGAGGGAATCTTAATGGGATTTCGAAGGAAAAGAGTTCATGCATAAAAACCCTAACTAGAAACCCTAAAATACTCGTTTTAGAAAGACAAACATTCAATCATACCCTAATTGCATGCAGTGAAGGTTCGAAGGACAAGGTTTGAAAGCCTACCTGGTGAACGTGGAAGGTGTGTTCGGACTGTGCAAACAGGGGTGGTCACAGTTTCGAGCTTGAGTGGATCGATAGCAAAAGTGTTCAAATTTCCAAACGGAGCTCTGGAATCCTGATCGAATGCAAAAGAAATGGTTATAATGGAGGATTTACCATTTTTTATTCCTTGGTGAAATCACCATTAATGCATAGCATACAACTGTCAGATTTAGGGTTTCAGCGCAGTTTCTAATGGTCACCGACTTGGCAGGGAAATAGGATGCGTTAGACCTGGTCAGTGAGGGACCTTTTCAATGCTAAGACTTATAAGTTTGATTCACACAATTTGTGGGATTTTGAGGTCCATCTGACTTGCGGGGCTTTTGGGCTCGTCCGACTTAGTTGGTGATCGATTGATTTAGCGCAAGTCAAAGACAGTTATTTTTAGCACAGAAGTCTGTCGGAAGGAAAATTAGCACTGAAGTTGGTGACAAGGGTTTCTAGCGCCAGGTCAGTTGGAAGATAATTCAGTGCAAAGGTCGGATAGTTAACAATTCAGTGCAAAAGGACAATTCAAGGCCATCAAAAGGAATATAAAAAACCAACCTAGCAGATTCTTGAAGTGATTTTTCGATATCATCATTCAATCAAGGTCAAGATGCACTTTGACCACTTAACCACTTGGGAGATGAAAAGATCTAATTGTCACCCTAAGCCAAATCAAAAGAGGGGGTCCCCATTTTTAAATGGGGCGTGTGTGCGAGGCACAACAAATGGCGACTCTGCTAGGAAATGCTCCCGAGCATTCCAATGATAAACGTTTAGTTTGAACCCAAAATCTCTGTGTTCCCCACATATTAAACGAAAAAGCAAGGTACCTTATCAAAGAATCCAAGATCACTAACTAGTGCAACCATCCACATCCTGAAAACCTAAGTGTGTACAATTGTATTCATTCCCATCCTTTGGCAACTAAGTTCACCCAAGATCCTCTGTGGTAAGCTAGAAAGTTGAGACCATTCTACCACCAAGGAATGCTTAAACTTTGGAATGTGATGAGCTTTGAGAGACATATAATGTTTTTTAGCGTGATCTTGGGTGAACTTAGGATCATTTAAAGTGTGAAAGATATATGGTTAGAAAATACTTCAGGTGCACCAATTAATGACTCATTTCCAATGAACATACACCATACTCCCTGGCATAACAGCGGAACCCACAACAAAACTAAGTGGAAACCTTAGCTTCTCGAAGGAAGACTCACAACCATTCACCCATCAAAGGAGCACTTGCAGGTCCACACAATTGCCACCACATCAAAAACAAAGACCTCGCGAAAAAGCAAGCGCAACAAGCAAAACCAAAAGGACAACTAATCTAAGCAAAGCACCCAACAACTAAGGAAAGCAAAAAAGCAGGAAAGCAAAACTAAACTAAAGGAAACCTAAACTAACCAAATCAAACAAACTCCTAATTATGTACACTAAAACGAGGCATGACTGCCTCTCAAGCCTGAAAGTAGTGCTTTAGGAACTGGCCATTGACAGGCAATGGTAGCTCCTCACCAGTAAGGCTCTTGAGTCGATACGTGTTGTCTCCAAGGATCTCATAGATTTGATAGGGGCCCAACCAAAGTTTATCAAATTTACCATGTTCCCCTTTCTTCTCATGCGCTTTATCCCAATATAGGACCAAATCAGAAATGTGGAAGGCTTTGATTTTTGCTCTTTTGTCGAACCATTGTTTTACGACTCCCTGATGCTTAGCAAAGTTTTCTATAGTAGCATCACGTTTCTCTTCAAGGTGCAGTAATTGGGCTAATCTAGAGGACAATTGATCATCAGTTTCAAGGTAGTCTTGCATGAATTGTAGTACAGGAATCCTCAAGTGGATAGGAAAGATGGGTTCAATCCCATAGACTACGTGTGTCATGCCCACATTTTCCTTGTGGTCACAACACACTTCGCACGTGTCATAGCCACATCTGTCATGTGGTTATGACACGAGATATGAAAAACTTTTCTCACACCGTCCTAAAAACCCCTTTCGCATGCGTACGCATGCTCAACGGTGTTCTCTCATGGCGAAACACTATACTCATCGACGGAATACAAGTACAATGGCGTGCAAACGGAAACATATAGATCAACAAGAGGGTCGATACAACGCTGCTAACGTCATTGCAAGAGTGAGATTACCCAAGTTCTTAAATCGAACCCTCGGCAATGTTCGGTAGCAAAATGCCTTACGGCGTTAGTGGGAATTACGCTGCACTCATTTACGCACGTGGTTCGCTGATAGAGGAACCACTCCCCTCGACGCCTTGTTCCAACTAAACCGGCTAGTGATCTCCCTATTTAGTCATTTTTCAGCCAGGCACGGTTGTCTGTCTCCTCTCTTGTTTCCTGAAACATACTACTCCTATGACTTAGCATTTTCAACAAGGCGGCTTGGTTGCCCTCTCTTCCCTTTCCACAAGTTCTTAAGTTGGATTATAACTTTATCGCCCTTACCTTAACTATCTCTTAGTTCATTTAGTGTGTTTATATTTCGGTCTCTCTCTCTCTTTCATTTTCTATACTTTCTTTATGTGCATCCTGTCCTTTCTTCGTGATTTACGTCAATCAGGGTTATTACTGCAGTTATTGTTGATATTAAACCTAATTTCAGGATGATCTAGGCCACAAAGGCTGGTTTACTATCTCGCTGGACTCAGTCTCCTAATCTTCCTCGATCTAGGTTCCTCCTCTTCGTAAATACTTAGTCAACTTGTACCTAAGCACAATTGACAGAAGGGTCCGTCAACTTAGTTCTCTTATCCCGTGTGAGATATGTCGCGCATTTTCTCCTCTGTGTTTTCCAATGTTGGTTTTTCCTTCTTCGGAACCTCTTACAGGTTTACATATGAGATTGTTTGCTACAGTTGAGATTAATATGGCCACATGGATTGTTAGTGGTGGCATCATAAGTTTATTTCCAGTGTTCTTTTGCACAAGGAGTTGAGTAATTTTCCTCTTCATTTTCCGGGTGTTTATAAGTACGTTAACAGATGAAACTTCCGAGAAACTCTTTCCAGAGTATCACTGAATATTCCTAAACTCACTTTACATCTAATTTTATTTTCTCTTGTTTAGAATTACTGTTGTTACTGTTACTCTTAATTACGATTCATACACTGTTTGTAACTCGTATGACGTTGTCAATAGATGTAGGTGGTTCACCACTTTATAAAACTCTGTTCATGGTAATATAGCTTCTTTGGTTGTTGTGTTCAACACTTAATAACATCTCCTGTGAGATTATAATTGTTATATATATATATATATATTTTTTTTTTTTCCTCTATATCCATGAAACATAGTTATTAACGATTTTAAACGAGGGCCCAATAAATATATATATATATATATATATATATATATATATATATATATATATATATATATATATATATATATATATATACATACTTACATATAATATATTTATTTTAATATCTCAATAATGAACAAATTGGTTTCCCACAACTTATAAACCTATAAATATATATATATATATATATGTATATATATAATCATTCTTATATTATATATATAGCTATATACATAGACATATATAATATATATATATATGCCTTTATATAGAGCTATATAAAAATAAACTGAATTTATTTACCAAATAACCCATTCATATGTTAGGGCCCAAGCCCTACATTTTTTATTGCTTTCAACCCACAGCAGATGGCGGCCATGGGCGGCAGTGGCCGCAGAGCGGCGGACGGGGATCTGTGGTGGCCGCAGAGCGGCGGACGAGACTTCGCGGTGGCCGCAGAGCGGCGGAAAGGTTTCGCGGGAGGCATAAGGGATTGGAGGGGGGGAGATGTGGAGTGGGGCGGAGCCCCACCCACATTCCCACGACGTGGGGTGTGGGTGGGGCTCCGCCCCACTCCACACCTCCATATGTAATAACAGCTCGCGGTGGGGTTTACTCCCCACCGCCCAAATAAAATTTCGACTGTGTTTCTTTTATCCGCGGCTAACATGTTGACAGTCTTTCACCATTCGTTGGTTCTTATAATAATAATATATTATATATATATATATATATATTTATATATATTCATATATAAATATATATATATATATATATTATAATAATAATATATTATATATCTATATATATATTTATATATATTCATATATAAATATATATATATATATATATATATATATATTTCAACAATAATATATTTATATATATCTATATTTATATAGTTCATATATATATATATATATATATCCCCTTTTTTTTTTTTATATTGATATATAACAGTTATAATTACTTTCAATTACTCTTTTATTTTCTTAAAATGATAATTACTCAAAATGAGAAATATATATATAGCTCTATATATATATTTATAAATTTATTGAGAGAAAAAGAAATACTCTTTATAGGTTTTTTTTTATAATTCCAATTTCCACAATTTTCTCAAAATTCACTACTCTAAGCCCATTTTTATAAACATACAAGACTTGTAAATTTACAACCAGATTATATTTACATGCTAGATTTCCTCTAATCCTTCTAATTTAACAGAATCCATTAAATAGGGAGGATAACACAAATATTTAAAACTGTCTTTTCCATTTTAATATTGAATAGAAAAATCAGCATTTCAACTAGTGAAGCAATTCCAAACTTTCAATGTAAACAACTCAGATTAAGTTGCAAAAATGAACTTATTCCTTTCAGTAATACTTGAAACACAAAAATTGCTATTGAACAAAGGTTGCAAACATCAACTTAAAAATTTAAGCACAGTCATATTACAACTTTAATTTCAGTATATGAACTTCCCAGATATGAACTTTCTCCTCCCAAACAGTATACAACTGAAAACTTATGACAACCAATAAAAGTCCAATAATAACAAGACCAGGGAGGTGATTTCCTTCACTCCCAGAATATCAGTAATTTACAACAATAACAAGAGAGGTGTTCTCTCTTCATTTCTATGAAATAATCCAGGCCTAATTCTCATGACAAGAAGATGATTTGTTTCTTCATAAAATAGCCAACCAGAAAGCTCCAAGAGAAAAACCTGCATATCAAAGACAAACAAAGAAGAAAATACCACTTGTCTAGCTCTCCTCCCTACCGTAGACCCGCAAGAGGGTCACCCCCGAGCTAGGGAGACCATACTCACACCTGGGTATTCAAACACTCCACTTCACAACAGAAACAACAACAATCCCAAAGCACACATACACCCGTGGCTATTTTACACAATACGGAAACTCAACTACAGTGAGTTTCATAAGGGGCAGGAGAGTGGATACACTCGACTCCAGAGTGTCACCCTGACAGATAAATGAACTCATATAAATATCTCTTGGTCTCAACCAAGTGTGATCACATTTTGCAAGAAATCTGTATATGACTCTCAAGTCAAAAATACAGTCACAGATACATGCCCTCAAGGCTTTCAACATCCCAAAAGATGGAACAGGTATGCACCCGAGGAGGATCTCTCCTCCCCTACCCCAAACTTGATGAGCATTTCTCCCAAGTGGGAGACGCTCTGTCAAACACCCGACAAGAACCCCACAGAAAACAAATTTAAACACATATTCCAAACACATTTCATACACATTTCAGTTCTACCAAAACAAAGGTAAAATTCAGACCAACCTTGCAAAGCCCTCCTGGAATGAAGTTGTTGCAGAGTCCACAGAGTTCACTCCCAAGCTTAGCCACCAACTCCCTCTCCCTTCTCTATCTTCCAAACTAACTTCTCTATTTTGGGTAAGGCCAAAGATGAAAGATTTTCCCCAAAATTCAACTAACTCCCTCTCATCCCAAATTTTGAAAATAAATAACCCAAAATTCTCTTTCTTTCTAATTTTGAGAAATGGGGAAATGACACTTGTCACCTCCTCACCCTTCCCAAAATCACTATTCTGTCCAGGTGGCTTATGTCACTCTCCATTCCCAAGGGTACTCCTTATTCCTTTCATGTGACTCCACTTTCTCATAGGAGAAATAAAAAAAAGAGTTAAATGGGAACAAGACAGGTGACCCATGCCTCTTTCTCCTTTCTTCACATGGGTGTCCCCATAGTACATGGGGGAATCTTACTAAAGAAGAGGTAACTTTCACTAATGGATGGCATCTCTTATCTAGGGGAAAGTAGAGGGGATGGGTTGAGTGTTGGTACAACCCATCATGTCCCCTCCTACCTCCAATTTTCGCCACTTAACTTCAGGGGGAGGTTAAGTTGACTAGATGGAGGTTACTCAAGGGTTACCCATGCCAAATAGGCCCCTAGACCCATGGGGTAGAACCCAGGGTCAATTTTAACCCATACAAGACACCCCAGGTCAAGGTAAAGCACAAGAAAAAGGGCCTCATAATTTAAATAAAAATAGAAATTTCAAATTCAATCTCTTTACAACACTTATAAAAATAATATTACATGAGGGTAACCTAACCCACTCGACCATACGAAAGACCACATTACATCATGACATCAAACACAAAGAGCTCTTGGTTCATCGTGGAACCAGATCGGCTTAACAGGGAATAACAATTAACAAGGTGTGGAATGATCTCCGAAATCTGTGGTTTGATTAGTAGTCCCTGCACACTCAATTACAAGATCAGTAACCACATAAATTCATCATAGCCGAAGCAACTTAAATAACACATGCATTCTCATGCCTTAGTACAATCTAACATAATTAAAAATCATATTACAATTTTCCATCATCTCTAACATCTCTAATTCATTTTTCTGAAAAGTAACTTATCCAAACATCACCCAATTAGTTTTTCCGAAAACATAATAAAGTTAAATAGTCTGACAAATTTCGGGAACTGCTATCCCACAAATATGAAAGTAACAATAACAGCACTGTAAAGAGTCATGACAACAGTAGTAAAAAGGGCGGTCCTCACATCCTCTCCCCCTAAGACGGTACTTCCTCCTGGAAGTCGTCAAAAAGGTGAGGATACAGGGTCTTCAATCTCTCTGCATCTTCCCATGTTGCAGTGACTTCGTCGTATAAGTCCCATTGGACTCTAACCTGGTCCAGCTCTCGACCTCGAAGGGCCAGCTTCCGTCGAGCCAATATGCGAATTGGCTCCAACGCCAGTTGTCCGTCTGCCTCTACCTGAAGAGCACTCCAATCCAACACATGAGATAAGTCAGAAACATATTGACGTAAAACTGATACATGAAATACATCGTGGATACGTGACAGGCTAGGTGGCAAGGCTAGACGATAGGCTACTGGTCCTATCCGCTCCAAGATTTCGAAAGGTCCTACAAATCGAGGTGCGAGTTTAGAGCCTTTTCCGTAATGGATTGGACTTTTGTGCGGCCGCACTCTCAAAAATACTCTTTCCCCCTCAGTGAAGCTTCGGTCTGTCCTCTTAGCATCAGCATACTTTTTCTGCCTGTCCTGTGCTTCCAGAAGCCTCTGTCTTATCTGTTTAACCTGCAGTTCCATATTCTGAACTATCTCTGGGCCGATGACTATTCTGTCCTCTATACGATCCCAACTCAAAGGTGTTCTGCATGGTCTGCCATATAATGCCTGGAAAGGAGGCATACCCAACGAGCTATGATGCCCATTATTGTAGGCGAATTCAACTAGATACAGATACTCCTCCCATCTAGACTGGTGGTCCATCACATACATGCGAAGCATGTCTTCTAATACCTGGTTAACTCTTTCTGTTTGTCCATCGGTTTCCGGATGATATGCAGAACTGAAGTTGAGCTGTGTGCCCAACGCCTGATGTAAGGTTTTCCAGAACGATGAAGTGAATACGGAGTCTCTGTCAGATATAATGCGGCGAGGTATCCCATGAAGTCTAACAATCTGATCAAGAAACACCTTTGCCACTGATGGTGCATTGTATGTTGTACATATTGGTGAAAAATGCGCCACTTTGGTCAGCTTGTCAACTGTCACCATAATAGCATCATGGCGACGTGATGACATAGGTAGACCAACGATAAAATCCATAGAAATGGTATCCCATTTCCATTCAGGTATCTCGTGAGGGTACAACAGTCCCGCTGGATGCTGATGTTCGGCCTTGACCCTCTGACATTCCAGGCAACGAGCAACAAATTCGGCAATGTCACGCCTCATCCCAGCCCAATGATAAAGCTGTCGTAAATCAGCATGCATCTTCTTCACTCCTGGGTGTGCTGCGTAGGGTGCTCTATGAGCCTCTGATAGGATTACTGTACGAAGATTACCTGCATGGGGTACATATATGCGTTGCCGATGTCGAAGCATTCCATCAGAATCAAGGGTATATCCTGTAAATTTGCCCTCAAGGGCCTTCTGATTTAGTACTACCTGCTGCACTTCAAGAAACCATTCGTCCTCCGGCAGATGCTGTAAGATGCGATCCTTCAAGTCCATCTTCAAGGTCAGGGTCTGGATCTCGTGGCGTCTTCGACTCAGAGCATCAGCGACCACGTTCTCCTTCCCTTTTATATAATGGACATCGAAGTCATATTCGCATAGGAATTCCATCCAACGTCGTTGGCGGGCGTTCAAATTAGGCTGTGTGAAAATATACTGCAAACTATGATGGTCTGAATGGAGTTCAAAGCGTCGCCCTAAAAGAAAGTGTCTCCAACGAACCAAGGCATGAACAACAGCTGCAAGCTCTAAGTCGTGCGTAGGATAGTTTAACTCATGTGTCTTTAGTTTCCGCGATTCGTATGCGATCGCTCGTCCATCCTGCATAAGCACGGCTCCCAAACCTTCTAATGATGCATCCGTGCAAACTACAAACTCTTCCGACGGATCTGGAACAGCTAAAATAGGAGCGCTCGTAAGACGTTCTTTGAGGACTCCAAAAGCCTTTTCACACTGCTCGGTCCAAGTGAAACCCTTCCCTTTTCGCTGAAGGGAAGTAATGGGATGTGCTATCCTGGAGAAACCTTCGACAAACCGACGATAATACCCAGCTAACCCCATAAAGCTTCTGACCTCTGTCACGTTCGTGGGTGCCGGCCACTCCTGGATTGCTCTAATTTTAGATGGATCTACAGAGATGCCATCGCCTGATAAAATGTGTCCCAAATACTGCACCTCTGTCCTGAAGAAGGCACACTTCGTCAAGTTGCCAAAAAGTTGTTGCTCTCGTAATTTCTGCAAAACTTGACGCAAGTGCTCTACATGCTCCTCTTCAGTCCGTGAATAAATCAGAATGTCATCTAGGAATATGATCACGAACTGGTCTAGGTATGTACGGAACACCCCGTTCATGAGACTCATGAATACTGCAGGAGCGTTCGTCAACCCGAAAGGTACCACTGTGAATTCATAATGGCCATATCTGGTTCGAAAAGCAGTTTTATGAATATCTGACTCCGTGATGCGCAATTGATGATACCCAGATTTTAGATCGATTTTCGAGAACACTCTGGCTCCCTGCATCTGATCAAAAAGGTCGTCAATCCTAGGTAGAGGATAACGATTCTTCACCGTCACCTTGTTCAACTGCCTGTAGTCCATGCATAGCCGAAGAGACCCATCCTTCTTCTTCACGAAGATCACTGGTGCGCCCCATGGTGAAACGCTAGGTCGGATGTGTCCCTTCTCAAGTAATTCTTCCAACTGCAGCTTAAGTTCTGTGAGTTCATGGGTCGTCATTCTATAGGGTGCGCGGGATATCGGCTCTGCACCTGGCACTAAGTCAATGTGGAAGTCCACTTCTCTACGTGGGGGCATACCAGGTAATTCTGGCGGAAACACATCGGCAAACTCTCTAAGGATAGGGTGATCATCTAAAGTAGCCTCAGGTTCATCCTCTGCTCTATCACTGACTGTGATGGCAAACATCTGACATCCCCTCCGCATACAGCGCTTAAGCTGTTGTGCGGATATCATACGAACCGCCGTGGGCTTTTGAATGCCCACTATCTCAACCGACGAACCATGATCATCTAAACAGCTAATCGTTCTCTGGCGACAATCAAGCTTGGCTCTATGTGCCGCAAGCCAATCCATACCCAGAACTACTCCGTAAGACCCTAATGGCATAATCCTAAGGTCGCATATTGTGGTGAAGGGTCCCAATGTGATCTCACAGTCTTTAACCAAGGTATCTACTGACATCCTGGCCCCTGAGGCCAACTCAACTTCCCACCTAATGTCTTGCCTAGAAGCCACCAGCCTGCAACGCTCCACTAACGATGTAGACAAAAAAGAGTCAGTAGCTCCTGAATCAAAAAGGATCGAGATGGGAAAGTCTCTAATCGTACCTGCTGCCTCGATGACAGAAGCCTGAAAATCGGCCTGGCGGTTATCAACCGCTGCAAACATGTGGTGAGATCTGCCCACGTCACCTACGGTCTGCTCAGACCCTCCTGATCGGGGCTGACCCCCTGCAGTAAATCCCTGCGGACACTCTCTAGCCAGATGCCCTGCCCCACCACATACATAACATGGTCCTCTAACCTGTAACTGCCCTGACTGTGTTCTGCCCGATTGTTGTTGCCCGGTCCGTCCGGTGGATCCCTGTGAGCCTCTGTAAGACTGCTGGGACCTTGCGGGTCCTACCGATGAACCCTGCTGTCTCTGATCCCTGCGTGGTCCCTGCTGCTGCCATCCACGGTTCTGTCCTCCCTGTCCCCTCTGTTAAAATTTGGATTTTTGCTGATGTTGCTGTTGCTGTGGAGGCCTAGGAGGTAATGATGAAGCATTATACCCTCCTCTCTGTGTTGTGTTTTGAGGCCTTCGGAAATTTTGCTGTTGTTGGGGATTTCGTTCCTGGTACTGTGGGCGTGAATTCTGTCCTCGTCCCTGAATTTCCTCTGATATAAGGGCCTTTTCAACAGCCTCGCTCATGGTTTGGGGATTTGCCATACGAACTGGTCCTGATATCCCGTGATTTAGCCCCCTGATGAATTTGTGTATTAAGATTTTCTCGTCATGGAGGTATTCCGCATAACGAGAAAGTTCTATAAATCGGCTCTCATACTGAGTAACGGTGAGTCCCCTCTGCTGTAGATCATGAAACTCATCGACTCTGCGCTGTCTATAATGTTCAGACAAATACCGCGCATTGAAGCGCTCAATGAAGATGTCCCATGTGAGTGTATCCACGGAGAGTCGGCGCTTGCACTCCTCTGTACGCCACCAGGTGGCTGCTGCATCCCTAAGAAGATGAACTGCCACTCGTGCTTTCGTGTTGCTCTCATATGGTCGCAATGCGAAACACCTGTCTAAGCTAATTAGCCAAGCCTCGGCCACAGCTCCCTCTGTAGCTCCTGCGAAGGTGGGTGGGTTGAGCCTCAGTAGATCTCTGATAGGGTCCCCTCTGTCTCTAAGTCTCCCAAGTGGCTCTTCCACACCATCCTCATATACTCCCTGCTGAACCTGTTCTTGTCTCAAAAGTCTCGGAGGACTCCTGCTCCGTGCTCGGGAGGCCGACCCTACCTCCTCTACTGTTGTGTCAGGAATCTCAACGAAGGGCTCCACACGTCTCACCGCTAGTGGATCAACGCGGGGCTCCATACGTGGCTCAATACGTGACTCGGCACGTGGCTCCTCTCGCGGAGCAACACGAGGCTCTATACGTGGCTCAGGAATCACTGGTGGTAACCTGTCTAGCATAGTCTGTAGTGCCTGTAAGATCTGTGGACCTATATCCGCTACTGGTGTCGCCTGTGGTACTAGTAGTGCTTGTGGCACAGGTGGTGCAGGTGGTGCTGCTGAATCTGCAGGTGCCAGTCCCTCGGCTGAGGAATCGCTGTGCACCTCGACTGACGCTGTGTGGCGTGATCGCGCTCGTCGAACACGTCGGGGAGGCATCCTACAAAACAAGGTAGAAACTAATTAGCCAAAGTTGCGGAATAATAACGTGCCCAAATATGCCCAGTGTTTACAAACTTGGCTCTGATACCAAATGTCATGCCCACATTTTCCTTGTGGTCACAACACACTTCGCACGTGTCATAGCCACATCTGTCATGTGGTTATGACACGAGATATGAAAAACTTTTCTCACACCGTCCTAAAAACCCCTTTCGCATGCGTACGCATGCTCAACGGTGTTCTCTCATGGCGAAACACTATACTCATCGACGGAATACAAGTACAATGGCGTGCAAACGGAAACATATAGATCAACAAGAGGGTCGATACAACGCTGCTAACGTCATTGCAAGAGTGAGATTACCCAAGTTCTTAAATCGAACCCTCGGCAATGTTCGGTAGCAAAATGCCTTACGGCGTTAGTGGGAATTACGCTGCACTCATTTACGCACGTGGTTCGCTGATAGAGGAACCACTCCCCTCGACGCCTTGTTCCAACTAAACCGGCTAGTGATCTCCCTATTTAGTCATTTTTCAGCCAGGCACGGTTGTCTGTCTCCTCTCTTGTTTCCTGAAACATACTACTCCTATGACTTAGCATTTTCAACAAGGCGGCTTGGTTGCCCTCTCTTCCCTTTCCACAAGTTCTTAAGTTGGATTATAACTTTATCGCCCTTACCTTAACTATCTCTTAGTTCATTTAGTGTGTTTATATTTCGGTCTCTCTCTCTCTTTCATTTTCTATACTTTCTTTATGTGCATCCTGTCCTTTCTTCGTGATTTACGTCAATCAGGGTTATTACTGCAGTTATTGTTGATATTAAACCTAATTTCAGGATGATCTAGGCCACAAAGGCTGGTTTACTATCTCGCTGGACTCAGTCTCCTAATCTTCCCCGATCTAGGTTCCTCCTCTTCGTAAATACTTAGTCAACTTGTACCTAAGCACAATTGACAGAAGGGTCCGTCAACTTAGTTCTCTTATCCCGTGTGAGATATGTCGCGCATTTTCTCCTCTGTGTTTTCCAATGTTGGTTTTTCCTTCTTCGGAACCTCTTACAGGTTTACATATGAGATTGTTTGCTACAGTTGAGATTAATATGGCCACATGGATTGTTAGTGGTGGCATCATAAGTTTATTTCCAGTGTTCTTTTGCACAAGGAGTTGAGTAATTTTCCTCTTCATTTTCCGGGTGTTTATAAGTACGTTAACAGATGAAACTTCCGAGAAACTCTTTCCAGAGTATCACTGAATATTCCTAAACTCACTTTACATCTAATTTTATTTTCTCTTGTTTAGAATTACTGTTGTTACTGTTACTCTTAATTACGATTCATACACTGTTTGTAACTCGTATGACGTTGTCAATAGATGTAGGTGGTTCACCACTTTATAAAACTCTGTTCATGGTAATATAGCTTCTTTGGTTGTTGTGTTCAACACTTAATAACATCTCCTGTGAGATTATAATTGTTATATATATATATATATATATATATATATTTTTTTTCTCTATATCCATGAAACATAGTTATTAACGATTTTAAACGAGGGCCCAATAAATATATATATATATATATATATATATATATATATATATACATATAATATATTTATTTTAATATCTCAATAATGAACAAATTGGTTTCCCACAACTTATAAACCTATAAATATATATATATATATATATATATGTATATATATAATCATTCTTATATTATATATATAGCTATATACATAGACATATATAATATATATATATATGCCTTTATATAGAGCTATATAAAAATAAACTGAATTTATTTACCAAATAACCCATTCATATGTTAGGGCCCAAGCCCTACATTTTTTATTGCTTTCAACCCACAGCAGATGGCGGCCATGGGCGGCAGTGGCCGCAGAGCGGCGGACGGGGATCTGTGGTGGCCGCAGAGCGGCGGACGAGACTTCGCGGTGGCCGCAGAGCGGCGGAAAGGTTTCGCGGGAGGCATAAGGGATTGGAGGGGGGGAGATGTGGAGTGGGGCGGAGCCCCACCCACATTCCCACGACGTGGGGTGTGGGTGGGGCTCCGCCCCACTCCACACCTCCATATGTAATAACAGCTCGCGGTGGGGTTTACTCCCCACCGCCCAAATAAAATTTCGACTGTGTTTCTTTTATCCGCGGCTAACATGTTGACAGTCTTTCACCATTCGTTGGTTCTTATAATAATAATATATTATATATATATATATATTTATATATATTCATATATAAATATATATATATATATATATTATAATAATAATATATTATATATCTATATATATATTTATATATATTCATATATAAATATATATATATATATATATATATATTTCAACAATAATATATTTATATAGTTCATATATATATATATATATATATATCCCCCTTTTTTTTTTATATTGATATATAACAGTTATAATTACTTTCAATTACTCTTTTATTTTCTTAAAATGATAATTACTCAAAATGAGAAATATATATATAGCTCTATATATATATTTATAAATTTATTGAGAGAAAAAGAAATACTCTTTATAGGTTTTTTTTTATAATTCCAATTTCCACAATTTTCTCAAAATTCACTACTCTAAGCCCATTTTTATAAACATACAAGACTTGTAAATTTACAACCAGATTATATTTACATGCTAGATTTCCTCTAATCCTTCTAATTTAACAGAATCCATTAAATAGGGAGGATAACACAAATATTTAAAACTGTCTTTTCCATTTTAATATTGAATAGAAAAATCAGCATTTCAACTAGTGAAGCAATTCCAAACTTTCAATGTAAACAACTCAGATTAAGTTGCAAAAACGAACTTATTCCTTTCAGTAATACTTGAAACACAAAAATTGCTATTGAACAAAGGTTGCAAACATCAACTTAAAAATTTAAGCACAGTCATATTACAACTTTAATTTCAGTATATGAACTTCCCAGATATGAACTTTCTCCTCCCAAACAGTATACAACTGAAAACTTATGACAACCAATAAAAGTCCAATAATAACAAGACCAGGGAGGTGATTTCCTTCACTCCCAGAATATCAGTAATTTACAACAATAACAAGAGAGGTGTTCTCTCTTCATTTCTATGAAATAATCCAGGCCTAATTCTCATGACAAGAAGATGATCTGTTTCTTCATAAAATAGCCAACCAGAAAGCTCCAAGAGAAAAACCTGCATATCAAAGACAAACAAAGAAGAAAATACCACTTGTCTAGCTCTCCTCCCTACCGTAGACCCGCAAGAGGGTCACCCCCGAGCTAGGGAGACCATACTCACACCTGGGTATTCAAACACTCCACTTCACAACAGAAACAACAACAATCCCAAAGCACACATACACCCGTGGCTATTTTACACAATACGGAAACTCAACTACAGTGAGTTTCATAAGGGGCAGGAGAGTGGATACACTCGACTCCAGAGTGTCACCCTGACAGATAAATGAACTCATATAAATATCTCTTGGTCTCAACCAAGTGTGATCACATTTTGCAAGAAATCTGTATATGACTCTCAAGTCAAAAATACAGTCACAGATACATGCCCTCAAGGCTTTCAACATCCCAAAAGATGGAACAGGTATGCACCCGAGGAGGATCTCTCCTCCCCTACCCCAAACTTGATGAGCATTTCTCCCAAGTGGGAGACGCTCTGTCAAACACCCGACAAGAACCCCACAGAAAACAAATTTAAACACATATTCCAAACACATTTCATACACATTTCAGTTCTACCAAAACAAAGGTAAAATTCAGACCAACCTTGCAAAGCCCTCCTGGAATGAAGTTGTTGCAGAGTCCACAGAGTTCACTCCCAAGCTTAGCCACCAACTCCCTCTCCCTTCTCTATCTTCCAAACTAACTTCTCTATTTTGGGTAAGGCCAAAGATGAAAGATTTTCCCCAAAATTCAACTAACTCCCTCTCATCCCAAATTTTGAAAATAAATAACCCAAAATTCTCTTTCTTTCTAATTTTGAGAAATGGGGAAATGACACTTGTCACCTCCTCACCCTTCCCAAAATCACTATTCTGTCCAGGTGGCTTATGTCACTCTCCATTCCCAAGGGTACTCCTTATTCCTTTCATGTGACTCCACTTTCTCATAGGAGAAATAAAAAAAAGAGTTAAATGGGAACAAGACAGGTGACCCATGCCTCTTTCTCCTTTCTTCACATGGGTGTCCCCATAGTACATGGGGGAATCTTACTAAAGAAGAGGTAACTTTCACTAATGGATGGCATCTCTTATCTAGGGGAAAGTAGAGGGGATGGGTTGAGTGTTGGTACAACCCATCATGTCCCCTCCTACCTCCAATTTTCGCCACTTAACTTCAGGGGGAGGTTAAGTTGACTAGATGGAGGTTACTCAAGGGTTACCCATGCCAAATAGGCCCCTAGACCCATGGGGTAGAACCCAGGGTCAATTTTAACCCATACAAGACACCCCAGGTCAAGGTAAAGCACAAGAAAAAGGGCCTCATAATTTAAATAAAAATAGAAATTTCAAATTCAATCTCTTTACAACACTTATAAAAATAATATTACATGAGGGTAACCTAACCCACTCGACCATACGAAAGACCACATTACATCATGACATCAAACACAAAGAGCTCTTGGTTCATCGTGGAACCAGATCGGCTTAACAGGGAATAACAATTAACAAGGTGTGGAATGATCTCCGAAATCTGTGGTTTGATTAGTAGTCCCTGCACACTCAATTACAAGATCAGTAACCACATAAATTCATCATAGCCGAAGCAACTTAAATAACACATGCATTCTCATGCCTTAGTACAATCTAACATAATTAAAAATCATATTACAATTTTCCATCATCTCTAACATCTCTAATTCATTTTTCTGAAAAGTAACTTATCCAAACATCACCCAATTAGTTTTTCCGAAAACATAATAAAGTTAAATAGTCTGACAAATTTCAGGAACTGCTATCCCACAAATATGAAAGTAACAATAACAGCACTGTAAAGAGTCATGACAACAGTAGTAAAAAGGGCGGTCCTCACAACGTGATAAGGCGATGTGCTCAGGGCTGTTGTGTGTCAGATTCTATCAGCCCATAAGGTGAACCTAAGCTGAGTATGCTAGTCTCTGGGGTTTTTGTCTAATAGTTTCTTAATAACTTTGAGTAGATTTTTGTTCGTTGATTCAGCTACCCCATTCCCTTGTGGGTAATAATTAGATGAAAACTTTGGAGTAATCCCATAATTGAATGCCCAGTTAGAAAAATGTAATGATGAAAAGGTAGGGCCATTGTCACAAACTAAAGCAAATGGACAACTGAATCTAGTGATAAGATGCTTTTCAACAAATTCAATAACTACCTCTATGGTACATTGTTTACAAGCTATTGCTTCAGACCATCGAGTGTAGTAATCAGTAGCGGTCAGAATATACTTGTGGCTTGCAAAGGAAGGCAGATTAATCATACTGATAAAGTCAAGGCCCCACTGAGCAAATGGTCATACGTCCACCACTGGTTGCAAGGGCATGGCTGCGTGTCGCTCTCTATGTGCAGCTGTTTGGCATATATGATAGGTTCTTACATGTGAATATGTGTCTTTGAACAAAGTTGGACAGTAATATCTGGCACAAAGAACTTGATTAGCTATTGAGTGGGCTTATCCATGACCTATTTCGAATCTCTCGTGAAAACTGGTTAATACTTGATTGACTTCTAACTTATCCAAACACCTCAGATAGATGCCTTCATGATTCTTCTTGTAAAGGACTGATCCTTTTATCATGTAATTGCCGCTGTTTAGTCTGAGTGCTCTTCTTTGAACTGAATTCAGCTGTGGTGGACAACGTTGATTGAGTAAATAAAATATGATATCTCCGTATCACTCATCTTTCGAAACATCTTCTAACAGGTACTGCTGGGAGACTAAGCCTAGTCCTGCTTCAGCCATTGTTCTAGTGAGGGCTTGACCTCTTACTAATTTCATCGGTTGAATATCTATGTCAAACTCGTGCAGTATGGTAACCCATTTCCCTCTTCTTTCTCCTAATTCACTTTGCATTAGCAATGCTTTGACTGCTGCATCTAGGACTATAGCAATTACTGGACTTCTTAAGATGTAATGACATAATTTCTTGACTGCCTTTACCAGAGCGCATGCTTGTTTTTCCACATTTGGATACCTTAACTCTACGTCTTTTAATGGAGTGCTCGTGAAGGCAATAGGCCTTTCATCATCAACTGATCTCTTCTGTCTCAACATTGCAGCACACGTATGCTTGGAGGCAAACGAATATATCTGAAATGGAAAAGTGTAATCGTGACTCACCAAGATGGGTGCATTGGCTATAGCCTGTTTAATTTCTGCAAAGGCAGCCTTGGCTTTTGGAGTCTAATCCATTTTAGCGTCCTTGTTTAACATGGCATTAAGAGGTCGAACAATCTCAGCAAATCCCATGATGAATTTACGTACAAAATTGATCTTACCAAAATATGACTTAAGTTCCTTCTTGCTGGCTGGGGGAGGTACTTTAAGTATTTCTTGGATCCAGTCTGGGTCGATAGATATTCCTTGCTCAGATATTACATGTCCCAACAACTTCCCCTCAGTTACTCCAAAAATGCACTTCTTGGGATTGAGTGATATGCCATAATCCTTGCATCGCTGCAACACCTTCCTCAAATCTATTACATGATCCTCTCACTTTTTTGAGAATACTGTGAGGTCATCCATGTAGATGATAATACATTTTCCAAATAATGCTTTAAAAGCAACATCCATTGCACACTGGAAAGTTGCACCGGTGTTGATTAAAACGAAACGACATGCGGCGATATGCATAGATGCCCCACTTGCAAGTGAGGGACGTCTTCAATTTGTCTTCATACTCTACCATCACCTAGTTATAACCAGAATATCCATCCAAGAATGACATCATCTGGGACCCATTAACAATCTGTAACACTTCATCCAGGGAAGGCAGTGGGTAATTATCCTTTTCAAATGCCCTGTTTAAGTTACGGAAGTCAACACAAAGCCTAATTTCTCCATTTTTCTTTTGGATTGGAACTAAATTTGCTACCCATACAGAATGTCTAACTGGAAATATTATCCTTGCCGACAGCAGCTTCTGAACTTCCTTGAAAATTAGTGGTTCCAGTAGAGCATTCACTAGCCGCTGCCTTTGTCTGAATGGCTTTGCCCCTGGCTTCAACGGGATGGTGTGTGTGATGATTGAAGTATCATATGTTTTTAGATCTTCATAGCTCCATGCTATAACCTTGTGGTAATCTCTCAATGCATGTATGATTCCTGTCTTTTCTTCTTCAGTACTAGCTTTCCCAATGAACACATTCTTAAGATTTTCTTCTGTTCCAAGTTAAACGGTTCACACTTTCCTCCTGGAGATTCTCCTTCTTTCCTTTAGGTTCCTAAATTATCTGCATCAAACAATCTTTCCAATTCTACCATTCCTCATGGAATCATATTAGTTTCTAGCTTTAGTACTCCTAAATCCATTTCAGCAGGTTCCATTTCTTCTTCATCTATTAATTGAGCAGTAAAAACATCTGATGAAGTAAGGAAGTTAATTATGTGCTAATCATTCTCAAAAACTTGGAAATTGGTAACATTATCCGGTATAGACGGGGTAGTGACAAATTCAATGATAAACTTCTTCAATCCTGCCATGGATGTTGGCTCTAATGTACTTGCCATCTGAGCTAGAGCATTTGTGTAACATCCATATCTGATTTTACTTGAAAACTAGGTTTGAACATAGGTATATTTTTTTTTTGTAATCAAATATAAAAGAATTCACTACTATCAAGTATAACATTCTTTGATTTATCATAAACATGATTTCATTTTTCACAAACTGAAAGAAATGATAATCCATAAACATTTAGTTTTCTTACTAATTTGAAAATTCTTAAAACATATACAATATTAGAAACATACCATTATCACCGCATCTCGATTGTCGACCAATCACATTCAAGACTCGGCAATCCTGATTATTTGGAAGAGAAAGTATCTTCAAGGAGCTTAACCTCCAACCACAGACCGTCGGTCTCCCACCCTCCTTCCTAACCAGAAGTGGCCCTACCCTACTCAAAAGGATAGACTTAGGATAACCATCAGTGTTTGCCATCTGAGCTCTGGTGTTGTAACTTACGTGTCTTGTTATCATGCAGAACCCTAGATACCCTCTAGTCATGCATGACCTTCCACAAGAAACGCCATCCAGTCACAGTGAACATTCAATGCATTTGAGGATCATGCATCACCTTGGCCAAAGGATTTGAATTTAAATAGCGTTGTATGAACGCATGAATTAAGTTCACCGACCCTACTCGACTTGAATTAATCATAATCCCACAGTTTTCCTATTTGTAAGGTTTATATATATGTTGACCTCGATGACCTCAAGGTATTTGAATTTCCTCATGCAATAGCGCATGTCGCAAAGGTTTAATCTATTCCAGAGCTTATGGAATCATCTCCATTTTCACGATGTATAAATGGTTTTCTAGTTCATTGTTTATACGGATAACATATGTAATGCGATAATAATCCCATAATGGTCTAAACCGTTGTTTAAAAATATCCACTCCTAAGTGGTCTCTAACTTGGCTATACGGTTTTCATAAGTTTATACAAAATACCCAAGTATAAAATATGATTACCCGTAAGCCCGGAGTTTTAAGTTTTAGACTCATAAAGGTCTTCAAGGTAATAGTGACACAAGGATCATCGCATGCAATTTAATTAACTAAAACACAATATGCGGGTTTCCCACCCTTATCTTCTCATTTATAGGCATGTCAATTTTTGACGAAGGATAATTACTTATACTTCAACTCTACACCCTCCTTCCAAAACAATTGGTTTTACATGGTTCAATGAGGTAAGAGTTATAAAATAAAGATATTAAAGACTTGGAATCAATCTCAAGAATCTAGAGTTGATCAAACTCATATATCGACCTCTAACTGAAGAGCTAATACCGGATAAGAAACAAGTTAAATACATTTATCGGCATTCAATCTCTTGTTTTCTAGATGCTAATCTGTTTGGACAGAGAGACATTTTATAACCTTATCCTACTCTGGTTTTTATCTCCCGACACCACAGTCAGTTAAAATTACACCTCCGGCTGTCAAAACAATCTAAAAACTATGTCGAAAACATGCATTAAATATGAGGTTTAGACTCCTTCAAAGTAAGCACGTGATGCAATGTGGCTTCTCACTAAGAAACTAACCTTTCGAGTGTACAAAAGATAGTTCGAGATGGAATCACAGTCATGTATAATGCTTACCAGAGGTAAATGAATGCAGTGCATTTCATTAGTAGATTGTGGTTTACATTACGACCATCACAATAATATGCATACAAGGATATATTCATGGTAGGTGTATAGTTTAAAGTTTGCACCCAAATACTATTGAGTTATCCTTGATGCTCTGATTATCGTTCACATCTTGCTTCCTACATTTAGCTACCTTGGTGTATACATATGTGAACCTGTGTTCTACTATTACAATGGTAGCGTTCATGATGTATAAAGATAACATATTCTGAGTAGACAAACTCCACTCGATTTATACAGAAAAACACATTATTTTCACTAACTTCTACAATGTAAAACACAACACATACACAGCTAGTTATAAGATGTGAACAGTGAACATAGACTATGCAGAGAGGAAGAATGGAAACCTGTCGTAATACTCAGGATTTTGCTGTTGTTGGCTTGTCCTTGCTGATCTCTCAGCGACGTCCTCCAGTTCTTTCCTCAGTCTCAAAACCCCTCGCACTCTCCCTATCCATGTCCCCTCAAAGGAAAAGTACCCCTTAAAACTCCCACGGCAAAGAAGAATAATGGCATCTACCTCTCTGTCCATGCCTAAATAAAAGGAGATTAGTTGCTGCATACCACCCGACTCCCTATCCAACAGCGACCACTAAACATGATGGAGGCTCCTATATTGCAACATGGCACAACAACCCCCTCCACTAGCTCGATGCATCATGGCTTTTAAACCTTTAAATATGCAACTAACACCGATTATTGGAGTTAAGTTCTTACAAGGTGGTGAATAATAAATGCATATTATGTCTCTAAGGTCGAATAAGAGAATGAATAAAGGCCGACTTAATGAAGAAAATATAGGTTAGATTAATGATATCTCAAGTCTTAAGCTCGAAGGGAAAAGACGCATTCAAAATGGAAGACGTCCAAAAATGATAGAACTTGGGCGTAAACCTACTCGACTTGACGAGAAAACCGACATCAAACAAACTAAAGGATATACCTCACGTTTACCAAAATATAACTAAGGCGATTTTGGAATATTCTTTCAAATAATGACCAAAATAGGTTATAGCTCATCTCGGCTTCAAATTTGACTTCCGTCAATTTTCAAAAAGGAATAAATTCACAACACATGTTCAAAGCATTTTTACGACAATCACGATGGATTGGGCGTAATGCAAAACAAGTTTTCTAGATCGTTAAATGCACAAAAATGACTTCTCGTGTCATTCGACTATGAGACGCGACTCACAAATCTGCCACAAATTAGTTTATTTATTTACCTATAAACAGAATATTAGTCATCTCTATAAGACGACTTAATTTAGTGGACTTGCAACAACAACGTCGATTTCCAAAATTCTATATGACGACTTACAGAAAGTGTTAAATCTTAACTTTAGACGTTGACATCTAGTCTTAAATTATCTCAGTCGTAAACATGACTAAATTTAAGGCTTCATGGTTTATCTACCTACTTGGTATTTTCAGTAACAAACACCCATGGTTAATTTCTAGAGTCTATTCTCTTTCTCAAAGATACTTTCTCTTCCTGTCAAACATGGTCCACTTGTTCCTACAGCGACAGTCTCACATACAATTTTTTTGGTCAAAGCACCTATATTCCAAATCAAAGCATAATATATCCAAACATCATTTTCTCCTAACAAAAAGATATTTTAGTTTATAATATCACATTGATCATAATCAATAGATTCCAAAATTTCATAGAACTAACTTTGTCTATCTACATCACCAGTTTCTATGTCGTCTACAACATATTATATATAACTGAAATTTGCAAGAAAAGTAAATAGCATTTTTTGATTCCAAAAAGAGGGATGTAACATATCCTTCCCCTTAAAAATCATCGTCCCCGATGATTGAGTTTGTCAAGCAAAAATTAAACTTAAAACAAACTTTTTATAGTTCAACATTAATGTCTTTGAAAAGTTTAGGAAATCTTTGGTAAATGTCTTTATAGTCTTCCCAAGTGGCGCTATCCTCGCCATATTGGTCCCACTAAATTTTGCATTGCAAAACTTCTCGATTACGTAAACGAAGTTTACGCATTTCGAGCACCTTGAGTGGCTCGATCACAACCACCTTGGGTTCTTGCATCTGTAAAGAATTCCAGTTAAGGATGTGGTTATTACCTACAAAATATTTCTTTAGATATGAAACATGAAAAACATTATGCATCTTGGACAAGGTTGGAGGTGGAGCAACTTTGTGGGCAACTAGATTGATAATCTCAAGAACTTCAAAAGGTCCGACATAACGAGGAGCCAATTTCAAAGATTTACCAAATTTTATTGAACTCTTATAGGGTTTCACTCGCAAAAGCACTTTCTCACCAACAGAGAAATGTCTAGGTACTCGTTTGCGATCTGCATAACTTTTTTGCCTGTCATTGGCTTCTGCTAACCTCTTCCTAATCATTTTCACTTTTTCTTCCATATCTGCAAGCATTTCAGGTCCAATGCTTATCCTATCTTCCAGCTTATCCCAGCTTATAGGATTTCTGCATTTGCTTTCATATAATGCTTCAAATGGCACCATCTTAATAGCAGAATTATAGGAGTTGTTATAGGCAAATTCGACAAGAGGTAGATATTCCTCCCATCTGTATTGCTGATCCATGCAATACATTCTCAAAAGGTCTTCTAATACCCGATTCACTCTTTCTGTTTGTCCATCAGTTTCAGGATGATAAGCAGTATTCACATTAAGTTTAGTCCCTAATGCAGAAAATAAGGTTTGCCAAAACTGAGAAGTTATCCGAGCATCTCTATCAGATATAATCTTTTCAGGTACACCATGCAATCTAAAAATTTCTTGCACAAATTTTTGAGCCAAAAGATGCGCTCCATCCGTTAAATTTCCTAGTATGAAATGTGCTACCTTGGTTAGTTTATCCACAACAACCAATATTGCATCATGCCTATTCTTAGACATTGGTAATCCCTGGACAAAATCCATACTAACAACCTGCCATTTCCATTCTAGAATATCATGTGGGTATAACAATCCAGTAGGATGTTGGTGTTTCGCCTTAACTCTCTGACACTCCAAACAATTAGCTACAAACCTTGCAGCATCGCTTTTCATTCCCTTCCATAAATATAGCGGCTTGACATCAGCTAACAGTTTTGTTACACCAGGGTGTCCAGAGTATGGTGCACAGTGCACTTCCTTCCAAACAAGGTTTCTAAGTTCTACTGAATCAGGAACGTAGATTCTTCCCTTGAATCTCATCAATCCATTCGATTCAAAACTGAATCCGTCATATCTTGGGTCCTCAGGGTTTAAGTGTAGAGCCTGTTTCACTTGCTCATAATACTCATCTCCAGATAAGCTTTACATTACTAAATCTTTAAAGTTAGCATGTATGGAAATTATAGAAACTATGTGTCTTCTTCTACTTAAGGCATCAGCTACTCAGTTTTCCTTGCCTTTGATATAAGAAATCTCAAAGTCATAATCTGATATTAATTCCAGCCATCTCCTCTACCTTGCATTGAGATTAGGTTGTGTAAATATGTAGCGAAGGCTTTGATGATCTGATTTTAGTATAAAAGTCCTTCCCAACAAGTAATGCCGCCACATCTGAAGGGTGTGAATCACTGCTGCCATTTCTAAGTCATGAGGAGCATAATTTTGCTCATAGTTTTTTAACTTTCTTGATTCATAGGCTACTATCCGGCAATCTTGCATAAGCACACCTCCTAACCCTTCCCTTGAGGCATCAGTAATAACCTCAAAATATCCCTCAGGATCAAGATCTTTCAAAATTGGAGCGGTTGTTAATTTTTCTTTTAACAAGTCAAAGGCCTTTTGACATTCTTCCGTCCAAATAAACCTTTTTCCTTTTCTTTGCAAGGAAGTAATTGGGCTAGCAATGCTTGAGAAATTCAAAACAAATTTTCTGTAATAACCTGCCAACCCCATGAAACTTCGTACTTCTAAAACATTGGAAGGTTCAGGCCATTCCATAATAGCTTTTATTTTGGTTGGATCAACTGATATCCCATCAGCTGATATTATATGCCCCAAATACTGCACTTCTTTTTGAAATAAGGTGCACTTTGAGAGTTTCACATACAATTTGTGTTCTCTTAATCGCTGTAAGACTATTTGAAGATGCTGTCTATGCTCCTCTTCATTTTTGGAATAAATCAGAATATCATCAATGAAAACTAGCACAAATTTATCAAGACAATCTCTGAAAACACTATTCATGAGATTCATGAAAGCAACAGGTGCATTGGTCAATCCAAATGGCAACACCGTAAACTCATAATGACCATATCTTGTTCTAAATGCCGTCTTGGGAATATCTTCATCTTTCAACCTTAACTGATGGTATCTAGATCTCAAATCTATCCTAGAAAAGATTGATGCGCCACGCATTTGGTCAAATAGATCATCAATACGTGGCAATGGATACTTGTTCTTTATTGTCGCCTTATTAAGCATCCTATAATCTATACACAGCCTAAGAGTTCCATCTTTCTTCTTGACAAATATAACCGGGGCTCCCCATGGTGATACACTTGGCCTGATTAGATTCTTAGACAATAGCTCCTGCAATTGAGCTTTTAATTCCATAAGTTCAGTGGTGGTCATACGATATGGAGCTTTAGAGACTGGCTCTGATCCTAGTTTAATATCTATGCCAAAATCAAACGTTCTTTTTCGAGGCAAGCCTGGTAGCTCCTCAAGAAATACATCCCTGAAATTGCAAAGATATGGATGTTTTTCCTCAAATGTTTGTTTCTCCAAGGTTTCTTCTACTAAGTCCATTTTGACTGCAAAAAGTTGACATCCCTTTTGCCTAGCCCGTTTTAGTTGTTTCAAAGAAATGGATCTAATCCTTATTTCCCTTTGAATTCCTTGAAGATTTACTGAATTTCCCTTCTCATCCAGACACTCAATTGTTTTATGAAAACAATCTACCTTGGCTCAATGTTTCCACAACCAATTCATTCCTAAGATGACATTGTAGGACCCTAAAGGTGCTACGTATAAATTTGCCTCAGTGGTGAAGTTAGAAATATCAATCTTAGCTTCAAACAAACATTGCTCTACCTGAGCCTTTGAGTTATTTGCATACTCAACTGTCCATGGTTTTGACATTAAACCAACTTTTCTAGAAAATTTACTTAAGACTCTAGGTGACACAAAATTTTCTGTTGCACTATTATCAAATAGAATAGAAACAGGAACTCCAAATAAGGTACTTGTCATCTCAATAGGGGTGATCTGATACTCCGCTTGTAGATTGCCAAGAGCAGCATGAATCCTTTGATGAAAAGCTTCCTGTTGCAAAGGAAGTTTCGTGTTCCTAGGCTTCCCATTCTGCTTCTTATTAGGGCAACGGTTGGCATAATGATCTCCTCCACAAGAAAAGCATCCTCCTATAGGTCCTCGCTTCTTAGATGGCCTACTTGTAGAATCATAATTCTTCTTAAAAATGACATTTCTCTTATAATCTTCACCTCTTCGCTCATTACCAAATCCCCCTTGGTTCTTTCGATTTCCTTTATCAAACCTCCTGTTTCCATAGCCCTTCTCATTCTTCCTTTTATATGATTGATCATTATAGTTCTTATCAAACTTCTTACATTTCTTTTCACGGTAAGCAGAGATAGATTTGATCTTCTGCTCCTGCTTAATTGCTTTCTCATAAACTTGATCCATTGTGCTAGGACCATGCACCTCCACCTCACCACCAATTTGAGGATTGAGTCCCATGATAAATTTTCTGATCCTAAATCTTTCATCCTTTTGGTATTGAGGAACATACTTCAGTAGTCTAGTAAATTTTTCTACATACTCAACCATAGTAGTTCACCTTGCCTGAGGTTTTGGAAATCTATTAACTTTTGATCAAAATATAACTGAGGTAACCACCTTTTTCGGAATAGTTCCACGAACTCATTCCATGTCACCTTCAAGGGACTTAATTCCAGCTCCATTTTCTTATTCATCCACCAAGTGGATGCTTCCCCAGATAGCTGATATGCTCCCCACACTGCTTTAGTGACCTCAGAGTAATTTCTGATCTCAAAGTATTTCTCCATCTCTGTTAACCATGCTTCTGCTGCATCTCCGGTTTTCGTTCCATCAAACTTAGGGGAGTTAACCTTTTTCATATCCTTAGATAATTCTAATGCAAGTTTATCTTTGGTTTTTCTTTGAACTTCACTGTCGTCAGGGTTTTTACTTGACGTGCCATTATCCCAATGTTTACTTTTGCTTGTATTATGAGAGTTCTCATTTTCACCCTCTGTTTTCCCAGTTTCATCCATTTTCTTTTCCAGTTTGTTCAACCTTTCCTTGGTTTCAGTAAGCATATTTAGAATCCTATCCAACTTGTTAGTGGAGTTTTCCTGAGAGTTATGACCTTCCCGATCTTCCCCCTCGTTAAACTCTAATTGGTCCATGCTAGTTTAGTTTCTCACCTGATTAAACATTTACTAATCAGTTTTATGCTTATCATATTATATATCACCAAAAGAAACAACAATTGATCATAATCATAATTGTTCTCAAACCAAAAATTTGTCTTTATTTAATTTGCAAAATTGTTCCTACATTCAATAGAGATAGACATATCTCATGTTTTTACTCAGCATTATCAAGTGGGGTGTAACCTTCGGATTCATTGTCTGACACATAATCACGAGGTGTATACTCCTCAGACTCACTATCAGATGATAGTTCAATGATCTCAGCTCTAGGCGCTATACAGGGATCCCTAGTGATCATTGGTATACTAATAGGTACACTCATAGGTATACTAACAGGTACATTAACAGGTACACTATTAGGTACAATAATAGGGCAGCAATTGATCATGATCTGAGCCGTCGTCGTCGCTACCTCTAGGAGTTCTCTTCTCATTCGTTTAAGTTGTGACAAGGCATTGGCAAAGGTTTACACATCATCAAGCCAAATGTCATTTTTGTCATTAGTTTTCTCAATGGTCTTGATTATCGCAAGCCATTTCTGCTTAGCTTGCAGATAACGTTCCTTACCCGTGAAGGATTTTCTTGCAGTTTTCTTGATGCGTACCATCCTGGCATAGTAAATCAAATCATTAGCTACCCGCGTAATGTTGATTTCCTAATCAGGTTAGTGGACTCATCAGCCCTAGTACTAAACCTGGTTAGCTCTGATACCATATGTAACATCCATATCTGATTTTACTTGAAAACTAGGTTTGAACATAGGTATTTTTTTTTTTGTAATCAAATATAAAAGAATTCACTACTATCAAGTATAACATTCTTCGATTTATCATAAACATGATTTCATTTTTCACAAACTGAAAGAAATGATAATCCATAAACATTTAGTTTTCTTACTAATTTGAAAATTCTTAAAACAAATACAATATTAGAAACATACCATTATCACCACATCTCGTTTGTCGACCAATCACATTCAAGACTCAGCAATCCTCATTATTTGGAAGAGAAAGTATCTTCAAGGAGCTTAACCTCCAACCACAGACCGTCGGTCTCCCGCACTCCTTCCTAACTGGAAGTGGCCCTACCCTACTCAAGAGGATAGACTTAGGATAACCATCGGTGTTTGCCATCTGAGCTCTGGTGTTGTAACTTACGTGTCTTGTTATCATGCAGATCCCTAGATACCCTCTAGTCATGCATGACCTTCCACAAGAAATGCCATCCAGTCATAGTGAACATTCAATGCATTTGAGGATCATGAATCACCTTGGCCAAAGGATTTGAATTTAAATAGCATTGTATGAACGCATGAATTAAGTTCACCCACCCTACTCGACTTGAATTAATCGCAATCCTATAGTTTTCCTATTTGTAAGGTTTATATATATGTTGACCTCGATGACCTCAAGGTATTTGAATTTCCTCATGCAATAGCGCATGTTGCAAAGGTTTAATCTATTCCAGAGCTTATGGAATCATCTCCATTTTCACGATGTATAAATGGTTTTCTAGTTCATTGTTTATATGGATAACATTTGTAATGCGATAATAATCCCATAATGGTATAAACCGTTGTTTAAAAATATCCACTCCTAAGTGGTCTCTAACTTGGCTATACGGTTTTCAGAAGTTTATACAAAATACCCAAGTATAAAATATGATTACCCGGAGTTTTAAGTTTTAGACTCATAAAGGTCTTCAAGGTAATAGCAACACAAGGATCATCGCATGCAATTTAATTAACTAAAACACAATATGCGGGTTTCCCACCCTTATCTTCTCATTTATAAGCATGTCAGTTTTTGACCAAGGATAATTACTTATACTTCAACTCTACACTCTCCTTCCAAAACAATTGGTTTTACATGGTTCAATGAGGTAAGAGTTATAAAATAAAGATATTAAAGACTTGGAATCAATCTCAAGAATCTAGAGATGATCAAACTCATATATCGACCTCTAACTGAAGAGCTAATACCGGATAAGAAACAAGTTAAATACATTTGTCGGCATTCAATCTCTTGTTTTCTAGACTCTAATATGTTTGGATAGAGAGACATTTTGTAACCTTATCCTACTCTAGTTTTTATCTCCCGACACCACAGTCAGTTAAAATTACACCTCCGGCTATCAAAACAATCTAAAAACTATGTCAAAAATATGCATTAAATCTGAGGTTTAGACTCCTTCAAAGTAAGCACGTGATGCAATGTGGCTTCTCACTAAGAAACTAACCTTTCGAGTGTACAAAAGACAATTCGAGATGGAATCACAGTCATGTATAATGCTTACCCGAGGTAAATGAATGCAGTGCATTTCATTAGCAGATTGTGGTTTACATTATGACCATCACAATAATATGCATACAAGGATATATTCATGGCAGGTATATAGTTTAAAGTTTGTACCCAAATACTACTGAGTTATCCTTGATGCTCTGATTATCGTTCACATCTTGCTTCCTACATTTAGCTACCTTGGTGTATACATATGTGAACTTGTGTTCTACTATTACAATGGTAGCGTTCATGATGTATAAAGATAACGTATTCTAAGTAGACAAACTCCACTCGGTTTATACAGAAAAACACATTATTTTCACTAACTTCTACAATGTAAAACACAATGCATACACAACCAGTTATAAGATGCAAACAGTGAACATAGACTACACAGAGAGGAAGAATGGAAACTTGTCATAATACTCAGGATTTCACTGTTGCTGGCTCATCCTTGCTGATCTCTCAGCGATGTCCTCCAGTTCTTTCCTCAGTCTCAAAACCCCCCGCGCTCTCCCTATCCGTGTCCCCTCAAAGGAAAAGTACCCCCTACAACTCCCATGGTGAAGAAGAATAATGGCATCTACCTCTCCATCCATGCCTAAACAAAAGGAGATCAGTTGCTACATGCCACCTGACTCCTTATCCAACAGCGACCACTAAACATGATGGAGGCTCCTATATTGCGATGTGGCACAACAACCCCCTCCACTAGCTTGATGCATCATGGCTTTTAAACCTCTGAATATGCAACTAACACCGATTAGTGGAGTTAAGTTCTTACAAGGTGGTGAATAATAAATGCATATTGTGTCTCTAAGGTCGAATAAGAGAATGAATAAAGGCCGACTTAATGAAGAAAATATAGGTTAGATTAATGATATCTCAAGTCTTAAGCTCGAAGGGAAAAGACGCATTCAAAATGGAAGACGTCCAAAAATGACAGAACTCGGATGTAAACCTACTCGACTTGACGAGAAAACTGACATCAAACAAACTAAAGGATATACCTCACGTTTACCAAAATATAACTAAGGCGATTTTGGAATATTCTTCCAAATAACGACCAAAACAAGTTATAGCTCATCTCGGCTTTAAATTGGACTTCCGTCAATTTTCAAAAAGGAATAAATTCACAACACATGTTCAAAGCATTTTTATGGCAATCACGACGGATTGGGCGTAACACAAAAGAAGTTTTCTGGATCGTTAAACGCACAAAAATGACTTCTCGTGTCATTCGACTATAAGACGCGACCCACAAATCTGCCACAAATTAGTTTATTTATTTACCTATAAACAGAATATTAGTCATCTCTATAAGATGACTTAATTTAGTGGACTTGCAACAACAACGTCGATTTCTAAAATTCTATATGACGACTTATGGAATGTGTTAAACCTTAACTTCAGACGTCGACATCTAGTCTTAAATTATCTCAGTCGTAAACATGACTAAATTTAAGGCTTCATGGTTTATCTACCTGCTTGGCGTTTTCAGTAACAAACACCCATGGTTAATTTCTAGAGTCTATTCTCTTTCTCAAAGATACTTTTTCTTCCTGTCGAACATGGTCCACCTGTTCCTGCAACGACAGTCTCACATACAATTTTTGTGGTCAAAGCACCTATATTCCAAATCAAAGCATAATATATCCAAACATCATTTTCTCCTAACAAAAAGACATTTTAGTTATAATATCACATTGATCATAATCAATAGATTCCAAAATTTCATAGAACTAACTTTGTCTATCTACATCACCAGTTTCCATGTCGTCTACAACATATTATATATAACTGAAATTTGCAAGAAAAGTAAATAGCATTTTTTGATTCCAAAAAGAGGGATGTAACAATTTGCAACATGATTCTATCTTCTTGGGATCAATTGGATGTTAAAACCATCAAAGCATTCTATCAAATCCTAGATTATGTTCCTATATCTATTCAGCCTCTTATCATTACATGAGTACTGCTTTCTTACCTATTTCACCACTAATTCAGAATCACCAAACACCTGAATAATTCTGACCTTCTTCTGTAGTGCTAGCAACAACCCTTGCACTAATGCTTCATATTTAGTGATGTTGTTTGTGCATGGAAACTACAGTCTTTGTGATGCCAAATACGAGCTCCCAATGGGGCTGATTAATTCGATCCCTGCACTAGACCCTTGTCTGCATCTTGAGCCATCAAATCTTATTGTCCATAAGTGAAAATCTCTGCTACTATCATTCTGTTTCACAGACTTATTCTCATCAAGCGGAGGCTCGAGTTATTCCTTCTTTTCGACAGCTGATACCTTCTTCAGAATTATAGGGATCTTCAGTTGTCTTTGTACTTGTTTTACTGCCTCTTGGCACAGCTGGCACGTGAATTCAGAATGTGATGTATCATGTATGTGACACCAGTTGGGTAATAGTAACTCCTCCATTTGAACCTGCTTTCCAACAACGGTTTGATCTTGCGCAAATCTAGCTATGAAATCACGAAATCCTTCGAATATCCTGGGTTCATCCTTTTCTGAAGAGTCATCTGAATCTGTTTGAACATATGCTTCTGTACCTTTTGGTCTTTCCATAAGTGGTGTAGAGGGTCTTAAGCAACTCGGCATAAGGACTTCTTCTGATTGACCAATGTGTGGAAGATAAACTCCCAAATCAACTTCTGAGAACAGAATCTCATTGGGTTGATTGTATTCTGTAATCATATGCTTCATCTTGGGTTCTCTTTCAATACGTATCTGATTAGCCAACCCTTTCCATGGTAGCCACATATGAGAAAAATTAGTTGCCATATAACCATTCAAAGTCCTAGACCAATCTCTACTCAGAAGCATGCCATATTGGTCCGGAATGTCTACCACTTGAATATCTACATACTGCTGCACCTTAGGATAAGAAGCCAGCTACATGTATATCCTGTTTAATTCACCCACTACATTCACTTCAGTCTTATCTAATTGTGTCACCTTTCTGGAAGACTTGGTTGGATTGAGCCCAAGTGCTTTACAGACTGATAATGGCATTACATTTGTGGAAGCACCAGAATCTACTAAATAGTTGTGAAGGTTCTTATTGAATATCCTGAGTGTTAAGAGGAAAGGAGGACTTTCCCTTTTGTCCTTATACAATGTCATCTTTTGTTCTACATCAGTCACATGTATCCTTTCTTTCCCTTTATCAATGATATCTTTGGTGATATTCTCCTTTGGTATATAATTGGCTTTGGTTCCAACACCCATATCTTGAAAGAAAGATGTCCTAACCTTAGGTATTTTAAGTAACTCATATACCGAAAGACTAACCTTCATTTTCTTAAGTTCCTCAGCTACATACTGCCCCATTTTCACTATGTCAGATCGTTGAGAGCTTTCAGCAGTAGTAGTACCCTGATATACTAATTAATGGGTGACTTTTGGGGGTTCAGGATTATTGGTAGCTTTTGGGTCAGGCAGAATCTAATAGCTATTTGGAGGGATGGAGGTGGTAAAGGGACCTTTAGGCTTGCTACTTCTTAGGTTGTATGGAGTCTTATTGTACTGCTGATATGCATTGACTTCTTTAGACTCTTCTTCCTCAGGTTGATTATCATCTTGGAATGGAAATGTATAACTATCAAGAACCAGAGCAGTGTCATACCTCTGAGAAGGAACAATTTCATACCTTGTCGATAGAGTCTCCTGAGTTTCAGCATTTTGAATCTCCATTTGGAAGATACTAGATGTAATCTGAAATTCTGGGTAGTCTAGTTTGGAGTGAGCATTTGTGTTGTGTAGTTTGCACCAAGTGGACAAAGCTGCTTCAGCTAACATCACACGACCCGGGGGCCTGGTATCATTGTTCTAATTTTCCAAGGGTGATGGCACTCCATTATTCGGTATGGTGTTCTAGGATCGGTTTGGCTATTGTTGATAGTTCCAATTTTGATATTGGTTCTAAATTTGATTCTGGGTGTACTGCTAATTCTGAAAATGTTGCTGATTCTATCCCCTCTACTATAGATAAGCATTCTGGTTCTTGAGGTGTGTAACCTCGGCAATTAGCTTTTTCATTTGCTGAAATAGTTCTTTGATGTCATCTCTTTCCTCTTTGGCCTTGGTTATTTCTGAAGATTGTAGGAAAGGCATTTGTGCTGGAAGCATTTCAACTACTGGATTGCCTGGGTGGATCACTAAAGCTTGCGTTGAGGCTGGGTTTGGAATTAGATTCATCACAGGAGTATGATTGGTCAATGCATGATTTATCATAGGTATTTGATTTGGCATGGCAATAGGTCCCATGTGGTTCAATGGACCCGAGGCTGTTTGTCCCAGTTGGGTACTCACAGTGACAGCAGCTGAATATGCTTGAGCTAAAGTAGCAGGGATTGGGTCAGCTTTCCTTGCGAACATGGAGGTAAGTTTATCTAGGGCAACATAGTAAATGGGTAGGGCAACAACTTGTTCTATAGCGTAAGGAGCTTGCAAGCAACTGAAGGCTTTGTGAAATCTGTTGTTAAAGGAACTTATCATCTCTCCTTCATCTCGACAGATCTCTACAAAAGATCGATAAAGATCAGCTGGGGTGGTAGGCATACGAAACGTATCTAGAAATGTAGTATTCAGGTTCTGCCATGAATTTATGGATGCTGCGGGGAGGTTAGTGAACCAATAATAAGCTTCATCCTGCAGAGAATAAGGGAACAACCTGCATATCACATCCTCATACTATATGTTGACATTTCTTCTGAATCAGCATTAGGGTTTGCCACTTCTAATGCACAGGCAGATTCAGCCAACTAAATACAGGAGGTTGCGTGAGCTGCCTCCCCTTCACTTCTGGTTCTGCCGCACCAAGGGGGGTATCCCTATAACTCAAGATGTAACCTTGACTAGCTCAAAGATAGAAGGATCTAACTTGACAACAACAAGCAGAATACTCTCATGTATGGACCAAGATCTGCATGATAGATCACAAGGCTGGCAACATTTCTTGGACATGATGTCTGGTTGGGTATGAGAGCATGCAGGGGGTTCCTAATCCTACTCCTACAACTAACAGGTGGAAGGATGAAATGTTTTAGTTTGAATTTTGGATGCAAAGCTGGACATGGTGTATAACACAAGAACACAGCATGATTGGTGCCTATCCAGGGCTTGGAGCCGGTAGACATACACCTGTGAATGATCAGCATGAATAGCTAAAACTGGACTTCAGGGGGATACACATGATATCTGCCTTACAGATATCTCCCAATACAGAGTGTTAAGTTATCTCTACTTATGGCATCCCTACTGCAGTATACCCTTCCCAATGTTCAACCTGAAAACAGTTTAATCTACCCCTTGAGCAGAAGTTAAAAGATCAGACATTCAACATAGGAATTCTATGCTCTAGAATCTAAACATTACGCAGATATCCAGATCCAGAAGAAGAATACATGCAATACTGGAGACAGAATTAACACAACACATGCTAAGATAGCATTACTCATATAAGATCAACCATGAAATCAGTGGATTCATGCCAAATCGTACAACAGGAGATACATAAACTCACAAGTTTAAGCTGTACAGAGCAACCAGATCAGCTGGTTTTGGATTACAGAGCCAAAAATCCTCAACTTTCAACAACCACAAATGAGCAACACAACCTGCTTATAACAGCCAGGTAGGTGCTCAGCAATTAATTACATGGTTGACCAAAAATCCCGCCAGATACACAGTATCAGAAAGATGGCACTCAAACATTACCAGATTGGCGCCCAAACTTGAATGCAGCAGGTAGGGGAGGAGACAGGAAGATTTCTCGAGCCCTGCGCCACTGTCCGCTGATGTACACCTTCAATCGGGTACCAGATCTGCCCACGCCATCGCCCATACCTCTGCAACAATCACCATTAAAGGCGCACCAACCCGCGGCCTCGGGAAAACGTCAATTCTGCATCGCAACCATTTCCTGCCGAGATTCATCATCATGATATTTTGAAATGCAGGATACCAATTATCCCACATGCACCCCGCAGCAACCTCCTTAACACTTTATATACTAGGTCATGAGCATATATGATGTCGGTGCTTTTGCTCCTGACGACACTAGTATAAGACTTCATCATCATCATCCCCCAGCAGCATGATATCCTGTTGCTTGAAAAATCACCCTGACGTCAGCATCATATCGCAATACAACCTGCATGATAATCGCCTTCATCGGCACAACCTGATCCATCGGAGGAACATCCTCCTACTGAGCCTATACCAAAAGTCTGGCCGATAAACATCCTGATGATGTCATCATCATATCCTGTTGACGTCATCATCATATCTGCCTACTGTGCACCTCCTTATATCCGGATGACATCATCATCATGTTTGCAAATATCGGGGGATCTCCACAAGATGATCTGTGTTAGAAATATGACCCCCCCGGACCTCGATGACGTCATCATCATATTAACATCAGGATGATATTCGGAAGACAACCAGATATTTGGAAATATCATCCTGATGCACAAATATCAGGTTGCACTGTAGCTCCACTATAAGATCGGGGCGATAGATGAATATGATGATGCTTGAAAAGATCACCCCCACTAGATAATGCACGAAGCCGACAGGCGGATATCTCCTTGACATCAGCATCATCACGACGCTGGAACAAACATACACCCGGGTGATATGAAAATATCACCCCCTCCTTCGGAAATATCATGATGCAGATAGGCAGAGAAAAAGATATCACCCTGATATAAGGATGACGTCAGCATCATCAGGATGACAAAACAATGAACAAGAAGTGATACAACATCATCAGGATGATATTGACTAAGATCATCCTGACGTTCAAAATATGATGACCCCAGTGAAAATCGGGTCGCACTTAGAACTCTTCAACAACATCATCAGGATGATCATAACCAAGATCACTCGATGATAGAAATATCACCCCGGCGAAATATCATGAAGGCAGAAAATATGATGACCCCCGCGAGCAACACGGTGATAACTGGAAATATGATGATGATGATGACGACCCTTAAAAAAAAACAAGTCAGGTCGAACAACTTAGAGAATAACCCCTTGAGAATATCGGGGCAACATCATCATCATGTCTGGGCAAGGTGATAAATGGAAGATCACCGGATACTTGAAAAATCACCCCCGCAAGCAAATCAGGGCACACTGTAGCTCATCAGCAGGATCAGGATGATATCCAAACATCACCCGACAATAAAATATGATGATGACGATGAGAAACGGTCGACGGAGAACATGATGATGCTGACCTTCATCGAAACAAGCATGATGATGATGACCTCCTCTTCAAAGAAAATATGATGATGCAGCTGAAAACTGCTGAGGAGGTCCAACACCTAGAACATTTTTTGGATACTTAGGGAGAGTGCCTGCATGAAAATTGCTCAAAAAACTGCCAGTCAATTCAGGCACTAACACTATACTTGCAACATGAACATGTTAGCTTCAAAGATTTTAATGTGCTCATCTACGGTCCTATTTGGATCATTTACTCTGAACTTTGAACAGAACTTATTTGGGTTCTTTGGCATATCATGGTAATCATTGAATAGAAAAGGAGACTGGTTATTTCTGAGAAAGAAGGCCATGTTGGGAGGATTAAAGGGAGCTGCAACTATTTTTCTGAGGGTTGATTGGGCTCTTAAGGCTCTGGGTATCCCTTGATCTCTTCTTGTTCGTCTAAATTCTGTTAGGGACAGCAACTCTTCTCCAGCTGAGGTAGATCTAGTGTGTCTCTGTCTAGTCCCCAGACTTGCTGATTTTTAAACAGAGGGAAATAGTCACCCTCCTTCTAAGGCCAGTTCTGTTGATGGTGGTTTTAACACACAACAATGCAGGTGTGATTGCTGGTTTCACACCTCTCTTGAAAAGTATCCTACCCTAGGTAAGACTACTCCAAGGATAATACAGCTAGGTCTTAGCTTACTTAGAATCTCTCAGTTGGTATGTTCTAGCTATGTCTACAAGGGGTCTTACATGCAATCTACAGATTTTCAAGCTTTGGGGCAGCAAACACACATAAACCCTTTATGGTTTTTAGCTGATAACACAATATAAGATGTTGCTGGAATTCTTAATCTAACAACTAACAAGGGTTTTAAAGAAATGCAAAAGGTTAGGGTTTTAGAAGAATCCTAAGTGACATTCATAATGCATGAGTTATCTTTAGTAGACAAATACTCCAAAACTTTAAACCAACTTCCTGAGTTACCAAATTGGAATGGGTGTTACAGTGCTGCAGAAAAAGGTGCTATCTTCAATGGAAGTCAATAGATTTTTAGATTACATTCATTTGTTAAATACCTAATAAATGGTGCAACTTAACTTGTGAAATGCAATTGAAATTTAGCAAAAATAATCAACCCAGACTAACTTTACATAGCTATTTACCATCAGCAAACAACTAAAAGTATGGACTTAGAGTATTCATCAGATACTTTAGCAAACCATGAACATTACAAAAGCACAACTAGCTAACTATGGGAGAGCAAGAAGCGAACAATGAAAACCAAAATGAGCCAACACAAGATACAAATTCTTAGAATTACTATAGAAACTTGCTTTGTATTACTTCAAATGGCATAAAGTCAACAATTCGGCATCAAATCTCTCTTGTAAATAAAGGAAATGGCAGCCCTTTATATAGAAAAGTAGCATACCGAGTTTTCAAATGAACGGTGGAGATTAACTCGACACCGACGGTCTAGATTACATCAATAAATACAGTTGTAACAGCTCACATCAATTCTCAGATTACATTTTGTCCTTTATAAAAAAGATGAAAAACTGCCCCTAGATACATCGAATCTAGTCAATTTGACTAGCCAACTCAATATATTAGTAGAAAAGAATATTTTAGAAGCATGAAAATGACAAAATAGAGTCACATGCTGCCCCAAATACAACAATTTACAATTATGACGGGATTACATCCTCAAAATATTCAAAATATTATCAGGATTCTTTATCTAAGTCAATTTTGTCTTCGCTAGCCAGCTTGTCGCAGTAAGTCAGCCACGCGTCAAGTGTAGGATTAATCTCAGATGGATCTAGATCCTTCAAATGATTTATCCAGTAGTTGAACATTTCCAAGTCTCGACTAAATTTGTTGTATATTTTCTCTATCTCTGCACCTGCCTTGTGAACTGCCTTGAATTCGGCCCTGAGGTCGCTTACTTTATCTAACCTGTCCTCCATACTGAGTGTGGCATCCTCAAAAATCACCCTATGCAATTTATCTTTACACTTTTCAATATCAAATGGAGCATAATCATCATAGAATGCTTCCCGACAATCCTTTAAAGAGTCATTGACATCATATATGATCGATCTCAGCTCCTCATCGGTTGGCTTGTATGCTTCTTTTATATTTTTGAAGGTTTCTTTTCTCAAAAGCAGCTGTTTATACCACTCAATGGCATTTGGTAGCTGATTCCTAGTCAAAATATTTTCTACAACCAAAGTCTGGGCAGACAATTCTCTGATACTCTTTATCCGGAAATACATATGTGAATAATATTTATCAAAGGAGTCACACTCTTCATGCAAGTCTTTCCATTTCTTATGCAATTCTACTAATTTCTTATGCGCTTGAGCAAAGACATTAATAGTTTCACATCCCATCTCAAAAACGTTTAATAACTATTTTTCTGTACCTTGGGATTTGGATCTTACTTCGTCCAATCTGGCCATTTCATCAGTAGACAGGAAAGTGGGTATTGTCCTTATATCTCCTCCTACATCTACTGGCTTTACCAAAAACTGAAGGCATGCACAAAGTTCCTCATTTTGCTGCTTTAAATCCTTCTTGGACGTCTCATCCTTGTCTGATTGCTCCAAAATTGATGTGACTGACTCCTTGAAATCATCCACTCTTTGAGCACGAGTGGCTGGTCCCAAATCAACTGTAGATATCACATAATCTTCTGCCCTGACTTGTTCTTTTGCTGCATTAGCTGGCGGGATTGCTATTTCTGCAATTCTTGATCCAGACTCATCCTTGTAGATTCTGGACTGTATCTTGGCCCTCTTTTGTTTCTTAGGCTTCTGACCTTGTGATAGGATCATATTCAAATCAAGCTGCATTATTTCCACTTGTGGCTCAGGGTATGTCATTCTGCTTTGCAGCCATTCAGGTGCAGAAGATTTACTCAATTCAGTGGCTCCGTCACCATCAATTACAACCAACTCTTTGGGTGATTTCCGTTCTTACTCTGGTTCTTCATCCTTTTCTGTGCTTATCTCTTCTTCTTTTTCCTCTTCTTGGGCCAAGTTTTCTAGATTTGCCATTGTAGTTTCTTGAGCCAACTTGAAAACTTCCTCCGTTTGATCTTTATCTAGAGGGCTATCAAATACATCGATAACTTCAACATTGGCCAAAGGTTCATGGGAATCTTTATCACTTACTTCAGCCAATACATCTTTCTCCTCTTCAAGTGTTGTTTCAGGCTCATGCAATCCTAACTCTATACATACTTTCTCAATCCTAGGCAGTAGTGGTATTGCCAAAGAATCTGCAAGCATTTGTGAAATAGGGACAGCAGAGGATATGGCTAGGGAAGGCATATTGACTTGTGTCAGGTTAGCTAAGACCGATGATAAGGAAGAAGATATGACAAGAGGTGAAGGAAAAGGTAGTGAAGGTAGAGGAAGAGGGGGTGAAAGGATGGTAGAAATGGGAGGTAATGGTAATTGAGTGGAAGAAGTAGAAGATGTAACCGTAGTGATAGTGGAAGGGCATGAAATGGTGACAGTGGAAGAAATAGGGCTACTAGAGGTGTTGGAAGAAATTGCCAATGAGAAAGAAGTAGTTGCAATGGTAGAAGTAAGAGAGGTGGTAGGGGATGTTTCTTGAGTTATGGGAGCTGAGGTCATGGGTGAAGTGGATGCAACAATGGAAGAAGTGATAGAAGAAGAAATGGTAGTAGAAACGACAGGGGTTGGGACAACCGTGCTTATGCTTTGGGTAGTAGGAGCTACGGAAGTTGGAGGACTAGAATCTTTCTTTGAAGTATCATCCTCCTTATTGACCTCTTTTACTTTTGCTTTCTTTACCTTAGAACCTTCTCCAGGGCCACTTGGCAAGTCTTTTTTCTTGGAGGCCCTTGTCCGGGTAGAGGGAGGTTGATCGTTCTTTTGAGGAGGTCTCGCAAATGGCTTCTTAATCTTCTTCGCTTTGTCAGCCAGAGATGTATGTTCTTCACTGTCTGACTTCTGTTTCTCAGCAAGCTCGGCTTCATCTATGACATGAATTGGCTCATCCTCCTCTCCCTCGGAGTCCTTATCTGATTCCAATGCTATATATGTGAGTTGACTTCCTTGTCCTTCTAGAGCAGCCACCTGACCTCTTACCTAGGCCTTGCTTAATCTGATAGGTTCTCTCATAAAAGTATCCAAGGAGCTCTCTTCTACATTTGCCCAATTTGGCAATAGAATAGGCTGATGGTATTGTTCCTCCCATGGTCCTTTGACCATAACATTTTCATCATCTTGCAGGTGGTCTGGTACTGCCATAATGTGGAACTTAAGAAAATTCAGAGGCAACCTTGAATGTGCCTTCTTCATAATCTCATAATCATCTGGGCAATTGGCCCAAAAATCTTCTATATGCATCTTGTGGAACAACTTCTTACTCACGAATCTCTCCATCACCTTATTTGGATTAAAATGATCCCTTGTATTGTAGTAGTGTAGGTTGAGGAGTTGAAGCTCTTTATCAGAATGCTCTGCAGATGCCAAAGAAGGGCATGCTTAGATTCCCTTTCCAAACTTGATGGGAAACTAAACATTAGTTTTGTGCAAGTGTTTGAGCTTCTCAGCACAGGGCATTAACTGTCTAGACAACTCCAGAAGCATTGTCTTGTCATCGGCATACTTGGGAAGTCTGTAAGCCATCCCAGTGAAGCCTTGCACCCTTAAATATGTGAATTTCTCAAACTAGATGTACCATCTGCCATACTTAGTTATTTCATTCATGGCCTCAGTGGAAATCCTCGAGGCTGTGTTACCTTGTAGCATTCTGGTTATATATATCGTGAAAGCATCATTTACTCTTTTGAAATGTATCAAAGATTGAGAAGATGTCAGTTGTGGGTAGCATTCATATACCTTTATTTGGGTTTGCTCATCATTCCCAACTTCTCCAACCTTGGACAACCCAACATAGTGATTTCTTCTTTCCAATGCATAAACAATATAAGATGTCCATTTGAAGTACCTTTTATCCTTGAAATTACTAAAGTCCTCATGAATATTGTCGTTGAGGATTTGGGCCCAATGAAACTTAGTTCCTTTCAATATCTTAATGATGATCTCAAACATCCACTCCTCAAAGGTGGAGGCTATGGATAATCCATATACCCTACTCAAGAAAGTTATTAAATCTCTAATTTCATCATGGAAATCACTTCGGTATAGTATTCGGGGAAGTTTAATGAGAGCAGACCTTTTGCTTTTGGCCCAATTATCATTTATGTACTTTCTACATCCTTCTGCATCGTTGTTATAAGTATCCTCTGATCCTTGTTTATCTGGCATAGTCATAACCTTGTGCCAAGGAATATCAAAGGTCTAAGCTAAAGAGGGTGGGCTTAAATCAGCCAAGATATCCCCACTGGTTGTTTGGATTGTTCTTGTTATTACATCATACCTATATGCACAAGTTGCCAGTAGTTCGGCACATTGCACTGAGGTGGGGAAGGCAACAACTTGTGATATACCATTGTCCCTGAGTATTCTGGCCCTAGGAGTTGGGTTTGGACTGAAGACCCTCAATCTTAAGTCATCTAGGTGTATGTGACTTAGGTCTGTATCTCCTACATCACTCCTCCCGGAGTGAATCTTAGTCTCTGGAGAGATGCCTTTGAACTCATACTTCATAGCTTGGGCTTTGGCAGTCATTTAGTCTATAGGACTGGACCTTATAAGTTTGATACCTTGAGAAATCTTTGACACACTCCTATGTTTAAGATGAACTTTGATAAATCTGCTAGTACTACTAATCTACACTTTTAAAGAATCTTAAATCTAACAGTTATTACCATTTGTACTTATAACAATTATCATTAATACATGCAAGGAAACATTTAATGTTGCAAGAAATCTTGTGAAAATCATCACTATCTATGCATTTACAACATTAACTGCATCATTTTGGCACTTTCCCTTTGAAAATTCAGTCATTTGCATGATTTGCGCTATTTTTAGGGTCATCCGACCTACACGTAGAAAAAGTGCTGAAATCAGGGTCTGTCGACCTCGGCAGGAGAAACGGGCTGGTTTGACAAAAGGCTTTACTACCATTCATGCTTTTTAACATTTTGCACAGATTTCGATGGTCACCGACTTGCGCAGGTTTCGATGGTTAGTCGGTTGTGATTTAGCACAAATCCTTTGATATCATTTGCATTACATTTGCGCGGGACTCGGCGTGGTCTGATTTGCGTGAGTTTTGGAGTTGTCTGACCAATTAAAGCACAGGGTCAGATAGGATCATTTTTAGCACAAGGCTGATGTATTGTTTCCAGCGGGATTTCAAGATGTCACCAATTTTGTGGAGAAATTCAGGGTGTCTGACCAAGCCGGAGACAAAGTCTTTTAGCGGAAGGTCGGCGCAAGGGGTTTCTGGTACAAAAGTGGCTTTCAAGGTTTGCGGGGTTTTGAGGTTCATCCGACTTAATCAGAAAAATGTGACACGGGTAGGTAGGTCAGAGATTGATGTTTTTAGCACATGACGGTTTTGAAAATGCAACGCGGGTTTTAGAGGTCATCGACCAGCTATAGGATCGACAAGTTTACAGGTCGCTCAGACCTCATTTTGGTGCTAAGCATTGAATGTGTCCATGGTAAAATTTGCCTATGTTTTTGTTTTTTCTTCACTCATGGTAATTTTTACGTTTCTGAGGGAATCTTAATGGGATTTCGAAGGAAAAGAGTTCATGCATAAAACCCTAGCTAGAAACCCTAAAATACTCATTTTAGAAAGACAAACATTCAATCATACCCTAATTGCATGCAGTGAAGGTTCGAAGGACAAGGTTTGAAAGCCTACCTGGTAAACGTGGAAGGCATGTTCAGACTATGCAAACAAGGGTGGTCATGGTTTTGAGCTTGAGTGGATCGATAGCCAAAGTGTTCAAATTTCCAAACGGAGCTCCGGAATCCTGATCGAATGCAAAAGAAATGGTTATAACGGAGGATTTACCCTTTTTTATTCCCTGGTGAAATCACCATTAATGCATAGCATACAACTGTCAGATTTAGGGTTTCAGCGCAGTTTCTGATGGTCACCGACTTGGTAGGGAAATAGGATGCATCGGACCTAGTCAGTGAGGGACCTTTTCAATGCTAAGACTTATAAGTTTGATTCACACAATTTGTGGGCTTTTGAGGTCCATCTGACTTGCGGGGCTTTTGGGCTCGTCTGACTTAGTTGGTGATCGATTGATTTAGTGCAAGTCAGAGACAGTTGTTTTTAGCGCAGAAGTCCGTCGGAAGGAAAATTAGCGCTGAAGTTGGTGACAAGGGTTTCTAGCGCCAGGTCGGTTGGAAGATAATTCAGCGCAAAGGTCAGACAGTTAACAATTCAACGCAAAGGTCGGTTGGAAGGCGATCTAGCACAAAAGGACAATTCAAGGCCATCAAAAGGAATATAAAAAACCAACCTAGTAGATTCTTGAAGTGATTTTTCAATATCATCATTCAATCAAGGTCAAGATGCACTTTGACCACTTAACCACTTGGGAGATGAAAAGATCTAATTGTCACGCTAAGCCAAATCAAAAGAGGGGGTCCCCATTTTTAAATGGGGTGTGTGTACGAGGCACAACAAGTTGTCAAACACTTCACTGCTAGATATAGTCAACTAAGATTGCTCAGCAATGCACTGCATTAGATCTTTTTCTGTTGGTATCTTCTTTAAAAGATTCAACAAATTTATCTTTAACTCATATCTTCGTGCTGGATCTCAGCACCAACTATATGGCTAGGGGATTAAGATTTTCAATACAGCTCCCCCTGAGCCGGAGCTTCCAATTTTCTTCTCAATTGAAGTATCTGCACCAGAGGCTAGTGCGGATCCATCCTTGACCTCATGTATATCCTTCTTAATCCAGACCTTGCTCATTTCCTTCTTGATTTCTACTGGATTAACCTTGTTCTTACCTTTATCTTCCCTCTACTTTCCTTTCCTCTTTTTTGTAGGATTGTTTCTTTTCAAATTCTTGCTTCTGCAGAATTTTGCAATATGTCCAGGCCTATTGCAATTGTAGCAAATGACATTCCTTTGTCCTTGATTTCTTCCATCAATTGGATTCATTCTTGATCTGCATTGGTTAGCCATATGCCCAAATCTATCGCACATAAAGATTGAACATCCCTTTAGTTGATGAAACCATTCTTTATCTGACTCCTACATTCATTTGCTCTATGACCAATTTTCCTGCAATTGAAGCACTAACTGGAGAATGATGAAACATTTTGATTTATTCTGCTACTACACTGAGTAGCCTTATTACCAAACTTATTATAATGAAAACAATAGCCATTGAAAGATGGGTACCTTTGAGCATTTGGTTGCCTGATCAGAGGTCTTCTAGGTCTATTTCTTTGATTCTAGACCTAGTTGCATTTGCCTCTCTTTGTCTCAGTGTGAACTTGTCCTGATTTAGAACTTTCTCCTCTTTCAAATCCCAAGCCTTTCTTATCATCAAGACATTTCTGACTATCAATCAACTCATCAAGCTTTGTAAAGCTTATCCTGAATTTTTATTTATAACTATTAGCTACTTCTAAATCATATTTCAGAAGCACATCTTTTGCCAATCTTTCACATTCCTCAGACTTGCTTTTCACAACTTGATTTAATTGTTCCTTGGCCTTTGTTTTTTCTTCAATATGCATTGATAAACTGTATAGGGTTTCATTTTCTACTTTCAATTGTTCACTTAGATCTTTACTTCTTTCCTCGGATATCTTGACTTTTTCCCTTCACTTTAGAATGCACTCATCAACTTCTTGGACATTAGCCTCTAGATCTCTAATTTTTGCTTCAGATTTTTCAAGATCTTCGAGAGCAATGTTTAGTTCTTCATTGCTAACATTTATGCAATCATCATTTGTGATACTACCTGGATGAATTGCCTTTGGAGGGGTAGGATGTCTTTTAGCTGCCATGTGTTCACTATCCCATATTTTCCTCAAGCTATTAGGCTTCTGCCAAGGAACCTTTCTATAATAACAATTGTTGAACACAAGGAATACTAAGAGGGTAGGTGAATCAATATTCTAAAAAACCATTTCTTCACATATTCTTTAGTCCAGTTACCAAATTCAATAACTTGAAAGTAGAATAAACATAAGAACATCAGTTCCATAAAGACATAACACATAGAAAACATGATTTTTACGTGGAAAACCCAAAAAGGGTAAAACCATGGTGAGTGTTAGCTCACAATATATTATGATAGCAATACCGTATTACATAAGGCTCACTTCCATGGGGCTCACTTCCCAAAGAAATGCTCATTGTAGGTGGACTCACTATCCAAGTGGACTTGTGCTATCTACTAAGAAAGAAAGATAGAAGAGAGGAAGGAAATGGTTCACTCCTAGTAACGAACTTCTACAGATGCATCTATTGAATGTTGGTATGCAGTTAGATGTTGATTGCTCAAAATACAGATTCAAAACTCTTCATCATGACTGCTCTATTTTCTGCTTTGTCTACATATACTCTATTTTGTAGCCCTATGCACTCTTATTTCTCTTGTCGGATCCCAAAAAGGGTGTTAGATTGTGGTGCAGGGGCACCTATAGGTCCAAGAGGCCTATCATGAGTCCTTTTCTTGCTATGTTTTGGTTTTCCATTTAAGATGTAATAAGGTCTTGAAGACCATCTTGTTGAATTTTAATAAGGTCTTGTGACCACCTTGAAGCATGTTGAAGCCATTTGCAATCATCTTGTAAGGCCTTGGTGCCAATTGTTTACATGTAGGCAATTAGGACCTAGTTGGTCAACTATGGTCAAACCCTCCACAGGTGTGAAAATGGAGTGGAATTCATGTTTGGAGTCATTCATGGCATGTTGGCATTGCTTTAGTGGAGTTTGAAGTAGTCTTGTGGAGTAATTGTCCATATTGTAAACAAAACACATAGTATGCATTAATGAGAAGGTGATAATGAACAGTTTGGAGGTTGCAGAGTTGATTTTCAGTTACCAGTTTGACCCAAACTACTTGATAATGATGTTGACATGTATAAAATGCCTCTCACACATTGTGCAGGGCATGAAGTTGAAGATTTTCAAGGAAGAAATACAAACTTAGTTCCCTTTCCTGCATTTTTTAGAGTTTTTTTCACTATTTCAGACTGTACTTTTCTCTGGTATGGAACAGTCAAGGTCTGAGACTTATCAAATGTGAAAGAGAATTGAATGGTCTATCATTTGAATTTTGTTTGAAGCATTTTCATTAATTCTGTAGGAGGTTACAAGTCATTTTCTGGAATTGGTTCACAAACCCTGAACTAGGGTTTGTGAAGGAAACGATGGAGCCCTAAGCCATTCCACTAATCTCAGACTCATAGAACTAGTGGACTAGAATGTGATAGATATGTTGTAGTTGTTTGTTTGATATTTCATGTACGGGAACAAGTTGTTGCAGAGTTTGATTGAATTTGGCTTGACAAACCCATGTGTTAAGCCATTTGAAGTGACCCTAGTCTCTTAAGACCATATAGTCGATTATAGAGACATGAAACCTATTGAATCTCTAGTTTTGGTACTTAACTAACATGTTCCAATGGTTTTCTTTGTTCTATGAAGTCATTTAGGGGCAGTCTCTTTGGAAACTAAGCCTAATTGGGGCTCTGGCTAGAATTACTAGTCCATTTTTAGGGCACGCCTTCCAAAGCAAACCAAGGTCATTTTAACATATTTTATGTGTCTCCATAAAGGCTATCTGGTACTAGTTTGATATTTTTGGAGAAAGGCCTTTGTCAAAAGATATTCACTACTGTTCCCTGATACAAGGCTACTAGGAGTTCGAGGGGTTTATGAAGCAAGTACCTTTTCTCTAGGTGCAAGACCCTGTTTAATGGTTTGGGAAGGTTGTCTTAGTTGTCTTGAAACATTGTAAATGACTGCCCTTGAGAAAATCATCCATCTTGTGGCATACCCTATAGTGTGTCCTTAGCTTAGGACTGGAAAGCCTAGAAAACTGGTTTTTGGTGTAATGAGACTTCTTCCATGTTTCATGATTTAGGTATCCAATTGATGAGAAACCCATCCACCTAGTGTCTCTGCATCAAAGTGGTATCAGAGCCAGTCTGATTGGGAAAGTTGTGAAGAGAAATTGTGAGTGAGGTGTGTGACAATGCCTCCAAAAGGTGGGTTTGCAGTTGCAAGAGAATTGAAGGCCTTGAGAGAGAAGGTAGAGGCCTTAGAGGAGAAGAGAATGGCCACTGAGGAAGAGGGTACCTCAATAGAGGAGGAAGAGGATGGAGAGGAAGACCATCCTGAAGAAGAGATGCCTCCTGAAGAGAGAAGGTTTATTGGAGCCTTGAAAACCATGAATGCAGAAGCCACTGAAGTGAAGATAGATATACCAATGTATGGGGGAAAAATGAATGCTAAGGCATTACTAGAGTGGGTGGATGCCATGAACAACTACTTTGAATACAAAGAGATGAAAAATAACAAAAAGGTTAAGTTTTCCAAGACTAAACTGAATGGGGTTACTTTGACTTGGTGGAATTACTACCAAGGAGAGAGAGTGAAAGAGGGTAAGAACATGGTGACTTCATGGGAAATAATGGTAAGCAAGTTGAAGACACAATTTATTCTTGCACATCATGAGGTGCATGTGTTTAGAAGGCTGCAAAACTTGAAGCAAAAGGACATGGACGTGGCAACCTATACTGAGGAGTTTCACAAACTTAGTATGAGGTGTGGCCATGTGGAGAATGAGTAGGAGAGAGTGGCCAGGTATTTGAATGGCCTAAGGTTCACAATCCAAGATGAGATGACCCTAGTGACACCTAGGACAGTAGAAGAGTGCTTCCAAGTGGCATGTAAGGCAGAAGAGAAGCTGAAGAGAAGGCAGGAGTAGCAAGGAAGGGGTAGAGGCAGAAATTTCAGAGGAAGAGGTAGTTTTGTTTTGGGGGCAGAAATTAGTCCCAAAAGTAGCAAGGGGAGTCTAGCCACAATGAGAAAAGTGGAGACTCAAGTAGTAGAGGAAGTTTTAGAGGAAGAAGGCCAAATGGGAGAGGAAGATTTGGTGGACCAGGAAGAGGTTCTAACACCTTCATAGGTAGATGCTATAACTGCAACCAAGTGGGACACCCAGCCTTCAAATGTCCAGAGAAGCAAGGCACTAGTTCTCATGGAGGAGAAAGAAGAAATCAGTTAATACAAGAGGAGGATGCTCAAAGTGCAACTTCACCATCCAGACCTGTTGATCCTAAATTTGGAGAAACTTTGATGATGAGGAGGACACTTCTCAAGGTTCCAAGTGCCAATGAGCCACCCCAAAGGAAGTCTTTGTTCAAAACTTCATGCAAATCCCATGGAAAGGTATGTAAGGTGATTGTAGATTCAGGGTCCACAGATAATTTAGTGTCCATAGAAATGGTTGAGAAACTAAATTTCAAAAGGATTCCTCATCCTACTCCATATAAAGTGTCTTGGTTGAATAAAGGTCAACAAGTGCTTGTCAATGAACAATGTTAGGTAGATTTTCAAATTGGAGAGTACAAGGACAAAATATTGTGTGATGTCATTCCCATGGATGCTTGCCACATACTTCTAGGCCGCCCTTGGCAATATGATAGGAAACCTCATCATTATGGGGAGAAAAATACTTATATGATAACTGTTATCACCCAGTTTTGCACCCTTGCATGAAGCTGTTAAAGCTCTGCAAACTGGAATAACATGGGATTGATCTCTAAGTGTGAGACTTTGCTAAATGAGATCAAACCTTCGGAGAAGGCCGGCTTCCTTGTCTACCTATCACTTGAAACTACTAAATTTTGGGGGGAAAAGGGAGAGAGAATGCTTGTAATGAAAATGAATAAAAGCTTGAAAACATAAAAGGGTGATACACCAGACAGATTTAAAGAAACTTCCATAGAACTGAAGGATGCACAATACAATCAGAATATGGCAAGTAGGCATACACAAGTTAGATGACTCTAGCAGAGGCGATTAGCAATATGATTGAGAGGAATACAACATTCACAGACAAACCATATGTAGATTCACACAGAGCCAGAAAAAATCAGTAAAGAGGTAAAAATAACTTGCATATATTTGACAGAGAGGCAAGGTTACAGTATATGAAAACTTTGTTTGGAAACAGAAAGACCAGGATGCCAAAAAAAGTTTCCAACTTATTTACAACATTCAAATGCATATATATAGCATTCCCTACTAATCTAAGTCAGTTACAAAATTTGCTCTATGAGCTGTCATAGAAAAATATCTCAATCGATGACTGTCCAGCAGCATCAGTTATGGCGTAGAAATCTGGAACTGGCAGATAGGGAGATATTTTCTGGCCTTTAATGCAGCAGCTTACTCATCGTTGATCTGAAAATAGGTAGTAAAGAAATATCTTTTACCATCAAATGCAAACTGCCTCATCATGGTGCAGCAATGAATGCCAAAAATATCTTCATCTGCCTAGTGCAGTCACTGGAATGTTCAACGCCCAAAATATGCAACTCCAGATCTGAAATTGAAAAGTGACAAAACTCCTGAAAAACCCTGCCAAATGAAAGAGGGGACCAAAATATACAACTTTGTCTCTTACAGCAGGTCAAAATTTGCCAAAATGGAGGAGATACCGGTGGTCAAAGATTTGGTCAACCACCTCTATATATCACTTTTGTATCTATGTGTATATCGCTTGCATCTTGGTGCCTGAATTGGCATTCAAACATCCTTTCTGCAACTCCTTTGTATGTGCAGGGCGCCTTGTATATCGGGCTCTACATATGCCTTGTATTTTTGAAATTGTATATACATACAATTTTCCCTTATATTTGCGGGTCCCACCACTTGTATGTTGGCTTGTATCTTGGCCTTGCATATCGAAATATACAAGCAAAAATATGCACAAGTGCTTGTACCTTGGTGGACCCCACCATTTGTATACTCCTTCTGCATATGCAATCATACTAGCTACGGACCCCAAATGACCTTTAGCTGCTTTCCATTGTTTTGCCAGATCTAGCTTGTATATTTTCTCCTTGTACATTTCTTTGTATATGCAAAATATACAAACATCTATTCATACAAGGCGGACTCCAAACTCTTATGTGCCGAAATTGATCCTTGATTCAAATCCACCTTGTATATCACAATGCATCTTTGACTTGTATATCACAATATACAAGCGCCATATACATACAAATCGGACCCCAAATGACCCTTAAGTATATTTGATTACCTGTCAGGTCCGGCTTGCATCTCCTACTCTTTGTATTTTTTCTTGTATATCGCAATATACAAATTACTATTCATGTGACCCTTTGTATGTAAAAACATACAATCCTCCTTGTATATGTGTGGGACCCACCATTTGTATCTCTGAGATATACAAATTCCTTTGTATATTTCTTTGTATAGATCCTTTGTATCTCCCCTCTGCGGCACTGTAGCAAATGTACGTTTGTTTGTATATGCAGATATACAAATGCAATATACAACTCCTTTACATACAAGCAAAGTATTTTTGATGGAATATACCCGCGATGCATATTTTTTCATTCGTATATTGTGTTTGTATGTGCGAACATACAAAGCAATATACAAGCCTTTTTGATATGCAAGCGCGGAATATTCTGAGGAATCTTCAATGTATATAGCCTTGTACATTTCCTTGTATTTGCATTTTTGGCGAATGTACATTCCACTGTAGCACTTGTATGTTTGCCGACCTTGTATATTTCAATGCATATTTCTTTGTATCTTCTCTTGTGCATGCGAATATACAAGCGCCACTTTTAATTCCATCCTTGCATATGTTCATACAACTCGATATACAAATCGGGAATATCTCGAGAATCTATGAAAGATTCCCTGAATATACATGCATTTCTAAGGCCCGATATACATGTAGAAAATGTACATAACTCATGGTTCTCAACATTTTCTAAGGCCGATGTAGATTTGCAAGCCCGCCAAATGTACATTTGAACTGTATGTTGACCAAAACTTTGACTGTGAATAACTTCTTTATTTGGCCGAATTTCAGGGTGGTGTAAAAAGCAAACCTGCCTATTTTTGCAAGCTCTTTACAATGGTAAGGTTCTTTAGGCAAGGTTCTCTGGGAAATTTGGCACTTTGCTTTATAGGGACTTTTTCAAAGGGATTTTCAAGGAAAATACCAGGTTAAACATTTGACTTTGGACAGGGAAAAAAATGGGTCAACAATTTGGCGACCTCTATGGGATGCTTGCCTGCTAAACATAAGATTAGTGGCCTTATCATAACCATTGGGCATGGAGTCACACCCAAAACATATTGAAAAATTGAAACCTGCCTCCAAAACAACAAAAGGGAAAAAGGGCTGCATTCTCCTAATGACAATGCGGCCTGTGCAGAAGCACTTATGGAAAGCAAGAAATCTAATCTATTGATTTACAAAGCACTCATACCTCAAAACACTTCTTCAAGTGTATCCCATTGACTGGGATAGGCAGATTTTGTCCATCCATATTTGCTAATTTAAATGCATTGTGATCCTTGCATTCAGTAATGAGAAATGGGCCACTCCACATGCTGTCAAACTTGGAATGCTTTCCTGGTTTTGCTTTTTAGTTCATCCCATTTAAGCACCGTATCACTCGTTCTAAAACTTCTGGGAGTGGTCCTTTTATCAAAATTTATTTTTGTTTGAAGCTGCTTATACTCCATTGCTTTCATGGCCTTGTCTCTAATTTATTCAAGCTCCATAAGTTGAGCATATTTGACAGCCATGGGGTCCTCCTCTTCAAACATTTCTAGCTAATTCATGATGTCTAGTGTTGGCAGTTCTACAAAGACAAGCAATCTTGTTTCCTTCCCATAGACTAACATATATGGAGAGTTTCCAATGGACTTCTTAGGAGTTATTCTGTCAGCCCATAAGGCATATTTCAAATTGTTGTGCCAGGTCCTCTGGTTGTCCTCCATTGATCTTTTAATAATCCTTATGAGATTTTTGTTGGTAGACTCAGCCAAACCATTACCTTGTGGATAATAATTTGATGAAGTATTCAAATAAATCCCATTCTTAACAGCCCAGTCAGTTATCTTTAGGTCAACAAAGGCTAAAGCATTGTCAGAAATTATTGACTCAGGCACTCCAAATCTAGAAATCAAATCATGATAAAAATTTAAGACAGCATTTTCATTGGATTCCTTCACGACCACTGCTTCAGTCCATCTTGTGAAATAATCTGTAGCTATAAGTATCCACCTATGGCTTGCACTTGATGGTGGGTTAATAGGACCTATGAAGTCAATCCCCCATCTCATGAAGGGCTGCTCCACTTGAATTGGCCGTAAAGGTAAGGTTGGCAGCCTTTCTTTTCCTACAAAAATGGTACATCTGACACATTTCCTAGCCCATGCATGGGCATCCTTAAATAAGTTGGGCCAGTAATAACCAGCTCTCATTACTTTCCAAGCAGTAGTCCTTGGGGCAAAATGACCCCCTGCTGTTCCATCATGAAATTCATGCAATACCTTATCAGTCTGATCTTCAACAATGCATCTTAGCAATACACCATTAAAATCCTTTCTGAAAAGGATGCCATTTATCAAAACATATGGAACTGATTGCAGCCTATAATATCTTCTTTTGGTTCTATCTAGACTGGCTGGACATTTACCAGTTTGCAAAAATTGAGTCATGTCATTAACCCAATTGGTGCCTACTGCTATTATATCATTCTGATGTTCCTCCTCAATAGTCAGGAGCACTTCTTTTTCTACTCCATTCTCTGAAATGGCAGCGAGTTATTCACTGAGTCCTCTGCCCCTAACAAGCTTGGTTATCTTGATCTCCACATCATACTCCATGACCTTGGTGATCCAACCAGCTCTTTTTTCATTGACGTCTTTACTCAACAGGAACTCCTTCATGCCAGGGTGAGCTACCATTAAATGTATCTTGTTATTAGAAACAAGATGCCAAAACTTTTTTGGGCTCCTTATTACTGCAAGGACGTGTTTTTCAACAAAGCTATATCTCTGTTCATAATCTTCTAACCCTTGACTAAAGAAAGCGATTGGCTACTCAAAACCCTCACTTTGCTGCTATACCAAAATCACAGAGATTGTATCTGGGCCGCCATAGGCATATAAGATAAAGTCTTTGGAAAAGTTAGGGTTTACCAGCGTTGGTGCAGATGCTAACGCCTCCTTAATGGTCTCAAAGTTGAGCTTGGCCTCCTTCGTCCAATTGAAAACTATGTTCTTCTTTAACATAGATATTAAAGGCTTCAAAAGATTTGCAATATCAGGGATGAAGCTTCACAGAAAATTAATTCTGCCAATAAAACTTTGAAGCCCCTTCTTGTGACTGGGTAACGGCAGATCCAAAATAGCTCTTACCCTTTCAGCATCAATGGTAATGCCTTCCTTTGACATGACGTGTCCTAATAGCTTGCCTTCTTATACTGCGAATATGCACTTCCTAGGATCGAGGGACATCCCAAATTCCTCGCATCTTTCAAATACTAGCCTGAGATGGGATAGATGTTCAGCTGCATTTTTGGAAAAAATTGTTATGTCATCTAAGTACACCAGCACCAATTTATATAGAAAACCCTTAAAGGCCATATCCATGGCTCTCTGAAAAGTAGAGCCAGCATTTGAGAGGCTGAAAGGCATTCTTTTGTAAGCCATGGTACCCCATTTGGTGGTGAAAGCAGTCTTAAATTGATCCTCCTCTTTGACTAACACCTGTAAAATTTGCTCCATTGAGGGCAATGGGTAGTGGTCCTTTAGAGAGGCTCTGTTCAAGTCCCTGAAATCAACACACATCCTGATTTATCCATTCTTCTTCCTCACAAGGACAAGGTTTGAGACCCAAGAAGTATGCTTGATGGGAAAAATGATCTTTCCCTCAATTAGTTTAGTCAATTCTTTAATCATTAGAGGCTCAAGCTTTGGATTTAGAGGTCTTTTCTTCTGCCTCATAGGTTTAGTACCTGGTTCTAACTCTATGGTGTGCTAGGCAATATGAGGGTCAAATCCTTTCAGGTCTAAACAATCCCATGCAAACACCTCTTAAAACTCTTGAGAAAGAGCAACAAAAGCTCTTCTGTCCTCAGCTGAACAGATTTTACCAATTTTAAGGAGCTTACCTTTAAAAATTTCTAACTCCTCATAATGCTCCTCTTTTATCTACATGCTGGTCTTGCTTTTCTTCAATTGATCATCCGTACCAAAAATAGACTCCAAGGTTACCAATCCCTTGGGCAGCTTGTTTGTTCTCAACTGAACTATTTGATCATTGCCATATTGCTAATTGAGCTTATCCTGATTTATCATAGAGAATTCATCTTCTTCCAATAAGAAACGCAGGATTTGCTCATCACTTTCAAAAACTTACCAATGAATATTATTATTAGGGATAGAGGGCCTATCCACTATCTTTACATGAGGCTGCACCTTTTCTCATTGAATATCACTAGGGATATCAAACTATGCCCCAATCATAGCTAACCTATCAGCATGGGAGTTCTGATTTCTTGGAATGGAGATCAGGTTGAAAGCATCAAACTCTTCAATCATGTTCCAAACCCTATGTTTATAACATTTCAGAACATCATTTTTGGTTAGATGCAATCCTCTCACCTGATTTACAATAAGTTCATTGTCTCCAAACACTTGCAAACAACCCATTTTCCTCTTTCTTGCCCATTGCAAACCTTGAATTAGTCCTTCATACTCAGCAATATTGTTTGTACATGCAAAAGCAAAATGGAAGGTAGAATAATATTTTTCACCCTGAGGGGATACAAGCATCGCACCACCACCAGATCCATTTTTGCTCCTAGAGCCATCAAAAAATATTTTTCATACCACATTCTGATTTGTTTACTGTTCAGCATCCTTCATCAGATGTGGAATTGTTGTTTCAGGCTCTTTTATTATGCAATTTCCCATACCAGTCTCTTGTATGTGTGCTTGAGGATCATCCACAACATTTTCTAAGGCCCATTCCCTCAATAAAACCTCTGGTATACTCTCAGCTTGTAGTTCTTGAGCAGCCACAAGTTCAGGATCATCAGTAATGATGCAATTTGTATTAACAATACTTGGTGTGTAAGGCTCTATGTGATGATTTGAAAGTAACTCAGACTTTAAAGTTACTTTGGTACCATATCTAGTCCTAAAAAACATATGGGACCAATCTGAAGATAAGTATCCTCCTATTTTGGCTGTGAATTCTCTTGATAAGCACATGGCAAAACAAGGAGGCAAGTCTATGATAAAGACCTCTTGGATGATAGAAACATTGGGGCATGTATGTAGAGTGATACCTAGGTCTTTTATTACACCCACAGTATTAATAGCTGTGCCGTCTAATTGAAGTACACCCTTCTCAAGAGGTTGGTATCTGAGCCCTAATTGGTTTGCAATTTGTTTAGGCATCACAGAACTGCTTGCACCACTGTCTACCATACAGTTGTGTACTAACTTGTCTCCAATTATCAAAGATACATAAAATGGGAGGGGCTTATCACTTTTGTTTGGCTGATTGCTGTTATCCTTGGATGAATTGGTAAGGACAGCCTTACTTGGGTCAATAGTTGTATCATTGGACATTTTCAAATCAGATAAGGTGAACTGCGACATCTTCTTTTGGTCGGGGATGGCTAGGGAATCCCACATGGACATTGTCACATTCATCTTTTTCATATTTTCAATAATATTAAAAGGTGGAATGGCACTCACCTTTTGATTTGACTTTGTAGCCGCAACCTCCGCTCCTCATCTCCCTTACTTTTGTTGGGTCAACTCTTTGTAAAATGTGGGGAATATGTGGTGTTGAAGCACCAACATGTCCTTTCTCTTTATTTGCTACCTGCTCTACCTCATAACCCTTCTTCTTGGCCCTTGTATTTGCTGCTACTGGAGTATTATCTCTATTCATGCCACAAAATTCATCCTCCTGCCAGTTCATGAAAACAGAATCACTCCGAGGTTGTTTCTGTTGTTGTACAACCCCGTCATTTGGTGTACTTGACTGTGAGGCTGACACATTTTGCACCATTAAAGCCTGATTTATGACTCCATTTGAATAGGCTACTTGACTGTGTGGCTGATTGCATGGATAGCACCACTCATATTCAGCTGCAAGGTTGTTCTGAGTAGGGACTAAGTCTCTTACTGCATTAACAGGTATCGGATTATAAGGTTGAAAAGGTCTTTGATTCCCATTTTGCCCGGCACCTTGATAGTTGCTTTGATAAGGTGACCTATTAGCTTGATATGGCTAATTTTGGCCTTGAAATGGTTGATTCTGCCCCTGACTAGGTTGCTAATAAGGCTGAAAGGCCCTCTAGGATTGCTGCTTCTTTATGCTCACTAGTTCATTTCCAAAATTTTGAAGGATGCCCTCAATCTTTTGTTGACTATTTTTAATCTCTTTCAACTCTTGAGATGAACTAGAGGCAGCTGGTTCAGAATTGGCAATATTAGGTAATGCTGCGATAGTAGGCACAAGGGGGAAAACATGGAATTGGTAAAGGCATAGAAGCCTAAATCTAACGAAAAATAGGCACTGGTGGTCTGGGTGCTATTTTTCCAGCCTGAATCAGATTATTTTCTGCCCTAATAGCTAACTCATAAGCATCTGGCAAACTATTCCCTCCTAGTGATTGAATCATTACTGAAACATCACTATTTAGGGCTTTTAAAAAATACAAGAATGCATATTCGGCTGGAGGTCTTACCATGGCAGGGATTCTATCCCATGTCTTTTGAAATCTAAAGTTAAAATCTATCATTTGCTCCTGAGGAGCTCTCTTTATAGTGGTCATCTGTTCAACCAATGATAGATTATTTGATTTTTCTTGAAATTGCTTGTTTAATTTCTCTCCTAGATTATCCCAGGTTCCTATAGTCTGCATTGGTAGACTCCTGAACCACTGCAATGCCTTGCCTTTGAAAGAGGCAGCCAGCAGTCTGATGGCTACGTTCTCTTGAGTGACATGATGTACCCCACACAGAGATGCTATGTCTCTGATGTGCTCAATAGGAGTAGTCTGATTTTCTCTTATAAAATAGGGTAGATTCTTCAAAGCTGCCATGGGTATGACATCATGTACTGCTAGATTTAAAGGGCTGCCCCAATCAAAAGTCACGAATGGCTGATTTCTTGCCATCTGAAGAATTGTAGGTAGATTTGCTTGAGTTACTATAGAAACTACAGAAGCAACTGGTCTAAAATTTGGTGGAGTTGACTGTACTTTTTTCGAAACTGGAGTCCTTGCTACAACTCTGCTCTGTCTTCTGGGTGGAGAGAGTTGTAAATATTTGAATGAGCTTGAACTTGAACTCCTAGTTTGTATCTTTCTCATAAAACTTGTAACAACAGAACTGATCTGCTTATCCTTCCTCAGTCTGAGTCACCAGATGTGCAAATTATACCCTCTTAAAGGTCTGTAATTACTGGTTGCACATCAAAACCAGCAATTTAGGATTGTTAATTTGATTATTGTTCTGACTTCTGTCCCACCGAGCGTGCCAAAGTTGTTCTCACCTAGTTTTGCACCCTTGCATGAAGTTGTTAAAGTTTTGCAAACTAGAATAACATAGGATTGATCTCTAAGTGTGGGACTTTGCTAAATGAGATCAAACCTCCGGAGAAGGCCGGCTTCCTTGTCTAGCTATCACTTGAAACTACTAAATTTTGGGGGGAAAAGGGAGAGAGAATGCTTGTAAAGAAAATGAATAAAAGCTTGAAAATATAAAAGGGTGATACACTAGACAGATTTAAAGAAACTTCCACAGAATTGAAGGATGCACAATACAATCAGAATATGGCAAGTAGGCATACACAAGTTAGATGACTCTAGCAGAGGCGAGAAGCAATATGATTGAGAGGAATACAACATTCACAGACAAACCATATGCAGATTCACACAGAGCCAGAAAAAATTAGTAAAGAGGTAAAAATAACTTACATATATTTGACAGAGAGGCAAGGTTAAAGTATATGAAAACTCTGTTTGGAAACATAAAGACCAGGATGCTAAAATTTTTTTCCAACTTATTTACAACATTCGAATGCATATATATAGCATTCCCTACTAATCTAAGTCAGTTACAAAATTTGCTCTATGAGTTGTCATAGAAAAATATCTCAATCGATGACTGTCCAGCAGCATCAGTTATGGCGTAAAAATCTGGAACTGGCAGATAGGGAGATATTTTCTGGCCTTTAATGCAGCAGCTTACTCATCGTTGATCTGAAAATAGGTGGTAAAGAAATATCTTTTACCATCAAATGCAAGATGCCTCATCATGGTGCAGCAATGAATGCCAAAAATATCTTCATCTGCCCAGTGCAGTCACTGGAATGTTCAGTGCCCAAAATATGCAACTCCAGATCTGAAATTGAAAAGTGACAAAACTGTTGAAAAACCCTGCCAAATGAAAGAGGGGACCAAAATATACAACTTTGTCTCTTACAACAGGTCAAATTTTTCAAAATGGAGGAGATACCAGCGGTCAAAGATTTGGTCAACCGCCTGTATATATCACTTCTGTATCTGTGTGTATATCGCTTGCATCTTGGCGCCTGAATCGACATTCAAACATCCTTTCTACAACTCCTTTGTATGTGCAGGGCGCCTTGTATATTGGGCTCTGCATATGCCTTGTATTTTTGAAATTGTATATACATACAATTTCCCCTTATATTTGTGGGTCCCACCACTTGTATGTTGGCTTGTATCTTGGCCTTGCATATCGAAATATACAAGCAAAAATATGCACAAGTGCTTGTACCTTGGTGGACCCCACCATTTGTATACTCCTGCATATGCAATCATACTAGCTATGGACCCCAAATGACCTTTAGTTGCTTTCCATTGTTCTGCCAGATCCAGCTTGTATATTTTCTCCTTGTACATTTCTTTGTATATGCAAAATATACAAACATCTATTCATACAAGGCGGATTCCAAACTCTTATGTGCCGAAACTGATCCTTGATTCAAATCCGCCTTGTATATCGCAATGCATCTTTGACTTGTATATCGCAATATACAAGCACCATATACATACAAATCGGACCCCAAATGACCCTTAAGTATATTTGATTACCTGTCGGGTCCGGCTTGCATCTCCTACTCTTTGTATTTTTTCTTGTATATCGCAATATACAAATTACTTATCACGTGACCCTTTGTATGTAAAAACATACAATCCTCCTTGTATATGCGTGGGACCCACCATTTGTATCTCTGAGATATACAAATTCCTTTGTATATTTCTTTGTATAGATCCTTTGTATCTCCCCTCTGCGGCACTGTAGCAAATGTAAATTTGTTTGTTTATGCAGATATACAAACGCAATATACAACTCCTTTACATACAAGTAGGGCATCTTTCATGGAATATACCTGCGATGCATATTTTTTCATTCGTATATTGCATTTGTATGTGCGAACATACAAAGCAATATACAAGCCTTTTTGATATGCAAGCGCAGAATATTTTGAGGAATCTTCAATGTATATAGCCTTGTACACTTCCTTGTATTTTCATTTTTGGTGAATGTACATTCCACTGTAACACTTGTATGTTCGCCGGCCTTGTATATTTCAATGCATATTTCTTTGTATCTTCTCTTGTGCATGCGAATTTACAAGCGCCACTTTTAATTCCATCCTTGCATATGTTCATACAACCGGATATACAAACAGGGAATATGCCAGGAATCTACAAAAGATTCCCTGAATGTACATGCATTTCTATGGCCCAATATACATGCAAAAAATGTACATAACTCATGTTTCTTAACATTTTCTAAGGCCGATGTAGATTTGCAAGCCTGCCAAATGTACATTTGAACTGTATGTTGACCAAAACTTTGACTATGGATAACTTCTTTATTTGGCCGAATTTCAGGGTGGTGTAAAAAGCAAACCTGCCTATTTTTGCAAGCTCTTTACAATGGTAAGGTTCTTTAGGCAAGGTTCCCTGGGAAATTTGGCACTTTGCTTTATAGGGACTTTTTCAAAGGGATTTTCAAGGAAAATACCAGGTTAAACATTTGACCTTGGACAGGGAAAAAAATGGGTCAACAATAACAAAAGATGGGAAGTCTTTCACCATGAGTCCTTTACCGGATGAAGGTATAGATAAATAAGTGGGTTCTAGTGTTTTGGTGGTGGGAGAAAAAGAGTTTTTGTAGACCTTGAAAGAAGAAGGGGGTCTAGGATTTGCCTTGATTGTTAAGCCAAAGTGTAGGTCTGTTTTGTCCACAAACGAGAGAGAACCTATCCCTGGTGAAGTCCAAAACTTGTTGGAGAAGTATAAAGATATTGTAGTGGATGATTTGCCTAATTCTCTGCCTCCTATCAGGGATATCAGTCATCATATTGACCTGATTCCAGGAGCCACACTGCCCAATAAGGCTGCCTACAAGATGACCCCAGCCCAAAATGAGGAGATTGCAAAACAAGTGACATAATTGATAGACAAAGGCCTAGTAAGAAAAAGTTTGAGCCCATGTGCGCTGTACCTACTACCTTAGCACCCAAGAAGGATGGGAAATGGAGGCTTTGTACTGATTCTAGAGCCATCAACAGGATAACAATATGGTAGAGATTTCCTATGCCTAGGATAGAAGATCTCATGGACTATTTGGGGGGAGCTTGTTACTTCTCAAAGATTGATCTGAAAAGTGGTTATCATCAGATAAGGATCAGAGAGGGAGATGAGTGGAAGATAGATTTTAAGACCAATGAGGGCCTCTATGAATGGTTGGTGATGCCCTTTGGGTTATCCAATGCACCTAGTACCTTTATGTGCCTAATGAATGAGGTATTGAAACCTTTCATTGGAATGTTTGTTGTAGTTTATCTAGATGACATTCTTGTTTTTAGCAGGTCCAAAGAAGAACATTTGAGGCACCTTGACATGGTACTAAAGAGGCTACATGAGGAGAAATTGATGATAAACTTGGATAAGTGTGACTTCATGAAAGAAGAGTTGGTGTACCTTGGCTTTGTTATTTCCAAAGGAAGTTTGAAGATGGATCCTTCCAAGGTAGATGCTATTCTTAGTTGGCCAACTCCAAAATCAATGGGAGATGTGAGGAGTTTCCATGGACTTGCAAGATTCTATAGGAAATTCATAAAAAACTTCAGCCACATATGTGCACCAATCCTTGACACCATCAAAGGTGGTAATAAGGGTAAGTTTTCTTGGACTAATGAAGCTGATAAAGGGTTTGAATATTTGAAAAAAAGAGTAGCTCAGCAACCTATACTTGTGCTCCCTAATTTTGATAAAGTTTTTACCATTGAGTGTGATGCTAGTAACCAAGCAATAGGGGCTGTTTTAAGCCAAGAAAGCAGACCAATAGCATTCTTTAGTGAAAGGCTCAATGAAGCATTCATCATATGATCTAGAATTGTATGCTATGGTTCAAACACTTAAGAAATGGAGGCACTACTTACTACCCAAATAATTTGTTGTTTTTATTGACAATCATGCTCTAAGTTTCTTGAATGGGCAGGACTAACTCAATCATGGACACATGAAGTGGGTTGAGTTCCTACAAGCATATACCTTCACCATAAAACATAAGAAAGGTCAAGCCAATAAGGTGGCAGATGCACTTAGTAGGAGGGCACTTGTGGTGCAGGAAATACAACTTCAAAGCATGTGGATAGATGCACTCAAAGACATGTACCATGATGATGCTGACTTCAAAGACATTTATAAGGTTTGCAATTTGTTTTTGAACACATTTCACAGTGAATACTCTGATTTTTTACTTTAGAATGGTTTTCTTTTCAAAGGGAGTCAATTATGTGTACCTAGATGCTCAATGAGAGAGAATCTTATCAAAGAGAAGCATAGTGGGAGTCTTGGAGGTCATTTTGGACTTGATAAGACTTTGGATCAAGTTAGGATGTTCTATTATTGGCCAAAAATGCAAGTGGATGTAAGGAGGTATGTTGAGGGGTGCACTATATGTCAAAGAGCCAAAGGAACTTCATTAAATGTAGGGATTTATCAACTACTTCCCATTCCCAATAGGCCTTGGGAGAGTGTAAGTATGGATTTTGTGATGGGGCTGCCTAGAACACAACGAGGTTTTGACAATGTTTTTGTAGTTGTTGACCGGTTTAGTAAAATGACACACTTTCTTCCTTACAAAATCACCAATGATGCATCTCATATTACAGGCTTATTCTTTAAGGAGATAGTGAAAATACATGGTTTGCCTTTGAATATTGTCTTTGACAGGGATCCTAAGTTTATAGGTCACTTTTGGAGGACCTTATGGAAGAAAATAGTTACAAAGGTGTCATATAGCTCTGCATACCATCCTCAAACGGATGGACAAACTAAAGTAGTAAATAGGTCATTGGGAAACCTTTTGAGATGTTTAACAAAGGAGCATGGACAGGCTTGGGATCTGATTTTACCCCAGGCAAAGTTTGCATATAATGACTCCATGAGTAGAAGTATTGGCAAAAGTCCTTTTGAGGTGGTTTATGGAATGCATCCTAGGGGTGTATATGAGTTGAGAGATCTACAAGGAATGGATAGGAGAAGTGCTCAAGGGGAAGATTTTGCTGTTGCAATCAGGGACATACATCAATAAGTGAGAGAAACTCTTCAAAAGAGTGTAGACAAGTACAAGGAAAGAGCATATTTGAAGAAGAGAGACCTTCAATTCAAGGTTGGGGATTTGGTGTTGGCACATCTGAAGAAAGAAAGGCTTCCTAAAGGAAAGTATACCAAACTAATGATGAAGAAGATTGGACCTTGCAGGGTGGTCCATAAATTTGGGCAGAATGCTTATGAGATTGAGTTACCCCCTGGGGTAGCCATCTCTCCAATCTTTAATGTATCTGATTTGTATCCATACAAAGGCTCTATGAATGCTGATTCTAATGTAGGTTTGGCAGCAGATGAGGATGATTATTGGGTGAAGGAGTTGCCACCTAGCCAACCCATGAAGCTTGAATGTATCCTAGACACCAAGGAGGTGAAGAAGACTAGGAGAAAGACATATAAGGAGTACCTCATCAAATGGAAAAACCTACCTATAGAAGATGCCACCTGGATGTCTAAGAATGATATCAAACAACATGGGGTATCTCTTGAAGACCTCATCTCAAAGGGGACTTGAGATTCTTCTCTCCCCAGGAGCATGGTACAGGGGCACCTATAGGTCCAAGAGGCCTATCATGAGTCCTTTTCTTTCTATGTTTTAGTTTTCCATTTAAGATGTAATAAGGTCTCGTGACCACCTTGAAGCATGTTGAAGCCATTTGCAATCATCTTGTAAGGCCTTGGTGCCAATTATTTACATGTAGGCAATTAGGACCTAGTTGGTCAACTATGGTCAAACCCTCCACAGGTGTGAAAATGGAGTTGAATTCATGTTTGGAGTCATTCATGGCATTTTGGCATTGCTTTAGTGGAGTTTGAAGTAGTCTTGTGGAGGAATTGTCCATATTGTAAACAAAACACATAGTATGCATTAATGAGAAGGTGATAATGAACAGTTTGGAGGTTGCATAGTTGGTTTTCAGTTACCAATTCAATCCAAACTACTTGATAATGATGTTGACATGTATAAAATGCCTCACACATCATGCAGGACATGAAGTTGAAGATTTTCAAGGAGGAAATACAAACTCAGTTCCCTTTCCTGCATTTTCTGGAGTTTTTGTCGCTGTTTCAGACCATACTTTTCTCTTGAATGAAATAGTCAAGGCTTGAGACTTATCAAATGTGAAAGAGCATTGAATGGTCTATCATTTGAATTTTGTTTGAAGAATTTTCATTAATTTTGTAGGAAGTTACAAGTCATTTTCTGGAATTGGTCTGAAAACCCTGAACTAGGGTTTATGAACGAAATGATGGAGCCCTAAGCCATTCCACTAATCTCAAACTCATAGAACCAGTGGAATGGCATGTGATAGATATGTTGTAGTTGTTTGTTTGATATTTCATGCAGGGGAACAAGTTGTTGCAGAGTTTGATTGAATTTGGCTTGACAAACCCATGTGTTAAGCATTTTGAAGTGACCCTAGTCTCTTAAGACCGTACAATCGATTATAGAAACATGAAACCTATTGAATCTCTAGTTTTGGAACCTAACTAACATGTTCCAATGGTTTGTTTTGTTCTGTGAAGTCATTTAGGGGCAGTCTCTTTTGAAAATAGGCCTAATTAGGGCTCTGGCCAGAATTACCAGTCCATTTTTAGGGCACACCTTCCAAAGCAACCCAAGGTCATTTTAACATATGTTATGTGTCTCCATAAAGGATATCTAGCACTGGTTTGATATTTTTGGAGAAATACCTTTGTCAAAAGATATTCACTGTTGTTCCCTGAAACAGGGCTACTAGGAGTTTGAGAGGGGTTTATGAAGCAAGTACCTTTTCTCTTGATGAAAGACCCTATTCAATGGTTTGGGAAGGTTGTCTTAGTTGTCTTGAAACATTGTAAATGACTGCCCCTAAGAAAATCATCCATCTTGTGGCATATCCTATAGTGGGTCCTTGGCTTAGGACTTGAAAGCCTAGAAAACTGGTTTTTGGTGTAATGAGACTTCTTCCATGTTTCATGATTTAGGTATCCAATTGATGAGCAACCCATCCACCTAGTGTCTCTGCATCAGACTGCACACACATCAACTTTGCAACTTCCTCCATGCCTTCAACATTGAAATTCATCACGTATTTATATTTGCAACAAGATGTAACTCAAAACTAGGTCAGCTTGCTAGAGATGAAACGTGTATAAAAAAAGTCATACTTTGTCAGCCTGAATTCATTATTCAAGAAGTCATGAAAACTAATGAAATATTTCCAGAACCTTCATATAGGTGTGGACCTATTATAGAAGTACTTAGATTGATGATCCAAATAATATACCTTTACCACACATCGATTCAACTTGCATGTCAGCTTCATCCTCAAGTATACATTTAACCAAATCAACTGTCATACCAGAACTTCTACTGCGGACCACACATGACTCCAAAAATTCATACTAGGCATTCATTAGGCATCACTCAACATACCTTCAGAACTGCAGGTCATAATATTCTTATGTGGCAAAGTGTGGATCTCTGAAATATTGACTGTCACTATAGAACACTGTCAATCTGTATGTTGATACTCAGGAACTTGTAGATGATCTTCCGGTGAACATTAGAATTTGCAAATTTGGAATTAGATACTTCTCATATGTGTTTACAACACCTCCAAACTGTGAATCAAGACAACTCATAGCGCAGGAATGTAGATTGAATTATTCAGGTGTTCTACACTGTTTCTAACTAAACTTTGTTACTTGGACTTAGGCTATTCACAATATGGCTTTCAGAGATTATCAAGATATGAAACTTGGAAAATAACATCATATAATAACTATGTGTAACATACTAGAACTGCACACCAAGATCTTCATCTGTGGAGGAGTACCAATCAAATATCTATCACCAGCTTAGTGCACTGCCAATACTTAGTTAAATTAACTAAGTCAAACTTTCCAGATCAAAACTATTGTAAACAAATTATCTCAGGAACTGTTTCCGATCATGTCAGGTTGTTGCCATCAATGACAACATCAAATCTCCAACATATCAATAATGTCTCTTGACCATGTTGCCAACAAAAGGACCTATTAGACCCTGCTCTTCTGAGGAGAGGTCGAATTGACAAGATCGTAAATGTTGGAATTCCAATACAGGAAGGAAAGCTATAAATGTTATAGATTCATTCTAGGAACAAGGCTTTTAGGTCTGAAGAAGAAAAATAGAAGTTGTTGAAGGAAATTATAGAAGAAATAGTAGATGCAGATCCTCACTGATGCAAATAAATTTTATCTTCGTTTGTCTAGGCATCCTCAAGAAAAATAATTTCACCAGTACTTTGTGATACATTAATCTTATTATCATTCCTCTTTTTTAGGCAATTTCATGTTTACATTTACCTGTATATACTTTCACTCAATTTATTAAACATATCCTTTGGGTAAAAATAATTACCCACTTCAAAACTTCCATACTCACTCAATTCCCTCGGTGGAAATGTTTCACTTCTCAGTGAAAACATTTTACAATTGCACATTACCATCAGTAAAATTTACATTCCCCAAAATAATGTTACATTCAATACTGTGATTAATTTTAATAAATTTTCCCTTTCAAATGTAGAAATATTTGTTTATTCTTCACTTGCATTGTTTATGCTTCCAAGTTTTGTATGCTCCCACAATACCGCACCCGTTTTAGGGTTTGCAACCTAGCCCTTGCAGGGACATGGGGAAATGCTATCTGGGTTAAAATCTTTGTAACCTATTTTAGACTTGACTCTAACATCGGTCTCCTTTCATCTATATCTAAGGTGGTGTGATAAAATTCTTTGAAATGCTTGTATGTAATATCTATATCTTCATCCTCTAAATTGAGTTGAGATTTGACAACATCAAAGCTAAGCTTTTAAGATTCATTGAACAAAATTAATAGAGCAACCTGGCAAGTTGATATTATTAGCTCTATAGTATTGACATTAAACCCACCTTTCATAGTGCAGGTCCTAAGAGAATACATCCATGTAAGTTTGTGATCCTTAGATTCCTTAAAATAGAATTGTTTGAATATGTTTATACATTCAACCAGCTTAATAGGAAGATTGACATTAGGGTTCTTGTAAGTGGGCCAATATCCATTAGTAAGGACAATATCACTCAAATCTGATCTGAAATGAATGTCTTCGTTGTTAATATGAGCCACAAATTTATTTTGGATATCCCTCTCTAGAGATAAGTTTGTAACAATACCCTCTATCTTTGCCATAAATTATGGCCCATTTTGCTGCTTCAATTTTGTCAACATGCTCCCATTGTGCTACCGCACTTGTTTTAGGGTTTGTGACCAGGCCTTTGTGTAGATGTGGGGAAGGCTTTGAGTCACCCGCTCTTGGTTCCATTAATTCAACTATTGACTGCATATCTTCTTTGGTTAATCGCAAGCCTAACCGATCCATGAGTGGTTCATTCAACTTCATCATACACTTACTTTGCTTCAACCACTGTGGGATGACACTACCTATGGTCATGAGCCACCCATAAATATTGAAAAGTTCCTCCTCATCCATGGTTTTTCTAGCAAAGGTGATCAATTGCAATGAAAGAGGAACGAACTCCACTTGAAATGCAATTAACCCAAATGTTTTATCTAACCCCTTTTTCTAATCAATATGATCACCATGTGTCACCCTATTTGTCGTAGATTGTAGGATCATCCTCCTTTCTTTTTCATTTGGTAATGATACAGGAATTGTTCTATCCATGTTTCCTGGACGACGTAAAGCTTCATCAATGGCATCAAGACTTTTTCCCAAAGAAATGAAAATAACCCCTTCTTGTGGTTCAAATCCATAAAGTTCAACTAATAATTTATTTATAATGGCCTCATGATGGAGCTCATATCCAAAACTTTCATTAGTACATCATTGATTTCACCATAAGCAGCAACAAAAGTGTCAAAATCATCCATAAGAATAATCAAATGTGCTAACTCCCTTGCAGTTTGGAATAGCTCACGAACCCTTGCAGGACCTTGGCCAACTTTGTCTTTAAAACCTAGAAAGTCAGTGATCCTCACTTGCACAAATCGAAGTTTGGATTCTGCGGCAATTTCCTTCACTAATGTCTCTTTGGGTGTTTTAAAATCACCTAAAATAAGAATACCCCGAGGTGCTCTAGTTCCCATTTCTTGGAAGTGTTTTCAAATTTTCAAGATAGTTAAGATCTCAATGATTTTGTCTTTCACAACATGAATTGATGTTGTAAAAGACTTATCTCTTGTAAAGAATGCTAATTTGGTATGGGGTGATATAAAAGATGCTTTCAATAGAATAAAGAGAACAAGGAACCCTCCTATACGCTTTAGGAACTTAGCTAGAATTGACACTGTGAAAGACGAAATCATTGAGATTGTAACTTTCTTAAAAATTCCAAAACACTTCTAAGAAATGGAACTAGAGAACCTCAGGGTATTCTTATTTTAGGTGATTTTGAAACACCCAAAGGGACATTAGTACTGGAAATTGCCTCAGAAGACAAAGTTCCATTTGTGCAAGTGAGGATCACTGACTTTCAAGGTTTTAAAGACAAAGTTGGGCAAGGTCCTACAAGGGTTCATGAGCTATTCCAAAATGCAAGGGAGTTGGCACCTTTGATTATTTTTATGGATGATTTTGACACTTTTGCTATTGCTCGTGGAAAAAGAAATGATGTACTAATGAAATTTTAGGATATGAGAGACCATGAGGCTAAGGAGTGGGATTGGAGGAGTTAGATGCTATTTGAGTAGAGGTAGAACCTCTTGTTCTCCTCATTGGCACTTTAGGCTTCTCTGTTTTCTTCATAGTAGGCTTGTCTACTCTTTTCTCAGGATCTACCAGAGCCTTACCTGGTTCATCTCATTTCTTTTCTTTTGCTGCCTTGCAGCTTTTGATTTTGCCCTAGCTTCTGTGGTTTGTTCTTTGCTAAATCCTTGGTCTGGGCATATTGTTTTGCCATTTTCTTAGCCTTCTTTACTATTTCTGGCTTTCTTAACTCAACATGCACTATCACAGATATTTCCTCAAAGGTGCCAAATATCTCCTTGGTAGGATCCTTAGGCTTACTCAACATGAGCTCAACAGAACCAATCAATACATCCTTGGTTACTTCATAACCCAAAGCAAGAACCCAAACTGTTCTTGGCTATACAACCACCATCATACATCTATCTTTATTTACAATGAAACATATATCATTCTTGTATTTCTCAACTATTGACTTAGGTATTCTTTCCTTGGATTGCATTACCTTTTGGAAATTTTTGAAATAGCCCCAAAGAGCTGCATTTTGTGCATCAAGACTACCTATGCTATTCAAGTAATTCCTAATTTGTATTGCTACTAGTTTTTCATTAGTCCAGAACAAACTCTTCATTCTTGGCAGTTCTCTCTTGAAGTAGAAGAATAGGCAGATAATCAACTTACCAATTTGAATGGATATTTTGACTCCTTTGTCTTCTTAAGATTGTCCATCAATTGTCGCCGGAGTAAATCACAGAGATCATAAACTACATTCTTCTTAATCATCTCATAGGCGGTGTAAATGGTTGTATTGGAGATAGAGTTCTCCCGATTGGTGAAGTATATATTGCATCCAATCACCATGGATGCAAATCTTACTGCATGGTCTTTAATTGTGTTCACAGTTAATGCCCTTTTGTCAAATTGAGCACCGATGGCTTCCATAATAGTGCTATTGTTCACAGCCTTCAGTAAGGGCACATTTCCAATAGAGTTTCAACCTATTACAACCCTTATAGCTTCCTTTGTGATCATGAAGGGTTCTTTGAGCCACATAAATTCATTGTGAATTCTTCTCAGTATGCACCGGACCCATGCGTCCTCTACAAAAGATGGGAAGTCTATGTATTCTATGAATTTCTTCTCCTCAAGCACCTTGTATTCTTCTTTCACTTCATAATCAGCACCACTTAGATGTTGCAGATATAGATCTATGAGTTGACTGCCTACATGTTCTTCTATGGAAACATGGATATATGCGCTAATGTCTTCCTCATGCCTTATGCCATACAACACATCCAAAAATGCACCATCAGTGTCGACTTCCGTCAACTTGAATGGATGTTTCTTAAACTTTGGATGGTGCCTTTTAGTGATATCTATAACTTGTGGTGTTGACATGATTGTACAACAATTCAAACAATTTATCAGAGAAGTCTTGACTATAAATACCTCCTTATGTCAGATTAGGGTTTCGCTTCTTCTCTCCTTAGATGCAAAGTGATTAATCCTTCAAATGCGAGATTTTTATCCTTCATTCACTAAAACCTAGTCACAATAAATGCTAGTCTTTCAAAAAGTTGTCAAACACTTCACTATTAGATATAGTTGACTAAGATTGCTCCGCAATGCACTGCATTAAATCTTTTTCTACCAGTATCTTCTTTAAAAGATTCAACAAATTTATCTTTAACGTGTATCTTTGTGCTGGATCTCAGCACCAACTATATGGCTAGGGGATTAAGATTTTCAATACAGCTCCCCTGAGCCAAAGCTTCCAATTTACTCCCTGATTGAAGTATTTACACCAGAAGCTGGTGCGGATCCATCCTTGACCTCACGTATATCCTTCTTAATCTAGACCTTGCTTATTTCCTTCTTGATTTCTACCGGATCAACCTTGTTCTTACCTTTATCTTCCCTATGCTCTATTTTCCTCTTTTTTGTAGGATTGTTTCTTTTCACATTCTTGCTTCTACATAATTTTGCAATATGTCCAGGCCTATTAAAATTGTAGCAAACAACATTCCTCTGTCCTTGATTTCTTCCATTAATTGGATTAATTCTTGATCTACATTGGTTAGCCGTATGCCCAAATCTATTGCATGTAAAGATTGAGAATTCCTTTGGTTGATGAAACCATTCCTTATCTGACTCCTACATTCATTTGCTCTATTACCAATTTTCTTGCAATTGAAGCACTAACTGGAGAATGATGAAACACTTTTGATTTATTTTTCTCCTACACTGAGTAGCCTTATGACCCAACTTATTGCAACTAAAACAATAGCCATTGAAAGATGGGTACCTTTGAGCATTTGGTTGCCTAATCAGAGGTCTTCTAGGTCTATTTCTTTGATTCTAGACTTGGTTGTATTTGCCTCTCTTTGTCTCAGTGTGAACTTGTCCTGATTTAGAACTTTCTCCTCTTTCAAATCCCAAGCCTTTCTTATCATCTAGCCTTTTCTAACTATCAATCAACTCATCAAGCTTTACAGAGCTTATCCTGAATTTTTATTTCTAACTATTAGCTACTTCTAGATCATATTTTAGAAGCATAACATCTTTTGCCAATCTTTCACATTCCTCAGACTTGCTTTTCACAACATGATTTAATTGTTCCTCAGCATTTGTTTTTTCTTCAATCTGCATTGATAAACTGTATAGGGTTTCATTTACTACTTTCAATTATTCACTTAGATCTTTGCTTCTTTCCTTGGATATCTTGACTTGTTCCCTTAAATATAGAATGCATTCATCAGATTCTTGGACATTAGCCTCCAGATCTCTAATTTCGGCTTTAGATTTTTCAAGGTCTTCAAGAGCAATGTTTACTTCTTCACTGCTAACATATATCCAATCATCAATTGTAAAAATACTTGGATAAATTGCCTTTAGAGGGGTAAGATCTCTTTTAGCTGCCATGTGTTCACTATTCCAGATTTTCCTCAAGCTGTTAGGCTTCTTCCAAGGAACGTTGTTCTGATACCAATTGTTGAACACAAGGAATACTGAGAGGGGGGAGATGAATTAGTATTATACAAAACCATTTCTTCACATGTTCTTTAATCCAATTACCAAATTCAATAACTTGAAAGCAGAATAAACATAAGAACAATAGTTCCATAAAGACATAACACATAGAAACCATGATTTTTCTGTGGAAAACCCATAAAGGGAAAAACCACGGTGAGTGCTAGCTCACAATATATTATGATAGCAATACCAAATTACATAAGGCTCACTGCCATAGGGCTCACTTCCCAAAGCAATGCTCACTATAGGTGGACTCATTGTCTAAGTGGACTCACTATCCATTGAGAAAAAACATAGAAGGGAGGAACGAAATGGGTCACTCCCAGCAATGAACTGCTACAGATGCATCTATTGAATGTTGATATGCAGTTTTGTTGATCGGTCAAAATACAGATTCAAAACTCTTCATCATGACTGCTCTATTTTCTGCTTTGTCTACATATACTCTGTTCTTCTTCCCTTTGCACTCTTATTGCTCTTGTCGGATCACAAAAAGGGTGTTAGATCGGACACACATCAACTTTGTAACTTCCTCCATGCCATCAACATTGAAATTCATCAAGTATTTATATCCGCAACAAGATGTAACTCAAAACTGGGTCGGCTTGCTAGAGATGAAATGTGTATAAAAAAGTTAGACTTTGTCAGCCTGAATTCATTATTCAAGAAGTCATGCAAATCAATAAAATCTTTCCAAAACCTTAATATAGGTGTGGACCTATTATAGAACTACTTAGATTGATGATCCAAACAATATACCTTTACCACACATTGATTCAACTTGCATGTCGACTTCATCCTTAAGTATACATTTAACCAAATCAACTGTCATACTAGAACTTCTACTGCGGACCACACATGACTCCAAAATTCATACCAGGCATTCATTATGCATCAATCAACATACCTTCAGAACCATAGGTCATAATATTCTTATGTGGAAAATTGCGGATCTCTGAACTACTAACTCTGTCACTGTAGAACATTGTCAATCTGAATACCGATACTTAGGAACTTGTAGATGATCTTCTAGTGAATATCATAATCTACAAATCTAGAATTAGATACTTCTCATATGTGTTTACAACACCTCTAAACCATGAATCAAGATAAGTCATAGCGCATATATGTAGACTAAATTATTCAGGTGTTCTGCACTATTTCTAACTAAACTTTGTTTACCTAGACTTAGGCAATTCACAGTATGGCTTCCAGAGATTGTCAAGATATAAAACATGGAAAATAACATTGTATAATAATTGTGTAACATACCAGAACCGCACACCAAGATCTTCATCTGCGGAGGAGTACCAATCAAATATCTGTCACCAGCTTTGAGCACTGCCAATACTTAGTTAAATTAACTAAGTCAAACTTTCTGGACCAAAACTGTTGTACACAAATTGTCTCAGGAGCTGTTTCATATCATGTTAGGTTGTTGCCATCAATGACAACATGAAATCTCCAACATATCAGTAGTGTCTCTTGACCATGTTGCCAACAAAAGGACCTATTAGACCCTGCTCTTTTTAGCAGAGGTCGAATTGACAAGATCATAAATGTTGGATTGCCAATAGAGGAAGGAAAGATTTAAATCTTAAATATTCATTCTAGGAATAAGGATTTTAGGTATGAAGAAGAAAAATAGAAGTTGTTGAAGGAAATTATAGAATAAATAGTAGATGCAGATCCTCACTGATGCAAATAAATTTTATCTTCCTTTGTCTTTGCATCCCCAGGAAAAATAATTTCACCAGTACTTTGCAATACATTAATCTTATTATCACCCCCCTTTTTCAGGCAATTTCATGTTTACATTTACCTGTATATACTTTCACTCAATTTATTAAACATATCCTTCTGGTAAAAACAATTACCCACTTCAAAACTTCCATACTCACTCAATTCCCTCAGTGGAAATGTTTCACTTCTCAGTGAAAACATTTTACAATTGCACATTACCATCAATAAAATTTACATTCCCCAAAATAATGTCACATTCAATACTGTGATTAATTTTAATAAATTTTCCCTTTCAAATGTAGTAGTATTTGTTTATTCTTCACTTGCATTGTTTATGCTTCCAAGTTTTGTATGCTCCCACAATACCGCACACGTTTTAGGGTTTGCAACCTAGCCCTTGTGGGAATGTGGGGAAATGCTATCTAGATTAAAATATTTGTAACCTACTTTAGACTTGACTCTCACATCGGTCTCCTTTCATCTATATCCGAGGTGGTGTGATAAAATGCTTTGAAATGCTTCTATGTAATATCTATATCTTCATCCTCCAAATTGAGTTGAGATTTGACATCATCAAAGGTAAGCTTTTGAGATTCATTGAACAACATTAATAGAGTAGCCTCACAAGTCGATAATTATAGATCTATAGTATTGACATTAAACCTGCCTTTCACAGTGCAAGTCCCAAGAGAATACATCCATGTAAGTTTGTGATCCGTGGATTCCTTAAAATAGAATTGTTTGAATATGTTTATATATTCAACCATCTTAATAGGAAGATTGACATTAGTGTTCTTGTAAGTGGGCCAATATCCATTAGTAAGGATAGTAACACTCAAATCTGATCCAAAATGAATGTCTTCGCTGTAAAGATGAGGCACAAATTTATTTTGGATATCCCTCGCTAGAGATAAGTCTGTAACCATGCCCTTTATCTTTGCCATAAATTATGGCCCATTTTGCTTCTTCAATTTTGTCAACATGCTCCCGCTGTGCTACTACACCTGTTTTAGGGTTTGTGACCGAGCCTTTGTGGGGATGCGGAGAAGGCTTTGAGTCACCTGCTCTTGGTTTCATTAATTCAACTGTTGACTACATATCTTCTCTGGTTAATTACAAGCCTAATTGATCCATGATTTCTTCATTCACCTTCATCATCCACTTACTTTACTTCAACCACTATGGGATGACACTACCTATGGTCATGCGACACCCATAAATACTGAAAAGTTCCTCTTGGTTCATGGTTTTTCCAGCAAAGATGATCAAGTGCAACGAAAGAGAACCAACTCCACTTGAGATGCATTTAACCCAAATGTTTTTTCTAACCCATTTTTCCAATCAATATGATCACCATGTTCCCCCTTGTTTGTTGCAGATTGTAGGATCATCCTCCTTTCATTTTAATTTGGTAATGATACAGTAATTGTTCTATCCATGTTTCTTAGACGATGTAAAGCTTCATCAATGGCATCAAGACTTTTTGCTGAAGGAATGAAAAAAACCCCTTCTTGTGGTTTGAATCCATCAAGTTCAACTAATAATTGATATATAATAGCCTCATGAGCAAGCTCATATCCTGAAATTTCATTAGTACATCATTTCTTTCACCAAAAGGAGTAGCAAAAGTGTCAAAATCAACCATAAGAATAATCAAATGTGCCAACTCCCTTGCAATTTCGAATAGCTCACGAACCCTTGCAGGACCTTGGCTAACTCTGTCTTTAAAACCTAAAAAGGCATTGATCCTCACTTGCAAAAATGGAACTTTGGCTTCTGCAGAAATTGCCATCACTAATGCCTCTTTGGGTGTTTTAGAATCACCTAAAATAAGAATACCCCGAGGTGCTCTAGTTCCCATTTCTTGGAAGTGTTTTGGAATTTTCAAAATAGTTATGATCTCAATGATTTCGTCCTTCACAGCATGAATTGATGTTGTAAAAGATTTATCTCGTGTAAAGAATGGTAATTTGGAATGTGTTGATATAAAAGCCTCTTTTGATAGAATAAAGAGAATAAGGAAGCCTCCTATATGCTTGAGGAACTTAGCTAAAATTGATGTTGTGAAAGATGAAATCATTGAGATCATAAATTTCATGAAAATTCCAAAACACTTCTAAGAAATGGGAACTAGAGCACCTCGGGGTATTCTTATTTTAGGTGATTCTGAAACACCCAAAGAGACATTAGTGCTAGAAACTAGTTTAGAAGCCAAAGTTCCATTTGTTCAAGTGAGGATCACTGACTTTCTAGGTTTTAAGGACAAAGTTGGCCAAGGCCCTGCAAGGGTTCATGAGCTATTCCAAACTGCAAGGGAGTTAGCACCTTTGATTAATTTTATGGATGATTTTGACACTTTTTCTACTGTTCATGGAGAAAGCAATGATGTACTAATGAAATTTCAGGATATGAGAGACCATGAGGCCAAGGAGTAGGACCGGAGGACTTAGATGGCATTTGAGTAGAGGTAGAACCTCTTGTTCTCCCCATTAGCACTTTAGGCTTCTCTGTTTTCTTCATAGTAGGCTTCTCTGCTGTTTTCTTAGTCTCTACCGGAGCCTTACCTGGTTCATCTTGTTTCTTTTCTTTTGCTGCCTTTGCAACTTCTAATTTTGTCTTAGCTTCTACAGTTTGTTCTTTGCTGAATCCTTGGCTCTTGGCATATTGTTTTGCCATTTTCTTAGCCTTCTTTACTATTTCTGGCTTTCTTAACTCAACATGCACTTTGACAGATATTTCCTCAAAGGTGCCAAATCTCTCCTCAGTAGGATCCTTGGGCTTACTCAACATGAGCTTAGTAGAACCAATCAGTACATCCTTGGTTACTTCATAACCCAAAAGAAAAACCCAAACTGTTCTTGGCTCTACAACCACCATCATACATCTATCTTTATTTACAATGAAACATATATCATTCTTGTATTTCTCAACTATTGACTTAGGTATTCTTTCCCTGGATTGCATTGCCTTTTGGAAATTTTTGAAATAGCCCTAAAGAGACACATTTTGTGCATCAAGACTGCCTTTGCTATTCAAGTGATTCCTAATTTGTATTGCTACTAGTTCTTCATTAGTCCAGAACAAACTCTTCATTCCTGGAAGTTCTCTCTTGAAGTAGAAGAATAGGCAAATAATCAACTTACCAATTTGAATGGATATTTTGACTCCTTTGTCTTCTTAAGATTGTCCACCAATTGTTGTCGGAACAACTCATAGAGATCATAATCTACATTCTCCTTAATCATTTCATAGATGGTGTAAATGGTTGTACCAAAGACAGAGTTCTCTCAGTTGGTGAAGTATATCTTTAATCCGATCAGCATGGATGCAAATCTTATTGCATGGTCTTCAATTGTGTTTACAGTTAATGCCCTTTTGTCAAATTGAGCACTAGTGGCTTCCATAACAGTGCTATTCTTCACATCCTTCAGTAAGGGCACATTTCCAATAGAGTTTAAACATGTTACAACCCTTATAGCTTCCTTTGTGATCATGAAGGGTTCTTTGAGCCACATAAATTCATCGTGAATTCTGCTCAGTATGTACCGGACCCATGCATCCTCTGTAAAAGATGGGAAGTCTATGTATTGTATGAATTTCTTCTCCTCAAGCACCTTGTATTCTTCTTTCAGTTCATAATCATCACCACTCAGATGTTGCAAATACAGATCTATGAGTTGACTGCCTACATGTTCTTCTAGGGCAACGTGGATGTATGCCCTAATGTCTTCCTCATGCATTACGCCATACGACACATCTAAAAATGCAACATCAGTGTCCACTTGCATCAACTTGAATGGAAGTTTCTTAAACTTTGGATGGGGCCTTTTAGTGATATCTATAACTTGTGGTGTTGACATGTTTGCACAACAATTCAAACAATTTCATAGAGAAGTCTTGATTGTAAATACCTCCAAGTATGTTGGATTAGGGTTTCACTTCTACTCTCCTTGGATGCAAAGCACTGATTAATACTTCAAATGTGAGCTTTTTATCCTTCACCAAAACCTAGTCGCAATAAATGCTAGTCTTCGAAAAAGTTGTCAAATACTTCATTGTTAGATATAGTCAACTAAGATTGCTCCGCAATGCACTGCATTACATCTTTTTCTGCCGATATCTTCTTTAAAAGATTCAACAAATTTATCTTTAACTCTTATCTTCATGTTGGATCTCAGCACCAACTATATGGCTAGGGGATTAAGATTTTCAATACAGCTCCCTTGAGCCAATGATTCCAATTTACTTCTTGATTGAAGTATCTACATGAGAGGCTAGTGCGGATCCATCCTTGACCTCATGTATATCCTTCTTAATCTAGACCTTGCTCATTTCCTTCTTGATTTCTACCAGATCAACCTTGTGCTTACCTTTATCTTCTCTCTGCTCTATTTTCCTCTTTTTTATAGGATTGTTCCTTTTCACATTCTTTCTTCTTTAGAATTTTGCAATATGTCCAGGCCTATTGCAATTGTAGCAAACGAAATTCCTCTGTCCTTGATTTCTTCCATTAATTGGATTCATTCTTGATCTACATTGGTTAGCCATATGCCCAAATATATTGCATGTAAATATTAAGCATTCCTTTGGTTGATGAAACCATTCCTTATCTGACTCCTACATTCATTTTCTCTATGACCAATTTTCTTGCAATTAAAGCACTAATTGGAGAATGATGAAATATTTTGATTTATTTTTCTCCTACACTAAGTAGCCTTGTGACCAAACTTATTGCAATTAAAACAATATCCATTGAAATATGGGTAACTTTGAGCATTTGGTTGCCTGATCAGAGGTCTTCTAGGTCTATTTATTTGATTCCAGACCTAGTTGCATTTGCCTCTCTTTGTCTTAGTGTGAACTTGTCCTGATTTAGAACTTTCTCCTCTTTCAAATCCTAAGCCTTTCTTATCATCTAGACTTTTATGACTATCAATCAACACATCAAGATTTGCAGAACTTATCCTGAATTTTTATTTACAACTATTACCTACTTCCAGATCATATTTCAGAAGAACAACATATTTTTCCAATCTTTCACATTCCTCAGACTTGCTTTTCACAACTTGATTTAATTGTTCCTTGGCATTTTTTTCTTCAATCTGCATTGATAAATGGTATACGATTTCATTTGCTACTTTCAATTGTTCACTTAGATCTTTGCTTCTTTACTTGGATATCTTGACTTGTTCCCTTAACTTTAGAATGCATTCATCAGCTTCTTGGACATTAGCCTCCAGATATCTAATTTTTGCTTCAGATTTTTCAAGATCTTCAAGAGCAATGTTTACTTCTTCATTGCTAACATATATGCAATCATCAATTGTAATACTACCTGGATGAATTGCCTTTGGAGGGGTAGGATGTCTTTTAGCTGCCATGTGTTCACTATCCCAAATCTTCCTCAAGCTGTTAGGCTTCTTTCAAGGAACCTTGCTCCGATACCAATTGTTGAACACAACAAATATTGAGAGGTGGGGTGAATCAATATTCTACAAAACCATTTCTTCACATGTTCTTTAATCCAATTACCAAATTCAATAACTTGAAAGACGAATAAACATAAGAACAATAGTTCCATATAGACATAACACATAGAAACTAGGTTTTTATGTGGAAAACCCAAAAAGAGAAAAACCACGGTGAGTGTTAGCTCACAATATATTATGATAGCAATACCGGACTACATAAGGCTCACTGCCATGGGGCTTACTACCTAAACAAATGCTCGCTGCAGGTTGACTCACTATCCAAGTGGACTCACTATCCACTAAGAAAGAAAGATAGAAGAGAGGAAGGAAATGGTTCACTCCCACCAATGAACTACTACATATGCATCTATTGAATGTTGGTATGTAGTTCCGTTGATTGCTCAAAATACAGATTCAAAACTCTTCATCATGACTACTTTGTTTTATGCTTTGTCTACATATACTCTGTTCTTCTGCCCTCTACACTCTTACTTCTCTTGTTGGATCATAAAAAGGGTGTTAGATCACACACACATCAACTTTGCAACTTCCTCCATGCCTTCAACATTGAAATTCATTATTCAAAAGTTATACTTTGTCAGCCTGAATTCAATATTCAAGACGTCATGCAAACCAATGAAATCTTTCTAGAACCTTCATATAGGTATGGATCTATTATAGAACTACTTAGATTGATGATCCAAACAATATACCTTTACCACACATCGATTCAACTTGCATGTTGGCTTCATCCTTAAGTATACATTTAACCAAATCTCATACCAGAACTTCTACTGCAGACCATACATGACTCCAAAATTCATACCAGGCATTCATTATGCATCACTCAACATACCTTTAGAACCACAGGTCATAATATTCTTATGTGGCAAATTATGGATCTCTGAACTACTGACTCTATCACTGTAGAAAACTGTCAATCTGAATGTCGATACTCAGGAACTTGTCGATGATCTTCTGGTGAACATCAGAATCTGCAAATCTAGAATTAGATACTTCTCATATGTGTTTACAACACCTCCAAACTAGGAATCAAGATAACTCATAGCGTAGGAATGCAAACTGAATTATTCAGGTGTTCTGCACTGTTTCTAATTGAACTTTGTTTACATGGACTTAGGCAAATCACAGTATGGATTCCAGAGATTGTCAATATATGAAACTTGGAAAATAATATTGTATAATAACTGTGTAACATACCAGAACTATGCACAAGTTCTTCATCTATGGAGGAGTACCAATCAAATATCTATCACCGGCTTAGTGCACTGCTAATACCTAGTTAAATTAACTAAGTCAAACTTTCTGGACCAAAATTGTTGTACACAAATTGTCTCAGGAACTATTTACAATCATGTCAGGTTGTTTCCATCAATGACAACATCAAATCTCCAATATATCAGCAATGTCTCTTGACCATGTTGCCAACAAAGGGGCCTATTAGACCCTGCTCTTCTGAGGAGAGGTCAAATTGACAAGATCGTAAATGTTGGATTGCCAATAGAGGAAGGAAAGCTTTAAATATTAAAGATTCATTCTAGGAACAAATCTTTTAGGTTTGAAGAAGAAAAATAGAAGTTGTTGAAGGAAATTATAGAAGAAATAGTAGATGCAGATCCTCACTGATACAAATAAATTTTATCTTCCTTTGTCTTTGCATTCCCGAGAAAAATAATTTCTCCAGTACTTTGCAATACATTAATCTTATTATCATCACTCTTTTTCAGGCAATTTCACATTTACATTTACCTGTATATACTTTCACTTAATTTATTAAACATATCCTTCAATTAAAAATAATTACCCACTTCAAAACTTCCATACCCACTCAATTCCCTTGGTGGAAATGTTTCACTTCTCAGTGAAAACATTTTACAGTTGCACATTACCATCAGTAAAATTTACATTCCCCAAAATAATGTCACATTCAATACTATGATTAATTTTAATAAATTTTCCCTTTCAAATGTAGAAATATTTGTTTATTCTTCACTTGCATTGTTTATGCTTCCAAGTTTTGTATGCTCCCGCAATACCGCACCTTTTTTACGGTTTGCAACCTAGCCCTTGCGGGGACGTGGGTAAATGCTATCTGGATTAAAATCTTTGTAACCTATTTTAGACTTGACTCTCACATCAGTCTCCTTTCATCTATATTTGAGGTGGTGTGATAAAATGCTTGTATGTAATATCTATATCTTCATCCTCCAAATTGAGTTGAGACTTGACATCATCAAAGCTAAGCTTTTGAGATTCACTGAACAACATGAATAGTGCAGCCTGGCAAGTCGATATTATTAGCTCTATAGTATTGACATTAAACATGCCTTTCACAGTGCAGATCCCAAGAGAATACATCCATGTAAGTTTGTGATCCTTAGATTCCTTAAAATAGAATTGTTTGAATATGTTTATACATTCAACCAGCTTAATAGGAAGATTGACATTAGGGTTCTTGTAAGTGGGCCAATATCCATTAGTAAGGATAGTAACACTCAAATCTGATCCAACATGAATGTCTTCACTATTAAGATGAGCCACAAATTTATTTTGGATATCCCTTGATATAGATAAGCCCATAACCATGCCCTCTATCTTTGCCATAAATTATGGCCCATTTTGTTGCTTCAATTTTGTCAACATGCTCCCACTGTGCTACTGCACCTGTTTTAGGGTTTGTGACTGGGCCTTTGTGGGGACGCGGAGAATGCTCTGAGTCACCCACTCTTGGTTCCATTAATTCAACTGTTGATTGCATATCTTCTCTAGTTAATCACAAGCCTAACTGATCCATGAGTGCTTCATTCAACTTCATCATCCACTTACTTTGCTTCAACCACTATGGGATGCAACTACCTATGGTCATGAGCCACCCATAAATACTAAAAAGTTCCTCCTCGTCCATGGTTTTTCTAGCAAAGATGATCAAGTGCAATGAAAGAGGAACCAACTCCACTTAAGATGCAATTAACCCAAATGTTTTATCTGACCCCTTTTTCCAATCAATATGATCGCCATGTGTCACCCTATTTGTCATAGATTGTAGGATCATCCTCCTTTCTTTTTCATTTGGTAATGATACAGTAATTGTTCTATCCATGTTTCTTGGATGATGTAAAGCTTCATCAATGATATCAAGACTTTTTGTCGAAGCAATGAAAATAACCCCTTCTTGTGGTTCAAATCCATCAAGTTCAACTAATAATTGATTTATAATAGCTTCATGATGGAGCTCATATCCTGAAATTTCATTAGTACATCATTGCTTTCTCCACAAGCAATAACAAAAGTGTAAAAATCATCCATACGAATAATCAAATGTGCCAACTCCCTTGCAAGACCTTGGCCAACTTTGTCTTTAAAACCTAGAAAGTCATTGATCCTCACTTGCACAAATGGAACTTTGGCTTCTATGGCAATTGCCAGTACTAATGTCTCTTTGGGTGTTTTAGAATCACCTAAAATAAGAATACCCTAAGGTGCTCTAGTTCCCATTTCTTGGAAGTGTTTTGGAATTTTCAGGAAAGTTATGATCTCAATGATTTCATTTTTCACAGCATGAATTGATGATGTAAAAGACTTACCTCATGTAAAGAATGGTAATTTGGTATGGGGTGATATAAAAGTTGCTTTCGATAGAATAAAGAGAATAAGGAACCCTCCTATATGCTTGAGGAACTTAGCTAGAATTGATGCTATGAAAGATGAAATCATTGAGATCGTAACTTTCATGAAATTCCAAAATACTTTGAAGAAATGGGAACAAGAGCACCTCGGGGTATTCTTATTTTAGGTGATTCTAAAACACCCAAAGAGACATTATTGCTGGAAATTGCCTCAGAAGCCAAAGTTCCATTTGTGCAAGTGAGGATCACTGAATTTCTAGGTTTTAAAGACAAAGTTGGCCAAGGTCCTACAAGGGTTCATGAGCTATTCCAAACTGCAAGGGAGTTGGATAATTTGATTATTTTTATGGATGATTTTGACACTTTTGCTACTGCTTGTGGAGAAAGCAATGATTTACTAATGAAATTTTAGGATATGAGAGACCATGAGGCTATTATAAATCAATTATTAGTTGAACTTGATGGATTTGAAACAGAAGAAGGGGTTGTTTTCATTGTTTCGACAAAAAGGCCTAATGTTATTGATGAATCTTTACGTCATCCAGGACACATGGATAGAACAATTACTGTATCATTACCAATTGAAAAAAGAAAGGGGGATGATCCAACAATCTACGGTAAATGGGGTGACACATGGCAATCGTATTGATTGGAAAAAGGCTACAGACAAAACATCTAGGTTAACTGCATCTCAACTGGAGTTGGTTCCTCTTTCATTGCACTTGATCATCTTTGCTAGAAAAACAACAGATGAGGAGGAACTTTTCAATATTTATGGTTTGCTCATGACCATAGGTAGTGTCATCCCACAATGGTTGAAGCAAAGAAGTGGATGATGAAGTTGAATAAAGCACTCATGGATTAGTTAGGCTTGTGATTAGCTAGAGAAGATATGTAGTCAATAGTTGAATTAATGGAACCAAGAGCGGGTGGCTCAAAATGGGCCATAATTTATGGCAAAGATAGAGGGCATGGTTATAGACTTATCTCTAGCGAGGGATATCCAAAATAAATGTGTGGCTCATCTTAACAATGAAGACCATCTTAACACTGACCATCTTTGTCACTCATATTAACACTGACCATGATCTTAACAGTGTTGTACATATATTATTGCTACTAGGGTGGTTGGTCACGCATCTAGGTCATACACTTTTTTTAATTTTTCTGTTGATGATGGTTCAAATCCTTTGACTATTATCCACACTCCTAGTGTGGATCATGCTTTTTAGGAGAAGTTTGGCTACTTGAACATTGATGTTCTCAAAGCTAATCCTATTTTGGAGACTTGTGTTCAGATTTCTTCTCCTCCTCCCACTTCTTTATATATCTTTGTTTCCATGGTTAAACGGGATAATGTTTATTCTTTTGATTTTTTTGTGTGGGATGATTATTTGATAGGTATTTCTGAGTTGTAAATTATGAGTCTCACATTGCAGATCTTGAGGTAACTTTTGATGATAGTCACAACACAACTATCATCCCTTCATCTTCTATGTTTCCAGATATGATTCACATCTTATCCTCTCATATTTCTTCTTCTTTGATTGTGCAGGTAGTTTCTGTTTTGGAGAAGACATCATCTTCCATGTTGAGGTCACCTGAGTTGCATTCAGAGGCACACACTTGGATTTGGTTTCCCTCTTCATCTAGTTTATGGGAGTGGATTCTTCATCCTCCATTAGGCTTATTTCTTCCCAAGGGGAGAAATGTTATATGCAAGAAGTGCCCTATCTTCTTCTCTCTTGTATCTTTCAGTGGATTTGGAGTTCCTTCAACCTATGAGGGACACTTGATCGTCTCCATCCTCTTCTTGAGGAATCATGTTTGTATGGTGGTTGTATCTTTGGAGAGTCTTATGACATTCTTCACCATCATTGTTTATGGGTACCTAACATGGCCTAATTTTTCGGGACCCATGTTTACATCCACCTAAGCTACACATAAGGTGGGTGTTAGTGTAGGAATTTATTTTCCTTTATTTTAGTTTAAGCTTGCATAGGTAGATAATAATTATGAGTATTTAATATAGGTGCATAAATGAGGTGCAATGTGTCACACACTTCCATAAGAGTTACTCCACCCTATTTTTGGGAGATTCTAGAGTTACATTTCCTATTGATCAAAGTTATTCCACCTCACCCCTCTATCTCTACCTATATACTCATCTCCTTTGCATGTATTTTCAATTAATTTAGTGAGGTAATTCATTCTTCTATTTTGTATTCTCTTGAATATTTTCTTTGGTTGTCTGATTTCTCTCTCTTATAGAAGAGGTACTGTAAGTGAATCTTAGGCTCTTGTGAGTCTTTGGTGACTAACATTTTGCACCTCTCGATAGATGATATTGTTACATCAGAAATTGTCCCCCCTAGGACATTTTTCCTCTTATGTTTAGCTCTTGGGTCCTTTAGAAAGCATTTTTATCATCTCATGTATTCATGTTAACTCTCGATGATAAAACCCCTAAATTTTATGGCAAATAGAACCTAGGGAGTGCTATTTTAATGAACCCTAATTAAAATAGGGAGGGAGGACTTGGGCGCCTGTGCCCCAGTCCTGCCCTATTTTAGGTCAGGACCTAAATCAAAGTGTTAGTTATGTGACCGTTATTAGGTCCCAGGGCAACATCTTAAGTTTGAATTACGAAATTCTTAATAGGAATTGTGTATTTGCATATATAAGCATGTTTAGGGATTCATTTGTAAACTAGAAAAGATTAATATGAACTTTGGGCATTCTTTTGATTTGAGAGCATCAAAGATATTCATTGTTGCAGAGCAGAGAATTATTATTATGTTTGTGATTATAGATTTAGCTTCATTTTCTCATGTGTTGAAGAGCCTTTATTTATGTGAGATCTACACTTCTAAGGTGATATTTATTTGTGTTTGAATCATTTATCATTTGGATTTTGCCTCTATCTTGCAGGGATACATACTCTTTATTTGACAACGGTGTTTAGAAGACTTGAATGTCTCTCTGGGGCTTAACTGAGGCAAGCCTCTAAATACCACAACCCCTAACCCCCTTTTCTATAATTGCAGGTTACAAGTTGTGGAAGTGGAAGAAGTGGAGTTGTAGGGAAGTAGAGCAGAGTATCAGAAGTGCAGAGGAAAAAAGAAAAGTAGGACCTGGACTAGGGTGCTTTCTCATTAGTTCTTTGGATCCTGAAACATAGAAAGCTCCGGAACAACAAAAATAGGTTGCAGACAATCTTCAGAGATCTTGACAAAAATAGGTACCTAGACTAGCGTACCCGCTCATTAGTCCCCAACTGTTCTGCATCTGAAATCCTAAAATTTGGTATGTATCTGATTATCATTTGATATCTCTGTCTACGAACATTTTTCATGATTCGTCTATTTGTTTACAATTTCATGAAATTAGGGTTTTAAGCATAATTAGACTTAATTGAACAATAAATTTATGAATTCCAAACTTCCCCTTTGTTCCAAGTGATAGGAGATCTGTAGTAGAGTCTTCTACTTGATTCGATGTCCTTGAATGTAAGGAGTGAAAGGAGGATCTCACATAAACCTTCATCAAATTGAAATCCCTCTTTTTACCCTTTTACATTTTGGTGAACCCATGTTTTTAATGAATTTTGCACCTTTCTGAGTATTGTAATTCATATTTGCATTCATTTCATTCATCCATCTTATTGCATTTGGAAATTTACAAAAAAATTGAAAATTTTGAATTTTTTTTTAAAAATTGGCATCTTAGGCTTGCATTTTGGCATAATTTGCATTAATTGCATTTAATTTCATTTAATTTCTGTTATTTTCACTAGATCTAACATAAATTACATAAATTCATCATTAATTAATCCTTTGGATTGCATTTTCATCATAAAATTGCTAGGGTTTGCTTGAAATTTTGAATTTCTCATATAACCCAGTAATTCCAAAAGCTAGGGTTTGTAGGTAAAATCTTGTTTCAGGTCTTTTTACTCATCTTAGGCACTCATTCAAATCTGATTTTGCATGTGGTGTTTCACTTTAGTGTGTTTTTGCATTTACATTTTAAAGATTTGCATTTACACATTCAATTTCAACAAAAACTAGCAATTTTCACTAAATTTTGGATTATTTTGCATATAGCATTTCATTAAAGACAAGTTGTGAAGGATATTGTTACATTAGTGGACTGATATTAGACATATTATTTTCTGCCCCTCATCAAATTCCTTACAACACCTCTTCTCTTACTCATTTGCATTGAAAAAAGTGGGAAAATCAAGCATTTTAGGTCATAAACTTACATAGTTTTGCACTTGTTCCTTGCAGAAGTATTGAAAATCATTTGAAATCTGATCTTGCAGTCATACATACATTTCTCATTCAAAAATTACACAATATTCTACACTTTTATTTGAAGACTTGTATATTCTACACCAAAACATGGACATGGAAGCATCTTGTTATTCATCTTTGGAAGCTTTGTTTGCATACATCATAGATGTTGATAACTTTTACAAATTCACTGATAAATATCCTCAAGTCCTACAAAAAATTTCACACATCTATGATATTGATCTCCACATGAGTTCTACATATGAAATTCTATGTTACATATCTTATTTTGAAAGTTTTACCATTGTCATGGGTATCTATCCTTCGATCTTGGAAAACCTCACTGAATTCATCTCTACAAAAGACACTGAAGAAGGCAATGATCAATACATCCCTCCTTCTCTCCCTACATTTCATGATGACATAATGGATATACTTTCCAAAACCTATGAGACCGATATAGCTCAAGGTGATTGATCTAATAAAGAGACTTGTCCCAACATAACCCCACTTAGTGAGGATATTTTGGCACAAAAAGAAGACATCATTGACACATTACTTAACACTACTCTACCATCCCTTCCTGCTCTTCTTGTCTAGGAGGAAGCATTGGATGATGCAGATTCCCTTAGTGAACATTTGCTTCAACCTGTTGAAACTAAAAATTTACCAACTGATGTTCGAACACTTCTCAACTACATCTTAAACAAAGAAAGATCATACACCTTTACCTAAACCCTCACAAGCCTAAAAAAATAATGAAAATTAACAAAACATTAAAGAACAAACTATTCTGCACAACCAAAGTATTCTAACACCCTATATACGGACTACAATGGGCACTTTTTAGGTTCCTTCAGAACCTCACTCGACTGGAATGGGTATTGTTAGAACTCCTACATTAACCCGTTTAATTGATCTAGAAAACTATGAGATTCCTTCCACACCATCATTGATAGATACATTTACATTGACAAATCCTACAATTATCCCCTCACAAATTCATGAAAATATACAAGAATGAAGAAGAGACAAAACTTTAACTATCAAAGTAAAGATCAAGATCTAGAACAATCACTAGTTTTGTTATCTTCATGCAGGTAAGTATTCCTAACCCTTTACCTTTGTGATGTGATTCCCCTCGTGTTGTTTTATGTGTTGTTTAGGCCTCCTAGGAGGACCCTTGATACTCTTGTAAGGTCAAGGATATTGGGAGACTGCCTCTATTGTGACCCTTCTTCTATTTGTATAATCATTCTTCTATATTGCCTCTCTTCTATTTTCATTGTTGTGTGTCGTGCCTTGGGGGCACCCTCCTACGTGACGACACTAAGGCACTTGCTCTGCCCTCTTGATTTATTGTTTACACTTCTTCCAGTGGTTCTATTTAGCTAGCAGATGATGAAAAACAAATAATACTGATAAGGACCAAATGTCCCTTCAACGAGAAATTAAAAATGGACCTAGTACATACATGATGACGGAGTTGGCATATATATTATCTGACACTTGGCTAGTAGAATCACTCTGTGTGATATTTTGACGATGTCTTATCATACTAAAAAATCATAACAATAATTCTGCTCTGTGCACTTTGTTTATCTTTGAATCTCATCTTGGTTACACTTAGTTTTGATATTTCTGTTGTATAGCCTCATGGTTATACTCGAATCTTGGACCTGTAGTATAACCTTGGCTCTTTATGTGAATGATTACATACATTGTTGTTTATCATGATTATATGGTTTCTAACCCCTTCATGCAGGAAATTGTGTGTTTGTGGGAACATTCAGCAATCGTAAAGTGCATGCCACTTATGGGGGCATGGGCTTTGTCAAAGCTATTGTTCCCTTGTGTGTTTTCTCTCTACCTTAACATGCTTGATATCGGTACATGATATCACCCACCTTAAGGTGGGTCATTTATAAGGTAAGTTACCTAATGATTTTGGTACTAACGAAGCATGCTTGTAAGCCCTCTGTAGAGGCAGGATGTTGCATCTCCAAGTGAGTGCACATCTTTATTTTATATTGCAATCATTAAGCCCTCTATGGAGGCAGGATATCATGCATATCCTTTTATTTTAAGCACTTTGCAGAGGTGGGGATGGTGTATTTATCGAGGAGAGTGCACATCCTGTCAATAGATATTGCATTACTTATTGAGTATAGGCTACATGAGACAATCAAGCATGGGGAGTATGATTGCCTAGAGTTATTGTTAAGATTAAGTTTGGTCAAGAAAAGAGTAAGTTGGGACAACCTCTTGTTGATAGACTCACTCAAGACAAGGTGTGTGAAAGCACTGGTATTTATGAGTTGTGACAAACCCATAGAGTTTGATCAACCATTTAGGTTGGAAACCTTTTTATTTAATAAAATTGGAAACTTTAAACTTGTTTTTCATTTAGTTTTCAGAGTTTTCCAAACATGGGCTATGATGTACTCCACTTGAATGTTGATGAATTCCCAACAAGCACTTCATGGAATATTTCAAGAATTAGAGGTTATTAGGGTTATATGCACCAGATTTGTGCATGCATATGTTAGTCATCTGCATCATCTTTCATTATTGATTGTCCTCAAACTCTAGCACCTTTCTTATTTGCATGGCTTTGTGTAAACTAACCAAACAAGGAATTGATCTCTTCAACTGGTGTAGATTTTCTATCTCTACAAAATAGACTCATTTTCTTTCTTCAAACCCAAGGTATTTATTTTTTAGTTTCTTATACATATGATTAGAAATGGATTAGCTTTAGGTTAGAACTTGAAAATTACTTTAATAAAGTTGAATATTATGCTTGCAAGTGTGTATCCATTGCTAATTTATAAACGTAGAATGATATCTAAGTACAATGAATGTTTTGGATCAATTTGTAGATGCATGCTGGATCTAAAAATAGTAATTATTATGTGTAATTAACCATGTGTTTGTATCAATAATTTCATAAACATTATAGGCCCCTTGAATTGGAATACTATTACAATACCATTGATTTATCCTTCATGACCATGACCCAGTAATATAGACAGGTCTTGGAAATAGTTGATTTCCTTTCAAGAGAAGTGAGGTACACTTTATACTCAGAGTTGTTAAAGTGTGTCAAATCACCCATCGATACATGGTATATCCCTACTTCAGTTAAAAGCATTTTGTCAATTAGTAAAATTATTGATATAGGCATATTGGTACAATTTGGAAATAATTCATGTAATCTAAAAGATGTGAAAGGACTAGATTGTTAAAGGTGTTAGGCAAGGAAACATGTCTAAGTTGTGTGCCAAGATTCTAGAAGAGGTGTTGGTACCAATAGGTGATGAAATATCCAATTTAGTTCTTTGGCAGAATAGATTTAGACATGTTAATGCACATTCACTTATAGAATTAAAAAATAAATAACTTATAGAGGATTTGAATCTACATTTACTAGTTAAGTTTTGAATGTGTGATAGTTGATTTGCTTTTAGGAGAGGAGAGGTATACTTTGTGCTTTACTGAAGTTGTTAAGTGTATTAGCTAAAAACCTTTTTTCAATTAGTAAAATTATTGATATAGGAATATTGGTATAATTTGACAACAATGCATGTCATATAAAAGATGTCAAAGGAAGGACTAGATTGTTAAAGGTGTTATGGAGTGAAACATGTATAAGTTGTGTGCCAAAATTCTAGAAGAGGTGTTGGTACAAATAGTTGACGAAAGATTCAATTTAGTTCTTTTGCATCATAGATTTGGACATGTAAATGCACACACTTAAAGAATAAAAAATAAATACCTTGTAGATGGTTTGAATTTACATTTACGAGTTAAGTTGTGAATGTGTGAAGGCTATAATTTGGGAAAGTAACATAGATTTTCACTCTCAAATAAGGGGACATCAAGAAATAAGGAGAAAATGGAGTTGATACATTCAAACATTTGTGCACTAGTATAGAAATTACTACATAATGGTGCCAGAAATTTTGTTACCTTTATTCATGATTTCACTAGAATGACCTTTATTAATTTTCTAAAGTATAAATCAGATGCATTGGAAATGTTTAAGATATTCAAAATCTTTAGTGATAAATAGTTGGGAAATCCTTTGAAGTAGTTAAGATGTGATAATGGGGGTTAATATACCTCTAATGTATTCAAATATTCTATGCAAAGGAAGGAATCGTGTTAGAATATACTACTTCTTATTCATCACAATAGAATGGTGTTGGAAAAGGAAGGAAAATAACTCTTGTTGAAAGTGCAAGATAATGGGTTGTCTAATTCTTTTTCACTTGAAGTGATATGTTCAAAAAAGTTTACCTAAGTTACTACTACATTACATTAGAAGAATCCTTATGAATCTTGGCATGGGATGAAGCTGAGCATTGGAAACTTGAGAGTTTCTACTTTGTCAAACATATTCACATATACCACATCAGAAATGAAATAAATTAGATGACAAAAGAAAGAAGTGTATTCATATATAACCTAGATTCAAAGGCATGTCCTATATTACATGAGGTCAAATAAGTAGAGATGTCATCTTTGATGAAATTTCATTTGTACGTAAGCCAATAGAAGTGAAGAATGTAAAGGAAACACAAATGATTTTGAAGAAGAGTTTAAGAAAGATGATTCTACTTTAGAAGAAGCAACCCTACAGCAAGATGAATCTGCATAAGGGAAACCACAAATTTGAAGGACAACAAGAGCATGAAAGCCCACATAATTTAAAGTGTTAGAATCATATTACTCTTTATTAAAGTTGATGAGCACACATAGTGTTTAAAATGCATTTGAGAGCCATGATATGCCAATTTTGAAGAATGCAATGGATGTGGAACAGAAATCACTCATGGAAAATTAGACATGGAAGCTCACAAGTCTTTCATTAGAAAATAAAGTTGCCCGATGCAAGTGGATATTAAGTACAAATATAAGCCCACTAGATTAATTGACTAATACAAAGTGCAATTAGTGTCAAAGGGATATACCCAAATTACATGATTACATTATCATGACACTTTCTCACTTGTAGTGAAAATAAATTCCATAAGAGTTTTGTTGGCTATCACATTAGCATTAAGCTTTTATGTGCACCAATTAGAATTCAAAATAACGATTTAAAATGGATAGTTAAAAGAAGAGGTTTATATGCAACAAACAAAAGACTACATGTAGCAAGGGAACGAGCAATTGGTATGCAAGTTAAAGAAGACTTTGTATGCATTGAACCAATCTTGAAGAGCATGGTATGAAAGGTTTGATGCTTTTTGTAGGATGAAGGGTATCTTCATTTCTATTCCAATTCAAATTTCTACATTAAGCATATTTGTGAGTCAATTTCATTTTAGCTTTATATGTTGATGATGTTATTGCTATGAACAATGATCTATGAAATTGTGATCTATCTATTTGTTGGGTGAATATTTTGTCTTCAACTAACTGAAGGCAAAATGCTTATATTGACCACCGTGTAATGAGATAAATCTCTCCTCTCATCAAGGGGAGGTTCCCTATCACTTATCACAAAATACTTTAAACTAAATACTAATTCAGGGGTGAGACCATATCATCCATTTCTCTTTTTTCAGAAATGATGTTTATAAAATAAAAGAGCACTTTCTTAATACAAACTGAATAACCGAGAAACCCACGAGAGCACAAAGTCTATCGTTGCTTCTTTTGCTGATTTATAACTAAACGATTTCGGAATAGAGTGTAGCCCAAAGTCTTCACTATATGCCAATGTAAGATAACATGATCACAAACAATAACTTGCAGCTCAAAGTCTTCAAGTTACTTCTCATTCATAAACACAACACAATTCTCACAAATGATTTTATAGCTCAAAGTCTATTAAAATCAGATATAGAATACTCTTTAATCACTTGAAATAAACTCTCACACTTCAATTACTTATCGAAGATAATATGATAGCAAAGACATAAGAATAATTCTATCATAAAACAAATCACTCCAAGACAAAGATTGGAATTTAACTTGCTCTCTTGTTTTGATAAATATTTGAAAATTGATTTACACAAATAAGCACAAAGTCTCAACTTGCTTCTCAATTTGGCAGAGTTTTGTTACAATAGATAAAAGATAATGTGCCAAAAGAGATAGGGGATGAAGAAGAAGAAGTTGAGGATTCACCGACTATTCTTTTTGTCACTACTACTGATGAGTGGTATTCAAATATCGCTCATTTTCTTACCTATGGTGAGTGTCCTTCCCATCTGTCTTATAAGGAGAAAATAACTGTTAAGTTGAAGGTAGCTAACTATGTCCTATGGGACAATGGTTTGTACAAGAGAAGCCTTGATGGGGTATTTCTTCGTTGCGTGGATAAAGCGCAACAAAGTAGACTTCTGGAGTCTTTCCACAATTTGGCTCGTGGAGGACATTTTTCTGTACCTGTGACAGCTCACAAGATTCTGCGAGCTAGATACTACTGGCCCACACTATTTCAAGATGCGTACAATTGGGTAAGTAGGTGTGAGTTGTGTCAACAGTTTGTTGGGAAACCTAAGTTGGCCGCACTACCTCTTAAACCAGTCATGATTGAAGAACCTTTTCAGCAATGGGGCATTGACTTCATTGGCGTTGTGAACCCACCATTGAGTACGGGACACAACTATGGTCTCACCCCTGAATTAGTATTTAGTTTAAAGTATTTTTTGATAAGTGATAGGGAACCTCCCCTTGATGAGAGGAGAGATTTATCTCATTACACTGTGGTTGATATAACCATTTTGCCTTCAGTTAGTTGAAGACAAAATATTCACCCAACAGTTTTTGGTGACTCTACTGGGGAAGGAATGCACAACTTGAAGCCTCACGCTCCGAGTTGAAGCATTTTCAGTTCTTTTCCATTTGCTGCAAATTTTTTTTTGAGTATACTACATTCTGGTAGATTCACAGTATACAAGAAGCAAGAGAGCTCAAGGTACTATTAATCCTGTATTTGAATTGATGTAGCAAAATAATTTTGGTCTTTTGCCTCTACGACCTCGTCTTCAGCAAACCAGGAGCTTTCCTCCTACCAACGCCAAGTCTCCAATACCAGGTGAAGCTTCCAGTTCTAGTGCTAGCAGAGTTTTGTCTATTCATACTCCACAAAGGTTTATTATCCCGCCTTTTAATTAGCACATCATGGCAGCCCAAGGCCCTTGGGGTAACACTTTTGGTCCTCTAAATTTAACCCCACCATTGCATGAATTACCTCATAGTTCGAGAAAGAATTTTCCCAAATTCTATGGTGACAGGAAAGTTCACCCTGATGAACACATTGCAGCTTTCTGTATAGCTTGTGGTGTGATAGGTGTTGAGCATGGAGATGTAGTAGTAAGGATTTTTGTGGAAACACTGCAAGGTGCTGCTGTAGATTGGTTTTATCATTTTCAAGCTCAGACTATAACCAACTAGAACACTCTCAAAACAAAGTTTGAGGCTAGGTTCAAACCTGCAGAAGATGCACACGCCTTATTGGCTCAGCTCACATAAATGAAGAAAGAGCCTCATGAACCTATGCGAGACTTCATTGCTAAGTTCAATAAGTTGAGAAACAGGATTCCTGCAAATGCTCAGCTGACAGCAGAGAATCTTAAGTGTTTCTTTATCAATACTCAACTTCCTGAAGTGAGTTTTTTGTTAAGATGGGCTAGTCCTGCAGAACTTCCTGCAGCTCAGATATTGGCTACCAAAGTTGAAGATGATCTTATCCTTGCAGGTAAGATAAGAAGAGATTCTAATAGAAATAAAGGTTCCTCTTCTACTAAGAATTCTTCCACAAGCACCACGGATCCTATGGTGCAAAAGTTAGCAAATGAATTGCTAGCTCTGAAAAGGCAAATGTCTCAAGGTATGACTGCCCCTCCTTATTGGGATATAACAAGGAGGACATTTCCCAACAATTCATATCAAGGTAATGCTGCCAAAAATCAAGGGCAACAAAATCGTCTTCCACCTACACATGGGAATCTTGCCATTGAAGTAGTGCCAGTCAACTCAGTAGTTGGCTATTATGAAGCCGAACATGATCATTCTTTCCAACCTGAGTTGGACCAAGAGAATGATGCTAATTTCTTTGCAGAAGGAGAAGAAGACTTAGCTGGTGACTCTACCATTGGTTTTTTGAATTACCAAGACAAAGCTGGAAAAGAAGAAGTGTATGATGGAGCATATGCTATTTTCACTAGGTCCCAAAATTAGTCAACTTAGCAAGTTGATAAAGGAAAAGCGAGAGAAGAACCTCAACTAGTGATCTCAATTGCTAAACGAGGAACTCCGCTGCCTTTCCAATCAAAGGACCTGGTGGGCAATAAGCAAGTAAGTACATCTAACAATCCTGTACCTTCTACTTCTGTCCCTCAGACCAGTACTACCTCAAATAAAAATCAGAATGATGGGTTTCCTTCCTCTGTTTCTAGCTCATTCCAATTATTTGATATAATAGATCATGCTAGGAAGACTAAAATCCAAATGTCTGAAGTTGAGTATTTACAAGCTAATCCTGAACAGTTTGATATGTTAGTTAAATATGTCAAAAACAAGACCGTCCCTATAGGACAAGATTTGCCAAAAGTTGCCTAGGATTCCTCAAAAAGCAAACCTACCCAAAATAATCTTGTCACTACTCCCCTTGTTGCCTCTAGAAAAATAGAACCTTTCTATGTTTCTCTATTGGTAAATGGTCATAAATTGAGCAATTGCATAATAGATTCTAGAGCCCCTGATAATGTTATGCCCACTAAGGTAGCAGACTCCCTCGAGCTCACCTTAACTAAGACTTTTGGGAGATGTTTCTCCATGGAAAACAAGCAAGTACCACTTTTGGGTCAAATCAAAGATGCCCAATTTGTATTTGCAGCTTTTCTAGACAAGAGAATTAAGATTACAGTCCTAGTAGCTGATGTTCCAGCTTCCTATGGTATTCTACTTGGGCAAAATTTCTGTAAGGATGTAGGTGGGGAGTTGAACATGGATCTATCTGAAGCAAGGATACCTGTTAAAGGCATCATGCAGAATTTGCTTCCTAAGAAGGAGGCAAAATATATTGTTACCCAAACGTCAAATCCCAAAGCTCAAATTTTGTTTGAGTCCTTAGGAATGGGTAATTATTTCCTGTCTACCGAAGATGTTTCTAGTTCATTAGATGAGAGTACATCAAGTGATAGCTCAGACATTTCAGATGGAGAATTAGGTGAGTTTTCAGATAAAAGTTCAAGTGAAGGTATAGTAATGCTAGATTCTTCCCTCACTGATGAAGAAGAATCTTTTGATCAAAGAAATTCCAAAAAATCAAATTCTAATGAAGTCTGGATTTTAGAATTTGATGGCAGCTGTTCTTCTACTGGTTCTGGAGCTGGAGTTGTTTTGATATCCCCACAAGGTGATATCTTCCCTTTTTCATACAAGTTACAATTTGACAATACCTACAACACCGCCAAATATGAGTCATTGTTGCTCAGATTGGAAGCTGCTCATGCTAGGGGTGTTATAATTATTCATGCTCAAGGAGATGTCAAATTAGTGGTTTGTCAAGTGAGAAATTTGTACCAAACCAAAAATGAAAGATTGAGACACTATTGCAATCGTGTATGGGATTGCATTGAAGGTTTTGATGCTTTCAACATTTCTGCAATGCCAAGAGAGTTTAATGATCATGCAGATTCATTGGCTATTTATGCCACTCTCATGGTTCCTCATAAAGATTTCAAAGGAAACAAGTACACTATTGAGCTAGTCTTTCAACCAAGTGTACCTGATAATGCTAACCATTGGCAGGTGTTCAATGGTGATAACCAAATCATTGCTTTCTTAGAAAAGATGGATAGCTTTGATGGGCTCTATTTTGAAGGCAGTGGAATCTCCACCACGGGAATATGTTTCTGAGATAGAATCACAAACTAGCGAAGAGTTTCTTCAATTGAAAGGGAATAAGATTCCAATAATGTTTGGTTTCCCTTGAGAAGTTATTTGATAAGCATGATAGGTATATCAAGCAGCAGCAACAATAGGATTCAAGTTCATCTATGGAATTTGAGCAGGTAAATTTGAGTTTGGAGGCAAATCCCAAAATGGTCAATATTGGGAAATGTTGCACTGCCGATGAAAAGTTCAAATTCATTACACTCCTTCGCCATTACATTGATGTCTTGGCGTACTCCTATGATGATCTGAAGTCTTTCAGGCCTAAGGAGATTCAACATGAAATTCCCCTCAAAGTTGGATCGTTGCCTCACAAGCAGAAGCAGAGGCAATGCAACCCCAAAATATCAGGTACGATCCTTTTTGAGATTCAGAAGATGTTGAATGGAAGGATAATTTTTCCAATTCATCATTCTACCTGGATCATGAACATAGTTCCTGTAAGGAAGAAGAACGGAGAAATCCGTATCTATGTTGATTTCAGGAATCTCGACCAGTCTTCCCTAAAAGATAACTACCCCCTACCCATCATGGACCAAGTGTTGCAAATAGTAACTGGTTCAGAAATGTTGTCTATGTTAGACAGTTTTTCAGGATATAATCAAGTGGAGGTCAATGAAGTAGATCAGTTCAAAACTACTTTCACAACACCATGGGGCACATTTGCATATCGCAGGATGCCTTTTGGTCTGATCAATGCTGGCACCACATTCCAGAGAGCAATGGACCTTACCTCCAGAGATGAGATGGGGAAGTTCATTGTGGTGTACCTTGATGACTTGACTATTTTTTCCAAACATTGTCATGATCATGCGCACCATTTACGACAAGTTTTGGAACGATGTCGGCAAAATGGTATCTCTCTCAACCCTAAGAAGTTAGTTTTTGGGGTCACAGAAGGTAAACTTCTCGAACACATTGTATCCCGAGAAGGCACTAAAATTAACTCAAAAAGAGTCAAATCTATTCAAAGTCTTACTCTGCCTGCTAGTAAGACTACAGTGCATTCTTTCTTCAGAAAGGTGAATTTTCTGCGAAGGTTCATTCCTGAATTTGTAGAGAAAACCCGTCACATCGTCAACATGATGAAGGGTAAGGCTACTTTCTGTTGGACTGCGGAAGGCAAAGCGGCATTTGAGGATATCAAGAGAGCTATTGCTCATGCTCTAGTCCTTGTTTGTCCTGACTATACCAAAGATTTCGTAGTTTATAGCTACGCTTCAAAACATACACTTTCAGCTATTCTGGTTCAGCAGAATGAAGAAGGTGTGGATTCCCCCATATCATTTATGAGTTGTCCTCTCAAAGCTCATGAGTTGAAATATTTGAACATGGAGAAGCATGCTTATACCGTGGTCAAGGCAGTAAAGCATTTCAGGTTCTATATTCTGAATTCACATACTGTTGTTTTGGTGCCTAATACAACAGTAAAGTTTATTCTGACTCAACAGGAGTTCGGAACAAAAAGAGGTAATTGGATTGCTAAGATTCAAGAATTTGATCTTGATATAAAACTAACTAAGCTTGTGTGTGGTAGAGGTTTGTGTCAATTGATCGCTGATAACGTGCCAAAAGAGACAGGGGATGAAGAAGAAGTTGAGGATTCACCAACTATTCTTTTTGTCACTACTACTGATGAGTGGTATTCAAATATCGCTCATTTTCTTACCTATGGTGAGTGTCCTTCCCATCTGTCTTATAAGGAGAAAAGAACTGTTAAGTTGAAGGTAGCTAACTATGTCCTATGGGACAATGGTTTGTACAAGAGAAGCCTTGATGGGGTATTTCTCCGTTGCGTGGATAAAGCGTAACAAAGTAGACTTCCAGAGTCTTTCCACAATCTAGCTTGTGGAGGACATTTTTCTACACCTGTGACAACTCACAAGATTTTGCGAGCTAGATACTACTGGCCCACACTATTTCGAGATGCATACAATTGGGTACGTAGGTGTAAGTTGTGTCAACAGTTTGTTGGGAAACCTAAGTTGGCCGCACTACTTCTTAAACTAGTCGTGATTGAAGAACCTTTTCAGCAATGGGGCATTGACTTCATTGGTGCTGTGAACCCACCATCGAGTGTGGGACACAACTATGGTCTCACCCCTAAATTAGTATTTAGTTTAAAGTATTTTGTGATAAGTGATAGGGAACCTCCCCTTGATGAGAGGAGAGATTTATCTCATTACACTGTGGTCGATCTAACCATTTTGCCTTCAGTTAGTTGAAGACAAAATATTCACCCAACACTATTGAAATCTAAATTAGTTGTTGAATTTGAGATGACTAGCTATAGGGTTAGATTCATTATTGATTAGTCATTCAAATTGTAAGAGATGGGCATAGGAAACAAATTCATCTTTGTCATGAAAGGTACATTGCGAATATGCTCAAGGAATTTAAGATTAATGCCTTCAATCTAGTGGGTAGTATGATAGATTGGTAAGAATTTATCACACAAAATGTGTTTAAGGAATGTAAAATTTAAGAAGATTACATGAATACAATTCCTTATAAAAATGTCATAGTAAGCCTTATGTATACAATGGTTTGTATAAAACCTAACATAGCACATGCAGTAAGCATTATAAGTCAATTTTCTAGCAACCTTGGACTACATCATTGCACAGTAATAAAAAGAATTTCTAGATATTTGCTAGGAACAATTAATCTTGGGATCACTTTTATGGAGCTCTAAGAAATCCATGGAGCTTATGGGATATTGTGACATAGATTGTACAAGGGATGTTGATGGGACCATAGATCAACACCAAAATACTGTTTCATTTTGAATAACTTGGCATAGTTTCTTGGATGAGTAAGAAACAACCAAAGGTTTCACTTTTTAGTGTCAAAGAATAGTATAAATCAATTTGTGAAGTTGTGAAAGAAGTAATTTGGTTAAGGAAACTACTTAATGGGTATTGAGCTTACTCAACATAGTTCATAATTCTAAAATAGTTAGAGTTACCTTATAATGATGAACTCAAAGTTTCCTAGTAGAGAAAAACACATTGAAGTGAAGTATCATTCTTGTGGTGATCAAGCTGAGAAGGACATAATAAAGATAATAATTTACAACATAGGTAATAGTAGCATATGCACTAACAAAGGCATTGGAAAAAGACAAGGTTGAGTTCTAAAAGCAAATATTTAATCTACAATAAATCAACTAAGAGATATTTGTCAACTAAGAGATATTTGTCTAAGTGGGAGTATATAAAATAGGGGGTAATCAATGATCTCTTGCTAATAAAGCATACAATTAATTTAAAAATAGTTACATAAAGTACGTGCAATTAATAATAGAAAGTAGGTGCATGTGGATGAATAAAACATAAAATAAACACGTAACAAAAATTTATGTATTTAGATTATAAATACATACAAACTTGGACGAGATTGGCAAGGATTTAGTAGCGAAAAGATTCATAAGGTAAAGGGCTTAGGGCACCCTTAAATATTGCAAAAGTTAGGAGGTTTGTAAGAATGAAAACCATGTATCTTTGCTTCCCGATCGGAGACAATCTTATCTGGTGTTGGATAAGAAGACTTTTCATACGTTTCCAACATCTTGAGCATGCTATTCGTAATCATTCAAAGGAAACAAACATCAATTCCACTTTCAATATCACATAAAAAATTGCAGAACAAAACTTTGCCAATAAAACTTTGCCACATGTTATGCTAGATGTTTAGCAGACGGGTTGAATATCATATAAAAAATATCTCAAATTAAACTTTTCCCCAGCAAATAATATGTTGTTGCAGAAAGGCCATTTAGAAGAGAGGAACGAGAGAGCAAATGTCGAATAGAGCAAACCCTAATCGCTTTCAACAAACCCTAATCATTGAGAGTTTTAGATAGTTCTTCTCGCTATAAATGAGGCTAAAATCTGCAGCCTGATATTCTAGAGGAGAGCAGCATGGTGATACCGTATAAAAGGAAGCAGACATAATGGATAAAGAGTCGGTGACTGAGATGGAGACTATGGCAGATTTCAATGAAGGGTCTAAAGATTTAGTTGAGCCAACTTCTGACAATGATAAGGTTGCAGGAGGGAAGCCAGCGAGGAGTTCTACAACTGCTTATGATGTAAATAAGGACAACCTAATGATTGAAGAAACAACCAATGAGGAACCGGGTAAACCCTTAGAGTTCCTTCTCCCTGATGATATGATGGATATAATTTCTGAATGCCAGTCTCAAACTATAATTATCTTTTTTCTTAGAGGAATCCCCTCTGAAGAAGATTTTTATAAATAGCCCCGTTTTAATTGGGAAAACCAAGGTTGGGAAACTGAAGCCCTTAGAGGTCTTGGAGAGGGTTACGTTTCTTGTATGTTTAAATTTGCTGATCATACTCAAGCAGTGCTGCAGTATGGTACTTGGGTGATTTGTGGACAAATTTGCTATCTTCAAGCCTGGAGGTTTGATTTCCATCCTGAAGGCCCTTCTAGCTCTTAGTATCCGATGTGGATTGAATTACCATATTTAAACCTTGCATTTAGACCCTATTTGAAAATATTGTAGCACAGCTTGGCAGGGTCATCTAGTGCAAACAAAATACTGATAAATTTGCCAGCCTTCGGGTACATCCTAGAGTGTGTAGAAATGGATTTGAACAGGCCACTACCAGAGAGTATTAAATTGATTAGACTAGGGTTTGAAATGGATCAGCACCTTGTGTATTTGAACAATCCTAATGCATGTTTCTTTTGCCGAAAAGAAGGCCATTTGATTCAGGACTGTCTTGTTAGAAAAACTAGATTTGAACAAACACCCTCATCTACCTCCTTGCCAAACCAAACAATTCATCCTTCTTTGCATCCCATTCTTCCTCATAAAACTACCCCCTCTCCCACTTCTTCTCCATCACCCCAAGAGCCAACCCCTTCCCATCTTCCTTCTGATGCTGAAATAGATACTTTGTCCTCTCATTCCCCATCCTATAAGGATGCTATTATGACAGATCGATGAAGACTGGTCAAGAAAAGGAAAGAACCATCTGGCTCTTCTCCGCACTCTTACAATCATTCTTCTACTAGAAACTACTCTTCTTTCCCTCCTTTGAACCCCTTACCCTTCATGACTGTGGTTTTGTTTCTCCTCCACCCCCTTCTTGCCAGAGATCCAGATCTCCTTCTGACCGTGGGAATAACAATCAACCAATTGACATTGCCAACAGTTTCAGCGTATTTCCACATGAAGATGGTATTGATACCCCTTCTTCATCATGAATTACAGTATTATTTCTTGGAATGTAAGGGGGATCACACTCCCCCACCACAAACACAAGTTGCACCCAGTAATGACACCCGAACATAGGCATTCAATCCCTTGTTCCAATTGAATGTTTGGCAAAGAGAATATGAACGTTTTAAAATTTTGGCTTTTGTATGATGTTTTTCTATGCCTCGTGATGAGAACAAGGGCTTGAATGCCTATGTTTTGTTTTTATTTGAATTGTTTGAGTTGTTTTCCTCTTGTTGGAAATGAGGGATTGGATGCTTACAAATGAAAGTTGTGTGTAGTTGTATGAAGTTTCTAAATGCAATTTAATCTTATATGCATGCATGCAAAACTTTTTTTTTTCTTTTCTAATTTCGGATGTGATCTAGTTACTATGAAAAGGAAGTTTTCATGTGATTCTTATGATTTTTCCCTAAATGAAATTTTACCATGTTTTTGTGATTTCAATTTAAGTAGGAAAATAATTTAAAAGCCAAAGCCCGTACTAAAGTAACCAAAGCCCGTACTAGCAAGTGAAGTAACCTTATGAGTTTGAGTGTCATTACTGGGTGCAACTTGTTTTTATCTAATAGGATTGCCACATAGGCTTGACATAATTTTTCTACATACAAGGTTGGAGTCTAGCAATGGGGTTGGGTTGGATAAATACATACATAGAGGGGGGTCTTCAGTCCAATCTAGTTTGGAACCTACCAACTCAATTAGAATCTGGTTGGTTTAGTCTGGGACCCTACTATTGATACTCGATTGCCTAAACTAGGGCTCCCCAACCTCTTCCCCCTTAGCCTCTCAAGATGGATGAATACCCACGACCCAACTCTATATGGAATAGGATAGATCAGATCATTTTGCATGTATCTCAAGCATCTCTAGATTGTTTTGTGTTAGTGTAGGCATTTATTTTCCTTTATTTTAGTTTAAGCTTGCATAGGTAGATAATAATTATGAGTATTTAATATAGGTGCATAAATAATGTATTGTCACACTCGTCCATATGAGTTACTCCACCCTATTTCTGGGAGATTCTGGAGTTACACTTCCTATTGATCAAATTTATTCCACCTCATCCCTCTATCTCTACCTATATATACTCATCTCCTTTGCATGTATTTTCAATCAATTCGGTGAGGTAATCCATTCTTCTGTTTTGCATTCTCCTAAATATTGTCTTTGGTTGTCTAATTTCTCTCTCTTGTAGAAGAGGTATTGCAAGTGAATCCTAGGCTCCTGTGAGTCTTTGGTGACTAATATTTTGCACCTCTCGATAGATGAGATGAGTAGCCATAGAATCATGGCTGGCTTAGCCTCCTCAAACTCCCATGAGTTGGATTAGATAGATCAATAGTTATAGTCATAATTATAGTCATGGGTAGGATATATGGCTCCAATATAGTTAGTTGGCCCCCAAGGCACCCTCTATATGATATAGCGGTTATATAATTTCTACTACAGAAAAGGTAGGGAAATTTCAACTATTATTAGGGGTGAGAGGTTGTTGGTAAATAGATTTGTCATCGTGAAATAACCTTTGAAAATGACTCATTGCCCTTAGAGCGGTGACTAAATAGTCCCAAAAATTGGAGAAGTTGTTATTGAATTATCAGCTTTCCTCTGCGTTTGAGAGGGGCAGCTCCCTCATATGATGGGGGTATTTGTAGTTTTTGTGTACTTTTAACCTAAAAGTACATAAAGGAGAAAATGCAAAACTAGAGGAAAATAACTAATAGAAATCCCAACAATAGACATACGAATATCAGTTGAGATCTCATAATGGATATGACAGATTACAAAGGGATTTTAACACAAAATATGTTTTGATGTGCAATGATAATGAAAGAAAGATAACAAACCTCAACATACGAAAAGATATGCCACTTCCACATGTTCAAATGAAGATACCAAGATATGACCATTATTCATTACATCAGTCACATAAAATACCAAAGGTTTGCACAATCACATAGAAGGATTACTGATTTAACATACGAGAAATCAGCAATGATAACATATGAATACATTTAGAACATATGAACCAAAAGCATTCTTCATTATCTCCTTGAAATTATACAATTCCAAAAACTCTTCTATACATAGTGTCAAGCCAAAAAGTCTTCATACAATCTCTCTGAGAAATTCTCAAAATTTTTTCCGTTTGTAAAAAGTCCCTTTTGATTGAATTACAAAGAAGTATATATAGGTGAGGCTAGTAACCACTTAAGGTAACTACCTTAACCACTTTTATAACTACTTAGAATAACTACCTAGCTAATCCACTTAGGATAACTACCTAAGCCAATGCTTAGAATACTACCTTTTTGAAGATAAGTTAGGATTTACCTAACTTCTACAAAGTTAAATTCAAAAGGCTAACTTTACTTACAATAAGTTACATAAGTCACTTTTTCAAAAGGTAACATTAAACTTGGAGCTTTCAAGTTGTAAATTCTGCTAAGTTACCCTTTTCCTCCGTTTGGTCCATTTAGGTAGTCACACTTCGTTAGATGCTGATGACTCCTCTACATGCCTGAATTTTAGACTCCTGTATTCGCGCATATAAAATATGGATTGATTCCTTTTTTCTATAGATTGTGCTTGGGGAGTCTTAAAAGCATTCTTTAACCTTCTTCTTTTCCCCTAAAATAAGCAAAACCTGCATATTGAGGCCATTCCTCAAGCTCAATGGCAATGTTATGTCTCAACTATTCTTTTCTGATGATGTTGAACATGGGAGATGATGACAACAAGCGGTCAGTGAATCTGAATAAAAGCCTCCATCCACATGTTCTTAGAAGTCTTGATATGTATGATGATAGCCATTTTCTATTGACTTTGTCAGAAGCACAAACACTTCTTTCTCAAACTCTTCTCCTTTAAAGTAATACATCCCAATGTAAGCGTTACCACGCCGAACTCCATTGAAACAACAACAATAGTGACTTAGGACATAGTTCCCTTGACAACACTGAATGTACCTTGTTCAAATGAGCATAATTCATCACTTCTATAAGTGCAAGAGATAGACAAGAATGAAAACCATAAGTCTCTTTGACTATGCAAGGCTGATACTCACAACACCAATAGCATCTTTGTGCCCTGACTAACCTGATCCATGCACCTTTTCTTGGCTTCCATAATTCATGGTTGTACTTTCATTGTAGTTTATGACATGACACTCTTGAAATACCTATTAGAACCCTATTCAAAAGTTCATGTGCAATATCTAGGTTTCCATGTTTTGTATCGACGTGTACTGACCTGCTAACAATTATAACATACAACTACTATCTGCATTTTGTTCTTATTGGGGTTGTTTTTAGTGGTTGAGTACTTTTTCTTTAGAATGGTAGGGCCTTCGACTACTTCCAGTCAAGAATTATCTTTGAGCTTGCCCTCTACATGGTGACAATAACTAGCATGCATGTCTGTTAGGGCACTTCAAGGTACAACACATAACAAATGTATATTCTGAACATGTATATCCCAGGATATTATCTAACAATTTATGTGCCTATTATTCAGACACCTTCATCTTGAGCATCTCTACAATCATTGCACTCCATGAGATGATGTCCTATTGGGCTCTTTGTGAAACGATGATGCTTAATCTGGTTCGCTGATGCCAACAATAGTTGTGGAGCTCTGCTTCACATTAACAAAACAATGGTTGCAATGATAGGAGGTTTAATAACTATACTGATAGGAACAATTGAAGGGTTTAGAAAGCCCTTAGTCTAAACTCCTACATGCCATACCAGATACATTACGACTTAGAATGGCTGGTAAAAACCTCTACTTTATCATGTTCCGTGGTGTAACTGGAGTGATACGTGCACGGGTGTGGTGAGTGGTTGCATTCTCTGCTAACTGCTCCTAAATAAAAACTTTGAAATCCTTTCCAACTAGTCTGCATCGTACTTGTCTTTACAAATGAAGGTTAGGGTTTTCTTTTCAATATAACCGCTTCCTCACATACTGAATTTCGGGCATCGTGGGTGAAATGGAGTGTTTGGACGTTGTTTGAAACAACATTTGAGTTATGATTTAGCTATATAATTTTGAGGCACTTCTTCAAAACTTCTTGGGGATCGTTAGTAGTTATGAAATGAATGATAATGCTCGATGATTGAAAGAACGGGCTCATTTGGTTGGCGGTAAATGTTAGTTTGATGATTGATTAAAACACGCCAATGGAACATAAGTATTATTAATTTTGAACGTGGCCCCATACCACTAACTTCTTCCCGCGATGCCTTTTATTCGAACACCTTCAACTTTGTGAATTTATGATAGAATTGGCTCCGCGTCGGTTGTCATCGAAATCAAGTCTTTATAAGCCATTAGTGTCGAAGATGGTTCTCGAATCTACTCTTTATCCTTTTGGTTGCACGATGGTTTCCAAGTATGACACATGTCTAAATTTGTGTCGCCAACACTTGAATTGACAAATATAGATTGTTTGGCACTTGCTTCTGGCTCACATTGTGGCTTGAGCAATTTAGCATGTTCTTCTGCCACCTTTGATTCAAAGGCATGCTCCTTTATTTATGAGAAAAGGTTGCACACATGCACAATAATGTTAATGCGAGGACATCGAAGAGGTCACTCTACTTTGGTGAAAGTATAAGTTATGTTTGAAGGCTGCCATTTGGCATAGATTGGGATGATGCTCGTAAAAATCTTGGCATGACTTTACAATAATGTACTATACTTTATTTGAAAGCTTCTAAAGTCACTTCAATGTAATTATTTTGTAAAAATATAGAATTCATGGAGGATCAAAATTTGAAACCTTCTCGAATTATGAGGCATGTGGACATTGAAACTTGTCGGACGAGGTGGAAGTTAGGTGCAACATTTTGACATTGAGTTATCACTTGGAATAGTGAAGGAAGTATGTATAGAATTGGTGCCTTGCAAAGAATCATGACTTGACTAAGGCCATTTGATGCATGATAGGACTTGTTAATTCATCAGAAAAGTTCAAATTTTTGGATTATCAAAAAGGGGACAACAAGGTTCAAGGGCGGTAGGGGACCAAGAGGGAAACTATTAATAGTCATAGCCCATTAGGAGAGATATGTAGGGGACCTCTCACCAATATCTAATCTAATCTCTGTAGATGGGGATGGGGTTAGGTGAGTGGGGTACCAACTATCTATTCTATACATGCTTCTTCAAGAACTAAACTATAGTTTCCCCTTCTATATTCTTGTAAGTGGGGCAATCTTAGAATCTCACTCAAAATTTAGTATTAGGTGGGGTTGGGGGAACCCTATTTCTAGATATGGTGATAGTCCCCCTTTAAATCTATTCATTCATAGGGATGCTCAAGAGATACATAGATAGTGAGATAGGGGTAACTCAACTAGATCAATTTATATAGATTATAGAGAGATGGCCATCCCCATCCCAATCCCCAATCCCATATAGATTAGAGTGTCCTCGATATATAGTAGAGTAGAGACTACATTTCTAATCGAGCGGGATAGAGAAGAAACTTCAAACCCACTCGCACTCCCACTCCACCCATATCCCATCTCCCACATTGGATTCATTAGTGGGATTAGATTAAATACTATGATACAAGATTCAATCCCAATAATGAATCAAGTGGTTCACACTACTTCTAAGGACATTGATCCAAATCTCATGATCTATCTATAGGGTCCCCATATAGCTATGATCAAATCATATCAAATCAATGATAGGAAAGGGGCCTCATCCCACCCACCCCTACACTTTTTTTCATCTTGCCAGGTGAGTTGGTAGGCAAATGTGGAGTTTCATTCGAGAAGTGATGATTGACTTGATTTCCTATTGCTATTGAGAAAGTTATATTCTATTGGGGCCCACCATTCAATAGTTGGAGAACAAAGGAATAAATAATCTCATAGGCCCTACTGTAATTACAATTAGGGAAGATGAATAGTCAAGTTCATCTTCATATGCTACCAACTTGCTACTCTTAATCTCACAAATCTTGATGATCCTACTCATTAATAAATGCTGACCACCACTTCCTAATCATCTAATTAGTTGGGCTCCTCCCTCCAACCCTCCCCTATTGACCTCCTCTCAATTTTGGCACCCCATTTGAGAGCTAGTAGGCTACCACTTCTTTGGTCAATAACCTACATGGAGAGGAATCCATGTCATTCCCTAAGTCCGGTTCAATGGTATCATATCTTTATTTTCATTATGCATGAAGTGATTTGATCTTGACCCCTATCTCCTAGTTGGTGGGAAGTAGAGGGGTGGTTGTGGCCATGGAGGTAGGTTCACTCTATGGAAGATTGTTAGATCTCTCTTTACTAGGTCCATAAGGGTCAAAAGTGAACACCAACCCCTAACCCCTACGTATATAGCTAGGGGTAGAGGAGTATCCTCGCTTCACTCCTATCTAGTTAATGGATTTAGAGAAGGAAGAGTGGGCCAAAAGTCTATAGTCTTGCTTCACCCCTTTATAGTTAATGGTTGGGTTTAGGTCTCACTTCACCTAGATATAGGTAGGGGTTCTTTAACTATAGCTATCTCTGGTTATATGCCTCCTTGCTTCACTCATCACCCATTATTATTGTGCCCTTCAATTCTATAGTAGTAGCCCCACTGAACATTGTTAGGTTGTTCCATTGTCGCCATAGATGGCCTATTGAACCAAAAACCCAACTGGATTTGAATCTAGCTATATAGATAGGGGCACTAGTTGATAGATAGAGGTTGGGTTGGTGTGCTCCAATTATATAGGTAGGGGGGCCCCACATCCAAGATAGAGTAGGGACCATGACACTGGATAGGGAGTTTTGTCGACCTACAATCCATTATAGACTTCCCACCCCCAACCCCTACCTATATAGTTGAAGGAGAGGGAGCCCTACTGTAGAACTGGTAAATTAGCTAACCAATTGTATAGGGTGGGAGATTTGAGGGTGGGGTTTATCATCAAGGAGGAGAATTGACCCCAACTAGATAGTAGGGCCTTGTTATATATAGTAGGGCCCACCAATGGGGAGTAGTACTATAAATAGTAGGGCTCAAAACCAAACACCCCTCTTCCACAACCTATATAGCATATCTAGGAGATCTAGTTTATATTACATTGGAATATCCTAGGATGCCCAATCAGATTGTTCAGATTTGGTATGCTTTAAATCACAACACTCAATTACAAAATCAGATCTATAATCAAGTGGCATTATATCAAGTGATACCACCACCTATGCCCACTTGGTCAAATCAACATGGTGTTAATACCTATAATACTACTATTTATTCCATTAACTAGCAAATTAGTCCTTCATTCTTTAATCCATAAAGAGGTAGGAGTCTAATGCCTAATTAGTAGGTAATCTCTAATAATTATATGGTCACACCTTCACCTAATACATCTATAGGTGGACCAATGTCTTAGAAACAACCTACTAACTCAAATTCAAAATTGAAGTGTTGTAAGAGTATGGTGAAGAAGTTGTCTAGTGATTTCATGTAGTTGGAAAGGAAAGTCCAACAAAATCAAAGTCTAGGAACTCCCCCAAAGAGGGGATACAATTTACAAAGGCCTAATAGAAAATGGAACACAAGGCCAAATAATGGCAGTGTCTCAATCCCATGAAAGCTAACAAATCAAGACACAAATGGTGCAAGGCTAATAGTTAATCTCATTGATCTAGAATTGACTTCTTAGTGTAGGCTCCATAAATCCAAAAAAATAGGGGATTCTACACCTTCATTGGATGCACCTAGGAGTCCTTAGACACCCACACATGATACAAATTATGAGATTGGGTACACATATTTTTATCATATGAGATAGACATTAAATTAATGAAAAAAATTTGAAAGATATGTTAGAGATAGGATTTCCAAGTACCTTATTAAATTTAGCTTCATCAAAAGGATGCAGGATACATAGTACAACTAGACATGATGAGATTGATTGTCCTACCTTCATCACAAGAGTGGATATATTCTTTAAATGTTTGATCCATCCCACTAAGATACTCATTCTAGAGGATCATTAACAACAATCCGATCAAACATATGATGATAATGGTCAAGCCATTTCTCCTAACTCCATTGGTAAGAATGATACAAAAGAGGATCCCATTCAAAATTCAAAAAGATTGGATGGTGTGCATGGTAACCTTGTGGTAAACAGGGAATATGAACTACAAAAGTTGGGACTAAGTTTGATGGACTACATGACAATTTTAAGAATGCTAGTAAACTCAATAGATATTACATTACTTAGTGAGCAAGGCTACATGAGACAATCAAGCATGGGGAGTATGATTACCTAGAGTTCTTGTTAAGACTATGTCTAGTCAAAAAAAGAGTAAGTTGGGACAACCTCTTGTTGATAGACTCACTCAAGACAAGGTGTGTGAAACCACTGGTATTTATGAGAGTTGTGACAAACCAATTGAGTTTGATCAACCATTTAGGTTGGAAACCTTTTTATTTAATAAAATTGGAACCTTTGAACTTGTTTTTTGTTTAGATTTTGGAGTTTTCCAAACATGGGCTATGATGTTCTAATGAATCTATGTACTCCACTTGAGTGTTGATGAATTCCCAACAAGCACTTCATGAAATATCTCAAGAATTAGAGGTTGTTAGGGTTGTATGCACTAGATTTATGCATGCATATGGTAGTCATCTGCATCATCTTTCATATTGATTGTCCTCAAACTCTAGCACCTTTCTTACTTGCATGGTTTTGTGTAAACTAACCAAACAAGGAATTGATCTCTTCAACTAGTGTAGATTTTCTATCTCTACAAAACAAACTCATTTTCTTTCTTCCAACCCAAGGTATTTATTTTTTAGTTTTTTATACATATGATTAGAAAAGGATTAGCTTTAGGTTGGAACTTGTAAATTACTTTAATAAAATTGAATATTATGCTTGCAAGTGTGTATCCATTGCTAATTTATAAACATAGAATGATATCTAAGTACAATGAATGTTTTGGATCAATTTGTAGATGCATGCTGGTTCTAAAAATAGTAATCAGTATGTGCAATTAACCATGTGTTTGTATCAATAATTTCATAAACATTATAGGCCCCTTGAATTGGAATACCATTACAATACCATTGATTTATCCTTATTGACGACGACCTAGTAATATAGAAAGGTCTTGGGAATAGTTGATTTCCTTTCAAGAGAAGTGAGGTACACTTTATACTCAGAGTTGTTAAGTGTGTCAAATCACCCATCAATACATGGTATATCCCTACTTCAGCTAAAAGAATTTTGTCAATTAGTAAAATTATTGATAAATGGATATTGGTATAATTTGGCAATAATGCATGTCATCTAAAAGATGTGAAAAGAAGGACTAGATTGTTAAAGGTGTTAGGAAAGGAAACATGTACAAGTTGTGTGCTAGGATTCTAGAAGAGGTGTTGGTACCAATAGATGATGAAAGATCCAATTTAGTTCTTTGGCATAATAGATTTAGACATGTTAATGCACATTCACTTACAGAATTAAAAAATAAATATCTTATAGAGGATTTGAATCTACATTTACTAGTTAAGTTGTGAATGTGTGATAGTTGATTTCCTTTTAGGAGAGGAGAGGTATACTTTGTGCTTTACTGAAGTTGTTAAGTGTATCAAATCGCCATCAATGCATGATATATCTCTACATTAGCTAAAAAACCTTTTTTCAATTAGTAAAATTATTGATATAGGAATATTGGTATAATTTGACAACAATGCATGACATATAAAAGATGTGAAAGGAAGGACTAGATTGTTAAAGGTGTTAGGGAGTGAAACATGTATAAGTTGTGTGCCAAAATTCTAGAAGGGGTGTTGGTACAAATAGATGATGAAAGATCCAATTTAGTATTTTTGCATCATAGATTTGGACATGTAAATGCACACACTTAAAAAGTAAAAAAAATAAATATCTTGTAGAGGGTTTGAATTTGCATTTACTAGTTAAATTGTGAATGTGTGAAGGCTATAATTTGGGAAAGTAACATAGATTTTCATTCTCAAATAAGGGGACATCAAGAGATAAGGAGAAAATGAAGTTGACACATTCAAACATTTGTGGAGTAGTGTAGAAATTACTACATAATGGTGTCAGACATTTTGTTACCTTTATTCACGATTTCACTAGAATGACCTTTATTAATTTTCTAAAGTATAAATCAGATGCATTGGAAATGTTTAAGATATTCAAAATCTTTAGTGATAAATAGTTGGGAAATCCTTTGAAGTAGTTAAGATGTGATAATGGGGGTTAATATACCTCTAATGTATTCAAATAGTCTATGCAAAGGAAGGAATCGTGTTAGAATATACTACTTCTTATTCATCACAATAGAATGGTGTTGGAAAAGGAAGGAACATAACTCTTGTTGAAAGTGCAAGATAATGGGTTGTCTAATTCTTTTTCAAGTGAAGTGATATGTTCAAAAAAGTTTACCTACTACTACTACATTACATTAGAAGAATCCTTATGAATCTGGCATGGGATGAAGCTAAGCATTGGAAACTTGAGAGTTTCTACCTTGTCAAACATATTCACATATACCACATCAGAAATGAAATAAATTGGATGACAAAAGCAAGAAGTGTATATTGATCATATATAACCTAGATTCAAAGGCATGTCCTATAGTACATGAGGTCAAATAAGTAGAGATGTCATCTTTGATGAAATTTCATCTATACATAAGCCAATGGAAGTGAAGAATGTAAAAGAAACACAAATGATTTTGAAGAAGAGTTTAAGAAAGATGATTCTACTTCAGAAGAAGCAACCCTATGACAAGATGAATTTGGACAAGGGAAACCACAAATTTGAAGGACAACAAGAGCATGAAAGCCCACATAATTTAAAATGTTAGAATCATATCACTCTTTATTAAAGTTGATGAGCCACATAGTGTTCAAAATGCATTTGAGAGCCATGATATGACAATTTTGAAGAATGCAATGGATGTGGAATAGAAATCACTCATGGAAAATTAGACATGGAAATTCACATGTCTTTGATTAGAAAATAAAGTTGTTTGATGCAAGTGGCTATTAAGTACAAATATAAGCCCACTAGATTAATTGACTGATACAAAGTGCAATTAGTGTCAAAAGGGATATACCCAAATTACATGATTACATTATCATGACACTTTCTCACTTGTAGTGAAAATAAATTCCATAAGAGTTTTGTTGGCTATCACATTAGCATTAAGCTTTTATGTGCATCAATTAGATGTCAAAATAACATTTTAAAATGGATAGTTGAAAGAAGAGGTTTATATGCAACAAACAAAAGGCTACATGCAACAAAGGAAGGAGCAATTGTTATGCAAGTTAAAGAAGACTTTGTATGCATTGAACCAATCTTGAAGAGCATGGTATGAAAGGTTTGATGATTTTTTGTAGGATGAAGGGTATCTTCATTTCTATTCCAATTCAAATTTCTACATTAAGCATATTCATGAGTCAATTTCATTTTAGCTTTACATGTTGATGATGTTATTGCTATGAATAATGATCTATGAAATTGTGATCTATCTATTAAAATATAAATTAGTTGTTGAATTTGAGATGACTAGCTATGGGGTTAGACCTTATATGCTTTATGAATACAGTTTAGATCAAAAACCATGTCCTATAAATACAACTAACAATAGATTACATTTTGCACATCATCCCAGAGTGAATTATTGACTAACTCTATAGAAGAGAGAGTCTGCAATTTAATAACTATTCTATTCGGAACACATGAGATTATGTGCGAACTATATCTCGCAGTCAATAAATAAAATATATTTAGTGTTAAGTATTTATACGACCTTTTGTGCATATTAAGAAGAGTCAATGTCTGTATTCATAAAGCATATAAGGTCAAACAGAGTATGGCATCGTACATGGGATTGGAGTTTTATATGTATGCCTTGATGCCTGAAAATAGACTAATCAGATTAACAACAAAGTTTGTCAGTAACCTACTCTGGAATGATATGCAAAATGCAATGTGTATGTACTTGTATTTATAGTACATGCTCTCCAATCTGAATTTTACTTCATGGGAAGAGTTATTTTATGGCTATGTATTCATAAAACATATAAAGTAAAGCAGCACATAACATCTTACATGGATTTGAAATTTTCTATATACTCCTTCAATGAGTGAAATTAGATTAATTAGATTAATGATAGAGTTTGTTAATAACCCACTATGGGATGATATGCAAAATGTAATGTATATCTAGCTGCACTTATAGTACATGGATTCTGATCTGAAAGTTACTTTATGGAAATAATTATTTCATGATTTTGTATTCATAAAAGCATATGAGGTCAATATACATCAACCTTGAATCCATGTAGGACAAAAATTCTCACAAGGGTCAACGCAATAAACAAACCCTATCTCTAACTGTACCAACATTGCTTCACTGACCAAAACTACTCCTTAGATTCTAAGCATACAGAGCTTAAATGCGAATGCACAAAATATTATTTTTGTCTTAAATATATATTTTATGTTTAAATTATATCTTTAATTTTCGAATTATCTTAAATTAAGACAATAAAAAAAATATTTTTTCTAAAATAAGTTTTTTAATTTCCCTCTCCTCATTCATTTTTCCTACCTCATTCTACATGCATTTTCCTTTTCCCTCCCTCATTGGACATGCATTTTCCTTGAGCTAAATCCCTATGGCAGGCAATAGGGTTTTGAGCATGGCTTCATCTAGTTTTGCCACAGAAGAGAAAGTCACAACGTCAAATCTAGTTTATGTATTAGCTCAGTGCAGACATGATAAGAACTTGTCAGACTGCGTCAAGTGTATCATGACTGTAGAGAAGCAAATTCGCAACTACTCTAATGTGTCCAGGGGAAGAACAATCTATGACGGTTGTTTCCTACGCTACGAGAGTAACAATTTTTATGCACAGAATACTACTCCTGGAAATGCACAGCTGTGTGGCAACCAATGTATTGGAACGGATGCCAATTCATTTTCTGTAACAAGTCAAAGTTTGTTAAGCAATTTGTGCAGTGCAACTCTGAAGATGGCTGATTTCTTTACTGCGTAGTCTGAAAAGGATGTGTCGAATAGGACCATCTATGCACTTTCCTAGTGTTTGAAATCTCTCAGTAAGGAAGGGTTTAAGGATTGCTTGAACATATCATAGACAAATACAGCTAGTTATTTCTACATTATGCTACATACCCTTTTTTTTCAGACAATGTCACCATTGATCTTGCATAGTTTTTGTCTACAGGTTAGAAATTTTTAACCCACTGTCATAACAAAATTTAAGTGTTCTATTGGAGATCTGTTGTATATTTTGTATGTTTGATTTGGGGGATTATTTGGCTATTTTATTGGGTTTGTTATTTCAGTTCATGATTTTGAAGTATTTATACAAACTGTAAAACTTCTTTTTAAGAAGTTTGATTATTATCATATTGTGAGTTGTTGATTACTGTGCTAGTTTTTTTAATTATAAGGGTCAGGTTCTCACTGAGAAAGATGAGTTTGAAAAATAGCAATAGTGCTGCGAATGAGTGCATAATGCCCAGTGCACAGGTTACTTGCAATCAAACCCAAGCATGGCCAAGCCCATTGACTACTGCGCTGTCTCACGAAGGTTAGGTATTTTAATTTCCTACATAATTGTTGATCTTCTATAAATCTAGGGTATTTGTTATTTTGGTTGGTTTGGATTAAAAAACTTAGTTGGCCTTATGTTGTTTGAGTTCTTTCTTGGTTAAAAATTAATTGAGTGTATGTTCTTTCAATTAGGCATATGAGCAACCATCATTGAATGCTTTGTGTGTGGGGAAAGTATGCTCCAATCTGCTATTTTTCCATTTACCTAAAAAAACTATGTTTACTGGCTACTCTGAGTTCTTTGTCAATCTCCTTCCTGGATATTTTTTCAATCTCCTTGCACATTTATTCTTGTTAAAGTAGCCAATTTTTATAATAAACTCAATATACTTGTTGGCCATAATTCGATGACTTGATTGTGTATTTACTAATATTTGTTCAGCATATTTGGTAAACACTATTTTGATTATATTGTCTCAGAGTGATTGCCCTAGTTTCTTCGATGGTTTAGAAATTGACACTACATGAATCATTTGTAGAGGAAAAAACATTCTGAGCTAGGTAATAAGATAGTGATTAAATCTCAATTTTTTTGCTTATATACCAGCAAATGGATCCCACTGTAAATTTCATCATTACTGTGAATGAAGTTGTCTCTTTATCACCTCTCCTCTCTTCTCTGGTGTGGATTCAGGTTCCAGTAGTCACTAAATCTTAGGCATTGGAAGAGATGGTGGCTAATGTTGGCCTGGAAGTGATTTTTTTGAATATTTGATAAATTTATTCTATATTTGGTGAAAACTGTGGCATTTGTACTATAGTATAAGGAGACGAGCATTGGATTCGTTATATGGAATGTGTGATGTTACCAATGCTAAGGATATAGTTGAAGAGTTATTACAGGTAATCCCTATGTAACATAAATACACTTATGATATTTATGGGTTTTGTTTTTTACTGTACAGATTTCTGCAATTAATAATCCAGGAACATAATTAGTGATTAAAGTCACAGGATTTTATGGGATATATCAGTTGTTTTATTCTGATTTTGGGCAAAATATTTTTGGTTTGGTTGGGTATGGATGAGCAAGAATACAAGAAAATTTTAAATTTTCCTGTCCTAACACTTTGTTTGAAAATTGAATCACTACTGGCATGTGAGAAGGTAGAAAATTAGACTGGCAATAATGAGGTTTCGAGTTGAGCTTTGGCTGCCATTCCAGCTCATTTGAGAGATATTACAGATTTGACATGTAAAAACATTTTTCTTTGATGGGTTAAAGTTTAGATGGTTCACCAACATTATCAATGACTAGATTGATCACTTATGCCCACACTTTGGTATATATATATTTGCATTTTTACAAGTATATACATTTAGATGTTGGCATATATAGGGAATCAGTCAACTAGTTTGGGATTTAAGTTAACTTCGAAGCAAGTGTATTTGAATATTTATGATAAGGTTGGCAAAAGCAAGTATTTTAATTTTTCCTCGCAGGCAAAGGATTTAGAGAACTAACATGTGTTTGCAGGAAGAGAAGTCAATGTTTATCCTTGTTTTGTTTAGCTAACTTGCGAAAAGACGTGGAAGTTTTCCCTGTGATTTCAGGTAAGACAGGTAATCTGGCAGGAGCTAGATAGAAGCAGCTCCTCACTTGATAACAGATAGCTGATCTAATACTATATGTCATCGAGGACATCTCAGGAGATGGAGATCCAACAAGCCATACAACAAAAGAATATCAGAAGAAAGGCCCTGGTATAGGGCAATGTTTGTACTTGTACCCCAGAGATTGTATAAGAAAGGATGAGTCCTTGTTGGGCTTGACCTCATATAAGTTCTATAAATAAATAGTATGTACTGGACTGCAAAAGTCCCAGGCTAGACTAGAGGTTTTCTTTGCTCTGTTCTTTCCTACTGGTGCCCGTACTGAACAAAGCTGTATTTTTTTGTATTTTATTACTGAGTTTATATATTAATGGCCTCGGCCTTTTACCAGTCAAAAAAAAAAACATTTGAAGAATGATTATTTTCATTCGAAGTCAACTGTTGATCATTATAAGTACTATCATAGTAGATAGATATTAATGTGGAATTAAGTTCTCAATGAGGCATGTGCCACTATATTCCTCACAATTTTGTAATTTTAAGTGCAAAATTACATATGCACCAATGGCAAAGCAAGGATTCTCACGAAACACACAAGCCAGAGCTTGTAAGATTCTTGAGTCTTGTTCATAACTGACAAGTCACATCTTCATTAAAGAAATTATCTATTGTTTTTGCACCTTGTAACTGTGTCATTTTAGCATGAAGGAGCTTAGAAGACAGTAGAAAAATAAAAGAAAAATACAGATCTTTGTAGGATAATTAGTGGCTGCATTAAAGAAATGGTTAGCTTAAGTAATTTCTTTAATGGTTAGAAAAATAAAGAAGAGAGGAACGAGAGAGAGCAAGTGGTGAATAGAACAAACTCTAATCGTTGAGAGTTTCAAATAATTCTCGCTGCAGATGAGGCTAAAATCTGAACCTTGGCAATCTGGAGGAGAGCAGCGTGGTGATGCCGTATAAAAGGAAGCAGACACAATGGATAAAGAGCCGGTGACTGAGATGGAGACTGCGATAGATTTCAATGAAGGGTCTAAAGATTTAGTCGAGCCAACTGCTGACAATGATAAGGTCGTAGGAGGGAAGCCAACGAGGAGTTACAACACCGATTCCCATGTCCCATTTCTATGGGTTCTGTACTCTCCTCGTTACAACACTAATTCCTATCAATGGAAAATAAACCAAAGTAATTTGCACACTACTCTACAATATGTACAAACTAAGTAGTGTAAAAAAACTCAAAAGGAGTATTATCATATAACCACTTGAAATCCATGGTGGAAATTGAATCTTGGTCATGGGGTAGATTTGTAGGAAACAAAAAGAAGAAATCTAAAATGCAATTAGAGAAGAACCATAAAATATGTGGTGGATTTGATTATAATAAGTACAGGCTACCAACAAAATGGTGTGATATGTCTTCGAGCATATTTTCCAATGTGTATGACTAATATAAAATACACCCACCTTAAATAATAACGCTAACCAAAGCTATTGTTCTGGAAAACCTATGTTATGGTGCAAGCCCAAGGAAACTCAAATTCCTACCAAAACAAACAATAGCCAACGAAATGTATATGAGGAATAACTAGCATATATGGGAAAACAAGAATTGAGAGTTCAAAACATGGCACACATCTCATAATGGAGGCATGACTCAAATATAAATTCCAATACATAAACATGGTGCAAGCTATTCATTTAAAATTTGTATGGAAGAATTTTTTTTAACAATCATAAAAAGGATAGCGATTATATATGCAACTAAATTTCTACAAGCAAATACGATTATGGATTTCTTGTATACTAGTCTAATAAGACATGATCTGCCGAAAATAATATGGTATGAACTGGCGACCAAAGTAAACATACCTGCAAACTCCCCTTCATTCCACTTGAGCTTCATGCCCACCACACCTCTTCTCAAAATTTCTGAGAAAGAGCGAGAGCTGCCGGAGGGGTTTTTTCTGCCATAAGAATAACCGATAAAAAAATTGACAAAAAACTGAATGGCGGCAAATGAAAAATGAAAAACAAAAAAAGATGACGGAGAGCAGGTAAAATTCATGCGGAGCAAAGGACACTTCAATTCTACTAAAAAGATGATGGAGAGCAGGTCAAATTCTTGCAGAGCAAAGGACGCTTCAATTCTACTACTATTCACATTTATTGATGATAGGAGTTGCATTTATTTCAAGTAATTAGGGGTACCATATTTTCTGATTATCTCCAAAACAATTATCATGCAAGTCACAAACTCAACGCCCAACACCGACCATCAACATTCAAGTACTTAATGTTTATCTAGCTTTTATAAAAATATATTGATTCATTTTATTTTTATACAAAAGCAATGTGTATAGAAGTGATTATGTGGTTGTAGGTTTCTTAGTATGTGATTACTATTCATATAAATACTATTAAATTAATTCATATATTTTAAAGATAGATAATTGTTAAATGTTGCAAATTAATAATATATAATTAATTTAATTTTAATTAAGAGTTAAATATAACAAAATAATAATAAAGTATATTTTAGATTTTAAAAGAGATTTTTTTTTTTTATAAATATAAATTGTATATTTAGGGTTACCGATTAAAAAACTATCTTCCATCGGTGAATTTGTTAAATCGTTGCCCAACTCAAACCTTGTGACATAGGTAAAAACAATGCGCTTACCACCTATAATTTATATACTCCCAAACCAACATATCTAAATTTATAATACATTCTCCTTAACAATCTAATGCAAAGTTGGCTAGATAATCAACCTTCATGTATAGTATATTTTATATAATGTAAATTATTTAATATATTTTAAAAACACTATTATATTATAAAATCATTTATTTATATCAAATAATTAGTAATCATATTTATTTTATATATAATATATAATATCTAATATAATTTAAATTATATATATTTGTTATTATATAGCATATTTTATATAATGAAAATTATGTAAAAGTGAGATAGAGAGACATAGAGGAGACTAGAGAAAGAAAGATATAGAAAGAGGGGGGGAGAGAGGAAGTGAGATAAAGACATGGAGGTGGATAGAGGAAGAGAGATATAGAAAGAGAGAATGAAAGAAAGAAGAAGAGAGAAAGAGAGGTAAAGGAAGAGAGAAGGGGAGAGACAGAGAGATAAAGGGATACATAGAGAGGGAAAGGAATAGATAAGTGGAGAGAGATAGAGAATGAAAGAGAGGAAGAGAAAAAGAGAGGCAGAAGAAGAGAGAAGGGGATAGATAGAGAGATAGATGAATAATCATAGGTAAATGTAAACAAGTATGAATGAAAGATGTCACCATGAACATGAAACTCTTGATGGGATGATGTCACTATCAAATCACCACAAGGAGAGAATGAAGGAGGAAGAATCTTCCTTGAAGATCTACAACAAGGGTTAGTACACACAACAATAATATGCAAAAATAACTTGTTAGAGATAATCTTCATAAAGAGCATCTAGAGAAAGAGAATCATTAGCATCTAAAGTCATTAGGAGCATTATGAGTGTTCAAGACTTGTTTATATATTATTCTTGATTACCTTTCTGAGGACTTAATTGAGTTGAGGTTGACAAGGTGCATCACTTTGTCAGCAACATGTGTTGTCATTGATGTCAACGTAGTATATGGAAATATAAGCACAAACTTGTATATAGGTTGTGTTTAGAAGAAGGAGAAGTTGATTGACAATAGAATGTTTGAGAGAGATGGTTTGACTTAATTAAATTCAAGGGGTCATCATGTCTAAGGTGAGTCAAACCGGAAGGCTTAGTAGATGGAGTGAAACTAGTCCAGAAGAAGAGAAAATTGTCTAAGTATGATGCGCTGATCAGTCTTGTGTCTAAGCATGATGTGGAGGTAAACACTTATGTAATAACATGTTTCATGTATTCCTACATGTATATCGCATCAGATTGGAGTACCGCACTTAGTAATAAGTAGCAAAAATTTGACTAAGGCATTCATAGTACATATCCTAAGGCAGAGTCACAATGGTTTGGTATGCATTTCTCCACAGAGAAATAATTAGTCGTGTGTTTCAAAAGATAAGTTTATCCTGGTATTAACATGATATATTCAAGATTTCAAGTCATCACACCTTCAAGAAAAAAAGTTACAAGTGACAGAGTACAAGTTACTACTTAGGCAGGGCAAAGCAATGATGGAGACCTATTGGAATGCTCTGCATTCCTCTGGAAGAAATTATTTCATCACGTGGTTTTGAGGACAGGATTAGGGATGTATAAGGTATGCTATATTGAAGCTTCAATTGGTCTTGTGGTCTGCAAGGTCAACATTCAAGTAACAAAGGTAATACAAATTGTTTGAGAAGCCTCATAACACATGTTTGAGTATTTGTAGAAGATAAAATACATACAAAGCAGCCATAAAAGATTGTACAGAGCTTCTACATGCTCCAATATACCTTAGGTTTGAACCACACACAAATATCTCTTGTTTCCAGTATGACACAAGATATGTAAGTCAGTTAATAAAGAATTGTATATTCTTGTTCCCCGAACTTCAGTTACCATAGTCTAGCTTTTGTTTTTCTTCAGAAATGATTGATGAGGATGTGTGGATCTAGGAGTATGCATGTAATAATGTTTAAGTTCATCTCTAAAGGTTTCAATGTTTTTGATGTACTGCAATGCCATATCCTGAATAATGAAAGATCATAGTTAGTCTGGAATACTCTGTTTCTAGTTCATCATATCTCTTATCTTGCATATGTATATATTGATTTGATACTTTAGTAGAAAAGTGGTTGAATGATATTGAGATGGTATAATGTTGAATTCTTGGTCCGCATGATGTTTTTGGCCTCTCCCCGGTGGTATGAAGATAAAAAGTTAGTAGTGTTTGTACAATTTGGGCTGAACGACTAGTTTCTATTATATGTGGTGGATCCAGATCTATTGTTTTGACATTGGAAGATGTGAACTGATGTTCCTTGAATCCTTACATGAGTCTTGAGGTCTGTAACAAGTTTCTTGAACATATTGTATGTATTTAAGCCAACCTTTGAAGAGTTACACATTTCATCTAAAGATTTTTATGGTGCCGACCTGATCAATGTTTCTAACTATTGTGGAGGGTATTTATAGGAGATCAAAGTCATTTGTGAAAGACAGATGTGAGATGTGAAAATAATAGAGCAGAATAAGGAGTATAAATCATTAGTATGATGGAATAATTATGTGGAAAAATAGGACTGCACTATCAACATAAGTCAGATGTTTTCTATACAACAGTTCATGTATTCATTATCTCTGTAATTCTTATTTCAAGATAGTGAGTCTGTAGCGAGTTGTAGCTTCCTTGGGAGTGACCCTAAAAATTATATTCAGGGAATAGTAGCTTCCTTGGGTTGTAGCCCTAAAACAAAGTTGTAATACTAATTGCAGTGAGCATTATATATTGTGAGCTAACACTCACCATGGTTTTTCCTTATTTTGGATTTTCCACGTAAAAATCTTGGTGTTCTTGTGTTGATTCTTGAGTTGCATGACTTACTTTTTGTTCTCTATGTTATTCAGTTTTTATCTGCAAATATATGTTTAGGTTTTAGTGTGTGCTGATTCACCCCCCCTCTCAGCACTTCATTGTGTTCAACACACTTAAGTCATAAGGTTGACAATAAAATATAATTCATCGGGGCCAAATTATCAGGAATCTAGTGCTGGGCACACTAGTCCTGGTAATTTGGGCTATCCAATTGCCAAATGATAGAGGATTTATCCTTGTATGTCATGAAAGTGCTAGAAACTGCATCTTGTAAATAGAGATGATCAAATAATCCACAACGAGTGCCAAATGTAGTGAAATTGTAAAGGGGTATACAATTTTTGACAGTACACCAAGTAATAGGTACACAAAATCCATTCAAGAAAGCAAGCATTCCATCCATTCTTTGGAGTAGAGGGTTTGAGAGAGGAGAAAATAGAATGGAAAATTATGAAAAATAACTCCCTTTTTCCCTTTTATACAAAAGCCATAATTTCATTTCTTTTAATACTTTTTCCAATTTCACCAATTACACTCAAACAAATCACTTGACTTAAAATGGGGAAATAGTTAATCAACCGAATTCAACTATTCCAAATAGGTAATTGCCTTTTAACTCAATCTCTTTTTGAAAAGTCCACACACACCATACCAAGCATTCAATTTTCTAAATTAATACAATTCCACCTTTTGAAGGAAAAATATTAAATTTCAAAATTAAACTGAAATCACTCAAATTTATTCCTCAAGCATATTATGATATAAAAACCTCTTCGCTAAGGTATAATTAACAATTTTCAACTTAAATCATTAAAATACTCTAAAAACACAAGAAACACATTTTTGAGATCATTTAAAATAAAGTGAAAAAAGATAAGGAAACACATGCAATGATTTCAATCACATTATGGGTTTCCACAACACAAGGATATGTGTGAGATGACTTAGCATCCCATATTAGCCTTCTCCACATTTCCCACATTAGTTAACACCTGTAACTACCTACACACTCAAGTCAACCATTAGGCGTACCTGCTCCACATATACAAGTTGAAGCAACATAATCCACTCCAACATGGTGTAATCATACATGATATGCAATAATCACATTCACTATAATCATCTACAACTAGCATGATTCAGGAACATGATGCATAAACGACAACATTTTACAATGCCAGAATATACGACAATCACAACAATAATAAGTATAGAGAAAATAATGAAGTTAAAGCACTACAATAACCTAACATGTACAAATAGATGAACACTAGGGTGGGCATTACACTATAATTGAGATATATATTATTAGGGGGTTTCATTATTAGATTTTGTGTGGCAAATGTTTGGGGTTGAGGTATATAAGTGATTTTAAATCAAAGTTTTTTACAAGATGACATATTTGTCATTATAGTTCATCTAGGTTTTGTGTGTGAAGGATTTAAGGTATAAGATGACAATCAAAATTAGCTTTGAGCTAGATGTAGGTGTAGGTAGTTCCTTTTCTTGATAGGGTAGAAATACTAAGATGATATAAAAATGTGACAAAAAATAGGTACATACGATACTGGTGAAAATTGAGAGGCATTCTAATCATACTAGTGTATGTAGAGGGGGTATCAAAAATATAAATTTGAAGGGTAGAAATAAAATTAGGGGTGTTTATTACTACCCTATGAATGCACATGCTTTATTAAATAAATTCAATGGTATTTATTTTTTGCTAATATATACTTGGGTTAGGCACCGAGTAGCCACAAAAAAGACCATTAAAGAGTTCATTAGTAGTAACCATAGGGCTCACTAAATCCCTAAATTTTTTTATTTCTATTTCTTCATATTCTAATAAAAACTCCCCTTCTTGCTAATATATGAAAATAGAAAATTATTTCATCTATTCACAATAAACTCTAGCTCACAATTAATGAAAATGCATGGACTCTTCACACATTGCATTTACTAGCCAAAATGAAACTTCATCACACACATAACTAGGTATACATAAAAGGAAACATTATTTTGCATATGGGAAACTTAAAGTATACATAGTTTGTAAAATTTAGTCGGAAAGAGCAATATGTAAGGGGGCATATTTGTAAGAGTAGCAAAGAGGAATTTTTTATTTGTTTGTAATATTAGTATTATGAAAAAGAGAGTATACAGAATATTTTCATTCATTTGTTGGGTCTATTTTGATTTGTTGAATCATGGTCATCATTTGAACATTGAAACCATGTAATGATGTGTGTTGTTCTATAGTGGTAAGTAAAGTTTGAGTAGATGATTTGGACCAACACATACCAAGCTCCAATTTTTCATTGTAAAAGTACCAGCCTGATCTGTAATGTAGGGTTTTCTGTTGGAATGATTGACTGCAACCTCAAGTCTATCATAGAATGAAATACTTTTTGTCACTATGTTTATGTAGTTAAGGTTAGTTTTTTAATCCCATGATGGGTAATGATTTTGTGTCCTAGGAAATGTCTCTTCAATTGTGATGGGTGGTAAAGGTAAAATTTGGAAATAATTATTCATAGGAAGGTTATGCATGTACCCATGTTCTCTACTTGAAAGAGAAAGGCTCTCTCTCTCTCTCTCTCTCTCTGTCTCTCTCTCTCTCTTTTACCTCTCTATTCCTCTATCTCTTTTTGTCTCTCTATTTTCACTGTCTCTATCTTTATCTCTCCCCCTCTTTATCTCTTTACATACCTCTATCCCTCTATCTATATCTCTCTCCATCCTTCTCTATCTTTGTACCTCTCTCTATCTCTATCTCTCCCCCTCTTTATCTCTTTGCCTCTATATCTATCCTCTCTATCCTTTTCTATCTTTGTACCTCTCTCTCCCTCTCCCTTCTTCGACATCTCTCTCTCTCTCTATATATATATGTATGTATGTATATATATTTGTCTCTTTTTGTCTTTCTCTATTATCTCTGTATATATAGGCCTAGAGAGATAAACAAAGAGAGAGAATAGACACAAACACACACACACACATATATCTATCTTTGTCTCCCTAGCTAGCTCTCTATTTATTTTCATATCTCTCTCTCTCTCTCTCTCTCTCTCTCTCTCTTTGTACCTCTCTCTTCCTCTCTCTCTTTTTGTCTCTCTATTTTCACTCTATCTTTATTTCTCCCCCTCTTTATCTCTTTACATATCTCTATCCCCCTATCTATATCTCTCTAGAATCCTTCTCTATCTTTGTACCTCTCTCTCTCTCTATATATATTTATATATATTTCTCTTTTTGTCTTTCTCTATTCTCTCTCTATATATAGACCTAGAGAGATAAACAAAGAGAGAGAATAGAGAAAGACAAAAAGACACACACACACACACACATATATATATATCTTTGTCTCCTTGTCTAGCTCTCTATTTATTTTTTTCTACCTGTCTCTATTTCCCTGTCCCCTCTCTCTCTCTCCCTCTCCTGCTTTCTATGTCTCTCTTTGATCCACTTTATGGCTACATAAAGCTTATTCATTTGACATAGAGATACGTGGAAATCAAATTTAAGATTTACCCTCCCCTCTAATTCTCCCCTCTAATTCTTGGTGAGCCTAATTCACTAGGAGCTAAGTGAAACAATCTTCTTGAGGGTAGTGGCTTGATCTCTCTTGTTTCTTATTTCTTACCATCTCTCCCTTTCTCTCATATTTTATTTAAAATATATAACAAAATTATAGTATATAATTCAAATAAATATGTAAAAATTAATATCACTAAGAAAATATGAATTTCCAAAATAGTATTATTTTTACAATATATTATGTCATATTATATTTATATTTATTAACTATATATTATATTATTTCTATATTTAATAATGCATATTATAGAGTATATAATATATAATAGATATAATGATTACATGGTATTTTAAATATAATATATATATATATATATATATATATATATATATATATATATATATTATAAAAATATATATATTAACAATTTATTAATATTTATACATTTAGAATATATATATTTTTTGATTGTTTAATACGGCTTAAGGGAGCTAGAACCCATGTATAGATCGACCACACGAAAAAACCAAAATTGGTTGCTCATCAAATGAAGGCCATTATATATTATCGTTAGTCACATAATACCATAGTTACATACCAAATTTGATTGCTACATAATAGGCTAACATACTAGATTTTTAGCTAATATTTACAAACATACTAACTATATATATACTGTATAATTCACCATCTTCATTCTCAAGCCCCTACATCACCTGAGTCCTCGTTTGTATCCTCCAAAAGTTGCATCTCTAACCAGTCCACTCCAATGCCATCAGCGAGGCCAACCACCATCTTCAAGAATGCCACCCCCTATTGAGTTTCATTTGGACGACCTGCAACAGGTATCACAAACAGAATCCATGACCTGTTGTATCTTGAAAGTGCCTCCGGCCAGTAGTACCCCTCCAGTCTGAATCCCAGTCCAAGGATGGCAAGCTCCAACACTTTATCCAGACCCCCTCTCCACTTGGTACGAATGAGTGCCCTCCCCATTTCTCTAACCGCATCCTTCATTTCAGCCAAATCTAGGACAACCACAAACATACCAGAGATATCCATGTTCACCCTGTAGTTTTCATTCAAGTTCATAAAAGCATCTCCCAGAATCATACCAACCACGTGAAGACCAATCGTTAAGTTCAATTTGAAAATCCCCCAAAGCCTCTTGTCTATAATTGGCCATTAGAAATCCATTTGCCTCCGTAAGCTAGTAAGCAACACCATTGACTCCATTGCAACAAAAAAGAGACAATACATTTGGTTTCAACCTCTTGAAATTTAATGAAATTGAATCGACCTTTAGAACAAGGTGCAATTACTTCTTCATTATTGCTCAGCAAACTTTATCTCTCTCCCACACCTCTCAATACTCCTAATTGCATCATCTCCACCACAACTCCAATTTCTATGCAAGAAACCATGTCAAACAACCTATTCAACATACATTGCAAGTCATTTGTCACTCACCTCATCATCAATCCTAGCCCCACACCTTGCTTACGTCAGTAGGACCACACACTCCCACCCCTAGGCATATGGCGACTCTCTCGAGCTCTCCTCGGAAGGGTTCCTACTATCAACTTGAAGTAGCAGGTCTAAGTCGGGGGCCACTATATCCCACTCAACTCTGCATTGACCAATCGCAATCTCTTCCTTTAGTTCAAATGCCACATTTTCCAATCTATTAGCCACTCTATTAGATTCCTTAAACACATGATTGACTTTAAATTCTAAAAAATTGTCTAAGAGGGCCAATCCTCTATTGAGAAGATTATTTAGTCTCCAATTCGGCATTTGTTTATTCTGAATTGCAATAATAATTAGATTCCTATTATGTTAGCCTTTTGATCCCTGAACAAAGACCCGGCTGCAAGCCAATAATAAAGGCCTGCATTTCTGCCTCATTGTTTGACATGTGGTCCCAATGCACTTCAAAACCACCTTGCAAAACCTACCCGCATCATCCCTGATTACACATCCAATTGATGAGGGCCCAAGATTTCCCCTTGAGGCATCGTCAAAGTTTATCTTGTGTCATCCCCTATCGGGAGCCATCCATCTTGCCTTTGTTCTGTCATCTAAGGGGTAATCCCTTAAGACCCCTTGAACGGGGACATTTAGAATATATTTAATATAATAGTTTTTTTTTAAACATACGATTTAGAATAAAGTCCATTTAAAAAACATACAATAAAAATGCCATGAAAAATTAATATTTTAAAATATAAAATAAATGGTCTTCTAAAAATCCTTTAATTTATTCCAAAAACAAATACTATTTTAATTAACCATAGAGAGGTAAAATAAAAAAAATACTATTTTATCCTACTGAACAATTCCATGTAATGAAAGTTAAGGTTTAATCAGATCTATGGTCGTGTGGGCACGACAAAGTCATTGTTTTTTATTTCCCATTTTAATTCAAATGGGTTGATTCATAAAAAGTTAAAGACATTAATTTCTTTTTGAAATTTAACAAACATCTTAAAAGTCATTTTATATGCCTTCTATCTATCATTGTTAAATTTGACTTATAATAATATACTTTGTTGTGATTTATTGTATTTTAATATTTTTTTCTCTATATAATATATTATGTCTCTATTTAATAATTTATATTATTATATAAAACATAATAAATATTTTTATACACAAAATAAAAAAATAATTAAATAACAAGTATATAAATATGTAATTGATAATAAATTTACTATAAATATATAATAATAGATATATTTATAATATATAATTTATATATAAATAATAAATATTGATATATTTATTATAAATATATAAATTTAACATTTAGTACTATATTAAAACAATATAAATACAATATATTTTATATAATATGTAATTTTTTTTATGTTGAATACACTCTATATGTGGCAATTTTCAACACTCATTGCCAAAATCAATTGACATTATGTATGACACTTAATATTTCTATCTAACTTTTTTTTTAATAGAAGATTTTAATGTATTTATTTGAATATATGGTTTTTTCATCAAAATAAACCAATCTGCATTTGAGTTTATTATTAAATATTTTTTTAAAGTGAAAATTTGGTGGTGTTAAAAATTTATTGGCACGATTATGACCATTTTTTATATTCTTTTAGATTAAATTATGTATGGTGAAAAATGTGTATTATGTATTTTTATTATTTGTTTTATGTTCATTTGTGTGGGTGTTTTAAGTATTTATTTTAGCATATGATTTTTGGAAGCATATTAACTGCATAATTAAACTCTGCACAAATGTTAAGATAAATTGAATAGGATGATGTCAGTTTTTTTTCATAGACGATCATTCATTTGAGGCGTAGGCTACATGCAACAATCCCAGGGTATCCGGCAAGGGACATTTAAACGACACGAGACTTCTTTTGACGCATTTTTTTTTCTACCATAAGAATAACCAATAAAAAAACTGACGAAAAAATTAATGGCGGCAAATGAAAAATGAAAAACAAAAAAAAGACAATGGAGAGCAGGTCAAATTTGTGTAGAGCAAAGGACACTTCAATTATACTAAAAAGACGATGGAGAGCAGGTCAAATTCGTGCGGAGCAAAGGACACTTCAATTCTACTACTATTCACATTTATTGAATTACGATGGGAGTCACATTTATTTCAAGTAATCAGGGGTACTAGATTTTCTGATTATCTCCAAAAGAATAATCATGCAAAATGGAATGAAAGTACATACTTTAGTCACAAACTCAGTGCCCAACACCGGCCATGAACATTCAAGTACTTGATGTTTATATAAAGGCAGCGGCTATCCAGCCCCAATTTTGCACCGAGGCTGGATGCCGCTACCATCCATGCTATGAGCAACGACCCCAATAAAATATGAACGTTAATGCCTCTAACATGGTAGGCTTGTCAGACAGGACAGCTACAGAATGTAGGTACAACATCATGGTGGTTGTCTTGTCTAGTGAAAGGGCAGCGTGAAAGTCCAGCAAACAAAATGGTTGTCCTATCTAACAAGCCTGCCATGTTAGAGGCATTAACATTTGTATTTTATTGGGGTCGCTGCTCATGGCATGGATGGCAGCGGCATCCAGCCTCGGTGCAAAATTAGGGCTGGATAGCTGCTGCCTTTATATAAACATCAAGTACTTGAATGTTGATGGCCAATGTTGGGCATTGAGTTTGTGACTAAAGTACGTACTTTCATTCCATTTTGCATGATAATTCTTTTGGAGATAATCAGAAAATATGGTACCCCTGATTACATGAAATAAATGCGACTCCCATCGTAATTCAATAAATGCAAATAGTAGTAGAATTGAAGTGTCCTTTGCTTCGCACGAATGACCTGCTATCCATTGTCTTTTTAGTAGAATTGAAGTGTCCTTTGCTCTACACGAATTTGACTTGCTCTCCATCGTCTTTTTTTCGTTTTCCGCCGTTCATTTTTTCGTCAATTTTTTTATTGGTTATTCTTACAGCTGAAAAAAAATGTTTCAGAAGAAGTCTAATGTTGTTTAAATGTCCCTTGCCGGATACCCTAGGATTGGGCTAGGATTGATGATGAGATGAGTAACAAATGGCTCGTGATGGACATTGAGCATGTTGTTTGACACGGTTTCTTGAATAGAAAGTAGGAGTTGAGGTGGAGATGATGCAATTAGGAGTATTGAGAGGCATGGGAGAGAGCCAAAGTTTGGTGAGCAATAATGAAGAAGTAATTGCACCTTGTTCTAAAGGTCAATTCAATGTCATTAAATTTCAAGAGGTTGAAACCAAATGCATTGTCTCTTTTTTGTTGCAATGGAGTCGATGGTGTTGCTTACTAGCTTGCGGAGACAAATGGCTTTCTAATGGCCAATTATAGACAAGAGGCTTTGGGGGATTTTCAAATTGAACTTAGCGATTGGTCTTCACGTGGTTGGTATGATTCTGGGAGACGCTTTTATGAACTTGAATGAAAACTATACGGTGAACATGGATATCTTTGGTATGTTTGTGGGTGTCCTTCTAGATTTGGGTGAAATGAAGGATGTGGTTAGAGAAATGGGGAGGGCGCTCATTCATGCCAAGTGGAGAGAGGGTCTGGATAAAGTGTTGGAGCTTGCCATCCTTGGACTGGGATTTAGACTGGAGGGGTACTACTAGCCAGAGGCACTGCCGAGATACAACAGGTCGTGGATTCTGTTTGTGATACCTATTGCAAGTCGTCCAAATGAAGCTCACTAGGGGGTGGCTTTCCTGAAGACGGTGGTTGGCCTCATTGATGGCAGTGGAGTGGACTGGTTAGAGATGCAGCTCTTGGAGGATACAAAGGAGGACTCAGGTGATGCAAGGGCTTGAGAATGAAGATGGTGAATTATACAGTATATATATAGTTAGTATGTTTGTAAATATTAGCTAAAAATCTAGTATGTTAGCTTGTTATGTAGCAATCAATTTTGGTATGTAACTATGGTATTATGTGACTAATGATAATATATAATGGCCTTCATTCGATGAGCAACCAATTTTGAGTTTTTTTTCTTGTGGTCGATCTATACATGGGTTCTGGCTCCCTTAAGCCGAATTGAACAATCAAAATATATATATTCTAAATGTATATAAATATTAATAAATTGTTAAATATATATATTTAATATAATATATTTATATATGTTCCATTTCATATAATATTAATATATTTAATATTTATATATATTTATTAATCAATTTTATTTATTTTATATTTAAAATACCATGTAATTATTATATCTATTATATATTATATACTCTATAATATGCATTATTAAATATAGAAATAATATAATATATAGTTAATAAATATGAATATAATATGACATAATATAAATACAAATATATTGTAAAAATAATACTATTTTGGACATTCATATTTTCTTAGTGATGTTAATTTTTACATATTTATTTCAATTATATACTATAATTTTGTTACATATTTTAAATAAAATATGAGAGATAGGGAAGGATGGTAAGACATAAGAAACAATAGAGATCAAGCCACTACCCTCAAGAAGATTGTTCCACTTAGCTCCTAGTGAATTAGGCTCACCAAGAATTAGAGCCGAGAATTAGAGGGTAGGGTAAATCTTATATTTGATTTCCACCTATCTCTATGTCAAATGAATGAGCTTCATGCAGCCTTTAAGTGGATCAGAGAGAGAGAGAGAGAGAGGGGGGGGGAGACAAATATATATATCTATATATATATATAGTTGTCTCTTTTTGTCTTTATCTATTCTCTCTCTCTCTGTTTATCTCTCGAGGTCTATATATATAGAGAGAGAATAGAGAAAGATAGAAAGAGACAAATATATATATATATATGTATATATATATATGTATATATATATATGTACATATATATATGTACATATATATATATATATATATATATATATATATATATATATATATATATATATATATATATATATATATATAGAGAGAGAGAGAGAGAGAGAGAGAGAGAGAGAGAGAGAGAGAGAGAGAGAGAGAGAGAGATCTCGAAGAAGGGAGATGGAGAGAGGTACAAAGATAGAGAAGGATAGAGAGGATAGATATGGAGGCAAAGAGATAAAGAGGGGGAGAGATAGAGATAGAGAGAGGTACAAAGATAGAGAAGGATGGACAGAGATATAGATAGAGGGATAGAGGTATCTAAAGAGATAAAAAGGGGGAGAGATAGAGATAGAGAGAGGTACAAATATAGAGAAGGATGGAGAGAGATATAGATAGAGGGATAGAGGTATGTAAAGAGATAAAGAGGGGGAGAGATAAATATAGAGAGTGAAAATAGAGAGAGAGAGAGAGAGAGAGAGAGAGAGAGAGAGAGAGAGAGAGAGAGAGAGAGAGAGAGAGAGAGAGAGAGAGAGAGAGAGAGAGAGAGAGAGAGAGAGAGAGAGAGAGAGAGAGAGAGAGAGAGAGAGAGAGAGAGAGAGAGAGCCTTTCAATTTCAAGTAGAGAATATGAGTACATGCATAACCTTCCTATGAATAATTATTTCCAAATTTTACCTTTACCACCCATCACAATTGAAGAGACATTTCCTAGGACACAAAATCATTACCCATCATGGGTTTAAAAAACTAAGCTTAACAGCATAAACATAGTGACAAAAAGTATTTCATTCTATGATAGATTTGAGGTTGTAGTCAAGCATTCTAATAGAAAACCCTACATTACAGATCAGGCTGGTACTTTCACAATGAAAAATTGGAGCTTGGTATGTGTTGGTCCAAATCATCTACTCAAACTTTACTTACCACTATAGAATAACAACACACATCATTACATGGTTTCAATGTTCAAATGATGACCGTGATTCAACAAATCAAAATAGACCCAAAAAATGAATGAAAATATTCTATATGTACTCTCTTTTTCATAATACTAATACTACAAACAAATAAAAAATTCTTCTTTTCTACTCTTACAAATATGCCCCCTTACATATTACTCTTTCTGACTAAATTTTACAAACTATGTATAATTTAAGTTTCCCATATGCAAAATAATGTTTTCTTTTATCCACATTGAACTCCTTTCCAAATACATTTTAGGAATACCCATTGCACACTAAGGTGTGATTTCTAGTTATATAGATAGATGTACTAATGTAGAAGGTAGAAATTGAACAAAGGCAGACCTTTGATGATCTTTTTACAATTAGTGGTAATCTTACATAGCGTAAAGAAATTTAATACTATCTTTTCAGTCATTTAGAAAGATAATCAATCGGAAGAATACTTAGTTATGTGTGTGATGAAGTTACATTTTGGCTAGTAAATGCACTATGTGTGAAGGGTCCATGCATTTTCATTAATTTTGAGCTAGAGTTTATTGTGAATAGGTGAAATAATTTTCTATTTTCATATATTAGCAAGAAGGGGAGTTTTTATTAGAATAGGAAGAAATAGAAATAAAAAAATTTAGGGATCTAGTGAGCCCTATGGTTACTACTAATGAACTCTTTAATGGTCTTTTTTGTGGCTACTCGGTGCCTAACCCAAGTATATATTAGCAAAAAATAAATACCATCTCTTCCATTGAATTTATTTCATAAAGCATGTGCATTCATAGGGTAGTAATAAACACCCCTAATTTTATTTCTACCCTTCAAATTTATATTTTTGATACCCCATTTACATACACTAGTATGATTAGAATGCCTCTCAATTTTCACCAGTATCGTATGTACCTATTTTTTGTTACATTTTTATATCACCTTATTATTTCTACCCTATCAAGACAAGGAACTACCTACACCTACATCTAGCTCAAAGCTAATTTAGATTGTCATCTTATACCTTAAATCCTTCACACACAAAACCTAGATGAACTATAATGACAAATATGTGATCTTGTAAAAAGCTTTGATTTAAAATCACTTATATACCTCAACCCCAAACATTTACCACACCAAATCTAATAATGAATCCCCCTAATAATATATGTCTCAATTATAGTGTAATGCTCACCCTAGTGTTCATCTGCTTGTACATGTTAGGTTATTGCAAGTGCTTCAACTTCATTATTTTCACTATACTTATTATAGTTGTGATTGTCGTATATTCCCGCATTGTAAAATGTTGTCATTTATGCATCATGTTCCAGAATCATGCTAGTTGTAGATGATTATAGTGAATGTGATTATTGCATATCATGTATGATTACACCATGTTGGAGTGGATTATGTTGCTTCAGCTATTATATGTGGAGCAGGTACACCTGATGGTTGACTTAAGTGTGCAGATAGTTATAGGTGTTAACTAATGTGGGAAATGTGGAAAAGGCTAACATGGCATGCTAAGTCATCTCACACATATCCTTTTGTTGTGGAAACCCATAATGTGTGATTGAAATCATTGCATGTGTTTCCTTATCCTTTTTTCACTTTATTTTAAATGATCTCAAAAAATGTGTTTCCTGTGTTTTTGGAGTATTTTAATGATTTAAGTTGAAAATTGTTAATTATACCTTAGCGAAAAGGTTTTTGCATCATAATTTGCTTGAGGAATAAATTTGAGTGATTTCAGCTTAATTTTGAAATTTAATATTTTTCCTTCAAAAGGTGGAATTGTATTAATTTAGAAAATTGAATGCTTGGTATGGTGTGTTTGGACTTTTCAAAAAGAGATTGAGTTAAAAGGAAATTACCTATTTGGAATAGTTGAATTTGATTGATTAACTATTTCCCCATTTTAAGTCAAGTGATTTGTTTGAGTGTATTTGGTGAAATTGGAAAAAGCATTAAAAGAAATGAAATTAGGGCTTTTGTATAAAAGGGAAAAAGGGGGTTATTTTTATTAATTTTGCATTCTATTTTCTCCTCTCTCTCAAACCTTCTTCTTCAAAGAATGGAAGGAATTTCTCCATGGATGAAAAGGAAGGAATGCTTGCTTTCTTGAACGGATTTTTGTGTACTTGTTACTTGGTGTACTGTCAGAAATTGTATACCTCTTTACAATTTCACTACATTTGGCACCCGTTGTGGATTATTTGAACATCTCAATTTACAAGATGCAGTTTCTAGCACATTCATGACATACAAGGATACATCCTCTATCATTTGGTATTTGGATAGCCCAAATTACTAGGACTAGGGTGTCCAGTGCTAGATTCCTGATAATTTGGCCTCGATGAATTATATTTTATTGTCAACCTTATGACTTAAGTGTGTTGAACATAATGAAGTGCTAAGAGGGGGGCTGAATTAGTACACACTAAAACCTAAACATAGATTTGCAGATAAAAATTGAATAACTTAGAGAATAAAAATTAAATCATGCAACTCAATAATCAACACAAGAATACCAGGATTTTTATGTGGAAAATCCAAAACAAGGGAAAACTATGGTGAGTGTTAGCTCACAATATATTATGCTCACTGCAATTAGTATTACAACTTTGTTTTACGGCTACAACCCAAGGAAGCTAGTACTCCCTGAATACAATTTTTAGGGTCACTCCCAAGGAAGCTACAACTCCCTGCAGACTCACTAACTTGATATAAGAATTACAGAGATAATGAATAAATGAACTATTGTATAGAAAACATCTGACTTATGTTGATAGTGCAGTCCTATTTTTCCACACAATTACTCCATCATACTAATGATACACACTTCATACTCCTTATTCTTCTCTATTATTTTTGCATCTCACATATGCCTTTCAGAAATGACTTTCATCTCCTATAAATACCCTACACAACACTACGAAACATTGATCAAGTCAGCACCATAAAAATCTTTAGATGAAATGTGTAACTCTTCAAAGGTCGGCTTAAATACATACAATATGTTCAAGAAACTTGTTGTAGACCTCAGGACTTCATGAATGGATTCAAGGAACATCATTTCACATCTTCCAATGTCACAACAATAGATCTGGATCAACCATATATAACAGAAATTAGTATTTCGACCCAAATTGTACAAACATTACAAACTTTTTATCTTCATACCACCGGGGAGAAGCCAAAAACATCATGCAGACCAAGAATTCAACATTATACCACCTCAACATCATTCAACCACCTATCTACTAAAGTATCAAATCAATCTATACATCTACAAGATAAGAGATATGATGAACTACTAGAAACAGAGTATTTCAGACTAACTATGATACTTCACTATTCAGGATATGGCATTGCGGTACATCAAAAACATTGAAACCTTTAGAGATGAACTTAAAAATTATTACATGCATACTCCTAGATCCGCACATCCTCATCAATCATTTCTGAAGAAAAACAAAAGCTAGACTAAGGTAACTGGAGTTCGGGGAACAAGAATATACAATTCTTTATTAACTGACTTACATATCTTGTGTCATACCGGAAACAAGAGATATTTGTGTGTGGTTCAAACCTAAGGTATATTGGAGCATGTAGAAGCTCCGTGTTTGTATGTATTTCATCTTCCACAAATACTCAAACATGTGTTCTGAGGCTTCTGAAACAATCTATATTACCTTTGTTACTTGAATGTTGACCTTGCAGACCACGAGACCAATTGAAGCTTCAATATAGCATACCTTATACATCCCTAATCCTGTCCTCAAAATCACATGATGAAATAATTTCTTCCAGAGGAATGCATAGCATTCCAATAGGTCTCCACCATTGCTTTGTCCTGCCTAAGTAGTAATCGGTACTCTTTCACTTGTAACTTTTTCTGTTGAAGGTGTGGTGACTTCAAATCTTGAATATATCATGTTAATATCAAGATAAACTTATCTTTTGAAACACAATACTAATTCTTTATTTACAGAGAAATGCAGACCAAAACATTGTGACTTTGCCTTAGAATATGTATTGTGAATTACTTAGTCAAATTTCTACTACTTATTACTAAGTGTGGTACTCCAATCTGATGAGATATACATGTAGGAATATAGGAAACATGTTAGTACATAAGTGTTTACCTCCACATCATGCTTAGACACAATATTGATCACTGCATCATACTTAGACAATTTTCTCTTCTTTCGAACTAGTTTCACTCCATCTGCTAAGCCTTCCGATTTGACTTGCCTTAGACATGATGACCCCTTGAGTTTAAGTCAAACCATCTCTCTCAAACATTCCATTCTCAATCATCTTCTCCTTCTTCTAAACATAACCTATATACAAGTTTGCCCTTATATTTCTATATACTATGTTCAAATCAATGACAACACATATTGCCAACAAAGTGATGCACCTTGTCGACCTCAACTCAATTAGGTCCTCAAAAAGTAATCAAAAATCATATATAAACAAGTCTTGAACACTCATAATGCTCCTAATGACTTTAGATGCTAATGACGCTCTTTCTCTAGATGCTCTTTATGAATATTCTCTCTAACAAGCACTTTTTGCAGATTATTGTTGTGTGTACTAACCCTTGTTGCAGATCCTCAAGGAAGATTATGTTGACTTACCCTTAGTTGGTTGTCCCTGTTGTCCAAACCACAACTTGATATCATATGGTTTTCTTGATAGTTGATATGGTTTCCTGAGATGGCTGAGATGGTTCCCTTGGCATGGTACTATATGTTTGATTTTGGCATACTCATAGCATGGCATCTTGTTTTCAATTCTATGACATGTCACTTGATCACATGTGAGCATAGAGTTGGCATACACATAAGGGGTATACCATGATACATATGCTCCTGGTTCTTGATTTCATTTGGCTTTGATCTCAGAATGCTATCATTCTATTGTTCGGCATATATGGTGGGATCTATCATATTTGGCACCTTGATGCAAGACACATCTTGATATACTGACCCATTCTCAGTTCTGTAACGGTGTTGTTGATACATCATCTATAGTTGATCTGCATATGCTTTGTAATGGTCCTTGGTTCATTTCAATTGTTATTCTGTATGTTTGGTATAATGATGACATGCTCTCCTAGCATGATTAAGGATGTTCAGTGGTAAAGGCATTTATCTCATCCTTGATGATCGTATGTTGTTGACATATGTTATATGGACACACATGGCAACAGTTTTATTACTCCTTATGAGCTACAATCTACGGTTTGCAATATTGTTTAAGTGTTTGACCTTGGTGGGGTGTCTCTTGTATCATTTTCCTAGTGAGCATCGTATATTACACACATTCTCCTTCGGCATGTTTTTAAGTGGTGACCTCCTGAACCAGTTTATGAAGTTTTTCCATATGGTAAAATACAAGATTTTCAACGGTGAAAGTCACCGGTCTCTTTAAGGGGTACCTACAGTTCTGGTTACATGATATCTACTTGGAAAAAGGCATTCTATGTTTCTATTCTTTCATATGACAATAGTTGAGTTTCAGTTGTTCGCTCTATTCTTAGGGTTTCATACCCTACGCAGAAATGATGAAGATTTATGGATGAAAGTTATGGAAATCATGGGCGTCAGTTTGACTTTTTGCAGCAGGTGACATTGTTATGATTTCTCTTCCCTTATTCTAGTTTTTATTTTTGACTGTGGCAGTTATGATTTGGTGAACTCTTGCATAATGTTTTTTCTTTCGGTGACAGTTGTAGTCTGTTGTGTATGGTTCAGAGGAAATGTGTTTTTGTTAATATTTTATTTTAAAAATACACATTGATTTCGTGGTCAGAAACCTTTGCATCCAGTGATGTGACTTGGGGTTATGACCCTGGTTAGGGTTTTGGCAAACATACACCATGGATATACTGTTCTGTTCATATTTTGCAAGATTTTGTGATCCTGGTTAGGGTTCTTGACATATCCTACCCTGTTTTGGTTAATAACTGAAAAACATTTTGGGTGTTCGATCAGAAGAACTATTCGACAGTTATGGAACCTCCAAAAAGTGGTTTATCAGAAAAATTGTTCGACAGTTATGGAACCTCCAAAAAGTGGTTTTATCTGAATAACAAAGAAACAAAATATGTTTTTGTAAATGATATAAATATGTTACTCATATAATGTGAGCAATGCAGTGAATATAGTGTATTGTTCATGCATTATTGATATTATATAAGTACAGAGTAAAGCGAAACAGAGTATCCCTCTGTATGTAAACTTTTCATATGACAATTTTTGTTAAAAATATGCCAGTGAGGCAACTGTAGCTAGTGAGGCTTAAATTAATAGCCAGTGAGCCCTATAATCAATGAGATTCTTTTATTAAGCCAATGAGGTGCTTTTTTGAGTGGTTTTTATGCCCCGGAGGGTTTTCCACTCAAGACAATCTCTGTGTTATGGTTACTTGTTTTGCATATGAGTTTTTGTTTATTATTTCATAAGTTAACAGTTATATGATGATCATAGTAAATCAATACAAATGTATAATACATTGATGCTTATCTCAGTCCAATGTACAATCTACCTCTATTGTTTGTCTTGATGAGTTGTTCAAGTGATTCCTCATAGTTCACAAATAGTGGTTTTGTCTTTTCATGCTCACAAGTTGGTTCGATCATTCATCTTGATTCTTAAACGAATGTATTGCTTTACCATTCAAGGTTGAGTTTCACAGTTGGTCAAAGTTGATTAGGTGTTGCAAAAATAAGTCTATTTTATAAGACACTGATTCACCCCCCCTCTCAGTGTCTTACGTACTCCAACAGATTATTCCTCCTTCATTCTCTTCTTGTGGTGATTTGATAGTGACATCATCCCATCAAGGGTTTCATGTTCATGGTAACATCTTTCCTTCATACTTGTTTACATTTACCTTTATTTATTCATCTCTCTATGTATTCATCTATCTCTCTATCTATCCCCTGCTCTCTTCTTCTACCTCTTTTTCTTTCTTCCTCTTTTTCATTCTCTCTATCTCTCTCCACTTCTCTATTCCTCTCCCTCTCTATGTATCTCTTTATCTCTCTGTCTCTCCCCTTCTCTCTTCATTTACCTCTCTTTCTCTCTTCCTCTTTCTTTCATTCTCTTTCTATATCTCTCTTCCTCTATCCACCTCCATGTCTTTATCTCACTTCCTCCCTCCCTCCTTCTGCATCTTTCTCTAGTCTCCTCTGTCTCTCTATCTCACTTTTACATAATTTTCATTATATAAAATATGCTATATAATAACAAATATATAAAATTTAAATTATATTTGATATTATATATCATGTATAAAATAAATATGACTACTAATTATTTGATATAAATAAATGATTTTATAATATAATAGTATTTTTAAAATATATTAAATAATTTACATATATAAAATATACTATAAATGAAGGTTGATTATTTGGCCAACTTTGCATTAGATTATCAAGGAGAATGTATTATAAATTTAGATATGTTGGTTTGGGAGTATATAAATTAAAGGTGGTAAGCGCATTGTTTTTACCTATGTCACAACGTTTGAGTTGGGCAACAATTTAACAAATTAGCCGATGGAAGATAGTTTTTAATCGGTAATCCCTAAATATACAATTTATATTTATAAAAAAAATCTCTTTTAAAATCTAAATTATACTTTATTATTATTTTGTTATATTTAACTCTCAATTAAAATTATATTAAGTTATATATTATTAATTTCCAACATTTAACAATTATCTATATTTAAAATATATGAATTAGTTTAATAGTATTTAAATATGAATAGTAATCACATACTAAGAAATCTACAACCACATGATCACTTCTATGTGCATTTCTTTTGTATAAAAATAAAACGAATCAATATATTTTTATAGAAGCTAGATAAACATTAAGTACTTGAATGTTGATGGCCGGTGTTGGGTGCTAAGTTTGTGACTAAAGTATGTACTTTATTTCCATTTTGCATGATAATTCTTATGGAGATAATCAGAAAATCTAGTACGCCTGATTACTTGAAATAAATGTGACTCCCATCGTAATTCAATAAATGTGAATAGTAGTAGAGTTGAAATGTCCTTTGCTCGGCATGAATTTGACCTGCTCTCCATTGTCTTTTTAGTAGAATTGAAGTGTCCTTTGCTCCGCACGAATTTGACCTACTCTCCATCATCTTTTTTTCGTTTTTCATTTTTCGTTTGCCGCCATTCATTTTTTCGTCAGTTTTGCAAAAAAATCTCCTCCGACAGTTCTCGCTCTTTCTCAAAATTTTTGAGAAGAGGTGTGGTGGGCATGAAGCTCAAGTGGAATGAAGGGGAGTTTGCAGGATGTTTACTTTGGTTGCCAGTTCATACCATATTATTTCCAGCAGATCATGTCTTATTAGACGAGTATACAAGAAACCCATAGTTGTATTTGCTTGTAGAAATTTAGTTGCATATATAATCACTATCCTTTTTATGATTGTTAAAAAAAAGAATTCTTCTATACAAATTTTAAATGAATAGCTTGCACCAAGTTTATGTATTGGAATTTATATTTGAGTCATGCCTCCATTTGCAGATGTGTGCCATGTTTTGAACTCTCAATGCTCGTTTTCCCATATATTCTAGTTATTCCTAATATACATTTCGTTGGCTATTGTTTGTTTTGGTAGGAATTTGAGTTTCCTTTAGCTTGCACCATTACATAGGTTTGCCAGAACAATAGCTTGGGTTAGTGTTATTATTTTAGGTGGGTGTATTTTATATTAGTCATACACATTGGAAAATATGCTCGAAGACATATCACACCATTTTCTCGGTAGCCTATAATTATTATAATCAAATCCACCACATATGTTATGGTTCTTCTCTAACTGCATTTTAGATTTCTTCTTTTCTTTTCCTACAAATCTACCCCATGACCAAGATTTGATTTCCACCATGGATTTCAAGTGGTTATATGATAATACTCCTTTTCAGTTTTTTTACACTACTTAGTTTGTACATATTGTAGAGTAGTGTGCAGATTACATTGGTTTATTTTCCATTGATAGGAATCGGCATTGTAACGAGGAGAGCGCAGAACCCACAGAAATGGGACATGGGAATCGACATTGTAACTCCTCACTGGCTTCCTTCCTATGACCATATCATTGTTAGCAGTTGGCTCAACTAAATCTTTAGACCCTTCATTGAAATTTGCCACAGTCTCCATCTCAGCTGCCATCTCTTTATCCATTGTGTCTGCTTCCTTTTATACGGCATCACCACGCTGCTCTCCTCTAGATTGTCAGGCTACAGATTTTAGCCTCATCTACAACGAGAAAAACTATCTGAAACTCTCAATGATTAGGGTTTGCTAAAAGTAATTAGGGTTTTCTCTATTCGCCATTTGCTCTCTCTTGTTCCTCTCTTCTTTACTTTTCTAACCATTAAAGAAATTACTTAAGCTAACCATTTCTTTAATGCAGCCACTAATTATCTTACAAAGATTTGTATTTTTCTTTTATTTTTCTACTATCTTCTAGCTCCTTCATGCTAAAACAACACAGTTATATTACAGTTTCAAGGTGCAAAAACAACAGATAATTAATTTTTTAATCCATAAACACAACCAATAATTTCTTCAATGAAGATGTGACTTGTCAGTTATGAACAAGACTCAAGAATCTTACAAGATCTAGCTTGTGTGTTTTGTGAGAGTCCTTGCTTTGTCATTGTTGCATATGTAATTTTGCACTTAAAATCACAAAATTTTGAGGAATACAGTGGCACATGCCTACTAAGAACTTAATTCCACATTAATATCTATCTACTATGATAGTACTTATAATGATCAATAGTTCACTTTTAATGAAAATAATCATTCTTCAAAATGTTGTTGTACTTCAATGAATAAATTTAAAAGTCCCAATCAAAACACCTATCAAACCTACTATCTATTGATGTTTTTGAATCACCGTATAAGGAAGTACTCACAATTAAGCGGCTTCCATAAATTCTCCTATTATTAGAGGCCTCTAACTTGCAATGTATTAATAATATAGTATACTAGAAATTGTAAGTAAGTTGCCCTATGTTTGAATATTGATATTGCTTTGGTAAAGCCTGTACATACTCCTTTTATTTTAGGGTCAGTAACTCATCACAAGGGTTGATTGTAAAAGTACTTGCAAATTATTCTCATGCAAGATGTTTATAACTTATAAGCAGTCTCTATGGGATGTAATATGGATAATTGGTAGTTTGGAATCTAGATGATTGAAATAGAAATTTGCCTTGGAATGATTCACAATATGAATGAACAATAGCAAGGTACCTTTGGCAGACACATACACTCATAATCTTAAAAATATCACAAGTTTAAAGCACAAGAAAAACAAATACAACCTAGTAATGAAAACTTTGCATAACCAAAAGACAAAAAAGGAGTTCTTGCAATCCAAAACTTAAAAGACATAAAATAAAATGCATTTACAAGAAAAACTATCAAAAATGCATAAGCTTGAATGCCCACCATGATAGATCTGGTGTAAACTTTTCAACAAGCATAGCAACCTTGAGAGCCAACTCCTCTCATATGCCAAAGTCAGCCGTTGTAAGATACTACACATCAATGCGAAGAAAAAATGTATAAAAGGGCCTATACAAAACATTATAAAACTCATATGAAACCAATAGAATCTATTCCATAGATTATTAATTGCATAAATATGTACAGTTAAAAACAAAACCCATAAATATCATAAGTGTATTTATATTACCTAGGGATTACCTGTAATAACTCTTCAACTATATCCTTCCCATTGGTAACATCACAAATTCCATATAACAAATCCAATGCTTGTCTCCTTATACTGTATTACAAATGCCATAGTTTTCACCAAATATATAATAAATTTATCAAATATTCAAAAAAATCACTTCCAGACCAACATTAGCCACCATCACTTCCAATGCCTAAGATTTAGTGACTACTAGAACTTGAATCCACACCAAAGAAGAGAGGAGAGGTGATAAAGAGACAACTTCATTCACAACAATGATGGAATTTACAGTGGGATCCATTTGCTAGTATAAGCAAAAAAATTTGAAATTTAATCACTATCTTATTATATATCTCAGAGTGTTTTTTCCTCTACAAATGATTCACGTAGTGTCAATTTCTAAACCATTGAAAAAACTGGTCAATCACTTTGAGACAATATAATCAAAATAGTGTTTGCAAAATATGTTGAACAAATATCAGTAAGTACATAATCAAGCCATCAAATTATGGCCAATAAGTATATTGAGTTTATTATAAAAATTGGTTATTCTAACAAGATTAAATGTGCAATGTAGAATATCTAGGAAGGAGATTTACAAAGATCTCGGAGGGGTTCATGACTAAGAGCACTTGATCTTGAAAGAGATGCTATGTTGTTCCACTTACACTCACTTTGTCCAAAATGTCCTTCGATGCTCAAGCCCCTATAGAGAATAGGGGTTCCACTAGATTGGGAGATAAGCATCCTCCCACTAGGCTTTGGCTAGAATTACTCTGCTGCAAACTATCTAGAATAGGGAGCACTAAACAACCAAACTTGAGAACTACATTGTGCTCCAAAAGTGGCTATGACCTTCGAGCTAATGAAAGTAATAAGGTGGTGTTGTTAGAGATGGGGAATAAGACAAAGGCCTTATGGTTGAATGAATGATAATGCACATAGGACAAGCACATTTGGTTAATTGGTATAATCCTGACCTCAACTAGTTAAGATGGATTTGTACAACCCTTTGGCTTAAATAAGCTAACAGAAGGTCCTAGATAGATAATTATTATCGTGAGGAGATTAAGGCAAACCCCTATCTATAGTAGCAAGAGGTTGAGGAGGGAGAGGGAGAGGAAGTTGAGGGTTGAAAAAACCACTTTAGACTATTGGTCAAGGGAGAGGTACCCCCTTCTATAGATTAGATAGGGAAGCCCATATCCACCCATCCACTCTCCTCTAGGGGTTTAAGAACCCCCTACCCATCTATAGTAGGGTGCCCCCCACCTATAACTGGGAAGGAATGTGAAAAAGGAACTAGAAGAGTTGGTCAAAGAGAGATAATGAACAATAAATCTGGTACCAACATTGTATTTATGGCCAATATGGTGCCATGTTAGTACCACTATTTCTATTCTATGTGTGATGTTGATACTGCTATTCCATAATCTATATGTGATGCTAGTGTGAGGTTCCACTATTTTATGGTCAATGTGATGTCATGCCAATCCACTTTTCTATCTTCTACTTCTAGGTCTTCCTCCTACCCTTGACCAAACTGTCAAGCCCAATGTCGCTTGACATTTTCAAATGTCCATCAAAACTCAACCAATGATAGGTATAGGAAATATTCACCACTAACAACCACCTTGTTCACATTGTTATAACTTTACCCCAGATAATGTAGCAGGTTCCCCAATAATAGGCTATGCTTGTTATGTCTTGTTCAAAATAGGGAACATGAAAACTAAAGTTACAGAACCTTGACTAGTAAATATAGGTTCCTCTATCACTCGACTAGGACTTCATCACCCTAGGGATCTTACTTATCGATGTGCATAATCCATTCTCTAAAATCCTATCTCTTATCACTACTATACTCGATGAGTGTATTCCCCTTACTATTGGTCAGACCAATGGATGGATCAAATTGGATAATCACATAATCGGATGGGTCAAAATCTTGACTAAATGTAAGGGGAAATACACGAGTCATGGCTAATGGTCTAACGGAGCATTGAAATCCAATATTTCGAGGGAAAACATCTCCCATGTGGATGGATGGGAGGAGATAACTCCCAAGTAAGGTAAGTGTGATATATTGTATCACATATCTAATATAAACGAGATCTCCTAGATATGCTATATAGGTTGTGGCAGAGGGGTGTTTGATTGGTTTTGAGACCTACTATTTATAGGATTGCTCCCCATGGGTGGGCCCTACTATATATAATAAGGCCCTACTATCTAGTTGGGGTCAATTCTCCTCCTTGATGCTAAACCCCACCCTCAAATCTCCCGCCCTATACAATTGGTTAGCTAATTTACCAGTTCTCTAGTAGGGCTCCCTCTCCTTCAACTATATAGGTAGGGGTTGGGGGTGGGAAGTCTATAATGGATTGTAGGTCGACAAAACTCCCTATCCAGTGTTAGGGGCCCTACTCTATCTTGGAGGTGGGAGCCCCCTACCTATATAATTGGAGCACACTAACCCAACCTCTATCTATCAACCAGTGCCCCTATCTATATAGCTAGATTCAAATCCAATTGAGTTTACGGTTCAACAGGCCATCTATGGCCACAATGGAACAACCTAACAATGTTCAGTGGGGCTACTACTATAGAATAGAAGGGCACAAGAATAATGCCATGGAATGCCATGGCCCCTCCTCAAAGAGATAAATGTGCCAATCAACACTTAGATAAAGAGGACAATTAGTGGGATAAGGGATGGGATTGATAGAAAGGTGAGTAGTCTAATTAAAGAATAACACAACTTTAATGCAATTCAAATTACCATAAGTCTATTGTGCCATCTAATAAATCATATGATTACATTGAAGCAAATAAAATATCTTTATTTAACATCACTATTAAAATTAAAATATATTTTAAATTCTTAAAAGATGAATGTATGATAAATAGATCCCCTCACTTATAATTTTTATAATCATATATAAAATATCATTAATTCATAAAATTTTCTTGACTTGAAAATATACAAGAATTAAAATCCTAATTAAAAAATACTTATAGGTAGAGTTGTGTGGTGGACATTAGATCCCATAATTAGCCTAGCCATATAATATTCTACAAGATTTCTTTTATTTAGTTTTTTTTTCCTCCTAGGTTCTGGTTAATAACTGACACTAAGTAAAAAGAGATAATTTAACTCTTAAGTAAATAAAAACTGCAAGAGGCGATAAATTGGTTTGGTGGGAAAAAAAGTGGGGGAAAATGTGAGAATTTTAACAATGTTCCATGACGAAATCTGGTATTCGAGATTGTCTTTTAATTACCTCTTTTAAGAAATGGCTTCAAAGTCGGTAAGTATTATCCTATCAAATGTGATAGTTGGACATGCTTTAGAGTGTGATATGAAATTGCACAATTAAGTAAAGGAAGCGTACCTGTCCATTATAGGCTGCGAGGACAGTTATCTTCTGAGGGTCCTCTCCTTCGGCTATCATCAAACTTAAAAGGGCAACTACCATTTCTGATTCCCCTTCGTTTGCAAAACTGCGTTCGTGTCTAGTCTCTGGATATGAATGACACCAAAAATGCATTGGAGTTGTAATATAAGCAGGCGCCTCGTTCCTTTCCCCTCTAACAAGTTTTGTGTTTGATCGGCAAAATCATGGGTAGAAACTCCTCTCTCATGCGGCTCTGTACCGCAAGTGATTGGAAGGGAAACTTGTTGTATTCAACTAATCTTTCAAACATCGATACTGAGAAACCATGCCTGGGAGAATAATAAGGGAAACTTGGGATCAGGACTGAACCAAATACTACGTAAAATTGACTTCTCACCAAAAGACCAAACCTTCTAAGTTCTGAATATTGATTGCTCTGAAGATCTTACAATAGAATATTTAGTTTGAACGAGACATGGTGGGATGGCCCTTTCCATCAAATTTCGAAAAGCTTCATTTCACGTGGCCCATGTAGTTTAGAAGGCATTCTTAGACAGTACAGGTCGAAATTGAAATGAGATAACATATCATTGCTGTCTTTCATGGTTTAACAGATTAAGTTTTAAAACCCAGATACATGAATTTTAAGATACATATCCGAGCGTGCATACATACCAGCGTTCCAGCTCGTGACATGCTACACTGGGTGATAACGAGTAATGATCCCCAATAAGAATCAGATGTTGTACACTGGTTTGAAGAGAAGCCAACACCTGAGGTTCCAAAATTTCTGAGGCCTCTTCCACAAAAACAATTGCCGGTCTGAGCATTTTAAGAACACTGAGATGCATCGCTGCACCCTGAAATAACTTCAATAATCAGAGCTCTAATAGAAGGGCTTGGCATTCACCTATGCTTATAATTTGAAGATTTAAACAAACCAAGTAGTGCCATTTTTGTTCTAGTCTGAAAAAGGTTAAACAAACTTACAGCCGTTGTCATCCCAACGATGCAAGACTTTTCAAGCACTTGCAGCTGCCGACGTTGATTGATTTCTTTCATCATCTCGCAGGTTTCGTCGTATTCCTTCTTTAAGTCTGCAAGACTTTTCAAACCATCTCATATTGGGTTTGCACGATCACGTGTACTAATAATACGCGGCAATGTTCATTTAAGTGCCAGGGGCTCTCGTTCAGCAGCCATCGATATTTGTCTATGTCTATCTGCAATTTGAAATTAAATTCTTAGTTTAGGAGCTAGTGTTACTGGGACTGTATGGAGTCAAACTTTTCTACTTAAATATCATCCATTTCAATAGTAAAAAAATCAATAGTAATTTTACACCTCATTCACAACAAAAAGTGGTAAATATTTATCCTATTTTTATTGACCAAAATTAACTTTTGATTTTTAAAGTGGATGATATTTAAGAATAGCCTAAACAAATTGGATAATAAACCTACATGCAAATTAACTGGCTTTGAGAATAAATTGCTATCATCTTCTCTTTGAAAATGAAAAAAGTTACTGTCTAGCTATGATTCGTTGCCTTGCGATCTCTTCGAACCAGGTGCCCATGACTCCAGCCATGACTCATTGTCACTTGCATCTTCTTCAGTGTCTTCTAGATAACTGCATCCCTCGATACATCTACGGAACTTATTAGAAGACAAAATTAAATCTAATCCTCGTTGAGGTTTACAATGAGAAAAACAACTCTCCACCAGTTCGAACGTCTTCTTGGGCGGCCTCCACTCGTGAATTTGTCTTGAAATTGCATTATGTAATGAGGTAGCAAGACGTCTTGCTTCGTTGCTTTCACCAATTCTGCCTCTAATCCATTCCGCAAGCGAGGTTTCTTCAGGAAATTTTTCAAGGAGTTGTTTACCATACTTGGATGTGGAGAGCAATAGCCTTATTTGTCTGTCTGGCATGTGAGTCATTAGTGTTTCTGAATCGAAAATATTACTTGTTGGCAAGAGAGCAGGGTGGGCAAACTGCTGTCATGAAAAACAATGCTACAACAATAGAAGGACAGCAAGAACAAACACAAACAAAGAAGAGAGACAAGGCACAATAACAACAAATTATATTATATATTTTCCTTTTCTAAAATACATTCAAACTTCATACACATTCAGTGACAGAACTGCTGCTCTATTTTTCTGATATGCCCCAATCACTGGAGCTGCAAACTATTTCTCTAGAGCTGTCTGTAGGAACTCCGTAGCTGCCTGTGCGTACCCTGTGCTGCTGCACACAGAACCTTCTATCCTCTGCAATATTCTCCTTCTATTGTTTTCTTTCTACTATTCACTTGTTCTCTACTGGAACATTCCTGTTGCACCTCTGCTGCTGCAGGCTCTCACTTACATTCTGTTCGGTCAACTCTCTTTCCCTCTTTTTTGTCTCATTTACTCATGCCTAGAAAATGGACGCTCAATCTCATTTCAAATTCAAACTTACCTACCTAATTCAATGTTGGCAGGCCAACAGTTGCTGGGGCTGATTTTGGAGATCCCCAAGTCCAACTCGGGGGCAGGGTGCATTAAATTGTCTGACGGAAGATTAAATTCTTCCAACACTCCCCCTTAATCTGAAGTCAGATGTCATTCAAAAACTTTCTTTCTGAAACTAATCTCCGGAGTTATACCTTTGCATTTGCCTTTCCGGAGTAGATGTCCGGAGCTGTTTCTGTCATTTTGGATCACCTCCGAAGCTCTTTTCTGCATCTCCAGAGCACTCTGTCTGCATCTCTGGAGCTGACTTCCTGCATCTCTGAAGTTCTGTTTCTGCATCTCCAGAGCTGCACATACCTTCCAGGGTTGAGCCTCTGAAGCTCTGCTGTTGTCTTTCCAAATTTGATCCTCCGAAACTGTTCTCTTTCCGGGACTGCACACATCTGAAGCTGTCAACAATGCCTAGCCTATCCCTTAGGCGTTCAAAAGAATCTTTTGGCAATACCTTTGTAAAAATGTCAGCGAGCTGCTGCTCAGATCTGTAATACTGCAACTCAATCTCTCCTCGTTCTACCAACTCCCTTATGAAGTGATAACGGATTTCAATGTGCTTACTTCGTCTGTGGAAGATCGGATTATTTGTCAGGGCTATTAATGAAACATTGTCACAATGAATGGTTGTACCATCTTCTTGCTGCTCATTCAAGTCTGCAAGGATCCTTATCAAACAAATATCCTGACATGCTGCGGCATTTGCTGCAATATACTTAGCTTCTGTTGTAGAGAGAGAGACAATGGGCTACTTCTTAGATGCCCATGATATCACGCCGGAACCCATGTGAAATACATAGCCGGATGTGCTCTTCCGGTCATCTACATTTCCTACCCAATCACTATCCGTGAAACCAGCCAACTTAAACTCATTAGAAACACCATACAAGATGCCATAACCTATTGTGCCATTCACATACCTCAAGATCCTCTTTCCTGCTTGCCAATGTGTGTCCTTAGACTTCTCCATGAACCTAGAAATCAGGCTTACAACATACATCAAATCAGGCCTAGTGGCTGTCAAGTACATGAAGCTTCCAACCACGCTCTTGTAGAGGTTGGGTTTACTTGCTTGCTGCTGTCCTCTTTACTCAATTTCAGACCTGTAGCTGTTGGTGTAGGGGCAGGTTTACTATTCTCCATTTTAAATCTTTTCATAATCTGTTTGGCATAGTTAGTTTACGAAATAAATATGCCATGCTCTGTTTGTTTGACCTTAATTCCAAGAAAATACTTTAGCAGACCTAAGGCTATCATCTCAAACTCATTCTTCATTGCCTCTTTAAAATCAGCAATGAAAAGATTACTATTGCCAGTAAAAATTAGATCATCTACATATAAAACAACAATCAAAATATTACCTTCAGCTGCTTTGATGTAAAGAGTAGGCTCACTGTTGCTTTTGCTAAAGCCATTACTCACTAAATATGAGTCTATTCTGCTGTACCATGCCCTAGGTGCTTGTTTCAGCCCATAGAGGGCTTTCCGGAGCCTATATACTTTGTCCTCTTGCCCTGGGACTTCATAGCCAGGTGGCTGCTCCACATACACTTGCTCTTTTAGCACTCAGTTCAAAAAGGCTGACTTTACATCTATTTGAAACACCTTCCACTTATGTTGGGCTGCTATTGCTATGATTGCCTGAACTGTTTCTAGCCTTGCAACTGGTGCATATGTCTCATCATAATCTCTTCCAGGCTGTTGTTTGTACCCTTTGACAACTAGCCTTGCCTTATGTTTTTCAATCTTTCCTTCAACAGTAGACTTGGTCTTATACACTCACTTAACTCCAATCACTTGTTTACTCTTGGGTAAATCAGTTAGCTGCCATGTGTCATTCCTCTCTATGGCATCCAACTCTTCATCCATGGCCTTACACCATTTCTCTTCTTTCATGGCTTCTTCAAAGTGGATTGGATCATTGTAAGAAAATAATGCAAAATTTAAATTCTCATCACCATCAACATACCTTGTGCTATCATAAATCTCCTTCACACTCCTTGTCCTCTGTGGCATCAATGATGCGAGTGTGGGGTTTGAATTACCTCCGAGCTGCTGCTGTTCTGACCTCCAGAGCTACTGTACTGCTAACCTCCAGAGCTGCTGCTTTGTTGAACTATGGAGCTATAGATCTTTAGAGTTGTAGACCTTCGAAGCTGCTATGCTGCTGAACACCTCCAGAACTGTTGTTCTCTAATACTCTATGGTAGTTTCTCCCTGAGCTGCTGCTCTCTGTAGTTCCTCCAAAGTTGCTGTCCTCCGGAGCTTCTTCATCTTCAAGGGGTATTGTGACTGAAATACCTATGGTGCTGTCCACCATTCCATCCCATGCTTCATTCTCAATGAACTGAACATCCCTGCTGATCACAACCTTTTTGGTGATGGGATTATATAGTTTATAGGCTTTTGACTCTTCACTATAGCCTATGAAGATACATTTTTCACCTCTATCATCAAATTTTTGCCTCTTCTCTTTAGGCACGAATGCATATGCCACACACCCAAAGATTCTTAGGTGTTCAACACTTCGCTTGCTATTTGTCCATGCCTCTTGTGGAATCCTATCATGAACGACCTTTGTAGGACATTGGTTCAATAGGTAAACCACTGTTGCTATAGCTTCACCCCAATAATCATGTGATAGTCCTTTTGCCTTCAACATGCTTGCTGCCATCTCTTGAATGGTTCTATTTTTCTTTTCAGCAACTCCATTTTGCTGTGGAGTATACCTTGTTGTGAACTGTTTATGAATGCCTTCATACTTGCATGAATTTAGAAATTCTTTAGAGATATACTCTCCCCCTCTATCTATTCGTAGGGATTTGATATAGTGGCCGCTTTGCTTTTCAGTTGATGCCTTAAACCACTTGAATTTTTCGAAGGCTTTTGATTTGTTCTTCAAAAAATAAACCCAGATCTTTCTGCTGTAATCTTCTATGAAGGACATGAAATATACATTCCCACCTCATGTGAGGGTCTTCATAGGGCCACATAAATCTGAATGCACCAACTCCAATGGTGCTTTTGCCCTTCTAGAATACCCTGATTGAAAGTGTTGTCTATGTTGCTTTCCTAAAATGTAGGCTTCACATTTTTCATCAGGCTCTACAATGTTTGGTAGCCCTCTAACCATGCCTTTCTTGAACAATAAACTCAAACTAGAAAAACTTAAGTGCCCATACCTCAAATGCCATAATTTGGATGGGTCTTTGATGACTGTCCTAAAGGCTGATTGTTGTCCCACTACTGTGAGCGCTAGAGATAGTGCTGGAAACTGCGCCAGAGATAGCGCCGGAGATAGCGCCGAAGATAACATTGGAGACTCTGTGTATCCTAAGAGGAAACATTCTATTTCTTGTCATCTGCATTGCTACAATCACTTTCTTACTGCCTCCTTTGTCAAATATTGTGCACTCTCCATTTTCCATCAGGATTCTATAGCCATTTTGAACCATCTATCCAATGCTCAATAGGTTATGTTTTATGCCTAGGGCATAATATACATCCTAGATTTTTCTCCTTTCACCATTCTTGGACTAAATGTTGACTGTACCTTTTCCCATGACGGAAACTTGTTCATTGTTTCCCATTTTTATTTCAGTCTTGATGCTGCTATCTATGGAGGCAAAGAAGTTTTTATTTCCACTCATGTGGTTACTACAACCATTGTCTAGATACCATACTTCATCACTACTCCTCTCAGCAAGGTTGCAAACAATAAAAATATTAGACTATTTTTTATTTTCAGCCTTGTTCTCATTTGGTACATTAGCATTTTGGCTTCCATGATCACGTTGTTTCTTTCTACACTCACTAGCATAATGACCAAACTTATGACAGTAATAACATTGAACATTATTTTTGTCATACCTCTGATTAGAACTGTTGTTCTTCTTCTTTTCTTGATAGCTTGGTTGTGAGCTGCTTGCCTCTTCTTAGCTATTTGAAAATCATCTTCCAAAGTTGCTTCTTTCTCTACCTCTTTGACCTCTACCTCTGCTATTTTTTCCTCTTCCCTTACCTCTTGCATTGGTTTGTGCCTTGAAGGATTGCTCAAGGGAAGGAGCAGATCTATTCAATCGCTGCTCATGGCTTTGTAAAGAGTCCATCAACTCATCCACTGTCATCTTAGACAAATCCTTAGTCTCTTCAATGGTTATGACAATAGAGTCAAATCTAGAAGGTAGACTCCTTAGGATTTTTTCAATAATCCTTTGTTCATCCATGGTTTCTCCATTTATCCTCAGTTGATTTAGCATGGTAAAAACTCTAGTGTGAAAGTCTGAAATAGACTCACTCTCCTTCATCTGTAGGGTCTCAAAATCTCTTCTAAACAGCTGGAGTTTGACTGATCTCACCTTTTCAGTTCCCTTATAGTTGTTCTGCAATATTTCCCATGCCTGTTTTGAGTAGTTTGCTGCTGCAATGCGGGGCAAAATAGCCTTTGTCAAGGCTGCCTCAATTAGACTGAGGGCTTTTGCATCCTTCATTATTGTTTCCTTTAACTGGTTTCTTTGAGCATTAGTTAGGGCTGCATAGGCTACTGGGTCTATGGTGTCTGTGAACTCGTTGATGACCAACTCCCATAGGTCATTAGCAACCAAAATAGTCTTCATCTTCTTAGTCCAAATATCATAATTCTACCCATCAAAATTCAGTGGCTGCTACCATCCTTTGCTATCCCCACCTGCCATGTTTCTCAAATCTGAGAACGTTGATAATGCCTAGACAAACTAGGGCTTATATAAAACACCCACAAAATTTTATAACTGCCCAGAAAAATAGGGCTCTGATACCACTTGTTGGCAAGGGAGCAGGGTGGGCAGACTACTGTCATGAAAAATAATGCTACAACAATAGATAGATAGCAAGAACAAACACAAACAAAGAAGAGAGACAAGGCACAATAATAGCAAATTATATTATATATTTTTCTTTTCTAAAATACATTCAAACTTCATACACATTCAATGACAAAGCTGTTGCTTTGTTTTTTTGATATGCTCCAACCATTGGAGCTGCAAACTATTTCTCTGGAGCTACCTGTAGGAACTTCGTAGCTGCCTGTGCATACCCTATGCTGCTGCACACAAAACCTTCTATCCTCTGCAATATTCTCCTTCTGTTATTTTCTTTATGTTGTTCATTTGTTTTTCTACTGGAACATTCCTCTTGCACCTCTGCTGCTGCAGGCTCTCATTTACATTTTGTTCGATCAACTCTCTTTCAGCCTCTTTTGTCTCATTTACTCATGCCCAGAAAATGGGCACTCAAACTCATTTCAAATTCAAACTTACCTACCTAATTCAATGCTGGCAGGCCAACGGTTACTGGGGCTAATTTTGGAGATCCCCAAGTCTGACTCAGGGGCAGGGTGCATTAAATTATTTGACGAAAGATTAAATTCTTCCAACATTACTCTGTATTAACCACTGAAGAGTCATCTGCATCTTGTGTTGAATATCTTGCAACAAATGCCAGCAAGTCATCCATTCAGATGAAAACTTGTCCCCCTGACTAACCTTCTCATTCAAATTGTATGCTCGGAGCGAAGGTTCAGTACTTCTCTTTCCTACCCTCACTAGTTTTTCGTAGAATGGCAAGCAACCCACTAAAATGTTATCCAAACCATGGTTCTTGTAAGTGATCACTAATATTGGACCAGTGGGTAAAGTATCTGCGGTTAAAAGAAGCTGCACTAATTTTACTCCAATGTATGTTTTGCCTGTTCTCAAAACAAGTCAAAATTAAAACTTGGGATGAATTCATGGAAAAGTTGTTGTCCAAGCAAAAATTAATTAATTTCCTTTGTAAGATGGTCCTGTTTTAAAGAATTTGGCCTTGAAAAAAATTACACTCAAGTGATGGTGTTTATGTGCATACCTGTGCCAGGGGGGCCTTGAATCAAAACTAATCGGTTGCTTAGGGCAAGCTTAAGTGCTTCAGTTTGGCTCTCATCAAGGCTCGTCCTATACCCATGCTTCAGCAAATTGTCCAGTTCAGAGATTGGTGCTATCAAGACTGGTGTTCTCACGATGAGTGAAAGTCTTGAAAATTTTAAATTATCATTCAAGCTTTCATCAAAGAAGATTAGATCTTTCCTGTTAAACAAGCAGCACCAGTCTAGGGTCGTCAAGGGCGTAAGGTATTCTGGAGGGCAGCTTGGCCAATCTGCATAGACAATCTCTCGTCCAAAAGGAAAATTCTCAAGATCCTTGTCTTATAAAGCTTTCAAGACTGGTTGATAGGCCTTGTAAAACGTAGGGCTTTCTGCAATAACAATTCCAGAGGCCACCAATAGATGACCAATTGCTTCAACTGAAGACATGCGTTTAATGCATTCACAACACTTCAGTTCCACCGTCACATTCTAGTTCCACCCCAGTTTTCTCTTTAATTAGTTTGCATAATAAAAACTGTTGTGGCAGTTACAATAGGTGTAGACTGTTTTATTTTTTAGTTATTGCATAAATTTACTGCAGTTGTATGCAGTCTCCTTTCTGCGATAGGATTGTTAGCTCATGCACTGCAGAATAAATTGCATATCTATGTGGAAGTTTTAGTTAGCTCCAACTTTTAGTTTGTTTCAACGGTGTAGAGCCTGCTCTGTTTTTTATTTATGTACTCTATTTTTTTCAGAATGAACACAGTAGATCAATACAATACTTTTCATTTATTTCATGCTGGTGTTCGCTCAATGTGAGCAGATTATTTGTTCACTATTTTTTTAAATTTTTCTGAGCAGTTTATTATTAGTTACAGTATAGTGTAAGAGCCATTGTTATAAGTTTAAAATCTTCAATTGGTATCAGAGCCTATTGCAGAATTTTTTTATAGGCAGTTGCAGGTTAACGGTTCTCTCCAAGTATTATCAGAATGGCAAATGGTGGGAATTTTCCATTCCAGCTTCCACTATTTACCGGAGACAACTACGAATACTGGATTATAAAGATGAAGACCCTACTATTATCCCAAGATCTCTGGGAATTAGTAGAAGTGGGATACACAGAACCTACAGACCAGAATGCTTTGAATGCGTTAACAGCAAATCAAAGAAATCAGTTGAAAGAAGAGAAGAAAAAGGACAATCGAGCTCTCTTTACCATCCAATCCACATTGGATATGTCAATTTTTCCCTGCATAGCGGTATGACAAAGTCAAAGGATGCATGGGAGGCCCTACAAACTGCATACCAAGGATCTGACAAAGTAAGATTTGTAAGACTTCAAACCCTTTGAAGAGATTTTAAAAATTTAAGGATGAAAGAAGCTGAGTCTATTCAAGAGTTTATCACTAGGGCTCAAAGCATTGTGAATCATCTTAAAACTCAAGGGGAAATTGTCACTAAGCAAAAAATTGTAGAAATTTTTTTGAGATCCCTTCCTCCAAAATTTGATCCAGTGGTTATAGCCAGTGAAGAAATTAAAGATCTAACTACATTCAAAGTTGCAGAGTTGATAGGTTCTTTGCAGTCTCATGAGGAGCGTATGCAGTGTTCTATAGAAAGTTTTGTACAAGCTTTCCAGTCTACATTAAGAATTGAAGAAAAATCTACAACTCCTTTTTCTCCATCAAATATGTCTCAAGGGGAGCCTTCTACTAGTAGAGGACGTGGTAGAGGAAGAGGAAGAAGTTCTATGGATCGGAGAAGCATCCAGTGTAGATATTGTGAAAGGTATGGACACTATCAATCTGAATGTAGAAAGAAAAAATTAGATTTGAATAAGTCAAGAGCCAACTATACTGAAGAGTCTTTTGAAGATGCAACGCACTCCACATTTTTCACTTGCAATTTGGCAAAAGAACCTCAAAAGGATGTGTGGTCTCTGGATAGCGGTTGCTCCAATCATATGACAGGTAAACCTGACCTCTTTGTCAAATTAGATGAATCTGTGAGAATTTAAGTAAAATTTGGTGATGATAAAGAGGTTGATGTAATGGAAAAAAGGTACCCTTGCAGTGAAAACTAAGCAAGGAGAAACTACTTTTATTCATGACACTTTGCATGTGCCCAAATTATAGCATAATCTTTTAAGTATTGGGCAGCTTGTAGCAAAAAATTATAAGGTTGTGTTTGAGGATAACTGTTGCAAAATATTTGATAAATCAGCTAACCATCATCTTGTAGCAAAGGCTTGTATGATAGAGAATAGATTATTTCCTCTCACATTGGTGTCTGCTAATATGCATGCCCTCAAGGCAACCACAGATGGCACCAACGGTATGGTCATTTGAATTTTCAAGGATTAAATTTACTTCATAAGAAAGATATGGTGAGAGGACTTCCTGCAATTTAAGAAAAACAAGAAGTTTGTTCAGGGTGTGCACTTGGCAAGCAACATTGAGACAGTTTTCCAGTGAACCAATCATGGAGGGCAAAATCTCCTCTAGAGCTTGTGCATTCTGACATTTGTGGTGAAATGCAAGAGGAATCTTTGGGTAAGAATATTTATTTTTTGACATTCATTGATGATTTCTCACGCCACACATGGGTTTATTTTCTTAAGCAGAAATTTGAGGCATTTTAATGCTTCAAGCACTTTAAGGCTATGGTAGAAAATCAAAGTGGGTATTCTCTCAAAATACTCAGAACAGATAGAGGGGGAGAATTCACTTCCAAAGAGTTTGCTGATTTTTGTAACACTCATGGTATTCAAAGACAGCTCATGGCAGCTTATACTCCCCAGTAGAATGGTATTGCAGAAAGGAAGAACTGTACCATTATGGAGATGGCACGAAGCATGTTGAAATCCAAAAACCTTCCTAATTGCTATTGAGGAGTTACAGTAGCAACCATAGTTTATATTTTGAACCGAAGCCCAACAAAGTTGCTTTAGAATATCAGTCCAAAGGAAGCCTAGAGTGGACACAAGCCCTCAGTAGCTCACTTTCGTATATTTGGTTGCCTCACATATGTTCATGTTCCTATTTAGAAGTAGAAGAAGTTAGATGCAAAATCACAACTTTGTATCTTTGTGGGCTATTGAGATTCCACAAAAGGATATAAATTCTATAAACCTGACACAAAGTAATGGATCATTAGTCGGGATGTGGTTTTTGATGAAGGGGGAGTATGGCAATGGCAAAAAGGAGTTCAGTAAACTACACCACTAATCATGGGTATTGAAGATGATCAAGTCCCTCCTCTCCCCACAAGCTCAAGTGGAAGTTCAAGCCCCAGTTCACCAAGTTCACCAAGCTCTCCAAGTTCCTCTTCAGGTGATAGTTCTAGTCCATAATCAAGTCCAAATTCTTCACGAAAGGTACGAAGTTTAAATGAAATTTATCAAAGGAGTTCTGATGTGAATCTAGTTGCCAATTTTGCTTTGTTTAGTACCATTCAAGTTGAGCCTTCTGTGTATGAAGAGGCCATGAAAGAACAAGTATGGATTGATGCTATGAATGAAGAGATGCATGCCATTGATAGGAACAATACATGGGAACCAGTGCAACTTCTGAAAGACAAATAGGTAATTGGTGTCAAATGGATTTATAAGGTGAAATATCATGCTGATGGTTCCATGAAAAGACACAAGGCAAGATTAGTTGCCAAGGGATTTGCACAAACACCTAGAGTAGATTATTCAGAGACTTTCGCTCCAGTTGCAAGATTTGATACAGTAAAGATTATATTGGCTATTGCTGCACAACACAAGTGGCAAGTCTATCAGATGGATGTAAAATCAGCTTTCTTGAATGGTTATATTGATGAGGAAGTCTATGTGGAACAACCTATTGGTTATGAAATCTCAGGAAAAGAACATTTAGTTTACAAGTTGAAAAAGGCTCTCTATGGGTTGAAGCAAGCACCCTGTGCTTGGTATGCAAGGATTGATAGTTATTTTTTGAAGAAAGGATTTATTAGAAGTCCCTCAGAGCCAACCCTCTATATCCAACATCTTGGTAATGATATTCTAATTGTTTGCCTTTATGTTGATGATCTCATTTATACAGGTACTAGCCTATCTCTCATGGAGAAATTTTAAGCAGAAATGAAACAAGAATTTGAGATGTCAGATCTGGGACTCATGCATTATTTTCTTGGAGTGGAGGTACAACAACACTCTAAAGGTATATCCATTTCCCAAACCAAGTATGTGGCTGATTTATTAAAGTGGTTTAGAATGATGTCATGCACTACAGTTGCAACCCCTGTAGCCCTTGATGAAAAGTTAACCAAGGAAGATGGAAGTTCCAAAGTGGATGCTACTTTATACAGAAGTGTGGTTGGGAGCCTCATGTACCTCACTACAACAAGACCTGATATTACGTATGCTGTGAGCCTCATCTCTCGTTTCATGCAAGATCCACATGAGTCTCATTGGCGTGCTGCAAAGAGAATTTTGAGGTATGTGATTGATACACACAATTTTGGCATTCATTATTCTCCCACTGATAAGTTTGAGCTAGTTGGGTACACAGATTCTGATTGGGCTGGTTCAGTGGATGATAGAAAATCAACATCTGGCTATATTTTCTCACTTGGTTTTGGAGTTGTCTCATGGAGTAGTAAAAAAATAGGCAACCGTGGCTCTCTCTTCTGCAGAAGCAGAGTATATTGCAGTAGCAGCAGCCAATTGCCAAGCCATATGGATTAGAAGAATTTTGGAAGATCTACAATTGGTTCAAGACCATGCAACCACTATTTATTGTGATAACAACAGTACCATTGCAATGACAAAAAATCCAGTGTCTCATGCTAGATCAAAGCACATTGAGATCAGGCATCATTTCATACAAGATTTAGTTCAAGATGGGATCGTGGAATTACAGTTTTGCCCTACATCTGAGCAAGTTGCTGATATTTTTACCAAAGCACTACCTACAGCCAGCTTTGTTGCTTTGAGGAAACAATTAGGACTCATCCCCGTTGTTCATGCAGGGGGAGATTGAAGACATGCATTCAATGCATTCACAACACTTCAGTTCCACCGTCACACTCCAGTTCCACCCCAGTTTTCTCTTTAATTAGTTTGCATAATAAAAACTGCTGTGGCAGTTACAATAGGCGTAGACTGTTTTATTTTTTAGTTATTGCATAAATTTACTGCAGTTGTATGCAATCTCCTTTCTGCGATAGGATTGTTAGCTCATGCACTGCAGGATTAATGACCTCATGCACTGTAGAATAAATTGCATATCTATGCGGAAGTTTTAGTTAGCTCCAATTTTTAGTTTGTTTCAACGGTGCAGAGCCTGCTTTGTTTTTTATTTATGTACTCTATTTTTTTCAGAATGAACACAGTAGATCAATACAATACTTTTCATTTATTTCATGCTGTTGTTCGCTCACTGTGAGCAGATTATTTGTTCACTATTTTTTTTAATTTTTCTGAGCAGTTTATTATTAGTTACAGTATAGTGTAAGAGTCATTGTTATAAGTTTAAAATCTTCATCAACTTCTACCTCTGCAAAGCCACCTCTTCCATCCACAATCTCTACAAAGATCATTACCATTTTGTCCGTGGCATCCTCACAGTGCGCTACTGTTGGAAGTAAGCCACACCCGGACCGAAGATGGGCTGGCCACAAGGGGCCAGTAGCTCAGTTGGTAGAGCACTCCAGCAGCAAATGGAAGGTCCTAGGTTCGAGTCCTAGCTGGTCCATATGAGCTGTAGCTCAACAAATGGTATCAGAGCCAGGCTAGGAGCCCCAAGCACCTGCAATGTGGCTTAAGGGGGGGTGTTGGAAGTAAGCCACACCCGGACCGAAGATGGGCTGGCCACAAGGGGCCAGTAGTTCAGTTGGTAGAGCACTCTAGTAGCAAATGGAAGGTCCTAGGTTCGAGTCCTAACTGATCCATATGAGCTGTAGCTCAACAGCTACAATGCCCCAAATTGGGGAATCGAAATTCCCTCCATCATCAGAAGGAGGCTTCCTTCCTTGAGACACTTACTACTGTACACCCTTTCCATTGCAACTGCTATTGTTACGCCTGAATGGCTTCCACCCAAATGGAATCCTATGACCGCCCCATTCGGTCAAACCCTCATGTCCTTTGGCTCCCATTTGTTCTTCTTTAAATCAGACAGTCCTTTTTTAAGACCCCAAAAGCAGTCCTCCTTGAGCAATCGGAAATAAGTGTCCATATACTCCTCAACGGATCCATAGCTTCCCTCCTTCTTAACATACGCAACCCTTTAAAATAATGTTCCATCGATGTCTCAGCTGTTAAGCTGTATGTCATCTCAGATTCCATGGGGACCAACTGCATCTTAATCCACTCAAGATTACACGCAGATACAGCATTGCCAGCTTGAGCAGTAAGCACATGCAAAAGAAGCTGACAGTGGCAATCAAGCTTTTCTCCGCCCTTGTCTTTCACCATGTCATTCAACAGGGGTAAAATGTCTGAAACACTCTGGTAGTTGTGCGTTGCTAGGCGCATCAAGAAGTTTATAAACTGATTCCCCTCCATCAGGGAGCGGAGTTCCCTAAGAGAGCGTTGCAAGAAAGCGGTACCAGAGAAAACACTGTACAACTTTTTCAACCTCGTAGCATACGGTGGCGCCTCATTATATTCCGAAATAATCGTAACTAGCTCCATTACCAGACTCACAAGATCAAGTGGTGGACTTTTGTAGTTGAGTAGCTGGAGAAACCCAGCTGGTCATTTGGTTTTCTCTTGTAAAACTCTCTCGGGGTTGCTCTTGGAATGCATTAGAAGCGCATCCAAGTAGGAATGTAAATCTTGCAGGCTCCTCAGCTTACACTCCACTAGGCATGCATACAAAGACCTTGGATTCTCTGCTGAATCGTTCGAAATGTATTCAAGCACATCACCCATTTGAAGTTCAAACAGGCCCGTCTCTGTTTTGGTATTTTCGCCAACTCTAAAATATACATTGTTGTTATTGTTCAGCTGCCACCACTGCCCCTCTGGGACAATTGGAGCAAGGAAACCATAGCCTTCACTCAAATTCAAAGAAACAACTTTACCTCTTTGGATGGCAGATTTTCTGGAAGTCCCTCCTCGTGAGACATTGGAATGATTAAGAGGCTGCTTCCTCCAAGAATGTTCAGAAGATGAAGAAGATGGCGATGTACGTCTCCAAGAAGAAGCTTGTGGGGATCCATCATGGCTCCTGTTAGGCCAAAAATCGCTGCTGGTACTGCTGGATGACTTGTTCCTCCAATTTTCACATTCATCGCTTCGACTGCGTAGCCGATTCTCACTGTTAGACCCTCCTCTCTCCATCATGGCAAGCTTCACACATTCTCTTCCTCCACATTATCTACTGATTTTTGGCACCCTTACAATGCGCGTACGCTGTTCATGATATTCGTTTCTTCGTGGTTTCCCCTTCCTTTCTACGACTACGCTATTCATGATATTCGTTTCTTCGTGGTTTCACCTTCCTTTCTTCCAGTCATGTCAACTTGACAACAAAAGCAAAAGAGTGTCTCGACTTTATTCCTGTCGCGTCCTGGCTCACAAGTCCTTATCATGGCTGTCGCGTTATTGTTGTGGCGTGCTTGCTCCTCGAAGAAATAAAATTGGTTCTTAATGTGGATGTAACTTGTTCGCGAAGTATTAGGCCGGTGTTCCGTGTATAAAATTGACGCCACTGTAGTCGTTAACGTCATATCAGTATGGTAATCTTACACAAACTCACACAAGGAATAGATCTACACCGTTCCCTACAATAGTTATTTGAGCCTCTTTAGTTTCTTGACCATTCTAAAATGTACCACGTAATATCCACATGTACAACAAATCCCTGACGTGTAAGTTTGGAAAATCAACAGCCAGTGAAGGACAATACGAAGCAATTCAGTGGACAATACGAGGCAATTCAGTGAGAAACCATCGATAATTTAGGTAGGTATTGATTGAAAAGTAGTGGATCCCGTCAAATTCATATTGTACTCGGAGATTTGGGACAATATTGGGAAACCTGTTCGATACAGTCAAATCCTGCCGTATGCTCTTTCTAGTCAGTGGTTTAATTTGATGGCCTTTTTTATTAATTTGTATTATAAAAAACCACCAGATTTTGGGGACTAGCAAGTTAAGTGGGTGTAATTATGGGGAAATTTTATGGTTAAATATATTTATTTAAGCTATGTGGTATTGGGACAGTGAGCTTTTCAAGGAGTTTAGGTGCTCTATCTTTGTATGTAATGAGTGCTAAGTGAATTGTTCATGGTTATGAAAAATTGACTATTAATCAAATATGAGATGATTGAAATTGACTTTAAACTATATAATTGAATTCCAATAAATCATCATATAATTTAATACATTGCAAAAAATAGTATTAACACTGGATATGAAAAATATAAATTATGCTTGTGTATGTTTGTGTTTTTGATCCTATGACCTTCTATCTATGATTATTCCATCCCTTGCCCTATACTCTTAATCTTTGTTTACTAACATGGTCATATAATTTTGGCAAGAATGATCCAAATAACCTATGTAATCAATCTTCTAATCTATGTGTGAGTTCTCCATTTTTAGTGCCTTGCTTAGCACTTAGTTTGTGTTAATAGGAGCCTAGTTCAAAAATCTTTGTTTTGGCCTAAGTATTTGTTTTTGCCTTGCACTTTTGTTATAATTTTGAGTTGACTTGTTATATGTCATTATTGCCCTCTTAAGTGATTTGTTATGTGCATGTAATGACCGAATGCTAGCTTTATGGCTTGTGATTAATCATTCTGGGAGTTGATCTATTTTTACTTGCCATTGGCCTAGAATGGCATATGTGGCAGTTTATGGTGGACTTGTTTCTACAAGGCATTAGACGATGTGTCATTTTCTTATTGGAGTATAGTGGTGACTATTCAACAATAAGGATCAAAGTGGTTAAATAAAGGGCTCATAATTGTCAAAGAAGACATGATTGTCTAAGGTATGTGCATGGAAATGGGGGACCAAAGGGGCTCAAAATTGGTCATTTTTTTCTTGAAATCAATAAAAACTTATTTTGAACAAGAAATTCAAGATTGCTACACACAAAATTTGAAAATGGGACAAACAATATTAATTAATAGTGGTTCAAATCTAGTTTTTAAACTACTATTTTTTTAAAAAAAATTGTGGAGATTAAGAGGGTCAAATAGGGGGAGTACACAAAATACTCTTGTTTTTGTCAGAAAAATATAACATAGCGTTTGGTGTGCTCCCCCTAAAATGTTAACTGTTAAAAGTATTTCACAAATCCCTTTAGTTAAAAATTAGCTAACATCACATAGTTTATGCCTAATTTTCCTACTAATTTTCTACTAAATTTCAAAGTGAACACATCCTGAAAAATAAAAAATTGAGTATGCTCCCCCTTAGTTTCCAGAAAACTAATCGAAAATTAATTTCTTTTTAATGTGTATAAAATTGAGTCTAGAATGTAAAATGTAATTTGTTTCAAATTTGGATGAGTAGATAACAAATTACACCAAAAACATTATATATAAATTTTTGACAAAATATGAAGACACTAATAAAAGAAATTGAAGGTTGAAACCTTAATATTTTTGGATTTCAGAAAAAATTACATGGTTAGAAAGGTAATAGAGAGCTTGAAGTCATCATGACATTTTTTTCAAATTAATTGTTGATGCATAAATTTGTGGTTCTAATCCAACTTTCAACATGGGAAACTCTGAAATGTGGGATTGCTTCTTAGAGTGACCTCCAGATTTTAAGGAAGCTGGCTCTTCCGTTTTTCAGTGGGGGTTTGGGAAAAAGGTTAGAAAGAAAATGAGATTTTGCAGAAATAAATGCCTAGATCTAAGGCGATACGTTAGATTTAAAACTTAGTTGCACAGTGTTACATCCCCTTTTTGGATTCAATATTACTATTTACTTTTTCTTGAAAAATACAGCCATGTGGATATGTTTTAACAACATAGGAAATGATGATATGTTTAGAAAAGGTTAATTTTATGAAGTCATGGATTTTTACTTGATTATGATCAATATGATGTTATGAATTAGAATGTCTTTTCGATATGAAAATGAAAGGATTTGATATAAATGTGTTTTGATCAGAATATTGGTGTTTTGACCACAAAATTGTATGTGAGATTGTCAATGACAAGAATAGATGGAACATGTTCGCCAGGAAGAAAGAAGAAGAGAAAGTATCTTTGAGAAAGAGAGAATAGACTCTGGAATAACCCATGGGAGCTTGCCACTGAAAATGAATATCAGGTAGATAAACCTAGATGCCTTGAGTTAAGCTTTGATTACGGGCTAAGTCAATTTTAGTCGAGATGTCGACGTTTGCAAGAATAGGTCTTTCTCCTTTCGTTAGTTGTCGTATTGAGTATGGGAAATCGACATCGGCGTCATATTACTCTGAATCGTGTCGTCAATTATGAACGACTGATATATTGTTTATATGTATATATATGTCTATACTTGTGGTTGAGTTGTAAGTCATGTCTTGTTAATGGTTCGGCGCAAGAGTCAAAATTTGTGCGTAAGTTGATCCCAAACCTTGTTTTGCATTTGCGCTCAATTTGTCGTTATCGTCGTAAAGCTCTACGAGCGTATGACGTAAATGTCTCCTTGTGAAATTCGATGGATGTTGAATTATTTCTTTATTGAGCTATTATCATATTATAAAAGGATTAAAGAATGCTTACTTCTTGAGACCATGGTGTGTAGTACCTTTGGTCATATTGTAATGGAATATACAATATTATTATTATCTATAATTAATTTGTCATTTTGAGGTAAATCCTTTATTCCTTTATTCTTTAGTAATGTCAGTAATCAAGCAGAAGCTTGAGAGGAACTCACTTAAGTTCTTTCTATGATGTCTTTTATTTCAAATAATCTTTTTGCCTTCAAGCTTTAGACCTCATGTTGGTCGTCGGCCTAGTCTTTATTCATAGTGTTTGCATTTGATTTTACTCATAACGGATATGAGTAGTGTGACAGTTTGTTAAAACTGTCAATTGCCACCTCGCCAAGTATGGAGCTCCATTTTGGAGAATAGTCGTGTAATGAGTGGAAAAGACCAAACCATTTTCTAGTAGTGGTCGTGTAAGGTGGAGAACATTTTGCATGCCGGGTAGTTACCTTATTGTTAGGCATGGTCTTGTGAGGGGGAAGGCAATTTTTCCTTTGCAGCTAGACGGGATTGAGAGAGGAGTTAGAGTCAGTTTTTGAGGGAGGCAACAGGGAGTAGAAGTGGAGAGGAGATTGAGCAAGAAGCAGAGGTGAACGGCTTAGAGAATAACGAACGTCGTGGACCAGTCTGCAAGTAGAAACAAGAGGTTATCTTCAGGTTTTCTTCCTCTTATCTCTGCACTATCTTAGTTAACATATATGTGTATATTAAGTAGTGACTTTACTTACTTTATGTTGGATCGTAGTATTTGCTTAAAGATGCAAGGTGCGAATTGTTATCAACCGTAGCCTGTGTGTTTTATCATCTTCAAAATGAAAGAAATGTTTTTGTCTCCTGCACTGCACCGCACCACAGTCATGAAACCCACAGTGTATTTCTTTGTTCTTCGAAGTATCTTCGAAGGTCGAGATTATTGTGTAGTTGATGGCTCAATTTTAGGAGTTTAATTTTTGGTTATGTGATAAGTGCATTTTAGACTAAGTGTTTGGTCGTATAATATCTCACATCTATCACAAGTTCCAGTGGAAAAAACCTTTATCGACATAGAATGAGTTCTCTTTTGGCCAGTCGATTACCATTGCTTGGTTCTGTCAAATGTAAAGGTTAGCTAGTTTTTAAAGTAAAAGACTTGTTTGTGATAACCGTCGACCAGAGGAGTATCAATGGTGTGAAGTGTAAGTCGAAACATGCAAGACTTCACAGTCCTCCTCTATTTCTGGTTTTAAAATGGTCGGTCGACCATAGTGAAATTACTAACCTTACTGCGAATAATAGCAAGCTTTAGTCTATTTGCCTTTGTAAGTAATTCTTATGCTATTGAAGTATTTAAACTGTTGTGTTCCTGAGAGAAGACTTTTTAGTCATACAAGTTAATATAATGAAGTTTTAAAAATAATGTATGAGTCTTTTGTCAAGTATCTAGCTTAGACTTGCATGCAATCTTATTGCTAGTAGAAACAACATGATAGGGTTCCTAAATGCTTAGATTGACAAAGATTAAGCCATGTCGAAGATTTTGACAAGTCAAAGTAGAATCTTATGAGTGTTTAATTTTAACGTAGGGTCTTCGAACCTTTGTATTCTAAAAATGGGTTATAGTTTATCCCTTCCAAAACAAAAACGTTGAGTTTAGTGTCCACTCTTGAGTGGATAAATTAAGCAGTGAGCTAACTTAAAGATCAATGAAATAACTTTTAGCATTATCTAAATAATTGATAAGCTAGGAAACCATTCTTTTATCATGTAGACAGAAATGTTTCCATGAGCTAAGTAGAGAGAGAGTATACCTCATTGCCATGCGTTAATGCATGATGAATTTCAAACAACTTGAGGTTATCGAGGTCGTTGTATTGAACTTATTTATAGGAATCTGTAGGATTGCGATTAATTCGAGTCGAGTTGGGGTGGGTGAACGTATTACTTATGTTGGTACAATGCTAATTTATTCAAATCCTTTGGCCAAGGTAATGCATGAGCCTCAAGTGCATTGATAGTTCACTGTGATTGGATGGCGTAGCTTGTGGAATGGTCATGCTTGATTAGAGGGTATCTAGGGGATTGCATGATAACAAGTTATGTAGGTCACAACACCAGTACTCAGATGGCAAACACCATTGGTTATCCTAAGTCTATCCTCTTGAGTAGGGTAGGGCCACTTCCGGTTAGGAAGGAGTGCAGGAGACTGACAGTCTGTGGTTGGAGGTTAAGCTCCTTGAAGATACTTTCTCTTCTTTATTCTTGAGGATTTCTGAGACTTGAATTTGGATGGTCGACAATCGAGATGCAGTGACTTTGGTAAGTTTCTATTTTGGAAATTGTTCTAAGTAACTTTTATCAACATATTGTTTAAATGTTGTAGATGGATATATCCTTTTGCATAGTTTATAATTACATGAATATTGATAGTCGATGGATGAACTACTTGACTTTAAATTAGAAACAAATTACTTTTTTGTTTTACACTTTCAAAAAAAAATTATTACCTTGGGTTAAAACTTAGTTTTTAGGGTGAAATCAAAATTGGGTGTTACAGAGTGTCAAACCTTATGTGATTTAATTGGAAATTAAAGAGCATAAATGCATGGTTAAACCCAGTCTATAAACAGATCTGATAAAGGAAAAGAAACAAAAACTTAAAGAAACAAGAAATAGAAATTAACTCAGATATGTACAAAACACTGTCTCTTATTAGTTGAACAGTAACAAATTATAAAGGTAGAAATGGATGCACAAAATAGCATATTACATTCTCATTTGAAAAGACACTGCTAAGGCAAAAGAAAATGTCTACTACTAGCTGCTCTAAAACTGTCTGATCTGTAGAACTATGGAACTTTCCAGAACTCTCTTCCTCTATCTCTCAGATTTGCATTTTATAGCCAAAATATCTTCAACTGACTTCAGAAATCTCTGCAACCATCCATAAAATCTCAACTGCAAATCTGGCAAAAAATTTGGCAATGACTGTATCTACAACTGGACTGAGTCTTTAATGGCTGCATAAATATTTTGCCTCCATCTTTAGCCTCTGTGAGAAAATAAATCTTCCGCTGCCTTTATCTTTACCTCCGGTGGCTGTAGCTTCCTGTGAGAATAGAAGTAGTTGCTCATATATTTTAGGGTTTCATATTTTGTTTCATGTGAGGAGAGAGTCAAATAGAGTCATATTAATAAAGTTTCACCTTATACTTGTTGTGGCTTTTAAAAATCTAAGAGACTTTTCCTTTGATTAAATAAAGCATTTAGCTTTATATAATGGGCCCACCACACATTAAAATGAGACTCTTCATTTATATTTACTCAGCCTTCTCATTTGACTCTCGTCACATCATTTACCTCCGCTTCTAACATCTGGCAATCTCCCACTACTTTCTTTATCTGCTCCTGCGAGCTGTTGATTTGAACTACTTCATCCTACGGTTGCTGTTTGGTTGCATCTAAAACCCTATTTTGTGCCTTTGTATTGTGTGGTTGAGTAACTCTATGGCTTCATTTACAATGCCGCTCAGTCTCCATTTGGAATGACTGCCATTCTAACAAAAGCGACGCCCTCCTTCATTAGACAACACCATCCTTAAATGGTGGTATCTTACTTTTCATGTGGCTACAAGTGGATATTGTGTCCCTGACGAGCACACTTTTAATGCAGGCCACCCTTCATTTAGATGCCATCTCTCATATAACTGCTTGGTGATTGAAACTGAGAAACAGACGACTGCCTATATGTAGATGATTTTGGCTGTGAAGAAGATGAATTATAACCTTGCTGCAGAAGGGGTAGTTAGCCTCGTAGGATCTCCTGTGTGTATGGCAACGTATCCTCATACAGCTCGCACTATATTTTGAAAGGCAGTGCCAAAAACTTCTGCTGATGTGCCATGTTTAAACGTATTTGTCTGAGTTGTTTTACTCATAACAGTTGAGCAATGCCTTCAATGCTGGAGTGATGACTAGAGGGCTGGGCTGTTTTCTAGGCCACTTCTACCTTTTGCTTGCTGCGCTTGTTTGAAAGATAGCGCCTTCATTCCTAACTGCTAAGACTTCAATACTCAGACTGCCGAGCTTCATGTATTTGAACTTATGCCTTCATGATATTTTAGCGCTTCCTCTAACTCGTGGCTAGTTTTGGTAGCTAAGACCTACCTTCCTACCAATCTTTGTGTTTGATTCATAGTGACTTGTCATATATGACCTATTGGGAAGCTTATAAAATGCAGGTTATTGTCTTCCCTTCATAATCTCCGAAGCCAAATAATCAGAATGATGTGTTACATGATATCAAGCAGATGCTTTTGCATACTTATTAGCATCAGAGCTGCTTTCCTTGTCATTGAAGCATGACCTCACCTTCCTCTTGAGAACCTTCATTTCTATCATGATAGTTTCTTTCAGATCTCCAAACTTAGAACCATGTAACTGACAATATTTCCGCTGACGACTTCTGCTTCATACCTAACTCCATAATGATACATTAAAACAGCTAATTTGGAGTCATACTAGTTTTGTACATCAATACTTCATCGAGATAGTTTTCAAAACCTCATATGGCCAAATCCTCATCATATGTTCTTCTGCAACTTTCCTTGTGAATGAACTTATAAAAATAACCTATGTTGCCTTCCGTGCCTCTTTGTTGCAATGAAGAATGTATGAAAGCCTGTGCATCTTAAAAGATTGAAACTCTTAATACGGTGTACACTTTGAAACCTCACAGTGGTCGTGATTTCATTTGCCATATACTTGGAAACACAGTAGCCTTTGTGCCTTGAATTTTTTTTTGAAACTTTGTTAAATCTCATTCCAATATGAAACTTACTAATACCCAAAAATTTCAAAATGATATGCAAAATTTTGTACAACATTAACATTGAAAAAATGCAAACTTAATGGAGAGCACACTCAACATTTACTTATTTTTGTATGTTCTCTACAAAAGATGTATTTTGGCATAACATGTAGGTCCAACCCTTTATGTTGGATGTCAAAGGTAAATCCAACCTTAGGGGTTGTAATTTATTAAAGCAAGTTATATAATGCATATGCTCTTTGGTTTACATAAAAAATAGAGCAACAATTTACAAGAAGGTGAAACCTATGATTTTGGATCCACTTGCTATGTTTTACTATGCACTACATGTTTTGTGACATACAATCAGTTTTTTCATGCTTTTGAAGAATTATAATAATTGTTTGAATAAATTATCTCACTTTTTCTTCTTGTATTGACATGAAAGATTCTAATTACATGTTATTAAATTGAATTTGATATTATAAATCATTATTTTCATATTTTGAGGAATTTGAATAATTGTTTGACAAAATTAACTAATTTTGTGTCTTGCATTGACATAAAATATTTTAATTACATGTTTTTTGTTTAAATTTGATAAATCATCCATCAATCATTATTTTCATTATTTTAACAAATTGTGTTCAACTGATGTAAAATCTAACATCATGCCAAGGAACAAGCAAAAACTTGAAAGAGTGAAGCTAACAATGCAAAGAAAAGATAACGAAATAGATAACTTCATGAAAATAAAAACATTAACACCATAGATGAAAATATACCATCTTTTCCAATTGAATTAGATTGTGAAGTATCCATTGGAGCCATATAAGAGAAGAATTTAGAGAAACAAAGGCAATAAATGCAAAAACTTCATGCAATTAAGAAATTGAATCCTAGAGTTAAAGGTTCATCATCTTTTCCATCTCAAATTGATATTGTAGAGAATTTTCAAACACTTATTGAATTAATTAATAATAAGATAATCAATGATGATTTAATTTCAAATATAAATTTAGATGTTACACCAATTGTTCAAACCTATTGAAAACACATAAAATTTATCAAATTTTAAAGATGAACAAAATTTATCTAATAAATCATGTTTACCATTGAGAACACCTAAAAATTAACAATAAACTCACAATTTATAAAATAACTAGCAATAAGCTCACCATGCAAAGAAATTAGCATTTAACAATAATTTCAATTTCTTTCTTTCTCTCTCCCTCTCTTTATCTCTTTCTTTCTCTATATCTCTTTCTCTCCCACTCTCTTTTATATCCTTGTTAGATAGAAAAGAGAGACTAGCCCAATAGATCAAACTGGGTCAAACCCTCTTCTATCCAACATTAGAACACAAACAAAGCTTGGATTTTACCCAAGAAGGAGAGACAAACTACAGAGGCTATGTTCCTTTGTTGTATAAAGGAGAATCAACCAAATTCAACCAATCAAACTAGGGAAAAACATGAAACCCTAATTGAGCAAGATCGAAGCATAACAGACTATTGGAAACAAATACGGACAATCCAAAAGCATAGTAGAGACCAATGAAGAGAGGAGAACCTGTATCCAGAGTCAGGAGGCCAAAGGACTAGGGCACTTGGGTACCCTAGACCCTAATTAGGGTTTGGCAAAATATAAAACCTACTGTGTCTTGGCCTTTCTATGTACCTTCTACCTGCAACTTGATTTCTATAAATTCCTCCGGATCTGACTTGCACACACACAAGAAGGAAAATGGTTGGGTGTTATTTAGGAGCTTGCCTAAGTCAAGCTCTGTGAATGGTGTTTCCACCTCCACAATAACAATGATGAGAGATAAAGAGTGTGTACCTTAGGAGGGAAGAGGCAAATTTTAAGTAGAATGGAATGCTAGAACAAAGCATGAAGGAAAGAAGTCACCATGAGCATGAAAACCCTAGCCTTCTTGATGCGATGTCACAAATTGACTCAAGAAGTTGGTGTAGCCCAAAGGAGTAGAAATATCTTAACAAGACCTGCAATAAGTTAGTGTCGTAGCAATAATTCCACCATAAACAACTTTAAGGAAGAATAGATAGCATGAGAGAGAAGAAGAGAGGGTGCAAGTGTGCCTAGAATGCTTAGATGTTCAAATGAATAAACAAACTTACTTTTATATGCATTCCTGATCATAAACAATGAATAAAACTAAATAGGACCAACATGAGGAACCACTTAAGATGCTTAAAACTGACATACCATCAATTTAGGTCAATGTCATGCCCACATTCGCCATGTGGTTATGACCTGATAATCACATGTCATGTCCACATTTGTCATGTGGTCATGACACAAATTATCAAAAAAAATTTCCACCCAACTCTAAAACCCCCTCACGCATGTAACATGTGTGCTTGGTGACACACACACATAACGTAGTTGTATCCACAACTAACGTTATGCATGTCACTCGAAGGTGGGGAAGTCAAACACAAACAAGATAATGTGAAACTCCTTTCGCAATCCCTGTGAGATGACAGCCACTAAGGGGGTGTGCATCATGAGGAGTGATGCTAAGAGGGTTGATTTCCTTTTTGGAATTCAACCCTAGAGTTAACTAGGTGAGGTGTACGATTTCGATATGAATCAAAATCTAACCCTAGAAGAAAACTACTAACTTAAAATAATATTAAATTTATGCAACTAACATGATAATGAAACCTAACACATTTAAACAATTATCTATGGCATAAAAGTAAATATTCAAATTAAATTAAATAAAATTCCTATCTTTAATCTAGGAAAAATCTGACAGCATAACGGGGCAAAAGCAAATGATTCACTAAACATTTCGACAGCATAACGCCATCTCACCATCTCATTAACTATGGAAGAGGTAAAAATAAAATAAAATTAAAATACTAATTTTCACTAAAAGTCTTTTCAAAATATGAATCAAAACTAAACACATTAAATAAATTAAAAGGCTCCTACGATTCAACATTTATTAAAACAATAACAATTAACCCAATAACTATATAATTTAATCAAATTAAAACTAAACATTTAAATGGATTGATTAATACACCCATGGAAATTAAATAATTAAATATGATGCACTATAATAAATTAAATCATATAGTTTTATAGACTTTTCCCTCAAGGAATTCAAATGATAAATTAAAATTAAACATAGTAATTAACATCCACCACAAAACAAAAGGGAATAACCCCACCCACTCACTAAGTGGATTTAAGAACTAAGCTAGGATTAAGTTACTCCACTAATCCCTTTTAGGGCAACACTAAACCCTAATTAAAGTTTATAAAAGAACACATAGACCTATTGCTCACAATCATTTTATTTGTTATTTCACAGGTTCAAGTTTTCGAAAGGATAGGGGAGGTCTTTTCCCAAATGGAAGCATTTTCTCCAAAAAGGTCTACCAAATTGTTTTATGTTTTTCTACCCTTCTATTTTCTACAGGTTTATATTTGTATTTCTCTAACCTAATTTATTTCCTTTGTTTTCTAACTTGTTTTTATTTCAATGCACATGTTTCTATATTTTATTGTTTACTTAGCCAAATGTGATGTTTTTTTTAAGTTTATATTTAACCTACTTCTAACCCTAACCCTCTGTTTAAATTATTTAATCTTCTTTTCTTTTTATCTACCAGCAATAGTAAAAATTACACACACACACACACACACATACACTCAGCTAAGCCATTGACAATTGCAGGGGACGACTGTGTTTTAGGGCCAAGATTAATCAAGGAGTGCAGAGGCATTAAAATGTCATAGCTGGGGGTTTAAACCCTAGAAGAAATTGTAGGGCATTCGAAGGCCCCTGAGGAGCTGTGGTCGGATTGGGGGGGCTCCCACGGACCCCGCCCACCCCACAGGCAGCCTCGGCCCCCTACGTAAAGTCGAGCGCCTACTAGGGCTATGGCCCACCAAAAAAAATAACGTTCATCTTTTTTTTTTTGTCTCAACAAAATAAACCCTAACCCAAGGAAATGCGATTCAACTTTATCTAAAAGCTTTTTCAATAATATTAAAGCATGCAACATAGTTACTTATAATATATATATATATATATATATATATATATATATATATATATATATATATATATATATATACAATAAACACTAGAGAGTTATAATATAATAAAACTATCAATACATATATTATTTTTTTTCTTTCATTTAATATAAAGATCCATATATTTTCATTTACACAAGTTCATGAAATTTCTTCAAACAACAATGTATAAGCATATCATATTTTTCTCTTCTTTCCAACAAGTTTATTCATTCAACCACTAATATAAATAGAGTAGGAAGATAGAGAGAGAGACTATTATTTTCTTTTTCTTCACACATACTATTTCCAAAAGCACAATAATTAAAACTTCAATACTCCCATTTTCATTATTTCAAAGCCTACCTAAAAACAACTTTAATACCATACATGAATATTTTTCCAAAAATAAAGTAGATAGGAAACCAACCAAACTTTTATTTGAAATGACTAAATACAATTTTACAAGGAGGCTCAAAATGGAGAGTTTAACTCCCAAGACTACAACAACTTTTACAAAGCCCAAATAGGCTAAGGTGTAACATCCAATTTCTAAAAATATAGTAAAACCAGAAATTTACCATAGAGTAATTTAACAAGGTAAAAATGAGATAGAGAAATTTTTTCTTTTATTCAACATATAATCAAGTAACTACAATTACAAGATTTCTTTTTACAAAATACAATAAACCATATTGTCTTTCTCAATTTCAATGTTTACAAAAGTAAATCAATTACATATACAATTTTGGAATAAATACTACTTCTGAATATCTGACATCTTTATCACAAGTCCTGGCATGTTTCCTGCTTGGAGAGAGAGTACCTTTCTAGTGATTTACCTCCATCTACAGACCGACAGTCTCCCACACATCTTCCACATAGGAAGTGGCCCTACCCTTCACGAGGAATATAGACCTTAGGTGAACAATGGTAATTTGCCTTTCCCGAGTGCATAGTGTTGTATTCTACTCAATTCTATCAACCATACAACCCTAGATACCCTCTAGCTAAGTATGATTTCTGATAGGATGAGCAATCTGAATACAGTGAATCGACAATGCATGCAGAAAACAAATGCATTACTTTGGCCAAAGTTTTTAATAATAATATCGTTCATAATGAACATAGTCATTGTGTTCACCCACCCCTACTCGACTTGGATACTGTCGTATTCTCGCAGTTTGTTCACTCCAACTATGACCACGTAAAAAGTTTAATCATTGCGTCATGATAATAGTATCTTTTGACTTAAATAAGTCTATATGACATAACCATTCAATTTTATAATCGACTCTAGGGTTTACCTAATATCCTTTGTTAATATGATATTTCAATATAACCATATCTCTTATCTAGGAGTTCTAGATTCACAAATAACCCATGATTAACTCAACCAAGCTTAAGAATATTATAGTTCTTAAATAGATAAAATTTCTTATACAAGGAATGTAGAATAGCTTTGATAATGTGTTATAAACAAAACATACCCTAAATATATATCCCTACATGGTCATTCTCTAGTAGACTTAGCCTACTCCATTGTATTGGATCTTTCCAAGAATAATATTATCAAAAGATAAATAAATATATAAGGGTTCTCCCATAAACCTTATTTCCATCTACCATAATATATCTAAGTTACTTCATTCGAAGAGAACAATAATTGTCTAAAGATTCATATGAATCTAAGTTCTCATGGATAGAAATCATTTCCGTTATTTTCATATAGAATCTAACAAGAATATACTAAATATTACCCCTACTCAAGGTCTAAACTATTCTACTCAAAACTAAGAGTATACTACCAAAGTTTAATTAACTTTAATAAAATTCGAGAGTCTATTGTTTGGTTATCTCATAATCATTTCATTGGTTTGCTACAAACTTATTCAATATAAAAACTATTTTTCAAGCTCATGACAACTATGACATTCTCCTACTATGATGATTGTTTTATCTTCCACACTAAGATTTGATATGATTATCAGTTTAACAATCAATAAGCAAATGGTCGATTTAGAATATTGTAACAGAGTACTCACTTGTTTTACCAATCATCGGCCGTATACTTTGCATTCATTACCTTATCAATTTTAGATCAGAATAGTTTACTTAAAAATGTTATCTGCATTTCCCTAACCGACACTAAATAGTTTACGACTAAACACTCAAAACATACAGGAGGTTATACCTCTCTAGTGTACTCACATAATCGCCCAAGACTCAATAATAGACAGTCTAAAAAGAATTAGCCGATTTGCTCACTGTTAATAAACACAGGAAACTAAGGAATACCTGGTAATTGATGGGCTTGAGTTGATAATATGTGCACCAAGACACAATAATAGACTCTTCTGATTGCCTATTCCCTGTCTCTTTTTGCCATGACTCTTCTTTTTGTCCTTGTTCGATGCCTTGCTCTTAAGTTTTTAACCTTTTTACATAACCACGGCTCAATCTGAGTCATCGTTGTTAATGACTCAGGCACGACTCCTTTTTAGTTGCCTTACTTTGCACCTCCACTTAGATACAGTTGCTAACTTTTAATGAATTGATAACGGTCCATAGCGATTTGGTCTTAACTGACACCACGTTTTAAGCAAAGTTCCCACTTGTCAATGGGAGATAGTCGTTTCCTGGCTCATCAGTTGTGGTGGTTATTCCACAGTCCTCCTCTTTTGAATGAGGCCAACACATCGCTTAAACTCTGTTGATCATTAAAGGATCTCTAATAAGTGGTTCGATCCTCCACTAACATTTTTGAAGACTCTTCCTAAATGTAAGCCTTCAACTACTCAAGCATAACATCATTGACTCATTATGAGGTATTATCCTCACTCGATGCATATACATTTACATATTTGATTACATCAAATATGATTCACATAACACTACCTCTATATTAGATAGTTATGGTTTTATCAATATAATGACAATATAAAAACAAAGTATTATGGATATTGTAATTGGGTTGAGCTTGTCTCCCCTTCACAGTCCATCGATAATATTCACATCTTCTTAACTCGACAAAAATGTCTTAACGTTAAGAATCATTTATAACACCTCAATGGACTTAATAATAATAAGACAACCTTTTTATGACAATAATGTCGTAATATTTACGTTAAACACAAATAGTCACAAATCACACTTAAACAACATCGTTAACATTATTAACGACTAAGATGACTTACTACGACTTAGAAAGATTTGTAAATAATATTGACTACCTGTCGATTAGGTTTAGAAGCAAACTGACAAGACAAGACTCACCTCTTACAACACATTGGTTCACGTTTCCGTTAAACACTTTATACTCGATTTGGCAAATAAACCACTCGTAACCTGAGGTCTATATCTCTCTCCTGGAAAGATACTCTCTCTCTCTTTTCTCTGAGAGTCATCTGAAAACCTGTAATCCTGTATCAAACTCGTTACCAAATAAATTATGATTAGTGCATCATTATTCAAATAATAGATCAAATCTCATAATGCAAATATTAAATCGATAATATCATAATCATTTCCATAATTTCATAAATGGCATTCAATATAATCCATTTATTTCCTTGTCATTAATCTAAACAGTATAATAATTTTACTTATGTGCAAGTAAAAAGTAAAAGTATAGCAAGACAAAAATTGGGGATGTAACATATCCTTCCCCTAAAGATTCATCCTCCTCGATGATATAAAGTATTTTAAAAAAGTAACTAAAAAGCAAGTTCATTATTTTGAACTGGTAACATTATTAAATAAATGAGGAAACTTTTGATAAATTTCATGGTAATCCTCCCATGTAGCATTTTCCTCAGCATATTGGTCCCATTGGACCTTGCATTGCAAGACCTCTCTGTTATGCAAGTGGAGCTTGCACATTTCTAACACCTTGAGTGGCTCGATTGTGACCACCCCTGGTTCTTGCATCTATAAAGAATTCCAAGTCAAAATATGATTATTACCTATAATATATTTCTTCAAATAAGACACATGAAAAACATTGTGCATTCTAGATTAGGCTGGTGGTAGAGCAATTCTGTAGGCAACCAGATTGACTACTTCAAGCACTTCAAAGGGTCCCACATATTGAGAGGCTAGCTTAGAAGACTTCCCAAACTTAATAGAACTTTTCTGAGGTTTGACCCTCAAAAAAACTTTTTCTCCAATAGAGAATTGCCTCAAAACACGCTTTGCAACCGCATAGCTCTTTTGCCTATCATTGGCTTCTGCCAATCTTTTTCTGATCAGCTTAACTTTCTCTTCCATTTCAGCTAGCATTTCTAGTTCGATGCTAATCCTACCCTCTAGCTTATCATAGCTTATAGGAGTTTGACATCTTCTTCAATACAATGCTTCGAATGGCACCATGTTAATAGCAGAATGATAGGAATTATTGTAAGCAAATTCCAAAAGTGGTAAGTATTCTTCCCACTTGTATTGCTGATCCATGCAATACATTCGCAACAAGTCTTCCAAGACTTGGTTAACTCTCTCAGTTTGCCCATCAGTTTCAGGATGGTAAGTTGTACTCACATTGAGTTTAGTCCCTAGAGTAGAAAACAAAGTTTGCCAAAACCTTGATGTTACACGTGCATCTCTATCCAAGATAATCTTTTCAGGGATACCATGCAATCTAAACACCTCTTGCACAAATTTGCGAGCTAACAAAGGTGCTCCATTAGTCAAATTCCCTGGTATGAAATGTTCTACCTTTGTGAGTTTATCAACCACTACTAAAATGGCATCATGCTTATTCCTTGACATAGGAAGACCTTGAACAAAATCCATGCTAATAACTTGCCATTTCCACTCTAGTACATCATGAGGGTACAACAATCCTGTGGGGTGTTGATGCTCTATTTTTACCCGTTGACATTCTAAACAGCTTGCTACAAATCTTGCAGCATCATTCTTCATTCCTTTCTAGAAATAAAGAGGTTTAACATCTGCTAGAAGTTTGGTTACTCTTGGATGTCTAGAATATGGTGCAGTATGAACTTCTTTCCATACTAGATCCCTTAATCCAGCTGAATCAAGAACATAAATTCTATCTTTATACCTCAATAGTCCATCTGACTCAAACATAAAACCATCATACCTTGGATCTCTAGTATTATCTTTCAGAGCCTTCTTAACCTACTCATAAAACTCATCACTAGACAAATTTTGCAACACCAAATCCTTGAAATTTCCACGAATAGAAATAATAAAAGCTATATGTCTTCTGTGGCTCAAAGCATCAGCTACTCTATTCTCTTTTCCTTTGATGTAGTTTATCTCAAAGTCATAAATAGATATCAATTCTAACCATCTCCTTTGTCGAGCATTCAAATGCGGTTGAGAGAAAATATACTTAAGACTTTGATGGTCTGATTTAAGTACAAAAGTCTTCACCAACAAATAGTGTTGGCAAGAGACACTGTGTGGCTTCATGAGTGTTGTCATTGATGGCAACAAAATCTATCCCACACATCCGCAGTACATAGTATGTCTATACAGGAAGTCAGTTTGAAGATTGTTTTGGTCCGGTGAACAAGAACAGAGTATGTAACAAGGTCTGACAATCAGGTCCAAATCTCTCAAATGGTGTAACTCAGCAAGTTGCAGACTTGGACAAGTCAAGAAGGGTATCATGACTACTGTATTCTAGAGATTTAGCCTCCGGTGATAAAGCATGAAAAAGATATGAGCATCTGAGTGTTGGGTTCCAGTCAGGCAGAGCAGACAGAGGAAGAACTGATCAACAGAGTATCAGACTTTGATCTAGATGAGTAAAAGGTGTTGATCAAGCAATATGTGGGATTATACATTGTTGGTCGACATGATTAATGACTTCTATGCCTATGCTTTTGATACGCATCACAAATCAAGCATGGATTCATCCGACAGATCAATAACTTGTAAATATCTTGAGTGTTCTTGTTGCCGACTAGAAAGTTGATGAAATCCTTGATGCGGATATATATACCAGATGGATTCCATTATGTAGTGGTGTGGAATATACAAGTGATGAAATAAAGTGTGAAGAAAAGCAAGAATAAGTGTGAAAGAAGCAAATCAAGTTCGGTATGTGACAGAGCAACAATATTAAAACAGAGGAAGAATGAAGTGCATCAAATCAATGTATTGTGCCTAACCGAAACTGAACTCTTGCATTTGTAGATGCTTCTCATCAGTTCAAACACCTGATTACCTTCTTTAAGTTCTATAGATAGTGAGTCTCTTGTAGGCAGTGGGCCTCTTGTGAGCAGTGTGCTCGGGCAGTGAGCCCTAATTAGCAAGTGCCATTTTGTACTCCTTTATTCTTTTAAATGAGAATACAATCTTGGATTAGTCACCCCGTGGTTTTTCCCTTAATAGGGTTTCCACGTAAAAATCCTTGTGTCGTATGTGTTAATTTTATTTTTGTTCTTATATATGCTTTCAAGTTTTGATGCAACTCTGATTATTAAGATAACAAAAAGAAAAAAGAAATTTTGCGATAACTGATTCATCCCCCTCTTAGTTAACTGATTATGGTAAGGCATGAAATGGAATCAGGGGTTATGAGATTCACCCAAGAAATTGAAGAAAAAAGGAAAATTGAAGATAATCTAAAATAATCCCTCAAGGAGAAAATAGAGTACTGCCACAAAATGGACAGAATAATCAGGCATCTTGAATCAGATCTTGAATAAGCTAGAGACAATGAAGAACAACTCAAGAATCAGATAGACACTATTAAACAAGATCTTCAAACAACAAATGAATACAAAGAGAAATTCAAGATAAGCTCAGCTCAACTTGAGGTTATTCTTGAAAGCCAAAAGAGGGTAGATGATAAGTGTGGCTTGGGATATGAGAAAGGTGAAAGCTCCGGATCTGGTCATAAGAACTTTGGATCAGGAAATCAAAGAAACAGGCCTAGAAGACCTCCAGTAAGGCAACCAAATGCTCAAAAATACCGATCCTTCAATGGATACTGCTTCAATTGCAACAATTTTGGTCATAAAGCAACTTAGTGCAGGAGCAGAATGAATCAAACTAATCCATCCTTCTCCGGACAATGTTTCAACTACAAAAGGTATGGTCAAAAATCTCATGAATGCAGAAATATGTAAATAAACAATTCATTGAATGGTAGATGCTTTGCATGCAATAAAATGGGACATATGGCTAATCAATGAAGATCAAGAGGATATCAATCAAATAAGCAAATAAATGTTGTCTGTTACAATTGCAATAGATCCGGTCATATTGCCAAATTCTGTAGAAGTAAAAATTAGGATAAAAAAGGTCTGGTGCAACATAATAAAAAACAAGTTAAGGGTAAAGGTAAAGTGAATGCGGATGAAGTTCAAAAGGAGATGAGCAAGATTTGGGTGAAGAAGAGTACAAAAAATATTGGGGATGGATTTGCACCGGAATTCGGTGCTGATATTCCTTCTGGAAACTAAACAGGTGAGCTCTGGCTCAGGGGGAGTCACAGAGAAAAACAAATTCCCTGAGCCAGTCAACTAGTGCCTAGATTTGGCACATGAAATGCTGCAAATTAAAAGGTTCTCAGAAAAACCTTCAAATAATCTTCAGTCAAAATGTGAAAGATCTGCATGGAGTTTTGTAAGACTTATAACTGCTCAAGTTAATCCAGTTCTGACAGCTATTCGGTAAAGCAGGATTTTCATAGACAGATCCGGTATGATTTAGAATTGAAATACTTTTGATATGCGGACCCATGACATGATTGAGGAAAAGAAGATACATTGTCAATCCTCATTGACAATGAATCTAAGATCAGCACAATGATTCGAGAAGATCTCTCTTAAAACAGGGTAACTGGATAACTTAAGTTGTGCATTTATTACAATAGGAAATTAGGGTTTGTGTAAGAATAAAAGGGTTCTTTCACTCATCATTTGCACACTTGCATTTGCGAAGAAGAAAAGAAGAGCTTTGCAACAAAGTTTCTACAATTCACTCAAAGATCAACTGGAAAATCAAATTCAACCAGCGACTTGTTCTGGCTCCTATTTTTAAGCCCTAAAGCATGAAAAGGTACTTCCATTCTGAAAATCTCTCTCTGAATCTCTTACAAAATGGCAGCTCCAATGGTTGTCAAGATCACTGATAGGCCACATCCTAAATTCAAGAAACACCCGTATAAATCTCTAGAAGTTGATCCTTTAGGCACATTTTCTAACATTCTGCATGGGGTTTTGCATGTAGAAGATGTTAGGGTCTATATCCATGCCAACATTGAGGAATTTGGAGACTCAAAATTGATGGACATCTATCACAAACAACTAATAGATGAGAGTTTTGAACTTAAAGCTGAATTCAAGGCCCTCCGGGATAAACACTTCAGACATTGCATACACTTTCCATGTTTTGTAGAAGATGATTAGGTCCGGTATGTCTGAAGTAGGATGCATGATAATTTCATGTGGTTAATGAGGCCCTTCAAAATAACTAAAGATGCCATTAGGGCAGTGACTAGACTGCACTCATCTGGTGTGTTACCTACACTTAAATCTGTCAAGAACCAGACAGTAACTGAAGCCACCGGATCTAAATTTGATAAAAGAGCAATGACCATAGATGGCATCACAGATCCGGATGTCAAGTTTGCTTCAATGATAATCAGGTACAAGATCTATCACTCTAGTAGGGAGAATTCTGTTTCTAGGACAATAATCTATGCAGTATATCAGATGTTGACGGAAGATGCAGATTATGACCTATGTGAACTTCTCCTAAATCAACTGTTATAAAACCTGTAGAAGATAAAAAAGGATAAGAAGAATTCTTTTAAATATGGTTATCTAATACTGTGTCTATTCTTCTACTATATGAATGAGCTACTCAAATCTAGTGGTTGGGTTTGGCAAAATGATAAACCGGTTGTAATCCAGATTAGAGATTATATGTATGGACTTGGTGATGCTAAAGCTCAAAACACAGCTCTCTGGGGTTACTTTAAAAACTTCCAAAGCATGATGCAAGCCAGAGAGAGGATACCTCAATCCATAGTTGAGAAATACAAGGACACAGTGTGCTTCATGGTTGACACTGATCAATGCCTAATGGAGGGAGTTGAGCCCAGAACTGTGTGGATAATGCCTATGGGATACAAGGTCGATGAAAAAATCTTGGAGCTACATATTCAACACCTATTGAGCCAGCCTAAGGACCCCTGAGGTAGAAAGGTTTGGCACCTTTCAAGAACTAAGTGTAAAAATACATGTTGAGTTAAGACAACTGGAAATAAAGAGGAAAGTAAGAAGGGAATTTGAGGAAATTGCCAAAAGATTTGGCCTATCAAAAGAGGCAACAGATGCAAACAGAGAGAAAATGGAGAAGGCTGAGAAAGAGAAACAAGAAGCAAAGAAAGGAGATGTTCTGGTACAAGCTTCCTCCCATACTAGATCTTCCAAGAGCTCTGCACTTGTCACTCCTAAAAGCTCAAGGGCCACCAAATCGGAAGTCAAGACATCCAGAAAAGGAGAAAAGAGGATGAATACCAAAGCCACAAGGTCATACACAAGTCTTAAAGATGATGAAGAAATAGAATCTGATGAGGAAATCAAGAAAATGAAGAAGAAGAAAACATTCGGGGAATTATCAGCTAGTAAAAATAAGGAAGAAAAGGTAGAAGAATTTGTTGAAAAGCCCACTCTTTCCATTGATGACATCATCAAGGCAGTTACTATGGATGGGAACCTGCAGCCAGTAATAGAGTTCTATGATGAATACAGTGATACTGACAAGAGGATTTTGGAATAAAGCTTTGATTGAAATTATATCATTAATTCCCAAGAGTCTAGAAAAGGTACTTGAACTGAGAAAAGAGAATGCAAAGGCAAAATACCCAGAGATTCAGGAATAGATAATGATTCAGCTTTATCCTTCTATCACTCCAAAACAAATGGACATGATTTTTAAGGATTGTAAGGAATAGTTCCGGAGTAAGGAAAGAATGAATAAACTTATGCTTGGAGAAACTGACCAAGTAGAAAATGAGACAAAAGATATCCTCCAGAATGCTTTGAAAAGATACAATCTTCCTATTATAGGGGACTCAGTTGAAAAACCTTCTACCATGGATGTTGAAGGATTAAATGTAACCAATGAAGAATCTTCTGATGTAGAAGGATCAAAAGAGATAGATAAAGAGAAGTCTAAGGACTTGGATTCTTCCGTTCCAGAAGAGGAAGTTCATGAAGCAAAAAACTCTGGTGACATCTCTCCTCTAGATCCCACTGCAGACATTCCACACTCTGAAGCTGAAGGAGAAGATAGAGGAGAAGAGAAGGTGATTCAAGAAGAAGAGGTTAAGGGAAAAGAAGAAGAACAAACAGAAAAGACCAATGATGACTGTTCTGATATCCCAAAAGAAAAGAAGACTCAATCACCGGCAAGAGACACTACAGAGGCAGTGAAGAACTTCTTAAACAAAGAAATGATGGAGATAGATGAACCTGAGCTATTTCAAGGGCCACTAAATTTTGACTCTCTCTTCGGTTCTCTGGTTTAGACAATGAAAATAGCATCTTTTGCTCAAGCCAAAGCAAAAGAAAAACTCCTGAAATCTCACATGGAAGACTGTGAAATGTTGGAGATTGCATCCGACATGCTGGAGAAGATCATGCCATCATTCCAAAAGGATCCTTCGGCCTCACCATCTAGAAACTTGAAATCTTTGGTAAATTCTGTTAGCACTCACTTTGAATCTCTTAAAAAATCAGCAGAAGCAAAGGTCCGGAAGGAGTTTTTGGGAAAAAGATTCACTGAAGTACAGGGACTCATTGCTAATGATAGGAGGACCCTAGACATTGGAATAAAGAGCCTTGAAAATACTCTTAAAGATGGTGGGGACATATACAAATTTTGTCTATCTTGGCCCAAAGTGACAGAGGACATTGAAAAGAAGGTGAAAGAACAAGAAGGTAAACTGTCAAGTTTATCTCAACATTTTGATCCCCTTACTACCTCTTTAATGAATCAAGAATGCCAGGCTATTGTCATCATAAATGAAATAAAGAGGCTTGACAAAGAAAAGAAGAACATAATAAATAGAATGAGTGAACTCAGAGGGATAATTATCCCTAAGCTAGAGGCAATGCATGATGCCTTGACAGATGCTCAGACCACAGCCTGGACTAGTGATCCGGTAGATTTAAGAAGGGCAGAAGCATATGCATTTTTTTTGAGTGGTCACATCTCCATTTTGGACAGGATGAAGCAGAGCTGGGCCACATAATTTGTACAATTGAAGGCCACTTTTGCGGATATACTTAAGTATATGTAAGTATAACATATATATATACTTATGCGGCCATGTATAGGTTAATTTTTGCAAAATTTTAGTATGCGGATTCCACCCTTTGCGATTGATGTCAAAGGGGGGAGTGAGGAGTAGTGAAAAATGTGGAATCCAACTAAGGGGGAGCTTCGGTAAAATAGTGCAAAAGATAGAGCATCAACCAAGGGGGAGTTACTGTGACACTTAGCCATTTTTCACTAAGTGGTGCCATTAATGCCAAAGGGGGAGATTGTTGGCAAGAGACACTGTGTGGCTTCATGAGTGTTGTCATTGATGGAAACAAAGTCTATCCCACACATCCGCAGTACATAGTATGTCTATACTGGAAGTCAGTTTGAAGATTGTTTTGGTCTAGTGAACAAGAATAGAATATGTAATAAGGTCTGACAATCAAGTCCGGATCTCTCAAATGGTGTAACTCAGCAAGTTGTGGACTTGGACAAGTCAAGAAGGGTATCATGACTATTGTATTCCAGAGATTTACCCTCCGGTGATAAAGAATGAAAAATATATGAGCATATGAGTGTTGGGTTCCAGTCAGGCAGAGCAGATAGAGGAAGAACTAACTGACAGAGTATAAGACTTTGATCCGGATGAGTAAAAGGTGTTGATCAAGCAATATGTGGGATTATACATCGTTGGCCGACATGATTAATGACTTCTATGCCTATGCTTTTGATACGCATCACAAATCAAGCATGCATTCAACTGACATATCAGTAACTTGTAAATATCTTGAGTGTTCTTGTTGCCGAGTAGAAAGTTGATGAAATCTTTGATGTGGATATATATACTAGATGGATTCCAATATGCAGTGGTGTGGAATATACAAGTGATGAAATAAAGTGCGAAGAAAAGTAGGGATAAGTGTGAAAACAACAAATCAAGTCCGGTGTGTGACAGAGCAACAATATTAAAACAGAGGAAGAATGAAGTGCATCAAATCAATGTATTGTGCCTAACCAGAATTGAACTCTTGCATTTGTAGATGCTTCTCATCAGTTCAAACACCTGATTACCTTCTGTAAGTTGTGTAGATAGTAAGCCTCTTGTAGGGAGTGTGTCTCTTGTGAGCAGTGTACTTGGGCAGTGAGCCCTAATTGGCAAGTGCCATTTTGTACTCCTTTATTCTTTTAATAGAGAATACAATCTCAGGTTAGTCACCTCGTGATTTTTCCCTTAACAGGGTTTCCACGTAAAAATCTTTGTGTCATATGTGTTGATTTTTTTTGTATTCTTATATATGCTTTCAATTTTTGATGCAACTCTGATTATTAAGATAACAAAAAGAAAAAGAAATTTTGAGATAACTAATTCACCCCCCCTCTCAGTTATCTGCCTTGTTTCCAACAAATAGTGTCTCCACATCTGCAAGGCATGAGTTACTGCTACCAATTCCAAATCATGCGGTGCATAATTTTTCTCATAGGATTTCAATTTCCTTGACTCATATGCTATAACTCTTCCATCTTGCATAATCACTCCTCCTAATCCTTCTCCCAAGGCATCTGTAATTACCTCAAATTGTCCTTCGGGGTCAGGAACTTTCAAGATTGGAGCTGTAGTTAACTTTTCCTTTAAGAGATCAAATGCATCCTAACATTTGTCCATCCATTCAAATCTCTTTCCTTTCATCTGTAGGGAAGTGATTGGACTAGCAATATTGGAAAAAATTAGAACAAACTTTCTATAATAGCCTGCCAGGCCCATGAAACTACGCACCTCATGCACATTTGTTGGTACAGGCCAATCCAAAATAGCTGTGATTTTTGCAGGCTCAATAGATATTCCATTAGTTGATATAATATACCCTAGGTATTGAATCTCTTTTTGGAAGAATGTATACTTTGACAGTTTCCCATATAACTTATGTTCTCTTAACCTTTGTAGAACTAATTACAGGTGCCATTGATGTTCTACTTCATTCTTAGAATAAATGAGTATATCATCCAGGAAGACTAAAACAAACTTGTCCAAAAATCTCTGAATATACTATTCATGAGATTCATGAATGCAGTAGGTGTATTCGTCAAACCAAATGGCATGATGCAGAGGTACAACCAATACTTGGATATAACCTATCAAACAACCTAGATTCTTAGGTCTCTTCTATAAGGCTTCCCAAACCTTACACAACTCAAGCCAATTCACAAGGCCATTCAAGAGAGAGAATTAGCCTAGGACCACACTCATGTGTCATCACACAAAGGCTATTCATTTCTCTATTAGGGTGACTCAACTCTACCCCACCAACACCAACTCTCTAGGTTACAACCAAGCATGTTACCTCCTCAAATCAGGATCTCACTCAAACCCAAGACTCCATATGACATGGGCATGTCCACAATGCCTCATTTGACTCAACAACACCCACCAATACTTGTTGAGACTGCTTTGATTTGGGTAGGACAGGTTTGTACCATTAGATCAGCTTGAGAGACCTAATGCTTGTAGCCCTACCAAGCGGGTAATTCAAAGATAACTTTATAGACTTCCAAAGGACTTCCAAAACACATTACAGATTAGGATACCCTTTAGGCCCATACACCAAACCTCAGACTTTCAAGATTGTACTCTAACTTTGGACCCATGTGACAACAAACACTAGTTTTTTAGGGATTAGACCTAATTTGAGGCCTTTACAAAGGAACTGTGTTAAACCCAACTACTTAGAACAAAATATTGATATAAAAGGGTCTATAATCCTTTGCAAACACTTGATCACCCATCAATTTGGCCACTCCATTAACTGGTCTCACATAACAACACTTTTCCTATCGTTTCAATGACTAGTCACATAGAGATGCCTAGTCAAACTCATGCCAAACTCCTTGGATCCTTGAGTGCTTGATCCAAAACCACAAAAAACACAAAATATACATTGTATTCCTCCATCACACTGAAAATGATAATCTTTCTTTCAGCGGATAGAGGAATAACAATCCATTTATTCACAAAACCCTAGTTTCCTTGGTTTTCTAACCAGTCTTTGCAAAGAGATTGATATATCACAAACTACAACACTTCAAGACACCAAACTACTCCCAAATGAAAGCTACCTCAATACATGAACATCTCCAATTATTTTCAAGCAATCAACTATCCGTACCAGGCCGTACAAATGACTGTTACAGTGAATTACTCAGGAAAACTGTGTTTTTAGCACATCAAAAATCCCATTCTTCATTCATACTTGGTAATTACATCCAACTTCACCTATAGAAGGCTTGAGACATCAGTTCACATCCCTCTAAATTGTACAAACTAATTTTGAAAGTCAGTTAGCCATTGGGTTTCTCCTATCACAAGAAAACTACATGTTTTCATTGTGTTATTACATCCAACTTGACCAAAACATGGTGTACATAAGTTTAGTGACCAAATTGACATAAAATCCTTACTACAAACATAATGTGGCTTAAAAAGCCTTATTGAAAACATAAACAAAATAGGACATGCATAGAAATTCAAATGATCCAAGATTGGATCCACCATAGAGAAGGTGCTCCTACACCATACTCCCCTTGGAAAAAAAACTCAAGTCCCTTGAGTTGCCAAGTGTTGGAGTGTCTTCCCATGCTTCAAAATGTCTACCTCACTCATCCATGTAGCCTCTAAATCAGGAAGATCCTACCACTTGACCAAGTACTCCTTGTACACACCCTTCCTTGTCTTTTTGACAACTTTGGAATCTAAGATGCATTCCAATTGTAAAGGCTTACTTGGAGGTAGATCTTTGACCCAATCTTCATCTTCAATCACAACATCTGATCCATCTTCAGCATTCAATGGAGGTCTGAATGGAAAGAGATCTAAAACATTGAATATGGGAGAAATACCAAGACCGGATGTTAATTCTATTTCATAGGCATTTGGACCAAACTTATGCACTACCTTGTAGGGTCCTATTTTCTTCATCAGAAGCTTGGTTGGCTATCCTTTAGGCAGCCTTTCCTTCCTTAGATAGGCCATCACCAAATCTCGCACCTTGTACTATCCTTTAGGCAGCCTTTCCTTCCTTGGTTGGCTATCCTTTAGGCAGCCTTTCCTTCCTTTCCTTTTGAGATCTGCCCTATCCTTGTACTTGGAGACTATTTTTTCCAACTAAACTTTGACTTGATCATGAACTGCCTTCATGGTGGTAGCAAAATCTTCTCCTAGAGCACTCCTCTTATCCCAACCTTGTAGGTCTTTGAGTTCAAGTGGTCCTCTTGGATGGAAACCATAAACAAATTCAAATGGACTCTTCCCAGTGCTTCTATTCACTGAATCATTGTAAGCATACTCAACTTGACTGATAATCAAGTCCCATGCCAACCCATGCTGCTTGGTAAGGCATCTTAGAAGGTTTCCTAGGGACCTATTAACAACCTCAGTCTAACCATCAGTTTGGGGATGGTAGGTTGATGAGAAAGACAATTGTGTTCCCAATTTTCTCCATAAGGTCCTCCAAAAATGACCAACAAACATGGAGTCTCTATCAGTGACAATTGAAAGGGGTAAACCATGGATTCTAACCACTTCTTTGAAAAAGAGACCAACAATGTGAGATGCATCATTTGTGCATTTGCATGGCACAAAATGAGCCATCTTACTAAATCTATCCACAATGACAAAAACACTATCCACACCTCTTGTTGTATTAGGAAGACCAAGTACAAAACCCATACTAATGCTCTCCCAAGGCTTATTGAGAATAGGAAGGGGTTGGTACAAACTAGCATTAGAAGACATACCTTTAGCCTTTTGACATATGGTACAACTTGCAACATATCTCCTTACATCCGATTGTACTTTTGGCCAATAGTAGAATCTAGTGACTTGTTCCAAAGTCTTGTCCAATCCAAAGTGTCCTAAGGTTCCATTATGCTTCTCTTTGATGATGTTGTCCCTCATGGAACACTTAGGAACACATAGCAAACTGCCCTTGAATAAGAGACCTTCCTGCAACACAAAATCTGAATATTCACCATGAAAAGTGTTAGCCAAATTAGCACAAACTTCATAAGCAGCTTTGAAATCTGCATCCTCCTTGTATAACCCCTTCAAACAATCTATCCCCATGCTTTCCAACTATACTTCATGTATGAAAAGCATCCTTCTACTTAAAGCATTAGCCACTTTGTTGGCAACACCCTTTTTATGCTTAATAGTGAAGGTATAGGCCTGCAATTGTTCCATCCACTTAACATGCCTATGATTCAACTTTTTTTGACTATTTAGAAAGATAAGAGCATGGTTATCAGTAAAAATAATGAATTCTTTGGGCAGCAAATAGTGTCTCCACTTTTTGAGAGCTTGCACCATCGCATAGAGCTCTAGGTCATAGGTAGAGTACCTTTGTTTAGCCTCATTCAACTTCTCTGGAAAAAAGGCCACTGGATGTCCATCTTGACTAAGAACAACACCTATTGCTTGCTGACTTGCATCACATTCCACTACAAAGACTTTATCAAAATCTGGGTGTCCCAATGTAGGTAATTCACCCACTTTCTTCTTTAACAATTCAAAGCTATCATCTGCTTGTTTTGTCCATTGAAATTTGCACTTCATTCCACCCTTGATGGTGTTAAGAAAAGGAGCACTTATGTGACTGAATCCTCTAATGAACTTCCTATAAAAAGTTGGCAAGCCATGGAAGCTTCTAACATCTTCCACTGTCCTAGGAGTAGGCCAATTGAGAATGGCCTCAACCTTTGTGGGGTCCATCTTCAAACAACCATTAGAAATCACAAAACCAAGGTACACAAGTTCAATTTTCATGAACTCACACTTATCCAAGTTGATCATCAACTTATTCTCATGCAACTTCTTCATCACTTGTCCAAGATGCTTCACATGTTCTTTTGTCCTACTGAAAATGAGTATGTCATCAAGATAAACAATTACAAATTTGCCAATGAATTCAACAAGTACCTCATTCATCAAACACATGAATGTGCTTGGGGCATTGCTAAGGCCAAATGGCATGACAAGCCACTCATAGAGACCTTCATTGGTCTTGAAGGCAGTCTTCCATTCATCTCCTTGCCTAATTCTGATTTGATGATAACCAGATTTCAAATCAATCCTTGAATAATAACATGACCCTCCAAGATAGTCCAAAAGATCCTCAATCCTTGGCATAGGGAATCTATACTTTATTGTGATCTTATTTATAGCCCTTGAATCCATACATAGTCTCCACTTCCCATTTTTTTGGAGTAAGTACACTAGGGATTGCACAAGGACTAAGACTCTTTCTAATCAGTCCTTTCTCTAAGAGTTCTTGAATTTGTCTACTCACCTCTTCATTTTGCTGTGGTGTCAATTTATAGGCAGCCTTATTGGGCAATGTAGCACTTGGAATCAAGTCAATTTGATGACTTATATCTCTCATGGGTGGTAAGGAGTTAGGAGTATCCTCTACCACAATATCTTGGTACTTATCCAACAATTGCTGCATTTATAGTGGAATCTCTCTCTACCTTTTTCCTTGCTGCCCTAATTCATCTTTAGGCTTCATTACCAAGGCATACCCTTGGGTATCCTTCTCCTTCATGAGGTGTAAGAACTCTTTGCCACTAACCATCATGACATTGGTGTCATTACTCTTCTCTCTGATATGCTCTTGCATAGGATCCATCCTAAACTTCCTTCCATTCTTGGTGATGAGGTATGTGTTCTTCTCACCATCATGTTGTGCCTTCACATCATACTGCCATGCACGTCCAAGAAGAAGGTGACAAGCATCCATAGGAATAATCTCACATAGTACCTTGTCCTTATAATCACCTATCTCAAACTCAACCCAAGTTTGTTCTTCTACCATGTAATTTTGACTCTTATTCAACCAAGAGATCTTATGAGGACTAACATGGGGCAGCCTTTTCAATTTACACTTCTCTACCATTTTAGCAGACACTACATTCTCAGGAGAACCTGAATCAACAATGATTTTACAAAGTTTACCATATGCTATACCTTGGATTTTGAAGAGAGTCTTCCTTTGTGGGGGTTCTTGTTTCAATGGCATCTTCATCAAGGTCCTCTTGATCATCATGCTCTCTCCTTCAAGAACTGGTGCAGCACTACCAATGGGTGAATTCACACTTTGGCAATCATCATCTTTCAACAACTGATTCCTTCTTCCACCATCATGCGAACTAGTTGCCTTCTTAGGGCATTTGCTCATAGTATGGCCTACTTGATTGTAGTCATAGCACCTACCAGTGAAAACTTCGGGTCCTCTGCCTGCACCACCACTTCTACCTCTGCCATTTGGTCTTCTCCAACCTCTAAAACCACCACCTCTATGGTCTACATCAGAATGAGACTCTTGTTGACTTGGGTTTTCATTTATACTTGACTATCCTCTACCAAAACTGCCTCTTCCCCTATTATTTCTACCACCTCTTCCTCTAGTGTTTTGATCACTCTTTCTTTTCAACTTCTCCTCAGCCCTAGAGGCTAATTGAAAACACGCATCCACTATTTTAGGGATCACTAATCTGATTTCATCTTGTATATTATACCTCAAGCCATTGAGATATCTAGCCACCATCTCTTTCTCCTCCTCCTTGTGATTGGCTCTCATGCTCAATCTATGAAATTCTTCAGTATATGTAGCCACATCCATATCCTTTTGTCTGAGATTATGAAACTTCCTAGTGGTCTACAACTCATAATCAGATGGCATGAACTTGCCTCTTAGCATGGCCACCATTCTACTCCATTTGGTGATAGCGTTCTTTCCAACTTTCTCTCTTTCACCTTGCATATAGTTCCACCAAATTAGGGCAGAACCTCTCAATCTTGTCTTAGCCAACTTGACTTTCTTGCTGTCACTATACTCCTTGAAGTCAAAATAGTTGCACATGGCTTCAATCCAATCCGTGAGGGCATCTCCATCTAGTTTCCCACTGAATGTAGGGACATCCATCTTTGGATCGCCACTATCTCCATGAGCACCTTTGAGTGCATTCAAGAATGCCTTTTGGTCTACAAACATATCTTGTTCTTGAGGGCTCTCCTCTGCCTCTTCTTCTTCTTCTGTCTCAGAAGTACTTCCATCCTCTTTACTCTTACCGTTGGACCTCTTCTCTTCTTTCAACCTTGCTTCAAGCATCTCCTCTACCATCTTCTTGATGGCTTCTTGGCTCATAGACTTGGGAGGCATTGTGCTAGCCTCAATTTCTATCTCCTTGTCTGACATACACTACTCCAATTAAAAATATTGGCTCTAATACCAATATGATGTAGAGGTACAACCAATACTTGGATATAACCTATCAAACAACCTAGATCCTTACGTGTCTTCTATAAGGCTTCCCAAACCCTACACAACGCAAGCCCATTCACAAGGCCATTCAAAAGAGAGAATTAGCCTAGGACCACACTCATGTGTCCTCACACAAATGCTATTCATTTCTCTATTAGGGTGACTCAACTCTACCCAACTAACACCAACTCTCTAGGTTACAACCAAGCATGTTACCTCCTCAAATCAGGACCTCACTCAAACCCAAGACTCCATATGACATGGGCATGTCCACAATGCCTCATTTGACTCAACAACACCCACCAATACTTGTTGAGACTGCTTTGATCTGGGTAGGACAGGTATATACCATTAGATCAACTTGAGAGACCTAATGCTTGTAGCCCTACCAAGCGGGTAATTCAAAGATAACTTTATAGACTTCCAAAACACATTACAGATCAGGATACCCTTTAGGCCCATACACCAAACCTCAGACTTTCAAGACTGTACTCTAACTTTAGACCCCTGTGACAGCAAACACTATTTTTTTAGGGATTAAACCTAATTTGAGGCCTTTACAAAGGAATTGTGTTAAACCCAACTACTCAGAACAAAATAGTGATATCAAAGGGTCTATAATCCTCTACAAACACTTGATCACCCATCAATTTGGCCACTCCATTAACTGGTCTCACATAACAGTACTTTTCCTATCATTTCAATGACTAGTCACATAGAGATGCCTAGTCAAACTCATGCCAAACTCCTTGGATCCTTGAGTGCTTGATCCAAAACCACAAAAAACACAAAATATACACTGTATTCCTCCATCACACTAAAAATGAGAATCTTGCTTTCAGCGGATAGAGGAATAACAATCCATTTATTCACAAAACCCTAGTTTCCTAGGTTTTCTAACCAATCTTTGCAAAGAGATCGATATCTCACAAACTACAACACTTCAAGACACCAAACTACTCCCAAATGAAAGCTACCTCAATACATGAACATCTCCAATTAGTTTCAAGCAATCAATTATCCGTACCAGGCCATACAAATGACTTTTACAGTGAATTACTCAGGAAAACTATGTTTTCAACACATAAAAAATCCCATTCTTCATTCATACTTGGTAATTACATCCAACTTCACCTATAGAAGGCTTGAGACATCAGTTCACATCCCTCCCAACCATATAAACTGATTTTGAAAGTCAGTTACCCGTTGGGTTTCTCCCATCACAAGAAAACTACATGTTTTCATTGTGTTATTACATCCAACTTGACCAAAACATGGTCTACATAGGTCTAGTGACCAAATTGACATAAAATCCTTATTAGAAACATGATGTGGCTTAAAAATCCTTATTGAAAACATAAACAAAACATGACATGTAAATAAATTCAAATGATCCAAGATTGGATCCACCATAGAGAAGGTGCTTCTGCACCATGGAAACACTGTGAACTCATAGTGTCCATATTTGGTTCTAAAAACTGTCTTATGAATATCTTCATCCTTCAGTCTTAACTGATGATATCATGATTGCAAATCAATCTTTGAAAACACAACAGCTTCACGCATCTGATCAAAAAGATCATCAATACATGGCATCTTTACCGTTGCTTTATTAAGCATATGATAATCTATACACAATCAAAGAGTTCCATCCTTCTTCTTAACAAAAATAACCGGAGCACCCCAAGGTGAAACACTGGGTCTGATCAAACCTTTTTCCAACAATTCCTGTAATTGTGCTTTCAATTCCATTAACTCCGTAGTTGTCATATGGTAGTGTCCTTTTGATATAGGTTCAGATCCTGGTTTAATGTCAATAGCAAAATCAAAAACCCTCTTGGGAGGCAATCCTGGTAGTTCTTCTGGAAACACATCTTGAAATTCTTGAAGAAAAGGATACTTTTCTCCAAAAGATGAACTAGGGTTTTCTACCCCTTCCTCCACTTGTTCCATTTTAACAGCAAACAACTGATAACCTTTCCTTCTAGCCCTTTTCAATTGCTTGACAGAAATAGGTTTGATTTTAACTTCTCTTTGAATCCCTTGGAATTGGGTCTGATTTCCCAAATCATCTAAGTATTCAACTATTTTTGAAAAATAGTCTACCTTATCTCTATGCTTCCATAACCAACTCATTCCTAGGATTACATCATCGGAACCTAGGGGAGCTACATATAGATTTAGTTCAGTTGAGAAACTAGGAATATCAATCTTGGCTTCAAACAAACATTGCTCTACCTGAGCCTTAGATTGGTTAGGATATTCTACTGACCATGGTTTAGACATGTACCCAGCTTTTCTAGGAGATTTATTCAAAATTCTAAGAGAAACAAAGTTTTCAGTGGCTCCTGTATCAATCAAAATAGATATAGAGACTCCAAACAAAGTACCTATCATCTCAATGGGTATGATTTGATACTCTGCTTGACGATTGTTGAGAGCTGCATGAATCCTTTGCTAGAATGCTTCTTGCTAAGTAGGTAGTGCAGTACCTCTTAGTTGACCATTTTTATTCTTGTTAGGGAAATGATTTACATAATGGTCACCCCCACAAGTAAAACATCCTCCAATGGGTCCTTTCTTATCTGTAGTCTTCCCATTGTTATCCTCATTTCTTTTCTAGTTACCATTTGTTTTCTCATTACCAGATCCACCCTTGTTCTTCTGAGGTCCTTTATCTTTTCTCTTGTTATCATAGCTCTTTTCATATCTTTTCTTGTAGGGTTGATTGTTAGGAGTTCCATTAAAGCTCTTGCAACTTCTATCACGATGAGCTGAGATGGATTTCAGCTTTTGCTCTTGCTTGATCGCCTTCTCATACACTTGATCCATTTTTGTGGGACCATGTACATCCACCTCACCACCAATTTGAGCATTTAAGCCCATGATGAATTTTCTGATCCTGAATCTCTCATCCTTTTGATATTGTGGAACATATTTCAGGAGTCAAGTGAATTTTTCTCCATATTCCACCACTGTTATATCTTCTTGTCGAAGATTATGAAAATCAGTTAGTTTCTGATCAAAATAGAGTTGTGGTAACCATCTCTTGCGAAAGAGTTCCACGAACTCATCCCAAGTTACCCTTAGAGATCTTAAATTCAATTCCATCTTTTTATTCATCCACCAAGTGGATGCTTCTCCTACCAGTTGGAATGATCCCCATACTGCCCTGGTCACTTCCGAGTAATTTCTTATCTTGAAATATTTTTCCATCTCTGTTAACCAAGCTTCTGCAGCATCTTCGGTCTCTGTCCCATCAAATTTTGGTGGAGTAACTTTCTTCATATCCTTTGAGAGCTCCGAGGTCAATCTATCCCTTGCCTCTTTATGAGGTTCCGTACTCTTATTTTGATCTTCATGATTTTCTGTGCTTTCACCATGAGAGTTTTTAGCTCCTCCCTCAGTGTTCCCTTTATCATCAACCTTCTTTTCCAAATCACCCAATCTTTTCTTAGTTTCCTCAAGCATGGTTATGATTTGGTCCAGCTTATTATTTGGCAGGTGGTTTCCCTCTTCACTTTCTCTTTGGTTAGTTCTTGTTCGAACCATGTTTATCAATTTCTCACACCTAAGAATATTGAGTTGTCCATTAGTTCAAGACTATAATGCATACCATTAAATCTAAACATAATAAACTCAATTTAAATAATAGTTTGGCACAAAAACAACTCTTTTTTTTTCAAAAGTAAAGAGTATTCTTTAGTTATACAAGAAATGACTTTAAAAGTCATGCTCAAGAGGAGTATATCCTTCAGAATCATTTTTAGATGCATAATCTCAAGGTATATAACCCTCTGACTCACTATCAATCCTAACTTCTATGATCTCAACAGTTGGGGGTATGCGGGGATCTCACCTAACCATAGTTGTTTCCTCATCTAACATATACTCTATGATTTTGGCAGTGATATTAACCCTTTCCATGTTTTCCCTTCTCACTCACTTGATTTGAGTTAAGGCAGTCACCAGAGTTTCAGTATCACTTAACCAAATGTCACTCTCATCATTGGTTCCTTCAAAGGTTTTGATAATAACCTCATGTTCTCTTTTTGCTTTAAGGAAATGTTGACTCAAATTAACAGACTTTCTGGCTATCTTCTTAAAACATACCATCCTAGCACAAAAATTTTCAAACATTAGCTAACCGCATAATATTGACTACATGCAAGCATAGTGGTCTCATAAGCCCTAGTGCTGAACTTGGTAGCTTTGATACCATATGTAACATCCAAGTTCTAAAAACATAGTAAAACCATAAATTTACCATAGAGTAATTTAACAAGGTAAAAATGAGATAGAGAATTTTTTTCTTTTATTCAACATATAATCAAGTAACTACAATTACAAGATTTCTTTTTACAAAATACAATAAACCGTATTGTCTTTCTCAATTTCAATGTTTACAAAAGTAAATTAATTACACATAAAATTTTGGAATAAATATTGCTTCTAAATATTTGACATCTTTATCACAAGTCCTGGCATGTTTCCTGCTTGGAGAGAGAGTACCTTTCCAGTGATTTACCTCCATCCACAGACTGACGGTCTCCCACACATCTTCCACATAGGAAGTGGCCCTACCCTTCACGAGGAATATAGACCTTAGGTGACCAGTGGTAATTTGCCTTTCCTGAGTACATAGTGTTGTATTCTACTCAACTCTATCAACCATACAACCCTAGATACCCTCTAGCTAAGTATGATTTCTGATAGGATGAACAATCCGAATACAGTGAACCGACAATGCATGCAGAAAACAAATGCATTACTTTGGCCAAAGTTTTTAATAATAATATCATTCATAATGAATGTAGTCATTGTGTTCACCCACCCCTACTCAACTTGGATACTGTCATATTCTCACAGTTTGTTCACTCTAACTATGACCACATAAAAAGTTTAATCATTACGTCATGATAATAGTATCTTTTGAATTAAATAAGTCTATATGACATAACCATTCAATTTTATAATCGACTCTAGGGTTTACCTAATAACCTTTGTTAATATGATATTTCAATATAACCATATCTCTTATCTAGGAGTTCTAGATTCACAAATAACCCATGATTAACTCAACCAAAGTTAAGAATACTATAGTTCTTAAATAGATAAAATTTCCTATACAAGGAACGTAGAATAACTTTGATAATGTGTTAAAATAAAACATACCCTGAATATATCCCTACATGGTCATTCTCTAGTAGACTTAGCCTACTCCATTGTATTGGATCTTTCCAAGAATAATATTATCAAAAGATAAATAATTATATAAGGGTTCTCCCATAAACCTTATTTCCATCTACCATAATATCTCTAAGTTACTTCATTTGAAGAGAACAATAATTGTCTAAAGATTCCTATGAATCTAAGTTCTCATGGATAGAAATCATTTATGTTATTTTTGTATAGAATCTAACAAGAAAATACTAAATATTACCCTGACTCAAGGTCTAAACTATTCTACTCAAAATAAAGAGTATACTACCAAAGTTCAATCAACTTTAATAAAATTCAAGAGTCTATTGTTTGGTTATCTCATAATCATTTCATTGGTTTGCCACAAACTTATTCAATATAAAGACTATTTTTCAAGCTCATGGCAACTATGACATTCTCCTACTATGATGATCGTTTTATCCTCCATACTAAGATTTGATATGGTTATCGGTTTAACAATCAATAAGCAAATGGTCAATCCACAATACTGTAATAGAGTATTCACTTGTTTTACCAAGCATCGGTCGTATACTTTGCATTCGTTGCCTTATCCATTTTAGATCAAAATAGTTTACTTAAAATGTTATCTACATTTCCTTAACCGACACTTAATAGTTTACGACTAAACACTCAAAACATACAGGAGGTTATACCTCTCTGGCGTACTCACATAATCGCCTAAGACTTAATAATAGACAGTCTAAAAATAATTAGCCAATTTGTTCACTGTTAATAAACACAGGAAACTAAGGAATACCTAGTAATCGATAGGATTGAGTTGATAATATGTGCACCAAGACACAATAATAGACTCTTCTGATTGCCTATTCCTTGTCTCTTTTTGCCACGACTCTTCTTTCTATCACCATTTGATGCCTTGCTCTTAAGTTTTTAACCTTTTTAAAATAACAACCACGGCTCAATCTGAGTCATCATTGTTAATGACTTAGGCATGACTCATTTTTAGTCGCCTTACTTTGCACCTCCACTTAGATATAGTTGCTAAATTTTAATGAATGGATAACAGTCCATAACGATTTAGTCTTAACTGACACCACATTTTAAGCAGAGTTCTGACTTGTTGATGGAAGATAGCCATTTCCTGGCTCATCGGTTGTGGTGGTTATTCCACAGTCCTCCTCTTTTGAATGAGGCCGACACATCACTTAAACTCTATTGATCATTAAAGGATCTCTAATAAGTGGTTCAATCCTCCACTAACATTTTTGAAGACTCTTCCTAAATGTAAGCCTTCGACTACTCAAGCATAACATCATTGACTCATTAATGGGTATTATCCTCACTCGATGCATATGCATTTACATATTTGATTACATCAAATATGATTCACATAACATCGCCTCTATATTAGATAGTTATGGTTTTATCAATATAATAATAATATAAAAACAAAGGATTACAGATATTGTGATTGGGTTGAGCTTGTCTCCGTTCACAATTTGTCAATAATGTTCACGTCTTCTTAACTCGACGAAAACGTCTTAACATTAAGAATCATTTATAACACCTCAAGGGACTTAATAATAATAAGTCAACATTTTTTACGACAATAACGTCGTAATATTTACGTTAAATGTAAATAGTCACAAATCACACTTAAATGACGTCGTTAATGTTATTAACAACTAAGACGACTTACTACAACTTAGAAAGATTTGTAAATAATATCGACTACCTGTTGATTAGGTTCAGAAGCAAACTGACAAAACAAGACTCACCTCTTATGACACATTGGTTCACATTTTCGTTAAACACTTTATACTCGATTTGGCAAATAAACCACTCGTAACCCGAGGTCTATATCTGTCTCCTGGAAATATACTCTCTCTCTCTTTTCTCTGAGAGTCATCTAAAAACCTGTAATCTTGTATCAAACTCGTTACCAAAGAAATTATGATCAGTGCATCATTATTCAAATAATAGATCAAATCTCATAATGCAAATATTAAATCGATAATATCATAATCATTTCCATAATTTCATAAATGACATTCAATATAATCCATTTCTTTCCTTGTCATTAATCTAAACATTATAATAAATTTACTTATGTCCAAGTAAAAAGTAAAAGTATAGAAAGACAAAATTTGGGGATGTAACACAAGGCAACATAACATAAAACCATTAAACTCTCCAAAATTTCCAAGCTTCAAGTATCCTCCAAAAGCCACCAAAACCTACAAAAATCACAAGAAAGTTCTCCAAGCCCATGTAGAGCTCACCTCCCAACCTTAGGCTTGCAAGCAAGCCATCCCCAAGCTAGAAGGCCATCCAAATAATCGGGTTCACACACAAAACAGGGGATTCCAATACAAATAAACACTCACATAAAGCACAATAACTCCCTCCCATGGATACACACAAAAAAATCCATTCAACAATGGATTTAGTGGGTGAGAGAGTGGACAACTCTCTACTCAAGGGTAAAACACAATAACTCAACTAAAACATATTCAAATCTCAAGGCCTCTTTCCTTATAAACTTATTACACTCAAAATATTTCAAAGGCACTTTTGCCATAAACATATCACATGAATTTCTCAATAAGGCCCATGGCCACCAAATAACCTCAATAAGATGAGGGTTATCCCCGAGGAGGTTCACACCTCTCCCACCCTTTACAAAGTGAGCTTCTCTCATATGTAGGGCTCACCAAGACAACTCTAAAACCCATACAACACTAAAGAAACAAAACTCAAGCACAAACATATATTTTCACATGCATAAATAAGCAAAAATAAGGTTAAAGAAGGCTTGGATGCCAAGAGGCTTAGCTCTCAAGCTCCAAGCAATGGAAGGTGTTGATGAAGAGCTCCAAGAGCTTACTCCCAAAATCCTTCCAAGAGTTTCCACTTCTCCAAGTCTAGCTCTCCTTCCCCAAAATCAATGATCATGAAATTCAAAAAGAAAGAACCAAAAAGAAGAACCCTTCCCTTCTCACAAAAGGGAGATAAATAGATTTATCTCTCAAGTCTTGATGGATGAGAAGGTGACACTTGTCACCTTCTCCTTCATCCACACAACCCTCTCACAATCCCCTAAAGAATGAGGAGGTGGCACTTGTCACCTTCCCATTCAACTTGCTCCACACTCTCCCACAAATTCTCTCACACATGTGTGAGAGTATTGGGAGAGGGGATCCCACAAGTTGAGTCCTCACAAGGAACTTGTTACCTTCTCCTTCAACTATGCCACGCACTCTCCCACAAATGCTCTCACACATGTGTGAGAGCATAGGGGAGAGGTCTCACACAAGTGAAGGCTTTGGAAGCTTCCAAAGCATTCAAAGATAATGTTAGACTTATCCTAGGGAAGTGGAATTAGTCAAGGTGGAATGGTGACTTGCCATCCACGTTTCCCATCTCCAAATTTCGTCACTTTACTGAAGTGCCAAGTTTAGGTGACCAAACAAGGGTTAGACCAAAGGTTAACATGCCCAAATTGACCCTAGACCCTAGGGGTATGACCTAGGGTCATTAATTAACCATTAAGAAGACAAGGGGAGTCATAAATTCACATAAAAAGGGCTCATAAATATTTAGCACCAAAATTGTGAAAACCAAAACCATACAATTTACAACACTTCAAGGAGATCAAATAGAAAGGTGAGAACTTACCAAAATATCATTAATTAAAATAAAACACAAAACATCATACTCAATCACAAATGACCTTAGTCCACCTTAGGGACTAGGTCGGTTTTACATGGTTATTACATAGGGTTATTTGTTTGACCTCCGATTTTCCATGGGCTATAGAAAATACCTGAACACTTACACAAACATATTAATATCATAATATACATATAGCTGAAGATAAATGAATTACACACACTCACAAGATCGCATAAGAACATATATTCTCAATTATAACACATGTTAACATTTACATGATTCTCAATCATCTGCATTTCACAAAATAAAATTAGGATCATATATTGCATAAGATTTCATCAATTCAATCATCACTAAACATTTCAATTGCATCCAATTCAATATAGCATTAAACATCCTAAAATCAAATGTAATCTAACATGTAGCTATAACATCACATATCATAATCTATCTAACTAATCAAAGCACAAGATATAGTAATAAAAGTCTAGATAACGGGATCAACAGTCCCCAAATGTCCACATGTCCATCATAATGTCCATATGATAAGTATCATAAGCAAAAATAGAAGGTGAGATAAAGTAGGCCCCACAGTCAGGGCTAAATGAGGGACTAGGACACTTGGGTACCCTAGTCCTTTTGCCCTAAAAATCTCGGCATAGGTCTCTTTAGGTGTTCTTAGGTCGGTCTCATTATTATTTTGTTGGGTTTTATCATCAGGATCGAGAATTAATCATTTAATGTTCAAAAAGATGTTAAAATAGGTCCTGATTAACAAGTGTAAACATTTTAGGTCCACCCAAGTGCTAAACTAAATGTAAAATGCTAGTGTACACATTTTACAATGTAAAATTTAGCCCCCACTTTAACGTGGGTATGAACTTACGTACAAACTTGATGGTACCATGTACAAATTTTCCATGGTTTTAGTCTTTTGACATCAAGATAGAAGGTTTGTGACTTAGGATTTTTACAAAATAGGAATACTCTGAGAAATAATCCTCTAAGGAGGCCCTAAGCCCTTATGTCATGCGTCCTAAAGATCTTTTTCTTATTATGCAAATTGGGGTCGACTACTTATCCCATGTCCCCCGGGCTTTTAATTTGTTTCCTTATGTTCCCCAGAACATTATTTGATCAGCCCCTCGCCATACAACCACCACCTCTAGCCCGTACCTAAAAAACTTCTTTTTAGAATGACCAAGTCATCCCATACCCCCTTTTCATTCCTAATAAGATAAAGGTTGTTTTTAAAATTATATGCCAAGGGTCAGGTACTGCTAACCCCTTTTGATAGGTGAAGTTAATTTGCACATTTCCGCCAGTGCGCCAACATCTAAAAGTGATTATAAAAAACATTCGTAGAACCGCGAAATAGGCACCAACTGGTGGAGAACTATCTTCTGTTACAATGAAGATAGTGATGGTGGGTCCCATCCGACATGTAAATAATTTTAATGCCTTCATCATTCTACCAAGCTCTATTTAGAAGTCCCAACTAGCATCCGTGGAGAGGCAAATGTTTGACACGTGGCTGTTACGTCTACAAGAAAAGATCCATCTAGAGAAAGGCATGTTTTGATGTTATGGTTTTCATCCCTCCATCATTCCGTTGGATCATTAATCAGTGTGCCTCACCAGACTGCGGAATGACGAAAAACTACCATGTAACAGGAATGGCATAATATCTATGGCTTGTCCATTCTGGCCATTAATCAGGAAATATTGAGAAGTAACTTTTGATTGGTTTAGTAAAATTTGTTGGACGTGTCATGTATAATCAAATTCTGAAGATTGATCGTGGCCGTCAAATCTCTGCTAGTATCATACAATCTGACGGTCGATATTCAAATCTCCCAAAGTGAATGATCTTGCATATCTAGTTCACCCAAGATGAAGTGAAGGAAGACATGACTAATTCCAGTCCTAGATAAATGGTATTTATGTGGGTCACATCTTGAATTCTTCTATACTTGCTATTCCAAAAAATATTGAAACATTGGAGCACTGAAGCTGATAGCTATTACCATATCTCTAGTGTCAAGTTCGGAGTGGCTGTGTGAAATAAATCCGGTGAGTTGTCTGTTCCTCTTATTGCATCTGCTTTTCTGTCAGGGATTTTCTATTTCCTTCTATTCATAAAAAAATCTTCTGTGATGTGAATTGACTCAACCCCTGAACACTAAGAGAGAAAACCCTCACCCTAATTTCACCATTTTATAATGGCCCCACCTAAAGTCCAAGCTTCCTCCATTTCCCAAAAATGAGCCCTGCATGAAGACCTTGTAAAACAACTCCCTGGCTCTGGTGCATAAAGGATAAGAGTTACTAGCCCTGAAGGTAAAGATGGGTTGGCTAACAAGTTTGCTGGCTATAGAGATGTGGAAATCCCTATTCATGGTTGGTCATTATTTTACCACTGGTGGAGCAAGAGAAATGCTCATGCACCATTATCTAATGTATGGGAGAGTGATCTTGGAAAGTTAATAGTTACTAATGTATTTGAGGATATTGAGTTACTTCAATCCATGGATACCCATTATGATGAAACATCTAAAGCAATTAGAAGCATAAAAGGGGGAGTTCTGGTGGAAATTAGTAGAGAAACTATTGCCATGGTCTTTGGGCTAAATTTGGCTGCCTCTATAGAGATTGATGCAAATAGAGTCAAAGCCCTATATACAAAAGACATAAGCAGTTATAGAACCATATATTTGCCTAGGTTTAGGGAAAAGGGACCAAATGGTAGATTAATAAGAATTCCCCAAAGTGAGCAAGAGCCTTTGAAGCTAGACACTTTTGAAGGTTATTTTGCCAAAACCTACTATGCTCTCTATCACTTATTACGAGAAGACAAGAAAGAAAGGATTCCCATTGATCTTACTTATATGGTCATTGATATCCAACATTCATCTCAGAATCTTCAATTTGACTTTGCTTCCTACTTAGCAAAACATATACATCAGGGGCTGGTGGACATCAAGAACAAGAAGGAGCCAATTAAATTCGAATGGTTTTCATTACTTTGCCATATGCTTCTGTACCATGGAAAAACAAAGATGGTTTGGAGCCCCAAATTAATGGTTAATCATGTTGATAACATGGGAAATGTATTGCCTGTGCAGTTTTGGACTCACATATGGGACAAGCATGATCCCAATTCTAGTTATAGATTCTTTAGAGATTATTTTGTGGTCACAGTGTTGAGGTACTTCCAGTTAGACATACCTAAGATTCCAGAACCATTGTTAAATTTCTTTAGACCTGCATTGAGGGTCCCTCCTTTGTAAATTAAGTACAATTGGGGCGACTTCATCCCCCACAAGGAGGGCACAGTTTTTAGAATGTATGGTACCCCTGTTGGTCCTCACATTTTACCCAAGTGTGTGCCATTGAGGATTGGTTTCTTGGAGGTAATTTGGCAATTGGATGAATCAGAAAAAGCTCACCTCGCAAGATAGAAGAAGGGATCTTTCTTTCCCTTCTTGACAATGTTTTCTAACTTCAGGATGAACGAAGAAGGATTTTCTAAATTGAATGATAAAGTGTTGCCTTTTAAAATGAGACAGGAGAGTGCTAGGTTCTCTGATCCTGAAGGATACATAAATGACATTAGGAGAGGTATCAATAGGTCTTACATTCACTATCAAGTTTTCTTTCCTAAGGATGTTATTAGAAATTCTCCTACTAATGAGGAAGTAAAAACAAAAAGAGCAAAATGGACAATATACATGAAATATGAAGAAGGAATGAAAAAGAAGCCTTCTTACAAGGGACTTTTCCTAGAGGTTGATGACCCCATCAATAGGCAAAAAAAGATTTTATCTCATATTGATGAATTGGTCGATATAAAAAATAGTGAGCTTGCTCAGCTCCCTACAGAGGAAAGGCCTTCATACAAGCCCCCTGCTAGAGGTTTAATAAAATATACTTTCAAAAGGAGAACTAGAAATGAAGAAGTCAAGGAACAAGCTCCGTGGGCTTTTCCACCAACTTAATTAACTCTCTCTCTTTTACCACCTCCACAATCATCCTCCCCTTCTATACCAGTGACTGAGGATGACTCTCTTCATGGAGAGCCTTCTCCAAAAAGAAGGAAGGTTGAAATGAGTCCTTTAGTTGACTGCCCTGATGATGAAGGAGAAATGGAAATAACTGAGGAAGAAATATAGCATGAGATGCCATCTCCTAGCAGAAATCTGCCTGAAGGACTACCTTTGAATAGAATTTCTTATATTGCCATGAAAGGGAATTACATTTCAGATGACATCAGGACTATAATGTGCATGAATTTCATTAGTGATGATGATTTTGTTAATTCTAAGAAGTTCTCTAATTTCTTATGGAAGAGCAGAAAGAGTGAATATGAGAAAAGATTAGAAGAAGAAATCTCTCACTCTCCTCAAGAAGCTCGTGAGCAGGTATCCATTAGGATACTTACACAAATGAAAGAGGAGGTCAAGAATATTTCATTAGATCAGAGTAGACAGATGATTAGAGATAGTGGAATCTTGTTACTCCCTGAGTGGGATATAGCTTCTACTATTATTCTGGATACTGTAAGAAGACAAGACAATGAGGTTTTCTCTATTAAAGAAGAGGTTGAGGTTGCATTAATAGGTGCCAAGTTCAACCCGAAGTGGGAGACCCTAGCCATATGGGCTTTGGCTCCTAACACTGATAAACCTCTGGTTGTAGACCCAGATAGAGATTTGAAAGGTGGCTTAATAATAAAGAGAGTCTCTGATACCCCCACTACAGAAGCATCTGAATTACCAGTAGAAGTTACAAAGTTTAGTAAAGCAACCACCAGTGCTCTCCAGAAAAAGTATGATGATCTATTAAAAAAACATATGGGCATGTCGCAAGAATACAACATGTTGAAAGAAAGAGAAATACAGTGGCAACAACATGCCTCAACATCATCTTCACCACAAATGGCATTGGTAGTCAGGAATTCAAGTTTCCTCTTTTCTAATCCTTCTTCATCAAATTCTGTCCTTGAAAAGGAAAATGAAGAACTAAGGCAACAAAACAATTCATTTGAAGACATTTTTACAAATGCTTTTGATAAACAACATGAGGATAATTGGTGTATTGTTTCAAGTATTTTAGAGTTGTTAGTGAGCAAAGTGTCAAGCCAAGCCATTCAAATCCATAAGTGTTACTATGACTTGTCACAAGTCATTAAGAGAATTACAAATGATAAGGAACAAATGGTGCCTCTATTCAATAAGTGGATCCCTAGGATTGCTTCTTTGGTAGGCATTTGTAAAGGAGTGAATCATGATCCTAATGCTCCCAAGGATGTTAAGAAAATATATATGACAACAAAATAAGCAAGAGAATCCCAGGCATTTATAAACCGTCTTGAGGAAAGAGCATTGAAGTTAATTTAAGGTTTTGACAATTTGACAAGGTTGGAATAATCCCAATGATAAAAATTGAGAGTGGTGACATTAAGCCATCCCAATCATGGATTCTCTAATTCAACAATATTGTCACTGTCATATCTTTCTTCATCTGTCAAAATAATAAGATAGATATTCCCCTGTTTAGAAAAAACATCAACAAACTATGCGATTCATGCCAGCTCGCTGTTGATTTTACAAGGGAAGCTAAATCGGTTATGGCCAAGTACAATAATAAGTATTTATCTTGTGTGGATAATCTCATCAACTTTCAATGGCCCACAGAGGAGCAATATCAAGCCTGGGATAAGAAATATAATGAGTTACCTGATATTTGAAGTATTAACTATTGTAAAAGATATGGATAGATGAATACTCATTGCCTACTCCTTTTTCAAAAAAATCAGAGTATACTCCTACAGGTCCCCTTGTTAGAAAATGGAATCTTCTTGTTCGCAGAATTTAGGCACATATTTGTCTTGTAGTGATCTCTTTTGTTTTCTTGTGCAACCATCAATTTTCTCATAAGGTATAAAAATATAGATAAAGAGAAAAGGTCGACATAGTTTGTTACATTTTCCTCAAAGGCACACTTCCCAAGGACAACTTCTCTTGCGGGCATACATGTAATAACTTATGCTCCTATGAAAATATCTGAGTGAAATTAGTTATCTCTATTTCCTGATTAGTGCAATTTTGTCAAATAAAGGGATGACATATGTTTCTAGGTCTGAAGCTTGTTTTGCTCCCTTGTTTCTATAAAAGGGAATTCAGGACTTTTTGACAAGGATCTTGGAGGAATTTTCTGTAGCACAGTACAATATCATAATAAGTAGTTTTTACTTCCAGGTGTGTTTTCTGAGAAATATAATCATTTGTACTTGCAACTATTGGTATAAAATTGTGTTAAACTCAAGCATTTTGAATATATTGTTAAAGTTCAGACTATATTGTCTCCTACAGTTGTATCTTTTGCTATATTTTTTGAATAAACTGGTAAAGTATCAGTATTATTCATCTTCAGAGTCTTTCCTGTGAAAGGATATCTATTCCAAAAGGATTTTACTCAAAGAGTAGATTTAACGCTTCAAGGAAGATATTGAATATACTAGATGTATGTAGGGATAAGCAAGTACGATTAGTTTGATCTAATTTCCAAGTGTGGTGATGTAATGCATCATTACAATATTCTTATGAGAGTTATGAGTGCATTATTATGCTAAGTTGATTTATATTTGTTTCTTGATTCTGTGACCCTAGATTTAGGCACTGATCTTTTGATGGTTATTGTCCTCATCTAAATCTCCCTGATCATTTCATATAAATCAAAGAACAATTTTAATTTCTGTACTCATATTGATGATATTTTTGTTTACTTGTTCCTCTACAAAGAATAAGGTTGAAGCTTAAGAATCTAGCCCATTACTTAACTCTATCAGAAATTCTTTGAGCAATCTAGAAGGAACATATCTGTTTTAGAAATAGTGTTTTTGAGCAAGTATTTAGGGACCCCCTCCCATTTGAGTAGAACATTGTTTTCAGAAAAAGGAACACCCTCCTTGGTCTTACATAGCCTAAAGTGTAGAGGAAAAGGGATTGAAACACCATTTCCCATTCATTGGCCAATCTCTCGAGGTAGATCAGTTATTAGAAATGGCTAATTTATAGATCTATTTTCTCAAGATCAGGTTGGGAATTTAAAACAACCAAGAGATTGGTGACTCTACTGGGGACTTGAAGTGAAAATATTATCAAATCCTACCCTAGAGTTTCTGGTGAAGTTTTATCCAGTTGAGCCACGAACAGATTGGCAACTCCATTGGGGAAATGAAATAAGAACTCTGTCTTATCCTAAAGTATATTCCCTTATTTTCAATTACCAACATTTTTTGAAGTTCATGATCAAGAAGCTTTTGTCTAGTTGATCCACCAACAGATTGGCGACTCTACTGGGGAACTGTATATATAAAGTTCTAAACATCAGTGTAGTAGATTGTCATGGGTTTTTAGAGTTTGCATAAAATTTGTTCTCATTATTTTTCCCTGAAAAGGGTCGCGACTCTGATAAGATTTTCCTTATTTACAGTATTAAGGAAAGTTTCTCTTAAGAAAGACTTGTGCCTATATGTTATCTTGAAAAAGATTTATCATATAGTGCTATTCGATTGAGAAAGATAAATTCATTTATAGGACTAATTTTTTTAGTTATATCATTTTTTGACGTGTTTAAAAAAGTTTGGTAGAGTTTTCTAACCCTATATAGGGGTGAAAAAATAAAGATGTATGGAAGGCGATCACAACAATAGGGGCACCCAACTAAACCTTTGATACAGGATCCCGTTGTTCAAAGATGGAGAACCAAGGACTCAAGTGAGTATATTTCCCCCCTATTTGTGACCTCATGACATTTAACGAACCTCTTTTGGGTGAAAGTGTTGATAATTTGCAAACTAGAGAAGAAGGGAGCATAGTATTATATATGCCACTAAGAATTTCCCTAAGGGTCTGGTAGATTATGAGGGAGATGAGATCTATTAAATGGAACCACCTCCAGTCCCATAGAATGAAAAGGTTACCCATTGAGAGAATCCCAAACCGATCCTATACAGAATCCCCATGATCCTAAAATAACTACACCCTATGTAAAGTTGCCCTCTCCCAAACTAGGAAAGGCCAAATCAATTAATACCAATAGTTATCTTGATGTGGGCATAGCTTTTGGCACAAACTAGATTGATGAGGAGTTGGATAATGAGGTTAGGGAGCTGACCCTAAGAGTAGCTAGAATGGAAACATTAAAAAGAAAAGAAGAACTATTGCTTAGATTGCAAAATATGAATAAACCAGGTATTTCTGACAACAACGTTGTTCTTGATACATCTGTAGCAAATAGGCTACCCCAGAGTGGCTCAAAACCCAATACCCAACCAGAGCCTTTGATCCAACTTTAGGAGAATGATTTCCCATCTTTTGTGCATGCTAATTATTTTCAGGTCCCTCCTCAAAACCCACATGCTAGAATGGCGGGGCAAAATCCTTACCAAAACCCCCTGTAATGCCCAGAGTGAACCCCCAGCCAAATCTTCATAACCTATACATACCAATGCAACAAAATTTGTTGACCCCTCCAAATCCTCCAATAAACCCAGGAAGTGACAGGGGGGTCCTTTGATAAATCCTTTTGTCAGAAGATCGATGCAGTCGGCCCGGTGTAGGAAGATTGATTTCTCTAGTATAGGGGGGTATCCAAACCCCATTGAGAACACAGTAAGAAATGCTATACCAAGATTTGTTGGAAATAATGCAATATCTGGTGAGGATCACCTGAAGGCATTCACCAACGTACTAGATGACTTTGAGGTGGAATGTGAAGATGTAGCTATAAAATTATTCATACAATCCTTGACAAAAGATGCAAGGGAATAGTATAAGAGTCTACCAGATGCTAGTAGATGCTAGTATTGATTCTTGGGTAGGATTCAAGAGGATTTTCAAAGAGCAATATGGAGATAACAATGATCCATGATTTATTGTGACTGAGTTCACAAGTATTCAAAAGGGACTTAATGAAACTATCCATGATTTCAACGCAAGGTTCCTTAATGTCAGCAATAAGATCCCACTTCACTTGAGACCAAATGAGCCCATGTGTTTGGTGGTTTACCAAAATGCTTATGATCCCAAGATGGGATATGAATTAAGAAATAGAGAGCCTCAAACTCTCAGGGATGCCTTCAGAGCAGATTTACATATTGAAAATAATAGAAAAGCGTCTGGAAAGACTTCTAAGAGAGGTGATGTAAGAATCACCCCACAAGAAAGAGGACAGAGCAGTAAGGTCCCTATCACTACAGAGTATGATAAGTTGTGGAAGGAAGTTAAGGAAATAAAGAGCTCCTTGGTGAGGAGTGATAAAATAATCCCTAATGAAAAGCCTCCTTTCAATAGACAAGAGAAAATGCCAAGGTGGGCTGATCAACCCTATAACACAAATTGGTGAGATGGGAAGCCAATCCCCCCTAATGACAAGGGAGGTTTGTCAAAATAGACCCCTGATCCTTTGAGGAAAGGAGTGCATGCCATAGATGAAGAACTATGGTATCTATAGTGCCAAGCTCCCCACTCCTCTGCTTCATGTGTTGTTGCAATATCTATGAATAACAATACAACCCCATATGAGGAGTATGAGGAAAGAGATGATTATGAGGACCATAATGTAAATATGGTTTTTGAACAAGGATGCACTGTGGAAGTGTGATTCTTCTGACAATGAGTGCTTAGAAGATAAAGTTACAATGGAAAAGGGGAAGTTGGTTGAACAACGACCTACCCCGAATATGAATAGAGGTGATGATTGTGTTCTTCAGTTAAACACCAAAGATACTAACATATGACTAAGAAAACCTTCTGCTGAAGAAATTAAAGCTTTGACTGCCTCCAATATTGCTTAGGTCAAGAGTAATTACAACCTGAGAAGTAAGAAGAACGAAGGAGAAAGTAGTACAAGGGGAAATGCAGGAAGCATTTTCATAAAAGAAGAGTAGCATCCTCCTAACCCTAAGAGGGAAGTAGGATATATGAAAATACCTAAAGAAAATGGGGATAAATGTAATCAGCATCACCATCTACCCCCTAAAGCTAAAACACCAGTAGAAAGGGAAATTGCCAAGAAAATCCCTGTGGAACAAAAATTCAGTAAGGTAGGCACATCTCCCATCCATGCAGTGTTGGCAAGAGACACTATGTGGCTTCATGAGTGTTGTCATTGATGGCAACAAAATCCATCTCACACATCCACAGGACATGGTATGTCTATACCAAAAGTCAGATTGAAGAGTATTTTGGTCCAGTGAGCAAGAACAGAGCATGCAGCAAGGTCTGACAATCAGGTTTGGATCTCTCAGATGAAGTATCTCAGTAAAGTGCGGACTTGGAGAAGTCAAGAGGAGTACCATGACTGATACATTCTAAAGATTGAGCCTCTAGTGATGAAAGAGTGAAAAAGATATGAACACCTAAGTGTTGGGTTCCTGTTTGGCAGAGTAGACTGAGGAAGAACTGACCGGCAGAGCATCAGACCTTAATCCGGATGAGATATTGATGGTGATCAAGCTTCTTAAGAGATCATTCATGATTGGCTGACATGATTGATGACTTCTATAAGTATCTCTTTGATACGCATCACTTGGTAAGCAAGGATTCAGCCGACATACTAGAGTTTGGGAAAATATTGAGTATTTTGGATGCTGACTAGAAAGATGTTGAAATCCTTTGTGTGGATATGTATACTAGATGGATTACGATGTGAGGGTGAGTGTGGATATCATAGTATGTGAAGAAAGGCATAGATAGGTGTGGAAGTTATAATACAAATCCGGTATGTGACAGAACAACAACACTAAAGGAGTGGAAAAATGAAATGCAGTAGATCAGTTTATTGAGCCTAACCGGAACTGAACCTCAGCATATATGGATGCCCTTGATTAGTTCAAACACTTGGTTACTTTCTTTATACCTTGTAGATAGTGAGCCTCTTGTAGGCAGTGAGCCTCTTGTGAGCAGTGTGCTCGGGTAGTGAGCCCTAATTGGCAAGTGCCATTTTGTACTTCTTATTCTTCTAACAGAGAATACAATCTTGGGTTAATCACCCCATGGTTTTTTTCCTTAACAAGGTTTTCCATGTCAAAAATATTGTGTTATGTGTGTTGAGTTTATTTCTGCTTCCATGGTTATGTATGCTTATATGATTTGATATTGCACTAATTTTTAAAGAAGAAAAGAAAGTCAAATAATTAAGATAACTGATTCACCCACCCCCCTCTCAGTTATCAACATGCAGTTAGTATTGATGATACTTGCACCAGCTTAGTGCCCAAATATATTCCATTGGACATGGCCCATATATTTAGCTAGATAAGGGTGACGGTTCCTTTATTAGAAATGATGAGGATACTTGAGCATAAGAGTAGGGCTGTGGCTGCAATAAATGACGCAGCTCCTAGTACACTTGAGATGGCACATGGACATGTCAAACCACCTAAGGTAAAGAAGGTACCAACTAGAGAAGTTAAGAAATATAGTGCTAAAATACCTGAGGTATATCTGGGCACCACTTTACAAAAGTGCCCTTCTCAAGTAGATCCATTCTTTGTCACTCTCATGATAAAGGGAAGATTTATGAAAAATTTTATGATTGACTCAGGCACTTCTGTGAATATAATGCCTTTGGGAGTCATGGAGATTCTAGGATTACAAGTAACCAAGACCTATGAGAAGTGCTTTTCTATGGACTCCAGAGAAGTCCCCATAATTGGAGTCATCAAGGATATCAGCTTCAGACTTGTAGCTTTCCCTCATAAAGAGTATAAAATGAATATTACTGTGGTAGATATTCCTCCTATGTATGGGATGCTATTGTCAAGAAAGTGGGCCTCCACTCTGGGTGGTAGTATCCAGATGGACTCTTCATATGCTATGATTCCCATGGACGGTGAACATGTAAGGCTGGACAGGGAAAAGAAATGTCCCCAAATAATAGATGGCATCAGTGAGGAAGGTGATCAGGTATATTTCTTGGATGTACCTATAGACAACTTTAGAATCGAGGATGATAGTGACACTTCACTAAATCATGAACCTAAATTAATGATGGAGTGTGGTCTATGCAGTTTGATGAGGCATGTTCCAAGGAAGGCTCTGGTGCAGGAGTGGTGCTTATGGCTCCTTCTGGGAAAGCATTCAGATCTTCTTTTAGACTTGGTTTTGCATGTACTAATAATGTTACAGAATATGAGGCTTTACTTATAGGTTTGAAGATGGCCCTTAAGCATGGTGTTAAAAAGATCAGGGTTCTGGGAGACTCTGAGTTAGTGGTTTCATAGATCAGATCTTGGTACGCTTCAAAAAATAAAAGAATCAGACAATACATAAATGCAGTCTGGGACACTATTGAAGAATTTGATGCCTTTGCTATTGATTGGATAGAGCAAAGTAAGAATGTTATGGCTGATATTTTGGAGAACATTGCAGTCAAATATGAAGATATCACATTGGTAAGAATTTCCAAAGTAGAAATGCTAACAAGACCCTCTGTTCCTGATAATATTCATCACTGGAAAATCTTCAATGATGACCTAGATCTTTATAAATTCATGAATTGCATTGATGAATATCATGCACAGGAAATTGATTTCTAGGAATTTGTGGAGATGGTAGATGGCAAACAAATAATATTTGGTAATGAGATCATGATCCATTTAAAGACTAATAGAATTCCAAGAGGACTGGTGGCTGTGGAAAGAGTTTTCAATGGAAATGACAAGCAAACTATAAGATCTACTCCAGTGTACCTAAATGACCTTGAAGAGGTCAACCTAGGAACTAAAGCCCATCCAAAGCTTGTTTTTATAGGTAAGCGCCTGAACCCAAAAATTAAGGAAAATTTGATTTCTTTTCTCAAAAGACACATAAAGGTTTTTACATGGTCCTATGATGATTTAAAGGCATAAAGAGAAGATTTGTTTCAGCATGAAATCCCCTTGAAACAAAATGTAAAACCTTTTAGGAAAAAGTAAAGACCTATTAATCCTACTCTAAAGCCAAAAATGCAGCAAGAACTAGCCAAGTTAAGCGAAGGTGGGATTATCAAGCCTATTAGACATTCCACTTGGGTTTCAAACCTAGTTCCTGTTAGAAAGAAAAATGGAGATATTAGACTCTGTGTTGATTTTAGAAACCTGAATATGGCGTCATTGAAGGACAATTATCCTTTGCCAAACATGGAGGCCATGTTACAGAAGGTAACTGGCTATGAGATTTTATCTATGATGGATGGCTTTTCAGGGTACAACCAGGTAATGGTTAAGGATTCTGAGCAATATACAACCACATTTACTACTCCATGGGGCACATATGTGTACATTAGAATGCCCTTCGGGTTAACTAATGTTGGGGCTACATTTCAACGAGCTATGGATGTGGCTTTTTATGATCTCATAAATCTAATAATGGTGGTGTACCAGGATGATTTAACCACATATTCAAAAAAGGAATAGGATCATTGCTCTCATCTGGAGAAATTTTTTGAAAGATGCATGAAGTTTGGCATCTCTCTGAACCCTAAGAAATGTGTGTTTTGAGTAACAGAAGGAAAACTACTAGGCCACATAGTGTCTAAGGAAGGAATTAGGATTGATCCAGAAAGAGTTGCTGCTATTGAAAGAATCCCAATACCCAAAAGTATTAAGGGAATTCAATCCTTCTTTGGACAGGTAAACTTCCTATGGAGATTTGTGACAAATTTTGCTGAAACTACTAGATCGATATCCAAGATGTTGAAGAAAGGAGAGGATATTGCATGGAATGATGAACCAATAAATTCTTTTAGGAACATCAAAGGAGCCATTATAGAGGCCCCTATGTTGAAGTCCCCTAATTTTTCTAAGCCATTTTAGTTATTTTCTTTTGCTTCTTTTCATACCATAGCCGTAGTTTTACTACAAAAAAATAATGAGGGTTATGAACAACCCATCTCATTTTTTAGTAAATGTCTTTAGGCAGCTGAGCTAAAATATGACATAATTGAAAAACAAGCTTATGCTCTAGTAAAATCTGTTAAGAATTTTAGGCCTTATCTGGTTGGGGCAAGTATTGTTACCTATGTACCAACAACTGTTGTCAAAGATGTTTTTACCCAGCAAGAGGTAACTGGGAGAAGATGCAAATAGATCAACAAGATCCAAGAGTTCAATATTGACATTTAGATTTCTAAGTTGGTAAGAGGACAAGGATTGACAAAGCTAATGGCTAAGTCAAATCTAGATGCTAACTAGATAAACAATATTGAAACCCACGGTGCAGTGATTGATTGTGACATGAAAGATTATGAATGGTATAGGATTATTGTTCACTATTTACAGAATATGTCTTTCCTAGATAGAATGACTAAAAATTAGAAAAGAACATTGAGGTTACAAGCCATAAAATATATGATCATTGAGGGCGAACTTTGGTGGAAAAATTTTGAGGGTATTTTACTCAAATGTATAAACAGTAATCAAGATTTTGAAGTTTTGAAGGATATGCATCATGGTATTTGCAAAGGTCATTATATGGCTAAAACAACAGCCTACAAAGTCTTGAGAGATGGATATTAGTGGTGGCCTACTGTTTTCAAGGATTCTCACCAAATGGTTAGAAGTTGTGATGCATGTCAGAGGTTCTCAGGAAAATTAAAATTTTCTAGAAATTTACCCCTCAGGCCTATAATAGTAGAAGCTCCCTTTTAGCAGTGGGGATTAGATTTCATAGGCGAGATAATTGAGAAGTCAAGTGGAGGACATAACTGGATCTTAGTGACCACTGACTATTTCACTAAATGGGTTGAGGCCATCCCCACCAAAAGGGCAACTAGCAAGGTTGTGATCGATTTCCTGATGAACAATGTCATAACCAGGTTTGGTATGCCCATAAAAATAATTTCAGACAATGCAATGTGTTTCAAGTTTGAGGAATTCACAAATTTTTGTAGCTAGTATGGGATTTCAATCTCTTACTCATCCCCATATCATCCTTAGGGAAATGGACAGGCTGAATCAAGCAACAAAAGCTTGATGAAGATTGTCAAAAGAATCATAGAGAAAAACAAAAAGGCTCAGGATACCAAATTAAGACTTGATGTTTGGGCTGATAGAGTGACTGTGAAAGAGGCTATTGGGCAAGCCCCTTTTGACCTTGTGTATGGCCTAGAGGCAAGGATGCCCATAAATAACCTATTACCTATTTTCAAGTTTATTCAAGAATATGATGATGACATCTCTAATGCTATGCAAAATAGGATTCATCAAGTAACTCAGTTGGATGAGACAAGAAGGCTAGATCAGCTAAGAAACATAAAGTTGTAGCAGTAGGTTAAAAATGTGCATGACAAGAGAATTTCTGAAAGGAAGTTTCAGATAGGAGATATGGTGTTGCCGTGGAATGCTAGGTCTCAACATAAGGGGAAACATGGTAAATTTGATGCCCTTTGGCTTAGACCTTATCTAATTAGCAACACTCACAGAGAAAAATTTTATTTCTTACAGAGTCTAGTCAGAGAATTACTTGAACTACCAATGCATGGACATTTCTTGAAATCATACTTTTCATAAGGTACGATCCTTTTCCATGCATAGTTTATTTTTAGTTTTAGGTAGTTCCCTGCTTTAGTTTTTTTTTTTAGGTTTTTTCCTTTCTTCCTTTTTGTGCTATGGTCTACTCCTCCAGAGTCTTTTTGTGATCTCATCCTGTTCAGGTTGAATAGGCATCCCCAACTAGAGCCACTGATGGTACCATGTAAAAAATTTCCATGGTTTTAGTCTTTTGACATCATGATAGAAGGTTTGTGACTTAGGATTTTTAGAAAACAAGAATACTCTGAGAAACAATCCTCTAAGGAGTCCCTAAGCCCTTGTGTTGAGCATCTTAAAGATCTTTTTCTTATTATGCAAATTGGGGTCAACTTCTTATCCCCTGTCACCCGGGCTTTCAAGTTGTTTCCTTATGTTCCCCAGAATGTTATTTGACCGGCCCCTCGCCATACAGTCACTGCCTCTGGCCCGTACCTAAAAAACTTAATTTTAAAATGACCAAGTGATCCCATGCCCCCTTTTCATTCCTAATAAGACAAAGGTTGTTTTTAAAATTATAGGCCAAGGGTCGAGTATCACTAACCCCTTTTGACAGGTGAAGTTAATTTGCACATTTCCGCCAGTCTACCAACATCCAAAAGTGATTATAAAAAATGTTTGCAAAACTGCAGAATAGGCACTAGCTGGTGGAGAACTGGCTCCCATTATAATGAAGATAGTGATGGTGGGTCTCATCTGACATGTAAAGAATTTTAATGCCTCCAACATTCCACCAAGCTCTATTCAGAAGTCTCGGCTAGCATCCGTGGAGAGGCAGAAGTTTGACACGTGGCTACTACTTCTACAAGAAAAGATCCATCTGGAGAAAGGCATGTTTTGATGTTATGGTTTTCATCCCTCCATCATTCCACTAGATCATTAATCAGTGTGCCTCACCAGATTGTGGAATGATGGAAAACTGACACGTAACATGAATGGAATAATATCTATGGCTTGTCCATTCTGGCCATTAATTAGGAAATATTAAGAAGTAATTTTCTGATTGGTTTAGCAAAATTTGTAGGATGTGTCATGTATAATCAAATTCTTAGGATCGATCATGATTGTCAAATCTCTGCTAGTATCATGTATAATCCGACGGTCGATATTCAAATCTCCCAAAGTGAATGATCTTGCATATCTAGTTCACCCAAGACGAAGTGAAGGCAGATGTGACTAATTCCAGTCTTGGATAAATGGTATTTATGTGGCTCACATCCTGAATTCTTCTATACTTGCTATTCTAAAAAACATTGAAACATTGGAGCACTGAAGCTGATAGTTGCTACCATATTTCTGGTGTCAAGTTCAGAGTGGCTGTGCGAAATAAATTTGGTGAGTTGTCTGTTCCTCTTATTGCACTCTACTTTTCTGTCAAGGCTTTTCTATTTCCTTATGTTCATAAAAAATCTTCTGTGATGTGAATTGAGCGAACCCTTGAACACTAAGAGAGAAAACCCTCACCCTAATTTTTCCATTTGATAATGGCTCCACCTAAATCCTAGGCTTCCTCCGTTTCCCAAAAATGAGCCCGACATGAAGACCTTGTAAAATAACTCCCTGGCTCCGGTGCACAAAGGATAAGAGTTACTGACCCTGAAGGTAAAGATGGGTTGGCTGACAAGTTTTCTGACTATAGAGATGCAGAAATCCCTGTTCATGATTGGTCATTATTGTACCATTGGTGGAGCAAGAGAAATGCTCATGCACCATTATCTAATGTATGGGAGAGTGATCTAGGAAATCTAATAGTTGCTAATGTATTTGAGGATATTGAGTTACTCCAAGCCATGACTACCCATTATGATGAAATATCTAAAGAAATTAGAAGCATAAAAGGGGGAGTTCTAGTGGAAATTAGTAGAGAAACTATTGCCATGGTCTTTGGGCTAAACTTGGTTGCCTCTATAGAGATTGATGCAAATAGATTCAAAGCCCTATATACAAAAGACAGAAGTAGTTATAGAACCATATATTTTCCTAGGTTTAGGGAAAAAGGGACCAAATGTTAGATCAATAAGAATTCCCCAAAGTGAGCAAGAGCCTTTTAAACTAGACACTTTTGAAGGTTATTTTGCCAAAACCTACTATGCTCTCTGTCAAGTGTTAGGAGAAGACAAGAAAGAAAGGATTCCCATTGATCTTACTTATATGGCCGCTGATATCCAACATCCATCTCAGAATGTTCGATTTGACTTTGCTTCCTACTTAGCAAAACATATACATTAGGGGCTGGTGGACATCAAGAAAGAGAAGGAGCCAGTTAAATTTAGATGGTTTTCATTGCTTTGCCATATGCTCTTGTATCATGGCAAAACAAAGATGGTTTGGAGCCCCAAATTAATGGTTAATCATGTTAGTTTTTGACAAGGGGTCATTGTACCTCATCATTTAATCATATTTTAGATGTCAAAATCCAGGGTTGTGTCCTCGGCTATCTACAATTAGGGATTCTATAGTTACCAGTTTTCTCTAGCTAATTCTAATGACTTTTACTAATTTAAAGAGATTGATCTATCTGCTTACTAAATGAATTTAAAGAATGGTGAAAATAGAATTAAACAGTAAATTACTCAAAGCAAATCTATAAACTGCAACATGCATCTATCTATCAAAATCAGTAAGTATTCTATAAAACAAAATCTGAAACAACAAAACAGTGGTACTAGCCTTCTGCCTTGGTGGTGAGAGTGGGCCCTTGCTCTACACCCTTAGGGATGAAGGCTACAGTAAGGAATCAGCACAAAAGAATAAGATCACAACTTAATTCGGTCCAATTCAATTCGCTTTGCATTTAGAGAAATCTTGACATCCAAATTGAGATTACAGAAAATTAGAATAATAAAGTCCCCCTTTTCTGCTACTTCTATAAGTATATATAAAATGAGTGATGACATATCACTTATCTTATCTACTAGTTCTATGAGATGACATCCATCTCTTTATTATACTAGCTGTCTAACTATGAAAAATAACCATGCAATAAAAATAGATTGAGTGGAATAGAAGTCCACTCTGAATCTAAGTTTGAGTCTTAATACATTTGGGTAGGGAGTCCCTGAAAATATGGATATTAAATCAGTTTGATTAGTAACTCATGCAAAAACTTAAAAAGAGATAAAAACTCCCAACAGTTAACTAAAGATGGCCCTTAATCACTCAGGTGATGATTTGAGTAATATGAGGGGTATCACGATCACCGCTAAAAGTGCCTGACTAACAGCTGTGCTAGAAATCTTCCCTATTCTAAAGAGGCACTGGAAATGTATGTCTCTATCTACAGCTCTAGAGATATGTCTATAGCTCCAGAGATATAATTGTGGCCTTCTTGCTCAGCTCCAGAGATGCTCCAGACTTCAGTCCAGCTTCGGGGAGGCTTTTCCTCTTTACTTCAAAACTGTTGATGTCGTGGTATTCTGGTATTATCTCTAGAGATCATTTAGGACTACCTCCGGAGATGCACAAAATTGCCATCCTGAATATCTACACCTATTGATTCAAAAAGAGAAGTTTTTCTGCATATTTCCATCAATTCCATGCACGTTAGTCCTTTAATCAGAAATCACAATCTTAAGTAATTTATCTTCAATTAATCATTATTTAGAACAATCTTTCTAGCCTATTCGGGTGCAGAAATCAAGAAAGATGGGATTAGAAAGGAGAAAAAGAGAGGTAAAAAGATGTATTTTATGGGTGCTACTTGGCACTCATCATCCCCCCCATACCTAAGGTTTAGCAGATCCTCCTACTTCTCACAATCTAGATTTATTCTGGTGGAGTAGCCTGTCAGTCAAGCTATAGTCTTGTGCATAGGTAGACCAAGTGGTGCAGTTGGTATTACCATTTTCTCTATACTAATCAACCTGCTTTAACCACTCTTGCAATATCTCATCTTCCATCTGCTCGGCCTAGACAGGGAGTGGTTCAATTATGAGAGGGGGCCTAAAACGCCCACCTATCCACTCCTATTTATGCTTATCCATCATTTTGGATATTAACCTTGCCTTCCTCATAAGTAACCTTAAGTTTGCAGGGGTGACCACCTCTCTCATTTTCCGGTCTGAGGTCAGAATATTCCACCTTTTCTTTGCTATTGCAAGCACTGTATTAGCTGAACTGTTCATAAAAACACCAAAATTAATGGAACTCTCTTACAAAATTTTTAGGTATAATGGTAAAATTTTCTTCTAACTTTCAGGGTGATAGACATATGCCCTGAATTGGATCTCAAAAGATTGAGGGTTGGGACACTCCTTTCTGATGAAAATATTTTTTTCTGTATCCTTCTTAAGGTGAGCCTCCATTTGCTCATTCCAAATCTGATGATTCCTCATCATTGACATGAATGCTTTGAGCTAGCAATCTCCTAAAAAATAATTAAGAATGAAGGTCATATCGTCAACATAGAATCCATGTAGATATAATTCACACAGAATTTTTTTATCTTCATCAGAGCTCCTTGTATAGGCTTCCATGAACCCTTCTGTTGTTTCTATGTTCTCAGGTAGATCAGACAGAACTGAAGACAACTTTCTTTGTAGGACCCTTTCTTGTAAAAACATAGCATAACTAGCACTTGGAGGTCTGCAAGATAAAATATTAGAAGAAATGGAGGCTATTTGAATGACTCTTTCCTCCAGGGTTTCCACTCTTTTTGTAATGGCAGTAACTGCTCTCTGTAGTTGCAGCATAGGCTTAGAAGCCTCATATTCTCTACATCTCCTTTCCCAATAAAACAGGGCCTTAGGAATATCAATGGGGATTGGACCCACATATGGATCTGTTTGTACCTCCTGTTTGTTAGTTGCCCTTGGGCCAACCAACTCTTAAATATACTCCTCTTGATCATCTATTTTGTTGTTGGAGCAAATCAATTGTTTATCTTGGCTCTGTACTCTCTCAATTAATGCTGCAATTACAATGAGACCATTGTCTCTAGCCTTGGTAAGATTAGAGATACTTTGTACTGCCTCTATCTTCTTTTTCTTCATGATTTTAGTTGTCTCTGTCTTTTGGGCTTCCAGTTCTACTTCCCTCTCTTGAATTATTTGGTCTTTACTCTAGAGCTCTGTTTGTAGGTTTTCAATTACTTGTTTTTGTTCCATCTCTATTTCCATTTTGCCCTTTTGAGGTCAGTGATAATCTAATTTTTCCCCCAAAGTAATCTTTTTAGATTATCAATTTCTTCCAACAGTTGCTGCTCTTTTGAAATCTCAATATCCTCTTGATCAGAGGGATGAGAGAAAGTTCCTATTTCTTCTTTTATTTGCTGCACATTAGGGTCTTCCATAGCCATCTATCCTGCACTGTTAGCTGCACTCAATTGCTTTATTTCATCTTTCCATGTAGCCTCCATGTCCTGAGGTTCTTCTAGGGTTTTCTCTGTTTGTGTTGGCACTGATGAACGCCTAGCCTTCTCCTCAGAAGTTTCGAAACCTAGAAGCACTTTAGCTAGGAGAGCAGTATCTTTCTCAGTTTGGGAGAGCTGCTTTTTTCTTCTTCTCCGTAGCATAGGTGGGTCAGGTGCCTCTGGAGCAGGTGTCTCATCTTCAGAATATGAGGAAATAGTAAAAGTTTGCCTGTGTTCTGTCTCTGGAGTAGGAGATTGTTCTGAAGTTGGACTTGAACCCAGATGGACAGATGGTTCTAGGGAAACTTCTCTTAGTCTTTTCTTCCTTACTAGAGGGATCTCATCGAAATCACAGGATGCTTCTTCAGCCCAATAGTGAATTCTAGACTCAGCTTTCTTTGGGGTTTTCTTTGCTTTCTGCCCTAACCTCTCCCCTGTTAGTTCCTTAGGGAAAGATTCCTCAACCAGAGTCATCTTCCTCCTAGCTGAGCGAGTCATGTATGGATTTTTCTCAAGAGAAAGTTCTTTAATTTCTTTGCCTTTCTTCTTTTTATCATAAATAGGGGCTACAGATGAAGTTGCCTCCAGTGAGGACTTCTTTCCTTTTTGAATAGTTGTAGAGGAGGTTGAAGGTTCCGTCTCTTCTTCTTGCTGGGTAGAGGAACCCTCACCATCTGCTTGTGCCCTCTCTGGCTCTCTGCCCTGGGGATTTTTTTCAAGAAATATTTGCCATAATTCTTCCCCATCAACTTGAGATAGAAAGTGGTGTTTCACTATCAGAAAAATGAGGCCATGATGTTTCATAGGACCCTTGTTTTGCTAGTATTTTTCTGCAGTTGCCCTAATGGCAGAGTACAAGAAGTTGGGAATGTTTATGCTAAATTCAGGTGCCCATTCCCATGCCTCAAAAAAATCAACATTTTCATTATTGGTCCTAAAACTAAGGAAAATTGACCATCACATGTGAAATATTTCATCAGCCGTATAGCTATAGATTGCCAAGGGTTTGGAAGTGAGGACCTAAGAATTCCTTTAACCTCATTTTTATTTAAATGCAATTGTATTGCAGGTTCAACTTCAATTGAGAAATTCTTAATCAAATCAGCATATAAGGTTTTCAGATGATAGAACCTCTCACCTTGTTCAAGCAACCCAGAAATATGACTGATAGTGGTTGCAAAGAGATTGATTTGGACTCCCCTTACAACTGTCTGATTGTCCCTCAAGTTTCTTAAGAACTCATCAACAATATCTTCTTGAAACCCCTCAAATCTTTCCAGAAATTCCAACCATCCTGCATTCCTCAGAATGTCTGCTGCAACATCATCCTGTAAAAGGCCTATAGCATTTTCTGGTTCTGATTTCTTCTTAACCCCTATTTCTAAATTTGTTTCCTATCCTCTGTGCTTACAATCCTTTCTCATTCTGTAGGCTCTGGAGAACTATTTCAGCTGACTCTGTTCTTCAGGGTATGTTACAGTTTAAATGAGGATTATTATGTCAATTCTCTTAATGGGTTAGGCTTATGGAGAAAGAACTAAAAATCAGTTAGAGGGTTTATGTGGTCATAAATGAAGCAGAGTGATGGGACACTTTGTAGGCATGGTGACAGTATATCAAAGATGGCGGCATGCATGAATTTGGAAAGGAAAATGATGGCAGGAGGACGTGTCATAATGATGGCACCCAAAAATAGAATGACAAGATAGTTGCAATTTAATGCTTAATTAAGATAAAATTCCCTGAACCATTTTTAATGATGAGGTGTGATGTACTTGGCTGAGATGCTGTGGTGTTGATGAGTCTGGATGCAACGTGGCACCTGGGTAGCTTTTTGTGGCTTGAGATGACGCCAATCACCTTCATTGTCATGCAACCTGCAATCATTCTTGTTGAGTGGTTTGAGAATCCATGTATCCTGGGTGACATCAGCGTAGTTTTTGCAAGTACCTATTCAAACAAGAGTAATGATTTATCATGAGATGCGTGTTGATTTTATTTTATTTTTGCCATAAAGTAGAGGATGAGTCATGATGACCTCATCAAATGATGTTTCTACTTTATTGCCTAGAGAGGTGGGTCCCCTCCCACTTATTATGGTTGTAAATAACTCTTTATTGGTGGAGCGCCGAAGGTGCTCCTAGTTTGCGAAGCACCAGAGGTGCTCCTAAACTGTGAAGCGCTAGAGGTGTGTTTGAGTAACTCCTAGCACCTAATCACCTTCGTAGCTTGATTATTCTTAACTGGCATGAAGAAGGGAACCGCCATTTGCTGGTTTTCAATTCCCTTGGTCGAGAAAGACAACCATTTACTGGTTTTCCATCTTCCTCTTTTTTTTTTCAAAAGGCCGCCATTTGCTGGTTTTCCACCTTTTTTTTTAGATCAAAACTGTGACAGAGGAGGTATCCCCCATATCAAAGCACAAATAATTAAGGAAGTCTTTTTTAGTGGATGGCCTTTTATAGAGTCTGATTCAGTGGCCATTCACTAAGAATGTGTCTGTGCTGCCATCAATAGGTTCCAATAGTACTGTTCCATTTTCAAAAACTTCCTTTATCTAATAAGGACCCATCCAACGAGTTTGTAATTTCCCTTTGAACTCCTTAAATTTAGAATCATAAAGAAGAACCCAATCACCTTGTTGAAATGTCCTCCTCTTGATGTGTTGGTCATGCCACTGCTTCCTTTGATACTGAACCAGTTCTGTTTGTTGAATGGCCTCTGTCCAGATTTCATCCAACTCATTGAGCTGAAGAATTATGTTATGTTGGGCTATGGACAATGGTAGACCAATATCCAATGCAGTTTTAAGTGTCTAGAGTTCAAATTCTATATACATAATAAACTTTTTCCCATAAACTAATTCATATGGTGAGAACTTTGTTGTGGACTTCCAAGTGGTATTGTAAGCCCAAACTGCTTCAGGTAATCTGTTAGCCCAATCTTTTTTGTTCATTGCTACTGTCCTTGTCAGAATATTTTCAAGTTCCCTATTAGTTACCTCTACCCAGCCATTGGCTTCAGGATGGTAAGGTGAAGATTTTCTATGCTTGACCTGATATAAATCTGTGAATGTTCTAATTATCTATGAAGTAAACTGAGGTCCTCTGTCTAAAACTATGGATCTTGGGGTTCCAAACCTTAAGAAAATCTTATTATAAAGGAAATCAACAACTTTTTCTTCTCGTACAAATTGCAATGCTTGAACCTCAACCCATTTAGTAACATAGTCTGTGCATACTAGAATATACTCCTTGCCTGATGATGGTGGAGAAATTGGTCCCACAAAGTCTAGACCCCACTGCTCAAACGGTTCCATCATGACTTGAGGATGTAGTAACATATCCTAGGTGAAGGTTGGCTGTCCCATCCTTTGGCACTGGTTACACTACTGCACATACTTCTTAGTATCCTTATGAAGAGAGGGCCAGTAGTAACTAGCTCCCAAGATCTTGTGGATAGTTTTGTGGGAAGAGTAATGCCCACTAGATGGTTCATCATGACATGCTCTCAATACATAAAAATTTTTATCAGTTTTCAAAAACTTGCATAAAATGAAATCAGGACCACATTTAAATAGCAATCCATTTAACCATTTGTAAGATAAGCTTTCCTTAACTAAATGTTTTTTCTATTTTGAGGTAAAATGGGATGGATACAAGCCTGTAGCTAAAAGATTAGCTATGTCAGCGAACCAAGGTACAATAGAGGAGATAGCAAAAAGATGTTCATCTGGGAACCTATCCTCCACTAGTTGGTTTTCTCCTCCTATATGCAATCTTGACAGAAAATCAGCAACCAAATTAAACTTGCCTGGATTATCAACTATGGTAATATCAAATTCCTGCAATAGCAATAACCACCGAATAATCCTTGCACCTACTACTGGCTTATTCATTAGGTACTTGATGGTTGCATGATCAGTGTGCACAAATATTTTATATCCAGTGATATAATGCCTAAATTTGTTTATAACATAGATGACTGCCAAGAATTCTTTTTCAGTTGTGGTGTAATTTCTTTCTGTAGAGGTAAGGTTTTTGTTGATGTAATAAATGGCATGCATACTCTCTCCTTTCTCCTTTTGTCCTAAAACTGCCCCAATGGACTCATTTGAAGCATCAGTTTGTATGTGAAATGGTAAAGTCAAATTAGGTCCTCTCAAAACTAGTGTGACAGTAAGCTTCTCTTTCAAGGTTTCAAATGTTGATTGATAGTCTTCTATGTATAGAAATTTTGTGTCTTTGTTAAGTAGGGTAAACAGGGGGGCAGCTGTTCTACTGAAATTTTCTATGAATCTCCTATAGTAGCTTGCATGACCCAGAAAACTTCTAACATCTGTCCGATTTTTGGTTGAAGGCAATTGTGTGATCACTTCTATCTTGTTTTGATCCACTTTGATCCCATTTGTTGAAATGTGGTGTCCCAATACAATTCCTTCCTCTACCATCATGAAGCACTTTTCATGGCTAAGGGATAATTGATTTTTCTCATAGCATTTCAGTACTTTCTCAAGATTTGTGAGAGCTTCTTAAAAATTATCTCCATACATAGTAAAGTCATCCATATAGACCTCCATGCATTCAGTAGCTAGTTCAGCAAAAATGGCTAAAACAAGTCTCTAAAATGTAGCTGGGGCATTACATAGTCCAAATGGAAGAACTTTGTAAGCAAAAGTTACCCAAGAGTAGGTGAAAGTGGTTTTGTCCTGGTTTTTAGGTGCTACTTGAATTTGGTTATACCCACTGAATCCATCTAGAAAAGAAAAATACTTTCTCCCAGCAAGGTTGTCCAATACTTGGTCAATGAATGGTAAGGGAAAGTAGTCATTTTTTGTAGCTTTGTTTAGCTCTCTATAGTCAATACACACCCTCCATTTCCCATTCTTTTTAGGAACTATGACTAGGGGTGAGACCCATTGGCTACAGTAATTTTTCTATTTCTGTGTTAACAATATATTTTAAAGTAGGATTCAATCTTCTCTAGGGTTGTCTGACAGGTTTAATATCCTCAGTGTATATATGATGGGTATAGATCTCAGGAGGGATGCCTTTCATATCCTAGTATTCCCAAGCAAAAGCTGTTGAATGGGAAATCAGCAGTTGGATAAGTTTTTCTTCCTGATTTGCTATTAATTAAGTAAAGATATTAAGTGTTTTCCTTGCTAAAATCATGACCTGTTTTGTGATTTGATCCATAAATGTAGTTAATCCATACACTGGAGTCATGGTATTGAGGGGACACGAATGTGGAAGCAACATGTGGAATGTGACTAAGTCTCTGTAAAAGGTCTCCCCACAAGGAATGATATTTGCTAGGGTACAATGAGTAGAAGTAAGAAGTTCTCTCCTAGAATCTTGCGTAGGCTCCATCACATCCTCATTGATTAGGATGTGGGTAATGTCTTCTGTTGTATCATAGTAGATTTCTTCTTCCAACTCTCCTAGATGTTCCCTGATGGTTACCATAGCTACTGAGGCACTGTTGTCATTATTCTCTGGTTCATCCACCCATACTCTTCCTGTATAATGTATTGATGGTTTAGCTGGAGGATACAGAGATATTTTCTTCAAATCTATCCCATTAAAAATGACCATATCCCCAGTTCGACAATCAATAGATGCTATAGTCGTAGCCAACCATGGTCTTCCTAAAATTAGTGGATAAGCATTTCTCTGGTTTCTCAATTCTAATATCAGAAAGTCTATTGGAAATTCCCATGATTCTATCACAACTGGTACATCAGTGATTACTCTATTGACTGGTCAACAAGTTGAAGGATTGTAGTTGTGGATTGGATACCTGATAGAGCTAATTTGGCCATTGTATGAACTGTCATCACCTTAATTGCTGCTCCCAAATCAACTAAAACATATGAAATTTCTACCCCTGAGATGAAAACAGTTATGACAGGATATCTAGGGTCTCCATATTTTGGGAGGAGCATTTCTCCCATCAATAGATCTACTACTTTCCCTTCCACTTGGATTGTAGAAGGAAAGTTTTTCTTCCTGCCTTGTGTTTTGACACAATGCTGTTTAATGAATTGATTCAGTTATGGTACATCTCTGATTGCTTGGAGGAGAGGAATTTTAATGTTCAGTTCCCTAATTTCTTGTAAAAGTTTTGATTACATGTTGGGTTGGATTTGTTTTTGTAAGATTTTTTTCTGGGGAATATGTTGTTTGAACTATTCTGGGTATGGTGCTAGTTTTTCCATCTCTAGAGCATCTTCAGAGCTTTTATCAGAATTGTGTCCAGGAATGTTCTCCAGAGTCGGTCTTTTAGGAGCAATTCTGGAGTTATCCAGGGATGATTATTTTAGCACTTTTTCAATAGTAATCTCCTTTGGGAGTTGAGTGGATCAATTTTCAGGTTCCTCATCATTAGTTACTTCAACTATAGTTAGAGGAGATGGTCTTGGGAATGCTTTCCTAGAATACAGCTGGAGATTATTTGAATATATAGTGTTAATACCAGCCATGTTTTCTTCCTTTGTCATGTAAACAGCTGCTCCTTGTTTATTTTGTGGGTTTGGTATAGGCTGAGCTAGTAAGGGTGGTTGGCTAACTGGCTCATTTTGTGATTGACCTTGTGTGTTGGAGGGTCCAATTAGTAAAGCTTGTTGTTGAGGTTGGAAATGCCTAGGTTATCCTTGGTATTGTTGATTATATCCCTGTCGAGGACCCCATTAAGGTTGCATGTTTTGTGATCCAAACTGTGGTGGCCATTGTTATTTCCCCAGTGCTGATTTTGCCAATTTTGGTTTTGCCAATGTTGATTTGGCCAATCCTGCTGTCCCCAAGGAGGATTATTCTGAGGCCCATGCCAAGTTGGATCCCATTTATTATTTCCCTAATTAGAAGGACCCCTGTAATAACGCTGGTTTGGATACTGATTATAAGGGAAATTCCTAGCCTATTTTTGTCCCGCATAGTTCAATTCTTCTTCTATTACGACATTCTTCTTACTCAACCTTTTCAAGGCTGGGAGTTGACTACATTGACTGGTAGGATGTTCCCTGTCATAGATCTAACAAATCTCTGATTTGTCTAAAGGGCATTCTCTCAACAGATTCTTATTTCTACACCTAGGATAATAGATGGAGAGTGGTTCAGTTGCTCGATTTTGATAATCTATTCTAGTTTTTGCCTGAATCCCATCCAATGTGGTATTTAATTGGACCAAAATATTTTTTTTCAGATTTGTGATCTCTTCCATTAACTATCCTATTTCATTCTTCCCTTTGAAGGTTTTGGATGATCTCACTCCATCTTGGGTTCTAGAATAGTTCCTGCAGAGTTCTTCTATAGCAGGTATATCCATTTTGTTGACATTTCCTTTTCCCATTAGATCTAGTGCCTATTTTGGTTCTTTATCCAATCCTTTTACAAATAGGGTTTTGGCCAAAGAGTGATTTACTGGGTTGCCATACCTTCTCAAGGCGAAGTTAAACCTGTCCACATAGTCCTCTAAGGTCTCTTTCTCTCCTTGTCTAATTTTAAACAATTTCTCATTTTTATTACTGACTCTATAGTAATCTTGGTACTTTCCTAAAAGCTCTGTTTCCATTTGATCCCAAGAATGAATAGAGTTATGGGGTAAACCCATAAACCATCTCATCACAGAATCTTTCAGGGTTGAAGGGAATAGTTTGAGTTTTTGGTTATCTGATCCATAATCATAAGTTTGGCATACTACTTTGAATTCAAACAGAAATTGATCTAGATCCTCAGAAGAAAAACCTCTAAAATTTAGCAAGTGTGCTGGTGAGATATTTTTCATAGGAGCATTATCTCCAGCAGCCAGAATAATGGGATATGAGAAGGTTCTTGGAGCTAGATTTTCCTCCTCTTCATGATTATCATTATTATCATCCATGTTTAGTACTGGTTCTTCTCCCCGAGGTTCTAGGAAATTAGGTTCTATCAAAGGATTTTCTTGAAACTTTTCTTGTAATTCTTGGATATAATCAGCGAGTGGAAGATTTGGAGGATCTAAGGGATTATTCATTTGAGGTGTAGCTTCCAAGGTAGGTTCTAGGTTTCTTTCTTCAACAAGATCTTGTGCCACCCCACTGTTTTCTCCTATAGTTTGTTGATGGTTTGTTTTCTGTATCTTCCTTTTGAATCTCTAGCTCTAACCATACAGATCTAACCTAAAAATTATTTAGCTAAGTTTCCCTAAATAATACAATAATCCCTGACAATGGTGCCAAAAATGAAAAGGAGTCCTTGTACCTCATCATTTAATCATATTTCAGATGTCAAAATCCAAGGCTATGTCCTCGGCTATCTGCAATTAGAGATTCTACAGTTGCCAGGTTTCTCTAGCTAATTCTAATGACTTTTACTAATTTAAAGAGATTGATCTATCTACTTACTAAATGAATTCAAAGAATGTTGAAAACAAAATTGAATAGTAAATTGCTCAAAGCAAATCTATAAACTGTAACATGCATCTATCTATCAAAATTAGTAAGTATTTTATAAAGCAAAATCTGAAACAACAAAACAATGGTACTAGCCTTCTACCTTGGTGGTGAGAGTGGGCCCTTGCTCCACACCCTTAGGGCTGAAGGCTACAGTAAGGAATTAGCACAAAAGAATAAGATCACAACTTAATTTGGTCCAATTCCATTCGCTTTGTATTTAGAGAAATATTGATATCCAAATTGAGATTATAGAAAATTAGAATAATAAAGTCCCCCTTTTCTGCTACTTCTGTAAGTATATATAAAATGAGTGATGACATATCACTTATCTTATCTACCAGTTCTTCTATGAGATGACATCCATCTCTTTATTATAGTAGATGTCTTACTACGAAAAATAACCATGCAATAAAAATAGATTGAGTGGAACAGAAGTCCACTCTAAATCTAAGTTTGAGTTTTAATACATTTGGGCAGCGAGGCCCTGAAAATATGGATATTAAATCAGTTTCATCAGTAACTCATGCAAAAACTTAAAAAGAGATAAAAAAGTCCTAGCAATTAACTAAATATGGCCCTTAATCACTTAGGTGATAATTTGAGTAATATGAGGGGTATCACGATCACCGCTGAAAGTGTCTAACCGACAGTTGTGCTGGAAGTCTGCCCTATTCTAAAGAGGCACCAAAAATGTATGTCTCTGTTTGCAGCTCCAGAGATATGTCTGTAGCTCCGGAGATATAATTGCGACCTTCTTGCTCAGCTCCGGAGATGCTCTAGACTTTAGTCTACCTCCAGGGAGGCTTTTCCTCTTTACTTCAAAACTTCTGATGTCATGGTATTCTGGTATTGTCTCCGGAGATCATTTAGGACTACCTCCAGAGATGCACAAAATTGCCATCCCGAACATCTACACCTGTTGATTCAAAAAGAGAAGTTTTTTTGCATATTTCCATCAATTCCATGCATGCTAGTCCTTTAATCAAAAATCATGATCTTAAGTAATTTATCTTCAATTAATCATTATTTAGAACAATCTTTCGAGCCTATTCGGGTGTAGACATCAAGAAAGATGGGATCAGAAAGGAGAAAAAGAGAGCTAAAAAGATGTATTTTATGGGTGCTACTTGGCACTCATCAGTTTTGGACTCACATATGGGACAAGCATGATCCCAATTCTAGTTATAGATTCTTCAGAGATTATTTTGTGGTCACAGTGTTGAGGTACTTCCAGTCAGACATACCCAGGATTCTAGAACCATTGTTAAATTTCCTTAGACCCGCAGTGAGGGTCCCTCCTTTGGAAATTAATCACAATTGGGGTGACTTCATCCCCCACGAGGAGGGCATAGTTTTAATAATTTATGGCACCCCTATTGGTCCTCACATTTTGCCCAAGTGTGTACCATTGAGGATTGGTTTCTTGGAGGTAATTTGGCAATTGGCTGAATCAAAAAAAGTTCACCTGGTAGGACAGAAGAAGGGATCTTTATTTCCCTTCTTGATAATGTTTTCTGACTTTAAGATGAACAAAGAAGGATTTGCAAAATTGAATGATAAATTGTTTCCTTTTAAAATGAGATAGGAGAGGGCTAGGTTCACTGATCCTAAAGGATACATAAACAACATTAGGAGAGGTATCAACAGGTCTTACATTCCCCATCAGGTTTTCTTTCCCGAGGATGTTATCAGAAATTCTTCTACTAATGAGGAAGTAAAAATAAAACTTGAGCAAAATGGACAATATACATGAAATATGAAGAAGGAATGAAAAAGAAGACGCCTTCTTACAAGGGACTTTTCCCAGAGGTTGATGACCCCATTAATAGGATAAAAAAGATTTGATCTCATATTGATGAATTGGTCAATATAAAAAATAGTGAGTCTTCTCAGCTCCCTATAGAAGAAAGGCCTTCATACCAGCCCCCTACTAGAGGTTTAATACAATATACTTTTAAAAGGAGAACCAGAAATGAAGAAGTCAAGGAACAATCTCCACAGGCTTTTCCACCAACTCAATTAATTCTCTCTCTTTTACCACCTCCACAATCATCCTCCCCTTCTATACCAGTGACTGAGGATGTCTCTCTTCATGGAGAGTGTTCTCCAAAAAGAAGGTGTTGGTTTTTCTTCTGAATCAGCATTCGGGTTTGCCAGTTCTAATGCACAGGCAGATTTAGCCAATGAAATACAGGAGGTTGCGTGAGCTCCTCCCCTTCACTTCTGGTTCTGCCGCACCAAGGGGGGTGTCCCTATTTGATAAAAGTATGACCTTGACTAGCTCAATGACAGAAGGATATAACTTGACAGCAATAGGCAGAATACTCTCATGTAAGGACCAAGATTTGTATAACAAATCACAAGGTTGGCAACATTCTTGGACATAATGTCTGGTTAGGGATGAGAGCATGCAAGGGTTTCCTACTCCTAATCCTACAACTAACAGGTGGAAGGATGAAATGGTTTGAATTGGTGTTTGGAGTTATGGGACTCTCCTAGACCCATTGAACAGACAGATTCCCAGACCAGTGCCTTATCTGGGCAGCAGAGTCATATCAAAGAATGTAAATGTCTCCCTATGTCAACACTAATTCATATCCAGAGGACCTGAGAATAATGCTACTGCCTAACATCAACATGTCCAAGAAAGAGTATTACTAATGATCATACTTAACAGATTCTATGATGCAATCTATTTTCCTTTGTATCTGATCAAAAGCCTATTTAACCACTCCTTGAGTAGATGCAATAAATCAGACACACAGTATGCAAATACTGAAAAACTTGGAAGCCCTTGACAACCCTGTTTGAAAGGAAAACAAATGACATACAGGAGACAATCATAAACAATACACACACAGGTGTTTTTCATTTAAAATCAATCTGCATAGAAGGTCATCATAGAGAAAAATCATCATTTACAAGCCAAAATAGACTAGTACACCAGACCAAGGACCGAGTCTGTAGCAAAAAATGCCTTTCAAAATGTGAACACCTTATGTTCAGAGTTAGAGCCGAAAGCCCAAAAAACATCCAACCTCTAAAAAGTAACACAGCCAGACCATTATATATAGAACCATGTACATTCTGCAATTAATTACATGGCTAGAAGTCAAAAATCTGCCAGATACATCCATCAGAAAAAATGGCCCTCAGAAGTCATCAATGCAGTAGACAAGGGAGGCCTCGAGCCTTGTGCCGCCATCTAGAAGTCTTCCTTCATAGTCGGGTAGTTTGATTATTTGTACCATTGCCCATACCTCTGCACTGATCGCCATTGATAGCTCAACCACCCACGGCCTACCTGGAAACCGTCGCTGCGCTCAAAAATAAGATCTCCCGCCAAAACGTGCTTCTTGAAGGTTCAAATTATGCAGGAACATTAATCCCACATGCACGGTGCGGAGACTCCTTCAGTAGTTTAAAAGCACGGTCGTGAGCATAATAGGTGTTGAGTGCCTTTTGCCGCGCTCGACACACGCTCCTTCTCTAAAGCCCATTGGCCAAACCCAAGCCATCAGCTCACTCCCAAATCCTCCTGCCGATTTCAACAGTCTGGCCGAAGACCACCTCCGTCGGTGAGACCCACACCGATGACTCCTCATTGGCCAAACTCCTTACATCGGCGGCCCAAAAATTTGCTTCGCCGATAACCAAACACACGCTGATGGACAACCATCGGCCAGACCAAAACAATCGAAGCACTCAAGAAATCTTTCGCCGATATGCCAAGTCTCCCCGATAAGACCAAAAACAAAAAGCTTTGAACCACCGAACCTTGAATCGGTTCAACCCGATGGTTCAAAAGAGAGGTTCAACTGAGAAGTTCAATGCTGATAGCTCCTCTGTCAGCAACATAAAAGCAACCCCGCAAACCCATTGAACCGAACCGATGAACTGGTTCAACCTGAAGGTTCAATGCCGAGGTTCAAACATCAAAACATTACTCCATCAGCAAAACACTTCGGCCAAGACCAAAATTATGAAGCCTTGAACTATTGAACCTTGAACCGTTGAGTAAAGGGTTCAAGCAGGAGGTTCAACGATACAAGATTTGCGCAAGGCAAATGCATAATATGATCCATTAGAAGAAAAATGAACCCTGAACCGCTGAACCATTGAACTTAGAGAAAAAGGGTTCAAGTTCAAACCGAAATGTCGAAGACACAAAAACGAACTCATGTCGATGGAGAAAACATGAAGACCACCTCCTCAAGAACTGTGATGCAGACACTGAAAAACACTGAGGGGGTGCCAAAACTTAGAAATTTTTTGGATTTTTTGGGAAGGTGCCTGCATGAAAATTGCTTGAAAATTGACAGTCAATTCAGGCACCAACAGAAGGAATGTTGAAATGAGTCCTTTAGTTGACTACCTTGATGATGAAGGAGAAATGGAAATAACCAAGGAAGAAATACAACACGTGGGCTGCCATCTCCTAGTAGAAATATGCCTAAAGGACTACCTTTGAATAGAATTTCTGATATTGCCATGAAGGGCAATGATGTTTCAGATGACATCAAGACTATAGCATACAGGAATTTCATTAGTGATGATGATTTTGTTAATTCTAAGGAGTTCTTTGATTTCTTATGGAAGAGCAGAAAGAGTGAATATGAGAAAAGATTAGAAGATGAAATGTCTCACTCTCTTTAAGAAGCTCGTGAGTAGGTATCCATCAGGATACTTACACAAATGAAAGAGGAGGTCAATAATATTTCACCAGATCAGGGTAGACAGATGATTAGAGATAGTGGAATCTTGTTACTCCCTGAGTGGGATATAGCTTCTTCTACTGTTCTATATACTGTAAGAAGACAAGACAATGAGGTTTTCTCTACTGAAGAAGAGGTTGAGGCTGCATTAATAGGTGCCAAGTTCAACTCAAAGTGGGAGACCCTAGCCATATGGGCTTTGGCTCCTAACACTGATAAACCTCTGGTTGTAGAACCTGATAGAGATTTGGAAGGTGGCTTAATAATAAAGAGAGTCTTTGATACCCCCCTATAGAAGCATCTGAATTGGAAGTAGAAGTTGCAAAGTTCAGTAAAGCAACCACCAATGCTCTCCAGAAAAAGTATGATGATATGTTGAAAGAACATATGGGCATGTCGGAAGAATACAACAGGTTGAAAGAAAGAGAAATACAATGGCCCAACAATAGTACTCAACATCATCCTCACCACAAACGGCATTAGCAGTCAAGGATTCAAGTTTCCTCTTTTCTGCTCCTTCTTCTTCATCAAAGTCTGTCCTTGAAAAGGAAGATGAAGAACTAAGGCAATAAATCAATTCATTTGAAGACATTTTTACAAATGCTTTTGATAAACAACAAGAGGATAATTGGTGTATTGTTTCAAGTATTTTAGAGTTGTTAATGAACAAAGTTTCAAGCCAAGAAGTTGGAATCCATAAGTGTTACTATGACTTGTCACAAGTCATTTAGAGAATTGCAGATGATAAGGAACAAACAGTGCCTCTGTTCAATAAGTGGATCCCTAGGATTGCTTCTTTGGTAGGCATTTGTAAAAGGGCAAATCATGATCCTAATGTTCCCAAGGATGTTAAGCAAATCTATATGACAACAAAAGAAGTAGGAGAATCCCATGCGTTTATAAACCATCTTGAGGAAAGGGCATTGAAGTTAATTCAAGGTTTTGACAATGACAAGGTTGGAATAATCCCAATGATAAAAACTGAGAGTGGTGACATTAAGCCATCCCAATCATGGATTCTCTAATTTAGTAATATTGTCTCTGTCATATCTTTCTTCATCTATCAAAATAATAAGATAGATATTCCCTTGTTTCGAACAGGCATCATCAAACTATGGGATTCATGCCAACTAGCTGTTGATTTTACAAGGGAAGCTGAATCGGTTCTAGCCAAGTAAAATAATAAGTATTTATCTTGTGTGGATAATCTCATCAACTTTAATGGCCCACAGAGGAGCAATATCAATCTTGGGATAAGAAATATAATGAGTTACCTGATATTTGAAGTATTAACTATTGTAAAAGATATGGACAACTGAATACTCATTGCCTACTCCCTTTTCAAAAAAATTATACTCCTATCGGTCTCCTTGTTAGAAAATGGAATCTTCTTGTTCACAAAATTTGGGCACATATTTGTCCTGTAGTGATTTCTTTTGTTTTCTTGTGTAACCATCAATTTTCTCATAAGGAAGGTATAAAAATGCAGATAAAGAGCAAAGGTCGGCAGAATTTGTTACATTTTCTTCAAAGGCACACTTCCCAAGGATAACTTGTCTTGCAAAAATACATGTAACAGCTTATGCTCCTATGAAAATATCTGGGTGAAATCAATTATCTTTGTTTCCTAATTAGTGCAATTTTGTCAAATAAAGGGATGACATATGTTTCTAGGTTTGAAGCTTGTTTTGCTCCCTTGTTTCTATAAAAGGGAATTTAGGACCTATTGACAAGGATCTTGGAGGAATTTTCTATAGCATAGTACAATATCATAATAAGTAGTTTTTACTTCTAGGTGTTTTTTTTGAGAAATGGAATCATTTGTACTTGCAACTATTGGTATAAAATTGTGTTAAACTCAAGCATTTTGAATATATTGTTAAAGTTTAGACTATATTGTCTCCTATAGTTGTATCTTTTGCTATATTTTTTGAATAAACTGATAAAGTATCAATATTATTCATCTTCACAGTCTTTCCTGTGAAAGGATATCTATTCCAAAAGGCTTTTACTCAAAGAGTAGATTTAATGCTTCAAGGAAGATATTGAATATAGTAGATGTATGTAGGGATAAGCAAGTATGATTAGTTTGATCTGATTTCAAGGTGTGGTGATGTAATGCATCAGGACAATATTCTTATCAGAGTTATGAGTGCATTATTATGCTAAGTTGATTTATATTTGTTTCTCGACTCTGTGACCCCATATTGAGGCACTGATCTTTTGATGGTTATTGTCCTCATCTAAATCTCCCTGATCATTTCATAAAAATCAAAGAACAGTTTTATTTTTTGTACTCATATTGATGATATTTTCATTTACTTGTTCCTCTACAAAGAATAAGGTTGAAGCTTAAGAATCTAGCCCATTACTTTACTCTATCGGAAATTCTTTGAGCAATCTAGAAGGAACATATCTATTTTAGAAATAGTGTTTTTGAGCAAGTATTTAGGGACCCCCTCCCATTTGAGTAGAACACTATTTTCAAAAAGAGGAACACCCTCCTTGGTCTTACAAAGCCTAAAGTGTAGAGGAAAAGGGATTGAAACCCCAATTCCTGTTCATTGGCCAATCCCTCGAGGGAGATCAGTTATTAGAAATGGCTATTTTATAGATCTATTTTCTTGAGATCAGGTTGGGAATTTAAAACAACCAATAGAACTCACACTAAAGGATGGAGAAGACAAATTTCAAACACAACACACATAGAAACCATAGAATGTCACCAAAATCAAGGGGTGATCAAGCCCCCAAGTTTAGGATTCTAGGAGTCTATGATGATTTTCATACACATAAGACACATGACATAATTCAATTATACATGAAGCACTTAGAAAAGATGAGATAAGAGAAGACAAACACAAGGCATACACTTGAGAAATCACAATACATACACGCAATATACAAAGTATACACGCTTGACACGAAGCATACACATAAGGCATAAAGTATACATAGAATACAAGAAATACACATGGAATACACACAAAACACTCAAGGAGAATACATAGGGAATACATAGAGAGAATACCTTCGAGGCACATGTGAGGCATGAAGAACATATAGAGAATAAGAATATATGAGGAGAATAGACACATCATACATCAATCACAAAAAGTACATAACGGAAGGCCTTGAGTTGGCATGACAAAAGAGACCTCAATCTAAAAGGTTGTCTCAATCACCATGCATCATTCCCTAAGATGCAATAAGAAGAATGCTACGGGGTTAGTTAGAAATAAGAAGAACAAGAGGAGTACAAACACATCATACACATAATCTATCTAAAGAGAAGTGTTTCCACTCAAGGGAATACACAATCCACCTCCCACAAGAGGAATTACATGAAGCCTTACAAAATAAGAAGGTGAAGACACCTTACTACCAAACTCTAGCTGGTGGTGCAACCCTTCTCCCAAACATGCAAGGAGCTTCAACTTGGGAGAACAAGATAGACTCAAGATCTTGTTTTCAAGCTTTCCATAATCCTTTCCAAGAGAGTGGAGTAACAAATATAATCAACAAGTGTTTTGATAGAAAGATGAGAGTAAGGTTTATAGCATGATGTATGCCCCACCTTAAAGTGATTGCTAACTCCCTCAGGGAGCAATTTCTTTTAACGTAGAGTGAGGAAGAAATAAAAAATAGGCATGAGAGTTGTCTAAAAGCACATGCCCAAATGAAATGTGTTTTCAAAAGCTACATTACAATAAGGAGTTTCCCCCAGGATGAGCAAACCAAGGTGATTCTTACAGGCATGATACATAATGGATTGTGTAGTCATGGTATGATGCCAATCATTGCGACAAGGTTCCACATACATGAACCATCATAACTTACAAAGATGATAGAGGAAAGATCACATGAAAGTAGAGTACACATAAATTGAATCACGAAAGGATGCTAGATCATCCAAGAAAACTAATGAAAATGCACATCACAACATATAGAAGAATGAAGATACATATAGAGGAATGACATAACATGTTCTTCCTCCTTTTACCTTTGTGCTAACAAGGGTGCCAAGGGAGAACTAATGACAAAACATCACAACACGAGAATCATAGTACATACAAGCATAACACAAGTGAGAAGGAGGGCCCACACTTGCGAGTTGGCCTATAACAAATCATCCTCCCTCAACTTGATTATAAAATGGATGGAGGACAAGGTGCTCTAGGGACTACATCAAGCATGGTGAGAAATTCTTAGAGCCAAACCTTGTTCGAAGTTGTTGAATTTTTTCACCCAAGACTAGGCATTGCTTAGTGGAATGGCCAAGCATTCGATGATATGCACAATAATGAGGTGTTGATTGATTATTTTGTTGAATCTTTTTGTGTTTTTGAGTAGGAAGAGTGATTAAGCGGTCTTTGAGTAGACTCGACAAAATACACTCTTGTTGAGATACAAGAGAAGATATAGATGGAGTAGGAAGCAATCCTTTTTGTTGTGAACATGGTGGAGAGAATGTAGGAGAAGATTAGAAACCTAAACCTACTTTAGACAAGTGCGGTATTGGTTCCACAGGTTCCTTAATTCATTGTTCTTTGCATCCTAGCCCATTTCCATTGTATCCTTGTTTAGAAAGAATTTTGAATCCATGCGCATAACACTTCTCCAAGTCTGAAGGAAGAGGAGAGGTCATATGACTACTTTTGTTGAAATGAGAAGTAGAAGGATCATACATTTGATCATAGTGAGGAGGCTCAACCTTTGTTTCAACCATCCTATGGGGATTGAAATCTAAAGAGACCTCATCACTACTAAGACATGTATTAGAATCGGATGATACTTTATCACAAGTGGCTGCCATTTCTGTAGAAGAAGGCGGATCTTCATCAATATGAAAAGTTACATCGTTATTAATCTTGAGTTTAAACTTTGTAGGAGTAGAAAATTATGTTGAAGAAATTTCATTTACCTTCGAGATTTTTTGGTGTGAGGATGAGACTTTATATTCACTTGCAAAGGAGGGGGTAAAATCTAACAAACCCCAATCATCACAAAAAAATGCATTCGAAGGACAACAGTACCCTGACTAACACTGTTGTTAGTAGTGGAGGGTAGTGGTTTGGTTTTTGTTGAAGAAGGGATCAAATTACTTAAAGGAATTTGATATCTCATTTCCATTTGTAAGCAACTTTCTTGAACCAAATCATCTTTGATTGTATAGAGCTTTTTTTCAAAGACAAATTTTATTGAGCGATGAAGAGTAGACGAGACCACTCCCATGGCATGAATCCATGGTCTACCAAGAAGAATATTGTATGCGAGAGAATTAGGCATGACATGGATAAGGGTAGGCAATGTCACAGGTCCAGCCTTAATATTTAAGGTGATTGTTCCTAGTGATTGTTTACCACCATTATCAAAGCCATGAAGGATGAGTTTATCTGGTTTAAAGAGAGAGGTATCAACATTAATTTTATGTAACGAGTCTATGCCACATACATTAAGACCTGAACCACCATTAATCATGGTACATCTAACTCTCATTTTTTTATAAATGATGATAGATATCATAAGAGGCTCATATTGGTTTTGAATTTCTATGGGAGGTAATTCATGTTGTCAGAATGAAAGATCTAATGTTGTCGCATGCATACAAATAAACAAAGATGCTACATCATCCGGTCTAATAAAAGGTGGAACAACTACTTTTTTTAGAGCCTCTTGGAGCATTCTGTGGTATGTAGGTGATGTTTGTATTAAATCCCATAAAGAGATCTTAGCTGGAGTAGCGCGGAGCTACTTGACAAATCATATTCTTTACCAATATCCAAAGGGGTAGCTCCCTTCACCATCACATGCAACAAAGTTCATGAATCTCCTTCAAGATCCACAATCACACCTCAAAAATTCCACATTAGGTGAAGCCTTAAAGAAAATTCTAAAGAGAGCAAGAGATAGATTATCCATAGCAAGAAGGAATGAAAGAAAAACTAGGAGCTTTATCCTTTTTCCCCCAAATTCCAATGGCCCATTCTAGGCTTTTTTCTTTATTTTAAAAAAATAACAATATCCCAAAAAGCCCTTTATTTCCAACACAATAATTACAATTATTTTAATCAAAATAACTTTCACCATTCACTTTTCAAAATGAGATTATTTTAATTAATAATCCCAATGTTGACACATGGGAAATACTCACATTTTACGAAAATTAAAGATATAATTTTTCAAAACAACATAGATTTGATGAATCACATGTCATTAAAATAAATGTGGAAACATAATAATGTATAACTAAAATCATTTCCAACATACTCTTATATCTCACTAACACACAATAATTGACAAAAAAATGTTAAATGAATATAATCACTTGATAGTGTAAAATTTATTTTTCTAGCACACAATAAATCCACAAAAAGCAATTGGATACATTAAATCACAAGAATTGGGTAGTTTTACAAAAAATATTAAATAACATAAATCATTGAAATCAGGCAAATTATAGAAAATGATTAAATAACATAAATAATAAGACTTGAGCCATTGTGGTAAACACACAAACACGATGATGAGCCCACACACAACTCACAAACCTAAAATTGATCAATTCATATTTAGGCTCACAAGGCCACACAAGGCCTACCTCATAGCTCGATTTCAAGTGAGACGAGGTAAGATAAAACACAACACATTTACCTAAATCAATTAGCTCCAAATAATTACCATTGGGAAAAACTTGGACTTGCACACTCAAGGAAACCATCAGGTGTACTTGTCCCATATAGAATAACTAAAATAAAGTAGACATATATCCTCCAATAATATAATGCCAAAATCCATATCTAACTAAAAACCATCTAACATAAGCATGATTCAAATATATTGATGCGTAATAGTTAATCCTAGTGCTAAACTCAATGAGCACATAGAAGATCACATATCATAATAACACAATGAGACTAGGGCACACTTGAGTCTAAGAATATACCAATCCTCACTTACATGAATATCATGCACACTCAAGTAAGGCATCAAATCCAACAACAAAGATCATAGTTGAAACTGTTACTAAATTGTGCTTTGCAACCCAATTAGGTTGGGCTATAAAAACAATTTCCTTTACTGCTTTGGAGAAGCAGAGAGGTTCAAGAGGAAGGGAGAAGAAAATTCAGGTTCACAGGCCAGCCTAGAAGGCCTACTATCTTGATGGAGGACCCTTCCAATGATCATATTACCAAGATCATGTACTAGCTCAATTAGAGTTGCTACATGAGCCAGATAAGATGAAAGGATACTCCAGGAAGGCAGGAGGTATCCTAGGACTAACAAGTGAAGTTAAAGATAATTTATGCATTGCAAATAATGTTTTAGTTGTGGTCATTGTTCATTCATTTCAGTTGATACATTTTAGAAAGGTACATAAAAGCTTGCTAATTTTACTCATGACTATAAACACATATACCATGCAATAATGTTCAGTTTATCTTTATGCAATTGATTTATAAAAAGGATAAGTAATACACAACTCATTGCATGCAATAACTATTTATATTCATAAGGAAAAGTGTTTATATGATGCCACACAAGCCATGGGAGTAACTGTATATGATGCAATGCACAATAAAAAGTACATCTGAAGTAAAAGAAAGCATATAAAAGAGGAGAGGGACCCGCCATTGTCTGAATGATGAATCTCGTTGTCATCTGCATCATCTTCAATAGGTCCCGATGATGTCTCCAGGAAGACCTGCAAAAGGGAAATTAAGTGAATGTTAGAGCTCGGGGTTTTTCTCTTCTACTTCTGTATGCAATAAACATCAAAGTGTACTTGTCTTACACAAACATCTGATCAAGAAAGATAAGAGAGATCAATGATTCTAGGATGCAGCCATACAGTCATAAAAGATGCAAAAGATGAGATCAGACAAATCAAAGATGAGGCTACTAAGCCTCCATGTTTTCTCTAACTTGTTTGTCCACTATGCAGGTATAGGTTCTTATAGGGCAATCATTGATGACATAGACAAAAGATGTCATAAAGATCAAGGAAATAAAACTAAAGTGTCCAACAAAGGAAAGATAATCCTATGACTAGTTTTATGTGGAGGAGCAACCATAAGAGATTCTGTAACAGTCATATAAGCATATTAAACAATGAAGGAGATCAACAACTCAAACACAAGTGTTTTATCATGAAGGAGAATTCAAGTTAAGTGAGAAACAAGTCATGAATGATCATATGAATAGTCATAATTAGGTTGACTAAGAAGCTAGACAAGTAACAATCACAGCCATGAAAGACCTACTACAACTACAAAATGTAAGAGAAACATCAACAACAACAGGCCAGTCAGAAGAGCATTTAATATGACAGTCAGTAAGTGGAGGAGCAGTCATTTCTAAAAGACTATACAATAATTCTATGACAGTTGAAGACTGAACCAGTTTAAGAACTTAGACAGTGATGAATAGTAGGCAGGTTTCAAACTTTGCATATCAAATCTACCATGAATTTGACAAATTCATAGGATCTAGAAACCATATTGAAGCAAGGTTTGTATTGTCATGAGCAATCAAAGTTGTAGCTTGTTGAAGCATGTATGTTGGAGTTTGAAAACAATAAGTGCTTGTGCCTATGAGAAGAACAATGACTTGTAGTTAAGGATCTCCAAAGAATTGCTTTGAGGGTTTCCAAGGCAAGGGACAGTCATGTCCATCATCAAAGAATAGCTTGCAATTCTTTTAAAAGAGTGCTCTTTTGAGCATAACAGTGCATAACAATCATCATGCAAAGGAAAACATGAAAGGTATCTTTTCATTGTTGTTATCTTACCATGGGATAGTTAAGTGCATAGATAATCGAACATTATTTTTCAAGTATATATATCACAGACATAATCATGCTACTAGAGTGAGTGACTCATGTCATGGAGGCAAGTGTAGTATCTGTCCAAAAAGAAATCTCAACCATTGCTGTGATTGTTGTTGTATTAAGTGGAAAATTGTTGCTTTGGAATACCTTAAATGGAAATCAAAGAACTAAGAAAAGTTCTATTATAGTATAGCTACATAAGGATTTACGAGAAAGTTGTATTCAATTTCAAGCAAAGAACACCATGTCAGTAAGATGGCTACAACAAAGCCAACAATGAACAAATGAGACTGTTAAAGGACTATGAGTGTACAGATGTAGCGGGACAACAAAATCACTATTAACATATCTTCAGGACAACAGTCATGAGGGTCTAAAGACAAGAACAACAATCATAACATAATGGACCAACATGAGATGGCAATCATGAGAATGGTGCAGGTTTCACATAGAAAGAAGTATCAAATTCTGCAGGGTTGTTGATACAATTCAAAAAAACATAGATATACATGAGAATGTTGTAGAGGACAGTCAATTTCAAGGTCAATAAAACAAGCATCATACAATGGAAAGAAAGATTTACAAGCTTAGCATACCATTCTCAGTACATACAAAGTATACTAGATTGCCATGTTTTGTTTCTCTGATAAGCTTGAGAACTATTGAGCAAATTTTCATCTCTAATAGACATGAAACCCACATGGTGTTCATGATGGATTCTTCAATTTCATTTTTTTTATGCCTAAATATGGTGTCAAATGATCCTTATGTATTATGAGGGTGTGGGAGGCCAACATATTATGATTTAGATAAAGTCATAAAAACACCATTTAAGGAGGCCCTGTAGCCAATCCAAAGGTACAATCATCATACACAAGGGACAACCACAATGACATAAAGGTCACAGTATATAGTAGTACATGTCTACAAACTAGTCTAAATACCAATCATATATAAGAGAAGTAGTCCAATGACAGGTGAATCAAAGTGAGCAAGGGATTGTAAACCAAAAGCATTCATGCAAGTGGAACAATATTCACCTTAGTTTTCCAGATATAGTACAGAAAGCACACAAAAAAAAATTGTTCATGAAGCATAGCTAAAGTTACCTCCAGAACTAGTGGGAAATGAAAGTAACACTATTTCACCATTGAAAGATACAATAGAGCAAGAGCCACATCAATTCATATACAAAAACCATAGTAAAGGGAAGCATTTATATTTTTATCTTTTCTTTCAACAGAAGTGTTAGGGTTAGCCAGCAGAAGATATTAATTAAATGCAAATAAAGATTAAACAGAGAAATGGAAATACACAAAAATAATAATAGCGAGAGAGAAGTTTTAACGTGGTTCACCCAAACTCGGGCTACATCCACCAAACATAGAGTCCAATATTATTATCCAGTAAATCAAACTGATTACAATCAGCAATCCCTGCAACTCAATACCGCTGCAAAATGCTACAATACAATAATCAAAACCCTAACCCTTAGCCACTTTTTATCAAGCTTTTTGTTGGTTACAAAATAGGGTTTTCTTATGTCGGTCAATGAAAAAATTAATTCCCGGGGAACGCGCCAGGGGCGCTGCCCCTGGACCCCGCAAGGGGCGCTGCCCCTTGACCCCGTCTTGGGGGCGCTGCCCCCAAACCCCTGCAAGGGGCGCTGCCCCTTGACCCCATAGGAATTTGGGGGGAAACCGCGCCGATAAAAGTGGGGTAAATATAACCTCCGAGTCTGATTAGGCTCCATATAACAACAAGAAGATCAAATCCTAATAAGAGGGTATCATGTTAAACATAAGTGTTTTTCAAATATAAAGGAGAACAACAGAAAAGAGCCAGAGTGTCACTACTTTAGGTTGAATAGGAAAGCATCAAAGCAAATGAAATATAGTCACACCCAGTTTCTATATAACTTCTAGTAGGGTTGCTTGCCAAAAATAAACCAACTTTCATATATTGATACAACAAATGAAGTTCCTTCTGTTAGGTCTCAAAAATGTAGGTTGCTAATCCTAAGAGGATGCTAGGCTCTATATTTAGATTCACAACATTTTTGAACTAACGCGACGGAATCAACTTTTTGGGTTTGATGACTCCCTACACTTTAGGTCCTGCTACATCTAGGCAGGTGAACCTTGGAAATTAAAGCAGATTGAATGTAATATATTTTGACTAGGTAAATGGATCTACCTACAATGGCAAATGGTGTAGAATAGATGAAATCTCGCTAACTAATTCTATATCTAATATCTGATGGATAGTTGGCGTAAATTGTATAAGCAATATCAAGGTGAATCTTATGATTGTGCTTAATTAATAAAGGGGTTTTTAAATGATGAATTGAAATAAGACCAACGCTTTGATGGGTAAACAGAGTCAAATGGAAGACTAAGACTAGTGGCTTATAGTGGGTAGTAACTCTAACTGTTTGGCACAATATTTTAGTTTATAACTTGTATAAACATGCAAGGAAATGATTGACAAACTCTTCTTAATAATCCAACCAATATAATCAGATTTCTTGTTATTCACCAGAAGGTAATTTAATCCTTTCTTGAAGGAACCAATTGAATGAAATATGCAAGAATAATAGATAATATCAACTTAGAGACATAATGCAATCCTAATTATATGGTTCTTCTTAGTAATCCAAACTAACACTTCCAGGTTACTGTGACTGATCAGGAGGATGTTAATTCCTCTAATGGAAACCAATTAATCCAATCACACAACTAAAACAAATGTGCACTAACAAATTAAATATATACTTGATATATTAATTTGAATAACAAGGAAATACTGAACTGGAGATAACCATACAACTAAGTAATTTAAATAAACAATTGATGCTAGAATAAAACCATAGAATCAGAGAACTTCAATTTACTTCTTCAATAATATACTTGCAACATGGTCTTTGAGAAACATTATAAATTTTATGTATTATATTCTACTGCTGATGATAATTCAGCATCATATGTTCAACTTATATAGGAATACTTATGAAGAGACATAACTCTTCAAAGAAGTCTTTTGGGAATTAACATGATTAACATAACAACAAATGAAAATAACAATGATTAAGCTCTATTCAACCACAAGTATAGTTGAGCAATACGATCCAAGTACTCTTGGCTGTGATGGGTATCAGTGAACTCAATAGCGTTCCTTGTGATCTCATCCATCATAACCATTTTCTCCAGGTGCTTACAGGCTTCTCTACATGTAGAATCTTTGTCCTTGAGAGCTCCTAAGGCCTCACGCAACAGAACTTGATAGTCTTCACTCCATTCCTCTTTGCTCTTCAATTCTTTATCATTCTTGAACAATGTGGGCACTCCTACCTTTGAAGCTTCGATACATTCTTTGCCATCATTCTTAAGTTGATCATAATACTTCTGATGCTGCTCAATCAACTCTTTTACATTGGAGGTACCTGTAATGTCGGAAGTATCTTTACTTTGTGTCTCATTTAGTTTCTCTTGCAGCCTTTTGTCAAGCCTCTCGTGCTCTTGGATCACTTTGTAGTTTTGAAAATAAATATCCCAAAATTGATTCAACCAATGCATCATGTTGGTATGCCTGTTCTGGAGCACCATTGCAAGTGTATCTATCTGAACTTGAGCAATTTGGTCAATAGACAGTGGTTGGGTACTTTGTGAGCTTTCTCCCTGAGTTAATCTCTTTACTGACCCCCTAAAGGTGCTCTTAATAGCATCCTCCAAATAATCATTCTCTTTTTTCAGTCTCTCATAGCTCAGTTTGTATGCATCTCTTTCTTTGATTAACATCTGAGCCTGTGGTTTATTCAGCTTTGTGGTGCAGGAGCTCCTTGGCAAATTAATGTGGCCCTAGACAAATCCTAGAGTTTGATTAAATTTTAATGATTTAACATTGTATTAAGGTGAATCAAGTCATCTTTCAGGTGTTTAGGTCATTAGGAGATTCAAATATGCAAAATAGTGCATACTATGTAAAGATTGCCAATGCAATATTGAAAAAATGCAAAACAACTATGGAATATCAAAGGTCATAGAGTAGTTGAGTCAGTTTCATTCATTTGGATATATTGGAAACTGAAGAGTCAAGTTGGAATGCCTTTATTAAGGCCTTGTAACCTTCACACAACTCGGAGGTGATTGAAGAATGAGAATAGAATGTTAAAAGAACTATTTTTCTATATTCTATTTCAAAAATTGTTGTCTTCTTGCATTGTACGGAACTGTACGGGCATGAGTGCATGTTTAATTGGTTGTAAGTATTAGTGTCTTCAATCACCTTCCATATGAAGTTAGCCTCATGCATTTTGATTGTGTTTTGAGTTAGTTCTTGCATTTTTGTCTAAAACTGTCAAAACCCTGGTTAGGGTAAACAGTGGCATGTAAACTTGGTATTTCCCCCGATTTATCCATTGCATGTTATTAATACTTGGTGGAAATGATTGTGGTAGCATTTTATTTTGTATTCTAGAGGTCTCTAACCAAATGACTAAGATTGAGGTGGATCAAATCATGGTTTTATGACTGTTTTTCTATATACAGTCCAGAAAACAGGGTCTTGAGAACAGTCAATAGGTATAGGGTTTTGGGTTTGTTAAGTGGCCTTTCTAATGGGATTTATAATGAAGGAATAAGCATGAATGGACCTAATCCCACACATTCCAAGTGTTGTTTGGGAGAGTTTGAAATCGGAGGTCATAGAACCAATAAGCCTTGTTTGTATTCAAGCCTATTTAGGCCTATTTAGCACTGTAACAATCCTGATTTCAGTAGTTCTTTTCAAAGTAACCTATGTTGGTTTTCATATATGTTTTAAAGATTGGTAATGGGTATCCAAATATGCCATCATAGATTTATTTGGTGAACTATCTCAAAAGTTATGAGTGACTATCCTTCAAGGAAGGGCTACAAGGATTGACAACCTACTAATTGTATAGAGGGAGTTTGAGTAGTACAGACCTTGGGAATGGATTGAGACCATTGTGTTGGAGTTAAAGAGGGGTAAGAAGGCCTTTGATAGTCTTTTTTGGGTTAGAAGAGTTAGAAACTCCTAATGGTGCCTTTGTGGAGATCCTTGTCTTGAGAAGTTTTTGTGAACTTGAAGCATCTAAGTGATTGTATCACATTGTTGAGCAAAATGTTAGTAAGGAGTTAAGTTAATGCCAATGTCTGCAGTGATCAAGGGGTCAGTCTCCCCTGCTTTCAAAGTCAAGACATGGCCAAAAGTCTTCTCAGTGTCTATAATGGCTGTCTTCTTATGGGGAGGATACAGGGCCCATATCATTAATGAATTTTCATCGTTATTATATTTGGTGCCCATATATACTTCAGTGACACCTTCTGGAGTGAGCTTGTATTTATCATTTGTGTTATGTAGAAAACTATCAAATACTAGAGAAAAATTCAAATCAAGACTAGGAAAGATCATCACCCCTGCTTCTTTGAGCAGCTATCTACCCTTACTAGGGGTCATATCTTGCAATTCATTATCCACTGTTGTCTTCAACATATCAAGTAACTGTCTTTCATTGTTGGCAGAGATATTATCAACTGACTCCCTAATTTCTTTCCCTTTGCATTTATATAAAAATGATTTGAATTCTTTAGAATGAATAAATTTATCATCTGGAATAAAAGAATCATATGCTATTTGTCTTGGATCTTCATCAGCAGATCCCTCCTCATCATGTGCTATACCAGGAGACTGATGGCATTGTATTCTTCTTTTAGATATCATAGGTGCTTGTTAATGTGGTGCTTCTTCCTCTGTAGGTCCTTCATCACCAGAGGATAACAATTCAATCTCTGCAAGCTGTTTCCTCTTCTCATCTAGATCCCTGTTATATTTTTTCAACCACCAATTCAACTTCAGTCTCTTCCAAATTCCTGATGATATCATTATGGGGATAAGGGATATGTGTGTATCCACTAAGGTTTTGTTTTCTTCGAGCAAGGTCAATAAAACCCTTAGGATCAAACCCTTTTCTTGCCTCAACACATCTCATATTATAATGCATCAGCTTATCTATAATGAGACCATACCCCTCCTTGGATACCACAGTAAAATCTCCAAAGCAAAGAGTACCAGGCATAAAAGACTGTTTGTCATGGGAGCTCAAGTGCATCACATTTGAACAATTCATTTGGCTAACTATTTCTAAATAGGAAATTCTATTAGGGACAGTCTTAGGAAAGATAAAAGGAGTGTCCTCAAAACCATAAACTCTAACCATGGTAGCATCCTCAAAATAGTACCAGTCTCCCCAGTTGTGAGTAACTGTAGGGGGACCACCAAAATCTTTAGGTCTAAGAAACCTCTTTATTTTAATTGATAAAGAATGCTCATAGGGATGACTGAAATATCAATATAACACTTTCATACAGTATTCTTCAAATTGGACATAGCTAGATTGGGCATATCTACTATCCCATATTCTGGTCCACATCTGCATGGGTGACTTTTGCCCCCTCTGGTCTACTAGAACAATTCTGAATTCATTTGGCCATAACCCCACTTCCTAGCCATAATAGAGCACCATGTGCATGAGAAGTGAGTAATGTTCAAAGGAAACTGATGGGGCATTGTTCTTTATTGCGATCAGACCAGAATCAATTCTATTAAAATCATAGGCAGCATAATCAAACTACCTGGCATTGTGGTACTGGATGTCTGTAGCTATGACCATTAGAGAAATTGTCATGAAATCAGGGACCTCTGATCCTAGGACCTGGCCCACAGAGTAGTATGTGTGTTGTATGTAGGGTTCAAATACTGACACATGAAATGGAGGGCCATCATTCTCACTGAGAGGCACCATTTCTCCCTCTACCCTAGGCCTGCGAATAGGCAACTGCCATCCATTATATGTAGTATCCATTCTCTAGTACTCTTTATCCAAATCCTCATAAACTATGGTGACAGTACATAAATCATCCAAGTCGAAAACTTCACAAAAGGCATTCTTAGACAAGTGTATAATAGGCTCCCCTTGTGGGTTGCATATAGCCTTAAGACTTGGATTATACTGCTTAGCAAGAAGTTGGAGGAGTTCAGCATTCAGAAACACATCAGGAACGACCAATTTACCCAAATTCAAATGCCATGGGTTTGACATTGGGAAATTCATGATTCTTCTATTGTAGTGGAATTTAAACAATTCATAACCTCGAATTGGGGTCCAGACATTTCCTATGTATTTACACTTGTCTTCTAGTTTCTCCACTTCTGCCCTAAGTTGTGTAGATCTTCGGGCTTTGGGAGTTGATCCAGGTAATTGATCAATTAAATCTTGGTTCAGTTTCCTCACTTTTGTTTTCTCCTTAGGGGTTTTGTCAATTTTTTATTTTTTAGGTTTATTGGTATCACCCTGTGGTTTTTTGCCCTTTCCTTTCCCTAGAGTTTCCATTTTAATTTTGGACAACAAATTTGAATTGTAAGATATTGCACATAAGTTAGTATATGGGTCCCTGTTATTAGAGGCTCTGATCGAATTCCCCTGTTTTCTCCTCCAAGTCTCTGCTTGCTTGCTCGCTTCAGATAATTCCTTTGAACTTAATTGCAATGATTTCAAACGGTATCTCAGTGGATTTCTTTATCGTCTGTAATTAATTGTTCGAGCATTTGAATTTTCTTGATCGTTGTGAAATGTCACATCGTCATAACTTCTCTCATCGGCATGATTTTCATAATGTCAGGGTGATTTTAATATCTTCTTATGGCGGGAACGTTTTCTCAGATTAATTTGTTGTAACCCTTCAATTATCTCCTCAACATCATATTTCATTTGTGAGTTTGTATAGGCAAGATATTTTCAGCTTTACCCGATGTAGAAGTGGGCATGGTTGTCATCGGTCTAACTTTCTTCATCGCCATGGGAATAACATTCCTCCCTGATATCTCAAGCGTCACCGATATGACTATCGGTGAGAGTCTCGTCGATGAATGTGGCCATAGTTGTCGTCGGGATAAGATAAGCCATTGGGATAACTTATTTCAAGTTACCTGATCATGGTTGTTTCCCCGATAGCTTCCTTTACACTCTTCATCGTAGAGATCTTCATGACATGTCACCGACATCTTTATCACTGTGACCATTAGTTTGGTAAGACATAAAATTTGTTCTGACTTGTTTAGCTTCGCCGATGGTTCTTATCCTTCATACATATCGGTGTGAGTTATGTTGAAACAATCCTTTTGGTCACCGTGACATCGATGTGTCGGAGACACTCTATTCCATTTCTTCGATGTTTATCTCTAGCCGATGACCACTAGTGTCCTCCGTTCCACTGGATGATCGGTGAGAGTCCTACCGAACTCCTCCGTCGGTATGACTTACACTGTCGGGAGGGTTTTCAGAGTATTCTCTGATAGTCTTTCTTTATACTGATCGGCATGACCACGCGTTCTTTCTCTGATGAAAGGTCATCAGTTCCACTTTCTCCATTGGTGTTTTCTAAAATATTCTCCCCGATCCTTATTCTCATGCCGATAGCCATTTCAACCAGTTTCTTGTAGAGCATGGATCGGTATAACAAAAAGGGAGGTCTTGCCGAAGCTTAGGAATTGAATCCCTTCATTATAGTGTAGTTTAGTGAGTGATACACTCACTTGTGGTGAAAGTTTGTGATTTTTATGGAATACACCAGTTATCATCATAATTTTGGGCATAATGTTTTCTGATTTGGTCAGATATGGGTGAGTAAGAATACAAGAGAAATTAAAATTTTCCTGTCCCAACAATGGCTCTATCTGGGATGTATACTCCTTGTAAGGATAACAAGAATTTAGATCTCTTGGGGGACTAGACCAATGGTTTTATGAGAATGGGAGATGGAGGTGATAATGATGGGGAATTGGGATGATCCTATACTATTGTACATGGAAAAGATTATATATATATACATTAATATATTATATATATATATATATATATATATAGATTCATAGGACTGTCCATGTACTGGCAGATCCTAATCTCTTTTGATTTCCCTAGACTACTGTGCATGGAATAAAAGTATTTTGAGAATTATTTAAGTGTTGTCCATGCACTGGCAACACTCAATCCTCTTTGTGCATGATTATGAAAAAAAAGGCTTCAGATATTGCCCATGCACAGGCAGTTCCTGCTCTTCTCCGGACATGTTTTGCAAATAGTAAGAGTCATCACCTCCCTTGCCAGTTATAATAAAAGGATCTAGCCATAAAGCTTCAAACTTTCCATGCTTTCCTTTCTCTTGGCACCTAGCATTCCACATCAATACTAAGTCATTTATCTCAAACTTCCTATCTTTGGCCTTCTTGTCAAAAAGGTATTTCACTTGTGATTGTAACTTGATATTCTGCCTTTGGGCTAGTCTCCTTGTTTCATCAAGTTCTGCAGGATGTTCTAATCTTTCCTCCATTGGTTTAGGAATGTTTAAATCTTCCTGAAGAACAAATTTGTAAATCGGTAGGAGATTTTCTAATGGTATTCTTGCTTGTGTTCCATACACTAGTTCAAAAGGAGATCTCTGAATTGTTCTTTTCACAATAATCCTATCAGCCCACACCACCATTCTTAACTTTGAATCCCATGCTTTCTTGTTTCCCTCCAACATTCTTTTTATAATTTTCAGAAGGCTTTTGTTGCTGGATTCTGCCTGCTCGTTTGCTTGTGGATGATAAGAGGCAACATAGGACACAGTGATACCATGTGTACTACAAATTTTTTTAAACTCATCATACCTAAAACACATTCCATTATCTGTAATCAACCTCACTGGAGTGCCAAATCTGAATATAATATTCTCCATTAAAAAGTTGATCACAACCTTACTTGTTGCTTGCCTAGTTGGGACTGCTTCTACCCATTTTGTGAAATAATCTGTCGCCACTAAAATCCATTTGTGTCCACCACTTGACTTCTTTGCAATTTCTCCTATGAAGTCAATGCCCCACTGATAGAATGGAGCCTCCACCTGCATGGGTTTCAAGGGTAGTGCTCCCTGATATTTCAACTTTCCTAAAATTTTTTGACATGCTTCACATTTTCTTGTGTAATGATATGAATCATTAAAAACTCTAGGCCAATAGTATCTAGCCCTTAAGATCTTGTGGGCTGTAGCCTTTATTGAAAAATGACCTCCACACATGCCTTCATGTAACTCTTTCATGATATGTTTTGATTGATGCTCAACTAGGCATAATAGTAGAATTCCATCCCTATTCTTCCCGTAAAGATCCCCATCAATAAATACATATTTTGAGGCCTGTAATTTAAGTGTCCTTTTGTTATCATCATACCCCTCAGGACATTTCATGTGTTTTAGATAATATATGATGTCGGTGTACCATGGAGTATGCTCAATGCTAGAACTTGTGTTATCAACATCATTAGCACTATATATCTGAGAAACCTCGAGATTATTTTCAGCCATTAATCTAGAAAGACCTTGTCCTCTTACGAGTTTGGTGATTTGGATTTCAATATTGAATTCTTGAATTCTATTTATCCATCTGCATCTTCTACTTGTGACCTCTATTTGGACCAATACATCTTTTACTATAGCATTAGGCACATATTCTATTATTTCAGCTCCCACCAAGTATGGCCTAAAAGCTTTAACTGCCTTCACTAATGCATATGCCTATTTTTCAACAATGTCATATTTTAATTTTGTATTTTGAAGAGATTTACTGAAAAATGAAATGAGTTGTTCATGTCCATCATTTTTCTGCAATAGTACTGCTGTAACTGTATGATATGAGGCAAACGAAAATAGTTGGAATGGTTTACTGAAATCGGGGGATATCAGGACAGGGGCTTCTTTGATTGCTCTCTTAATAGTGGCAAATGTTTCCATTGTTTCTGTTGTCCACTTTACTTCTGAGTTTTTCTTCAACATCCTTGATATGGGACTAACAATTTCTGCAAAATTTGATATAAACCTTCTGACAAAGTTAATTTGGCCAAAAAATGACTGTATAGATTTTACATTCTTAGGAATGGGAACTTGGTCAATGGCTTTTACTCTTTCAGGATCTATCCTTACTCCATCTCTTGAAATTATGTGACCAAGCAGCTTACCCTCTGTCACTACGAAATGGCACTTCTTAGGATTCAATGAAATCCCATATTCTAGGGCTTTAATAAATATTTGCTCTAAATGTGCACAATGATCCTCAGCCCTTTTGGACTATGCTGTCATGTCATCCTGATATACTATCATGATTTTATTAATCAATTCAGCAAAGGCCACATCCATTGCTCTTTGGAATGTTGCTCCAGCATTAGTGAGCCCGAATGGCATTCTTAAATATACATATGTTCCCCACGGTGTGGTGAATGCAGTCTTATATTGTTCTAATTCTTTGACTTTCACTTGATTATATCCTGAGAAGCCATCCATCATTGACAATAGTTCACATTCGTTAACCTTTTGTAATATTGCTTCCATATTAGGGAGGGGATAGTTGTCCTTTAGAGAGGATTTGTTTAGGTTCCTAAAGTTCACACACAATCTAATATCACCATTTTTCTTCTTGATAGGCACCAAATTAGAAACCTAAGAAGAATGCCTGATGGGTTTAATGATAGCTCCATCTCTTAATTTGGCAAGTTCTTCAAGCATCTTAGGAGTTAATGTAGGATTGATAGGCCTCTGTTTTTGTCTGAATAGTTTAGCATCTGGTTTTAATGGTATTTCATGTTGAAAAAGATCTTCCCTATATGTGTCTATACTTCCTAAGTAAGTTGATGATCATGCTCCTGATTTTGGGGTTAAGATTCTTTCCAATATATATAATCTTTGGGGCTGCCTGTGTCCCCAAATTAATCTCTTCAAGGTCATTTTGCACCACTGGTGTGTCTTTAAATCTATCATGTCCATCAAATGCCTTTTCCAATGCTATAAGTCCCTTAGGTATTTTATTTGTTTTCAACTAAACTATCTCTTGACCAAAAAGGGTTTCTTTCCCATCATGTTCTTCTACAAATGCATTGAAATCAATCTCTTGGTTTTCATAATAATTAGCACAATGTAGGAAGTTAATTATATTAGCATCATTATCAAACACTTGCCAGTTATGTACATTATCTGGGATAGTGGGTCTGGTTTTGAATTCAACTTCTGTAATACCTCCTAATGTGACATCATCCCTTTTTAATGCGATATTCGCTAGAAAATCTTCCATAATGTTTTTTGACCTATCAATCCAGTTGATTGAAAATGTATCAAATAACTCAATCATCCTAGACTGCATTTCTGTACTATCTCAACCTCTTATTTTTGGATAGGTATTTCTCTCTCACATGGGAAGTAACCAATTTAGAATCACCGTATACAGCTAACTTTTTTATCTTATGCTTGGTGGCTATATTTAAACCAATGAGTAAAGCCTCATATTCTGCTACATTGTTTGTGCATTCAAATGTTAATAGAAAGGAATATTTAAAAGTTTTACTTGCTGGTGAGATAAATACTACTCCGGCCCCATTTCCCATTTTGCTATATGCACCATCAAAGTACATCTTCCACACATCATTTTCTTCTTTCTTAGATTCAACATGTATTGGATCAGTATTCTGCAATTCTGGCTAATTTTTTTCAACCTTGAAGGCTACCAAATCTGTATCACAAAAGAAATTTATTTGATGTTGATCCAAGCGTTCTATAATGTTCTTATATCTTGGCTCCCTACACAGCTTGATCTCTTTACCTCCCACTGGTATTGTAGCATATGATAAGTCTAATTGGACATTCCCTCCTGCCATTGCAACCCATTGTCTCGATAGAAGCATTCCATAATATGGTGGGATGTCAACCACAGTAATATCAATGTTATAAGTTGCTTCAGGGTATGAGGCAAGTTTTATCTCCACATCCCTCATAATACCAACAACTGGGATGGACCTATTATCCATTGCATAACACCTACCAAATGTAGTGTCAACCCACATTCCTAGTTCTTTCATAACTGCTATTGGCATGATATTCATGGCCGCACCTGAATCAATCATGCAGTTCCTCACTATCATATTTTTGATCAATAATGTAGTGTAGAAAGGGTCCACCTGTGAGGGATTCTTTGTCAATGTAACACCTAAGTATACCTTAGGAATTTGGAATGTTTCTTGGTGAACATTTTTTGTTCTACTCTCTAATCCTTTATGTTTTTGATTTGGTATATCTGAAATTAGTTTAACTACTGTATTCCTGTATTTGTCTATCTTCATCATTTCCAAAAGTGGAACTGGTATCTTTACTTGAGATATTGCATGAGCAATGTCAAATGAATGGGCCATAGTCTGATCATTCTTTTATGTCTTTATATGTTCCTTTTCTTGGTTTTGTGATTTATCTTTTGTTTTATATTTACCAGCCTTTTCTAGTTCTTTGAATGATGACTTTACATTATTCTTTTTGTAATTCTGATCTTTTATAAAGACACTCCCAGGTGTTCCCTGTTCAACATTCACTGTCATGTTCCTTAAGTTATAAGCATTTTTAGCTTGAGCTATTGCAGCTATTGTAAGAGCTTCTCTTTATTTTTTAGTGGGCTTTATCCACTGATCATAAGGCTGATTGTTATAATAGGTAGGTTCCTCATAACCATCCTCCTGATCTGAGAACACTTCTTATTTTCCCATATTGATATGATGTCTCTGATTTCCCACATCATATTCATATCCCTCTTCCTCTATAGAAGAATAGTCTTCATTCAACAAATATGGTGTATCTTGCATCATGTTTGTTGTGTGATTGTCTCTATTATAATTATATAATGCTTCTTCTTGTTGTACCATTTTAGCCACCTCACGATATTCAGGTGAATGTGGTAAATTGCACACCAGACACCAAGGTTTATCTTCTACCATATGTGCCACATTTCTTTTTAGAGGGTCAGGGGTATCTTTGCCATAATGTTGTTTTCTTCTATTTTTAATGGGTCTCCCATCTTTCCAATTTGTATTATATGGCATATCATGCAACTTGGGCCTTTCATGTCTATGCTGACCTTCTTGTTTAGTCTGCTGAATGTTTGGGTTCTAAGGATTTCTAGGGTTATCCCTCTTGCTAACCATACCTGTAGCTTTCCTATTGTTCTCAATAGTTAATGCCACTTTCTGTGCTTCAGCCAGGGTCGTAGGGCACTAATTTCTAAGTTCGTACCCTATCTTGGGATCAAATGCTTTCAGATAAATGCTCAATACTGCTGGGTTAGTCAGTTTAGATCCATGTGGTATTTTGTTTTGTAATTTGGAAAATTTCAGATTGAAATCATACACTTATTCATTCTGGTATTTCTGGATGCTTATCAATTCATGCAATACAAACTCAAGGGCATATTGATTGCCATACTGCTCCTTAAATTGATTGTGGAAACTAGTTATTGAACTAATTGAAGCATCAGGTAAACTGTTGAACCAGTCTCTTCCATCTTCAATTAGGGACATCATGAATAACCTCATTCTAATGTCTTCATAGTCCATACCAATATCTTATACGAAAGCATTGAAGCTTCTGATGTGATCTTCAACTGATATTGTATTATTACCAGTGAACTTGGGAACTATATTTCTCTAATTACTATCCATAGGATATGGATACAACTGATATCCAGTCAGATCAAATTGGCTACATATGTTTGTGAGGTTTTGAGGTGGAAAATTTATGGGTGATGGGTTAGGATAGTAATTATATCCACCTGGAGGCTGATGATAAACATATTGCTGCTGTGGGTTTATGTGGGGATTTATATAAGGATTTTGTGGTCTATAATATTGTTGGCTAGGGGGTGGGTAAGGATTAGCCATATGTTGAGAGGTATTATGCATGGGAGGTGGTCTAGGATTTCTAGGGAGGGTCTTTTGATGACTTTCGAATGCTTGTGAATTGGATACACCACCTGTATTTTGGTGTAAATTTTACTGTGGATTCTTCGAAGTGTTTCCTCTATGTGGAGGTACATATTTTGGGGGGCTATTTTAGCCCCAATCTTTATCTATTGAATCTCTTGTTGCAACAACCTCTTAGTTTCCTCTATCTTGATCATCTCAAGTTCTTCCTGGAGCATAAGTAGATCCTGCTGTGCTTGATTCATACCTCTTGAATTCTTTAGACTGTCATCTATTTCTTGAGTTGAGAATCCATGTTTTATCCCTTCTCCCTGATGTAATGACATTTTAAAATCATATTCAGCTTGCCTTTGATCAATTTCCCTCATGGCCCGTGCTTCACACTCAAGCTGTTCTTGAGGATCAGGTCTGTATTTTGCCAATATATCATCAGTTACTCCATTGAGATTTTCATTTGATTCATGAGAGGTGTAAACTTATTATGAATTTTGATAGTTTGCTTGGCATTATCCTCCTGAGCCTCTTGGTTATTATTCTGGAGAGAATAATTTGATGTTCCATTTCTCTTGGAGATGTTTCTAATTGGTGGAGATGATTGCAATTTCTTGCCTTCCATCTTGGATCTCCTACCATCCATTTGGAATTAACTTTATGTTATAACAGGTTCTAGAGTCGTCACCTATTTTGTAAATAGGAAAAGTTTATAATTTGTCTTTCTGGATTCTTCTTACCAGCAGAGTTACCAAATTAAAGTTTCTGAAATGACTCTATAAAAGGAATGGTTTGTTACTAAGTTCTTTCATTTATTCCTCAGTAGAGTCGCCAATTTGTTAGATCTCAAAAATGCAGGTTGCTAATCCTAAGAGGATGCCGGGCTCTATATTTAGATTCACAACATTTTTAAACTAACGCGATGGAATCAACCTTTTGGGTTTGATGACTCCCTGCACTTTAGGTCCTGCTACACCTAGGCGGGTGAACCTTGGAAATTAAAGTAGATTGAATGTAAATATTTTGACTAAGTAAATGGATCTACCTACATTGGCAAATGGTGTAGAATAGATGAAATCTCGCTAACTAATTCTATATCTAATATCTGATGGATAGTTGGTGTAAATTGTATAAGCAATATCAAGGTGAATCTTATGACTGTGCTTAACTAATAAAGGGGTTTTTAAATGATGAATTGAAATAAGACCAGTGCCTTCTTGGGTAAAAAGAGTCAAATGGAAGACTAAGACTAGTGGCTTATAGTGGGCAGTAACTCTAACTGTTTGGCACAACATTTTAGTTTATAACTTGTATAAACATGTAAGGAAATGATTGACAAACTCTTCTTAATAATCCAACCAATATAATCAGATTTCTTGTTATTCACCAGAAGGTAATTTAATCCTTTCTTGAAGGAACTAATTGAATGAAATATGCAAGAATAACATATAATATCAACTTAGAGACAGAATGACAATCCTAATTATATGGTTCTTCTTAGTAATCCAAACTAACACTTCTAGGTTACTGTGACTGATTAGAAGGATTTTAATTCCTCTAATGGAAACCAATTAATCCAATCACACAACTACAACAAATGTGCATTGACAAATTAAATATATACTTGATATATTAATTTGAATAACAAGGAAATACTAAACTGGAGACAACCATACAATTGAGTAATTTAAACAAACAATTGATGCCAAAATAAAACCATAGAATCAGAGAACTTCAATTTACTTCTTCAATAATATACTTGCAACATGGTCTTTGAGAAACATTGTAAATTTTATGATTATATTCTATTGCTGATGATAATTCAACATCATATGTTCAACTTATATAGGAATACTTATGAAGAGACATAACTCTTCAAAGAAGTCTTTTGGGAATCAACATGCTTAACATAACAACAAATGAAAATAACAATGCTTAAGCTCTATTCAACCACAAGTATAGCTGAGCAATATGATCCAAGTACTCCTGGCTGCGATGGGTATTAGTGAACTCAATAGTGTTCCTTGTGATCACATCCATTGTAACCATTTTCTCCAAGTGCTTACAGGCTTCTCCAGATGCAGAATCTTTGTCCTTGAGAGCTCCTAAGGCCTCATGCAATAGAACTTGACAGTCTTCACTCCATTCCTCTTTGCTCTTTAATTCTTTATCATTCTTGAACAACGTGGGCACTCCTGCCTTTGAAGCTTCGATACATTCTTTGCCATAATTCTTAAGTTGATCATAATACTTTTGATGCTGCTCAATCAACTCTTTTACATTGGAGGTACCTGTAATGCAAGAAGTATCTTTACTCTGTGTCTCATTTAGTTTCTCCTGCAGCCTTTTGTCAAGCCTCTCATGCTCTTGGATCGCTTTGTAGTTTTGAGAATAAATATCCCAAAATTGACTCAACCAATGCATCATGTTGGTATGCCTGTTCTAGAGCACCGTTGCAAGTGTATCTATCTGAACTTGAGCAATTTGGTCAATAGACAGTGGTTGGGTACTTTGTGAGCTTTCTCCCTAAGTTAATCTCTTTACTGATCCCCCGAAGGTGCTCTTAACAACATCCTTCAAATAATCATTCTCTTTTGTCAGTCTCTCACAGCTCAATTTGTATGCATCTCTTTCTTTGATTAACATCAGAGCCTGTGCTTTATTTAGCTTTGCAACGTTAATGCCAATGTCTACAGTGATCAAGGGGTCTGTCTCCCCTACCTTCAAAGTCAAGACATGGACAAAAGTCTTTTGAGTGTCTATAATGGCTGTCTTATTATGGGGAGGATACATGGCCCATATCATTAATGAATTTTCATCGTTATTATATTTGGTGCCCATATATACTTTAGTGACACCTTCTGGAGTGAGCTTGTATTTCTCATTTGTGTTATGCAGAAAACTATCAAATACTAGAGCAGAATTCAAATCAAGACTAGGAAAGATCATCACCCCTACTTCTTTGAGCAGCTGTCTACCCTTACTAGGGGTCATATCTTGCAATTCATTATCCACTATTGTCTTCAACGTATCAAGTAATTGTCTTTCATTGTTGGCAGAGATATCATCAACTGACTCCCTGATTTCTTTCCCTTTTCATTTATATAAAAATGATTTGAATTCTTTAGAATGAATAAGTTTATCATCTGAAATAAAAGAATCTTATGCTATTTGTCTTGGATCTTCATCAGCAGATCCCTCCTCATCATGTGCTATACCAGGAGACTGATGGTGTTGTATTATTCTTTTAGATATCATAGCTGCTTGTTGATATGGTGCTTCTTCCTCTGCAGGTCCTTCATCACCAGAGGATAACAACTCAATCTCTGCAAGTTGTTTCCTCTTCTCATCTAGGTCCCTGTTATATTTTTCAACCACCAATTCAACTTCAGTCTCTTCTAAATTCTTGATGATATCATCATGGGGATAAGGGATATGTGTGTATCCACTAAGGTTTTGTTTTCTTCGAGCAAGGTCAATAAAACCCTCAGGATCAAACCCTTTTGTTGCCTCAGCACATCTCATATTGTAATGCATCAACTTATCTATAATGAGACCATACCCCTCCTTGGATACCACAGTAAAATCTCCAAAGCAAAGAGTACTAGGCATAAAAGACTATTTTTCATGGGAGCTCAAGTGCATTACATTTGAACAATTCATTTGCCTAACTATTTCTAAATGGGCAATTCTGTCAGGGACAGTCTTAGGCAAGATAAATGGAGTGTCCTCAAAACCATAAACTCTAACCATGGTAGCATCCTCAAAATAGTACCAGTCTCCCCAGTTGTGAGTAACGGTAGGGGGACCACCAAAATCTTTAGGTCTAAGAAACCTTTTTATTTCAATTGATAAAGAATGCTCACAGGGATGACTGAAATATCTATATAACACTTTCACACAATATTCTTCAAATTACACATAGCTAGAATGGGCATATCTACTATCCCATATTCTGGTCCACATCTGCACAGGTGATTTTTTCCCTCTCTGGTCTACTGGAACAATGCTGAATTCATTTGGCCATAACCCCACTTCCCGACCATAATAGAGCACCATGTGCATGAGATGTGAGTAATGTTCAAAAGAAATTGATGGGGCATTATTCTTTATTGCGGTCATACAAGAATCAATTCTATTAAAAACATAGGTAGCATAATCAAACTGCCTAGCATTGTGGCACTAGATGTCTGTAGCTATGACCATCAGAGGAATTGTCATGAAATCAGGGACCTCTGATCCTAGGACCTGGCCCACAGAGTAGTATGTGTGTTGTATGTAGGGTTCAAATAATGACACATGAAATGGAGGGCCATCATTCTCACTAAGAGGCACTATTTGTCCTTCTGCCCTAGGCCTGTGAATAGGCAACCTCCATCCATTATATGTAGTATCCATTCTCCAGTACTCTTTATCCAAATCCTCATAAACTATGGGGACAGTACATAAATCATCCAAGTTGAAAACTTCACAAATGGTATTCTTAGACAAGTGTATAATAGGCTCCCCTTGTGGGTTGCATATAGCCTTAAGACTTGCATTATATTGCTTAGCAAGAAGTTGGAGGAGTTCAGCATTCAGAAACACATTAGGAACGACCAATTTACCCAAATTCAAATGCCATGGGTTTGACACCGGGAAATTCTTGATTCTTCTATTGTAGTGGAATTTAAACAATTCGTAACCTCGAATTGGGGTCCAGACATTTCCTATGTATTTACACTTGTCTTCTAGTTTCTCCACTTCTGCCCTAAGTTGTGTAGATTTTTAGGCTTTGGGAGTTGATCCAGGTAATTGATCAATTAAATCTTGGTTTAGTTTCCTCTCTTTTGTTTTCCCCTTAGGGGTTTTGTCAATTTTTTATTTTTTAGGTTTACTGGTATCACCCTGTGGTTTTTTGCGCTTTCCTTTCCCCGGAGTTTCCATTTTAATTTTGGACAGCAAATTTGAATTGTAAGATGTTCTGATCGAATTCCCCTATTTTCCCCTTCAAGTCTCTGCTTGCTTGCTCGCTTCAGATAATTCCTTTGAACTTAATTGCAATGATTTCAAATGGTATCTCAGAGGATTTCTTTATCATCTGCAATTAATTGTTGGAGCAATTCAATTTTCTTGATCATTGTGAAATGTCACATCGTCATAACTTCCCTCATCAGCATGATTTTCATAATGTCAGGGTGATTTTAATATCTTCTTATGGCACGAACGTTTGCTCATGGATCAATCGCTGTAACCCTTCAATTGTCTCCTCGACGTCATATTTCATTTCTGAGTTTGTATTGGCAAGATATTTTCAGCTTTACCCGATGTAGAAGTGGGCATGGTTGTCATCAGCTTGACTTTCTTCATTGCCGTGGGAATAACAGTCTTCCCCAATATCTCAAGTGTCACCGATATGACTATTGGTGAGAGTCTCATCGATGAATGTGGCCATCGTTGTCGTTGGGATAAGATAAGCCATTGGGATAACTTATTTCAAGTTACCTGATCGTGGTTGTTTCCCCGATAGCTTCCTTTACACTCTTCATCAGAGAGATCTTCACGACATGTCACCGACATCTTTATCGCTGTGACCATCAGTTCGGTAAGACATATAAACTTCATTTCGACTTGTTCAGCTTCGCCGATGGTTTTTATCCTTTATACATATCGGTGTGAGCTATGCCAAAACAATCCCTTTGGGCACTGTGACATCGATGTGTCGGAGAGACTCTATTCCCTTTCTCCAATGTTTATCTCCTACCGATGACCACTAGTTTCCTCTGTTCCACTGGATGATTGGTGAGAGTCCTACCGAACTCCTCCATTGGTATGACTTACACTGTCGGGAGGGTTTTTGGAGTATTCTTCGATAGTCTTTCTTTATACCGATCGGCGTGACCACGCATTCTTTCTCTGATGAAAGGTCATCGGTGCCACTTTATCCATCAGTGTTTTCTAAAATATTCTGTCCAATCCTTATTCGCATGTCGATAGCCATTTCAACCAGTTTCTCGTAGAGCATGGATCGGTATAACAAAAAGGGAGGTCTTGCCGAAGGTTAGGACTTGAAGCCCTTCATTATAGTGTAGTTTAGTGAGTGATACACTCACTTGTGGTGAAAGTTTGTGATTTTTATGGAATACACCAGTTATCATCATAATTTTGGGCATAATGTTTTCTGATTTGGTCGGATATGGGTGAGTAAGAATACACAAAAAATTTAAATTTTCCTATCCCAACACCTTCGAAGCCTGAGTAAGAAAATAAAAGAAGGAAAGGATGATCTCTTTACAGTCTTGAGAAGTAAAAAGACATAGCTACAAAGGAGGTTAGAATAGTAAATCTATCTAAAATGAAGCTTTTGAAGAAGTCTTCCACAGTTTCAACAAGCCCTATCAGGAAATGTAAGTCTGCAATGACACATATAGTGGTCTTCTACAAAGGAGCTCATTACTGTTTTCCTTCATGATAAACAAAGAGCAAAAGTATGTTAAGAAAACTCAAGCAACCATCAAGCAACAACCTAGTTCATAATATGTAGAGGGACTAAATCTCTTCTCACCATTTTCCCAAAGAAAAGGTAGAGTTTCATAGGATAAAGCTTTCAAATGAAAATCCAACAGTAGAAAAGAGGCCTAGTTCCACCATTTACTCATAACAGAGGGAGAGAAACTTACCATAATCAGTAGGTATCCTTCATACAAACTTTCAAAAACCCTTCAGAAAGCCTTCAATAGAGTAGCCAAAACCTTCTCATGGTGGCGGCATAGCATCACAGAGCAAATGAGAAGTGAAAAGAATGATACATTTTAGGGTTACAAAGATGTTTTGACCAAAAAGGAATCCCTAGTCATGAGTTTGTGAAGTCTTTTAACTTTTATTTTAAGAAAAACATTTAAACAATATATGCTCGTAGGCAATGAGTTTTAAGTCATGAAAACCTAGTGAAGAATGATGGGGTCATGGAGTAGCAAGGAAATAATAATGTCTTTTTGAACTTTTAAACATAATGAACATTGGAAACAGAGTGAAAAGGTAACATTTGAAAGTGTGGTTTGCCTTGACTTAGGGGTTTTTCTTAATGATGGCAGATTTGAATGTTTTTGAGTCAAAGGGCAGGAAGACTATTTTGTATAGCTTGGGGAGTTTGTGTAAAAAGGGTAAATTAAATGTAATGTCATACACCTTTTTTTTATTTGCATAAATTAAAGGCAAAAAATAATATATTTTAACACCTATTAAGTGCAATATTTTTATAAATTTCCTTAATACTTGTTATATAAAAACCTAGAGGGGAAAAGGGCATTCGTATTTAACACTTATTAAAACAAATCGCATGATTACCTTTAATATTTGTTAAAATGGTTTATTTTTGCCCCAAATCATGCAAAAAAATAGAAAACAAGTTGAACTGGAGCTACAAACTCATGCAGAAGGAGTTTCTTTTCTATTTTTGACTTGGAGTCAAACTAGGCTATTTTTGGCAGTTTTTGGGTCAAGCATCTTGGGAGGTGGAGTTCTATTTAAGCTCATCTTGGAGCAGTTATAGGCCCTATTTTTTAGGCTTTTCTCTTATACTTGCCCAACAACTTGGAGGTTCTTTTCAGACTCTTTCATACATCATTTGGAGTCTAGTTGAGTTGGAGTTGACTTCCCTTTACCTTTTTGGGACAAATTTTGTATTATAGGGAAAAAAGATCATGTTTTTTTTCTCAGTTCTTGCTTTTTCCCTTGCCTTTGCACATTGCAGAGAGAGAGATTTTGTCTTGTAATTCAATTTTTACAAGTTTTATGCAGTAGCAGTAGTTTATTTTCAACTTTTTCATAGTTGTTGTAGGGTGTTCCTTCTATTATTCAATAAAATCAGGTGTTCTTCTATCCAGATTTAGGTATCTTGCCTCATTTGAATGATTTGATAGGAATTTATTATGTTTTTATATAAAACCTTTAAGTTTTTATGTCTCATTTCCTTGAATGCAAGTATACAAAGGTACAATTTTATTACAGGTTATAGACAGTGCAAGTTATTTCATGCCTTTCTATGAAACATTTATGTGGTTAAATTATTTAATTTGAGTTGTAAGAATAGACATATTGGAGATTAATTTTGAATCATATTGCAAATTAGGATTAAAACGTTGGTGCATCACCCCCTTAGGATAGATTTCAATTCACTCCAATTTATTTAGTCATTCTTCTATCTCTTTTCCACAAAAGTATACAGATCTAAGGGGCACTTAAAGGGAGCTGACTCTTCTAGAGGTTCATTCTCATCACATACAAACCCATAGTTTGAGAATGTTCCCATATTGCACGGGATTGCCAAGTTGTTAAAGGCTTAGCATTCAGGGCACAATCCTTCCTGACAACAGAAACAACATAAATTGATTCAAGTACATGTAATCTAGCAAGGTACACATCCATCCTATAGTTATACCATATTAGAGTCATCTCATTAAAACCTTTAACTTAATTATAGAATGGGTAGGACAAGGTGAGAGTTAGTACATGTGGTTGGGAACTACAATAGGTGCACTCAAGGTTATATTTCCTCAGGAAATTCTATCAAATACCTTGAGTGCACATATTGTAGATCCTCTGTCTATTATACCATTGATGAATGCCCATACTGTCTTCCTCAACTCTAATTCAATGTGCAAGTGTGGGAGAATTTTAGGCAAAATGTATTTTCTTGTCTAGTGTCCATGGAAGTTTTCATGTTTTTGTGTAGGGGAAAGGGGCCAGTAGCTGCCCACCCTAACTTCGCACACATCAAGCTCATAGCTAGACATATTGAAATTCAATGATTTTTTTTGTGTTTCTCTGTATGTGATCGAAGAGATTAAATCTATTCTTTCAGCTTGTGGGAACTTATACATTTCACTCTATGGCGCGTTATGTGCACAAGGGTGGTCAAAAATGTGTCATTTCAACATGTTGCCGCATACAAGCTCAAGGATGTGCCTGTATCTGCTCACCATCACCCCCCAAAAAAAACCACCCCTCCACTAAATAAGTTATACACTTGGTCCCTATTGTACTTAGAGTAGCTTTAAAAAACATTTATTAACACCCCACCTTAAATCAAGTTGGTAGGGCCTTCAAACATACCCACCCCTAAATGATAAACCTAAAGACACCCTATGCTAAGTTTAATGACATCTTTTTGTTTTGGAGGGACATTAAGGTGAATGCGGTGGTGCAAACAACAAACACAACGTGTTCCATTTTATTTCGATTCACGTCCGAATACATATTCAACTACACCAAAAACCTAATCATTTTAGAGAATGTTCTTGACGGTGTGATGGTGGTCGTTTGAGGGTTTCTTTGTTTTGGTCTGCCAGTTGTCGCTCTCCATGTAGGTAATGAACACCTACATCATTCCTCCTTGTGATTTTAACACTGCTTCCATTCCAATCTTTTGGTTTCATATGGTGTTGTCTATGCAATCATTATAGAGTTGTTTAGCTTCATGTTTGTCTCATACAACCCTTGATTTGAGTACTAGTATCTAATTTTGTTATTCACTTCTGAATACATATTCAACTACACACCGAAAACCTAATCATTTTAGAGAAGGTTCTCGATGGTTCGATGGCGGTTGTTTGAGGGTTGCTCCATTTTGGTCCGCCAGCTGTCACCCTCCTCTGTGGTTGTTCTCCATGAAGGTAGCGAACACCTACATCATTTGTCCTTGTGATTTCAGTACTGTTATCATTCCAATCTTTTGGTTTCAGACAATGTTGTCTATGAAATCATTTTACAGTCGTTTACCTTTGTGTTTGTCTCATACAACACGTGATTTGAGTAATGGTATCATTTGAATCTTTCATTCCTACAACATTTTGTCCACAATCATTTTACATTCATATTTTTGTCTGTTTTGTTTGAGACAACCCTTGTGTTGTGATTATTTCACTGTACAGAAGAATATACTATCATATAATGAGGGTTTTACTTTATACATACAAATGGGTTTGTATATTTTTAAGGGTATATATTTTTGAGGGTGCATTGTCAATGGTTAAGGGTTTCATCATATCAGGGTTTCAAATGTTTTGAATCCTACGACTTTGTCTCTGTAATAATTTTACAGTTAGATTCTTTTTAGTTTTGACGGAGACAAGTCGTGAGAGGTGGAGTTCTCTCTATACAATAGAATATACTATTTTTTAATTATTGTTACATTAAATATTTACAATTGTTTTCCTATGTTTTATATAATATATTGAGGGTTTCATTTTATATAATCTATCGAGGGTTTCATTTAATATAATATATTGAGGGTTTCAATTTCATTTTGTATATTGAGGGTTTTGAATTCCTTTTTAAAGGTGCATGGACAACGTTTGAGGGTTTCCTAATTTTGTGGGCCGCTTCATATCGACGGCTGCCATCCTCCATGCAGGTAACAAATACATCATATACCCAAATAATTTTAGTATTGGTTTCATTCTATGCAATCATTTTTCAGTGGGATTCTTGCCTCATTTGTTTGAATCAAACCTTCAATTGGGATTCTTTTGCTGAACCCATTAATATACTATTTTATAGTCAAGTTTTCATTTTCTACATGTGTATATATACATACATATCTATTTATATCTATTCTAATATATATATATTATTACAGAATCATTAGAAAATCCTTCATATTTAAAATTCATATCATGGAATACAATAGCTTCTACGCATTTAATTAAATTCAAACTCAACAACCAAATTCAATTCTGCATACAATATCATCGAATACAATAGCTTCTACACATTTGTTCAAATTCAGGCTCAACAACCAAATTCAATGCATTCCTTTTTCAAATTTGAATAAATTATAAAAGAAACATTATGCAGCATATACAATGTTAACATTTTAGGCTGGTACTTAACATTTAAGAATTTTACAATTGCATACATCTATATTCAAAGTCTGTAGGGAATTTTAGTCCAATTTGTTTGCTGAACTTTGCTACATCTTTTCGAGTTGTTTGCTTAATGGGAAACTTCATTCAAGTGATTAAATCATGTCTGTCAATATATATATATATATATATATATATATATATATATATATATATATATATATATATATAGAAACACACATGTCTATCTATATACATATGTATATCTATATACATATTTGTATATCTATATGTACATATTTATATTTATATACATATATGTATATCTATGTATATATATACACATATGTATATCCATATACATATGTATATCTATAGATATATGCAGTGTAGACAATGTTAACATTTCAGTTTGGTACTTTACATTTCAGCATTTTACAATTATATACATCTCATATTCAAAGTCTGTAGGGAATTTTAGTCCAATTTGTTTGCTAAACTTTGCTACATCTTTTTGAGTTATTTGCTTAATGTATATCTAAAGACATATGTATATCTAAAGACATGTATATCTATACACATATTTGTATATCTATATACATATCTATATATCTATGTATATATACACATATGTATATCTGTATACATATGTATATCTATAGACATATGCAGCATAGACAATGTTAACATTTCAGGTTGGTACTTTACATTTCAGCATTTTACAATTATATACATCTCATATTCAAAGTTTGTAGGGAATTTTAGTCCAATTTGTTTGCTGAATTTTGCTACATCTTTTCGAGTTGTTTGCTACAAAATGATGAAACCCTCAAATGTTGATAATGCACCATCAAAAATGGATACATATGCCATAATATTATATATATATATATATATATATATATATATATATATATATATATATATATATATATACATACAAATATATGAATACATGTATTTCTAGATATATATGTGCATTAATGTATATAAATTGGAACACGTTATGTTTGCCGTATGTGCCACCGCATTCACCTTTAGATGTACTTTCGAAATGAAAAGGTGTCAATATGATTGAAGGGCAAACCAACTTCATTTAAGGTAGCGTGTTAATTTATCTTTTTTCAAGGACCCTAAGTACAATAAGGACCAATTGTATAACTTATTTAGTGGAGGAGTGGATATGATTTAAGTCCCCGTTGTATATGTTATAGATTATATATATATATATATATATATATATATATATATATATATATGTATATATATATATGTATATATATATATATATATATATATATGTATATGTATACATATATGTATATGTATAAATATATGTATATGTATAAATATATGTGTGTGCAATATATAGTTGTATCATTGCACATAGATTGTATTACATTTTTTTTTCTATTATGTCAATGTCTTAAGATGGATTTACATGCAGTGCTTGAATTTATTTGGATAATTTGATGTTTGTTCATTACTACCCGACATATGATTTCTATGTTTGCAGGTGTGTGAGTAGTTTGTAGAGATCCTTGCATTGCAAGCACTCACTGAAGGTAAAGTCTTATAAGACTTTACTTACACCACTAATTATCGAATTCTACTATGCATTTGTGTTTGTTAACACACTACTACTCATGGGATATTTTGCTCTAATGGCCCCTACTTGGATTATATACAGTCTTATTTTGTAATTGCATTTGTGACCAGTGTTTAATTTCCTCGGTTAAGTGAAAGTAAATGTATACATATGTGAACAATTAATATAAATTGCACAATGCATTTACCTTTTCCTATGAATATAAAGTTTAAATTCCTCGATATGATTTAATATATTCATGTATATGTGTATGTATATCTATATGTATACATGTATATGGATATCTATATGTATACATCTATATGTATATGTATATCTATACATGTATATCTATATGTATATGTCTATCTATATACATATATGTATATACATGTACATAACATATATGTATATGTATGTCAATCTATAATATAAATTGAACAATGCATTTTTTTTAATCATTATGATTTAATTGGGTGTGGTATTGATTTCTACCAAGTGTATTAATGTATTATCTAAATGTACAATGGTATATATGTATACATGTATTTGTATGTATTATACATGTATTATATATGTATTATACATGTACTAATATGTTATACATATATATGTATTGCATATGTATTAATGAAACAACTATTAATGAACTAAATGGATGTATGAATAGAAAAATGAATATATACTTAGATTAATAAACATATATTATGAAAGGATTTAAAAGCAAAAGGATAATGATGGACAAATGAATATATGCTTAGATTAATAAACATATATTACGACAGGATTTAAAATCAAAATGATAAATGGACAAATGAATATATGCTCAGATTAATAAACATATACTATAAATGGATTTAAATGCAAGATGATAATATGAATGTCTAAAAGAACAATGCATTTTCCTTTTGGTGTGAGATTAAAATTAAAATGCCTGAATGTGAATTATATTTACAACCTTATCTATGTACTAACAACATTTTATACAATGTATTTACCTATTGCTATGATGTTACAGTAATGTCTCGATCTGATTTTTATTTACAATGCAGATTATATTTACAATACACACACACATCTATATACATATATATGTATTTGTATATCTATATACATATTTACTGTATGTACATGTGATATATAATATAAATGGAACAATGCATTTACCTTTTTGTGTCATTATAAAATTTAAATGCGTCAATCTGATTTATAAAGTAGTTTGCAGATTATATTTACAATAAAGATGGCATTTTACATATTCTTATTTTTGTTGTGTTTCTCAACACAATTGCATAATACTTATACCACTGATTGTGGAATTGTACTATGAATTTGTGTTTGTCAACACACCACCACTATTGAGATATTTTGCTCTAACAACCATTACTTGAGTTATTTACATTGTTACTAAATGTCTTTAGATAGATGCACTTGTAGTTCAATTTAATTTATTTGGTTATGTAAATGTCTTTACATAGATGTACATGCAATGTTTAAATTTATTGGGATAAATTCATGTATGTTTGTTACTGCTTGGATTATGATTTCTATGTTTGTAGGCATATGACCATGGTCAATGGTTTCTAGAGCACCTTGGATCGTGAGCACTCAATTTAGGTAAAGTCTTATAAGACTTTACTTGGGCAATGATCCACTAGGCTTTAGATTTTTTTTTTCTAGTTGTTTTAGGTTCTTTTCAATCGTATTGTTGACTATTGTAGACAACTTTTTAATGTTTTATTTCCTTGTTGCTTCAATCAAACTACATTAACAAAGCATGCATACATCTAATTGATGATATTTTTACCTGGGAGTACAAAGACCTCAAAGGTTTTAACCCCGACTAGCTTAGCATACCATAGAGCTAGAATTGGGAGCAAAACCAGTGAGGTAGAAGCAAAGGCCTCTTAACCCCAAGCTGGAAATTTTGATGAAAATAGAGCTTAACAAGCTGATGCAAAGCAACATTATTTTTCCAATCAAATAGACTTCCTGGGTGTCCAATTTGGTGCCTGTTAGAAAGAAAAATGGTGAAATCAGGTTGTGTGTTGATTTTAGAGACTTGAACAGGGCATCATTGAAAGACCTCTACTTGATACCCTTATTGGAGTAGATTTTGTAGGTTGTTTTAGGTTCTAAAAGATTTTCTTTGCTGGATGGCTTCTCAGGGTACAACTAGATTTTGGTTAAGGAGGAAGATTAGTATAAAATAACATTCACAACCAAATGGGGAACCATGGCTTATCAGAAGATGCCATTTGGGTTGTCAAATACTATAACAACCTTTCAGAGAGCCATGGAAATGGCATTTCAAGGCATCATGAACAAGTTTGTATTGGTTTACCTAGATGATATAAATGTTTTCTCAAGGGATGCAAAAGATCACTTTTCTCATCTTAGACAAGCCTTTGAAAGATGTAGAGAATATAGAGTCTCACTTAACCTGAAGAAGTGTATCTTCGTTGTCCATGAAGGTAAGCTACTGGGTCATATTACTTCCAAACATGGGATTACAATTGATCTAGAAAGAGTAAGTGTTATTTCAACCTTACCCTTGCCTACCCATAAGAAGGGACTACAAAGTTTCCTTGGAAGAATCAATTTTGTTAGATGGTTTATTCCAAATATTACAAGTTTATTGAAGCCTCTAACAGCCATGTTGAAAAAGAATATTGGTTTCAGCTAGACTAGAGAAGTAAAGAATAGCTTTGAAGACATCAAAGCAAGTGTAGAAACAACACCCATATTGATAAATACTAAATTTTCAAAGGATTTCATACTTTATGCCTATGGAGGAACTGATACTATTTCTGCTATGTCGACTCAGCAAAACAAGGAGAACCAGGAGCAACCAATTGCCTTTTTCAGCCAAGGGTTAGAGGGCTATGAACAAAGGTACTTATTTGTTGAAAAGCATGTACTTGCAGTTATTAGGAGCCTTTAAAATTTTAGGCACATGCTCTCTAACAATAAATTTCAGCTGATGATTGCCCATCCAAGTGTGAAAGAATTCCTATTAAGCAAGGATTTGGGATATAATAGGCCTAGCTAGGTTACCAAAGTGATGGAGTATTACATGTTGATATTAAATTCACTAAGCTGGTCAGGGGTAACAGACTGTGTGAGTAGCTAGCTGAAGGGGCAGAAAATGACTTAGAAGTGCCAAAAGATACTGTTTTAATGGCTGATACAGCTGCGGTACCTACTGTTTCAGCTAATAACACTAGCTAGACACATGAGATGATTCATTATTTGCAAACCAGAGAGTGTTGGGCAGAAGGACTAAGTGTTGCAAAAAGAAGGTATTACAGGCTACAAGCCATTCCATATGTAATTTTGAATGATATCTTATATAGGAAAGACTACAATGTAGTGCTCTTAAGATGCATTGAAACAGATCAGATCAACAGAGTTTTGCGTCAGTTCCATGATGGACCAGTTGGTGGTCACTTTGCAGCCTGAACAACAACCTTAAAGATCATGAAGGCTGGATACTATTGGCCATCTCTTTTCAAAGATGTGCATACATATATATACACACATCTATATACATATATATGTATTTGTATATCTATATACATATATACATGTACATGTGATATATAATATAAATGGAACAATGCATTTACCTTTTTGTGTCATTATAAAATTTAAATGCGTCAATCTGATTTACAAAGTAGTTTGCAAATTATGTTTACAATAAAGATGACATTTTAAATATTCTTATTTCTGTTGTGTTTCTCAACACAATTGCATAATACTTATACCACTGATTGTTGAATTGTACTACGAATTTGTGTTTGTCAACACACCAACACTATTGAGATATTTTGCTTTGATAGCCATTACTTGAGTTATTTACATTGTTACTAAATGTCTTTAGATAGATGCACTTGTAGTTCAATTTAATTTATTCGGTTATATAAATGCCTTTACATAGATGCACATGTAGTGCTTAAATTTATTGGGATAAATTGATGTATGTTCGTTACTACCTGGATTATGATTTCTATGTTTGTAGGCATATGACCATGGTCAATGGTTTCTAGAGCACCTTGGATCACAAGCTCACTCAATTCATGTAAAGTCTTATAAGAGTTAACTTGGGCAATGATCAACTAGGCTTTAGATTTTTCTTCCTAGTTTTTTTAGGTTCTTTTCAATCGTATTGTTGACTATTGACTATTGTAGACAATTTTTTAATGTTTTCTTTCCTTGTTGCTTCAATCAAACTAAATTAACATGCATGGTGGCATTAATATCCTTTACTTTACTTTGCAAATGATCCACTAGGCTTTAGCTTTGTTTTCTTAGTTGTTTTAGGTTCTTTTCATTCCTATTGTTGACTATTGTAGACAAGTTTTTAGTATTTTCTTTACTTATTGCTTGAATCAAACTAAATTAATATGGATGCTTGAATCAATTCAATTAACGTATAAAAACTTGTTGCTTGAATTCCTTGTTGCTTGAAACAAACAACATTACATGAACAAAATGCTAAATCAACATGCTACTACAAGTATATATGTAGAGAACTTGTAGTACCACACTGTTTTAACCATTACAGTATTTCTTTTTTCCAAAACTAGATACACTCATAGAAACATACAAACATACAAACATAAGATGTCCCATTGTATAGTATACTAGGATACACATATATGTATTAACATAATAAAAAACATATAAATATAATGGAGGAACCATTTTGCACTTAAAAAATGTTATTACAAAATATTTTGACAAAATGAGATCTATGCATAGATATTTCAGAAATAAAAACTATCTCCATCCAAAATAAAACTATATTGACACTCATCTTCTTCAATTTTCCATAAATCCAAGAAAAGGAATCTGTTGTTCCTCTTATGTAGCAGCACATTCATTTCCACACTGAGTTAAACCGAGTGGTTCAGTTATATTTTGTAGCGATGCAACAATCTGGCCAAGCAAAGCCTGATTTGATTCTACATTTACAACCAACTCATTAGAGCTTCCAGGGCTAGACCCTGCTTGCAGATTGCTTAGAGATGCAAAGGTTGGGCTCAAAATGTTGAACATCTCCATTAGAACAGGATGTTGCACTAGTAGAGGAGAATTTGGGGTACTCAATCATTTCTCATTTACTGATTGGTCGACTTTCCTTTTTGTTATCTTCAACTACCGAGCAATCCTTGTTTGCTCACGCTAAATTTCCTTCTCCCATTTTTCCTCTGCCAATTTCTATTTTCTTAACTATTTTTCCAATCTTATTCTCTCATTCTCTTGCTGCATGGCTTCTCTTTAAGCTTTCCTCTCCTTCATCTGCTCCCTTTTCTTCACTTGCAACTCTTCTATCCAAACCTTCTTTCTCTTATGTTCATTTAGCATTTCCATATACACATTAGATGTTAAGATTTGGGACTGCCTACTTAAACATAGTACCTCAGTCCTATTCTTACCTCCCCTTGTCTATACCTTTTGAACCGGGAGCTTGAGAAATTGATTGTTTGATGTCAGTGGTTGCAACTGAGTGTCTTGGGTGCATGGCACATAATCTACTTCCACCTCACTTGTACATTCTTCTTCTTCTTCTTCTGCATTGTCCTCATTAAGTGGATCCTAATTTGATGCGCTGGTGAAGTAGTGTACTATGTCAGCTGGATCATGATCTGGTGGTGAAGGCATTGAAAGGCTGACATCCATCTGATTGAAATTTGTTTCCATCCCTAAGTTTCTAGCAGCTTCATCCAACCATTCTGGTTTGGTAGCTTGAGTTGGCAAACTAAGACCATACAAACTTGAAACTGTTTTAGCACCATTGGAAACTATTTCAACAACATTGGGAAATGGCTGGCTATGTTTAGCTACAATACAAAATATTTCAGCAGCATTACAAATTGTATCAACAACATTACAAATAGTTTTTGTAGAATTAGGAACTAGTTGTAGTATTTCAACAGCATTACAAACTATTTGAGCACTATGCATTTCAGTGCATTCTTCTTGTACCTCAGTTGGATTCTGTTCACTTCTAGTTCTATTGTATGTGTGGAGGAATTCTACAGCTTGTTCCTCTGAATATCCAGTGAATTGCAAGAAGGTTTCAAGTGCATGTATCTCGGGGTCCTCTTCGACTGTGAAGGCTTGATTCTTTGCTGCAGTGACCACATATTCTTAACTACCCACTGTAACAAATTCTCCTTCATCTGATACTTGGAAGCCCTCACTTGGCCTCATGTCTTTTTCAAGCGTAGACCTATTCAATGGCCAAATGCCTATCCTTTGGAACCCACTAATAATATTGCATGGGGTCATGGCTTGCTCGAATACCTTGCTAGCAAGAGTGGCCAACTCTTCTCTTCCAATTTCAATTTGGGGGTGGCTTTCCATCCATGCAGACCTTTGTTGCTTGAAATAAGTTTTGAATGGTGAAAAATAACTCACATCTAGTGGCTACAACTTGTGGCTTGTATGAGCTGGGAGGATGATGAGGTCAATCCCTAAATGTTGTGCTTCCTTGATGGTGTTGAAGGCAACATGGCTACCATGACCATCAAATATTAGAAGAGCTTTGTTGTTTGGTGAAACCCCTCTAGGGATAGATGTAGAAAAATGATGCAGCCAATTTAGAAATAGTTCTTTTGTCATCCACACATATTCTTGAGATGCCATGCATGCACAAGGCTTACAGTTTGCAATGTAGTTTTTGATATGCCTTTTTGATTTAAATAGATAAAAATCAGGGATATTGCAGCCCAATGCACTTACACATGCCAAAATAGTTAAATCCACTCCCTGCTTTTTGAGATGAGGTAGGGCACACATCAAGATCCCAATTTTGCAACTACCCACATTCTGCAGTTCCTACCAGCCTGTACCCCAGTTTCATCACAGTTCCAAATTCTGCTGGACCCATACTCATGTCTGTTGGAAAGATTTTCTAGATTTTCATAGAAGGAAGCCACTATACTCAGCCTTAGCATAATGGCTTAATCAGTGTCCACCCCCTCTACAGTTTGAATTGTTAGATCTGGATGCCTTCTCCTTAATCCTTCCCACCATGACCTACCCGACATCCCATCCGTGAAAGGGTTTGGACTAGACTGAATGACTTGTGACATAGTAGATTTCAGTTGTGCAATTTCAAGTCCATGGCCTATGTTAGCCATGTCCTTGCACCTCTAAACTATTTTTGCCTCCTCCTCATTAGTCAGGATGGTCCATGGCCCCCTCCGTTTGGTGCTGGTAATACCTAGAAAATAGGCCCTCAAATTGCTAGCAGGTATTCCCCACTTCTTTGTAGCTGCTCTGGTGGACATATTCTTATCCTCGACATTGGCCATAGCACTCTGGATGTCATTGTTTGTCCAAATACTTCTATTGAACTTTGAAGAACCAGTTTGCATAGTAGTTGTTTGACCACAATCTGTATTCATTTCCATATCCTCCGTATGTGTGGAGGGAATATACATTCCACAACAACCTCTTCTGGTTCTGTGGTATGTGTATCTTTGTCTCTAGATACCACAGCAGGAAACTTGGCCCCTCGGGTTACTCTAACTGTCCTCCTTCCACATCTTCTCCTCCACTTCTTACCTCCAGCCATAACTATCTATAAACCTTCAAGAAATGTAAACATAATCAGTGCCATAAGTGATTTGTAGAAATGATGACATCCTTAGTGCAATGAGTTAAAACAAATTGAGGCATCTATATTTCATAATGGCATCAAAAGGTGAATGCAGTGGCATGGATGACAAACATAACATGTTCCAATTTATAATGTTCTAATGCATTGTTCCATTTTGGACTTTTCATTATAAACGTTTGAGGGTTTCATCATTCTGTGGTTCTAATATATATACAATATAGTAACATACATGATTTAATCAATTGAATGAAGCTGCCCACTAAGCAAACAATTGGAAAAGATGTAGCAAAGTTCAACAAATAAATTGGACTAAAATTCCCTAGAGACTTTGAATATAGATGTATATAATTATAAAATGCTGAAATTTTAAGTACTAGCCTGAAATGTTAACATTGTCTACACTACATATGTCTATAGATATACAGATATGTATATAGATAGACATGTATATATATACACACATTAACAGACATGATTTAATCAATTGAATGAAGCCGCCCATTAAGAAAACACCTCAAAAAGATGTATGCAATTGTTATATTTTGAAATGTTAAGTCCCAACCTGAAATGGTTGTCTTAGACAAAATAGGCAAGAATCCCAATGTAATTAATACACACACACACACACACAATACATTAAGAAACATGATTTAATCAATTGAATGAAGTTTCCCATTAAGAAAACACCTCAAAAACATGTATGCAATTGTTATATGTTGAAATGTTAAGTGCTAACCTGAAATGGTTGTCTTAGACAAAATAGGCAAGAATCCCATTATAATATATATATATATATATATATATATATATATATATATATATATATATATATATATATATATATATATATATATATATATATAACCTACCAGTGGGTGTTGCAGCAAAAAAGGAACTCATTTATTTATATAAAATGAAACCCTCAATATATTTGCATAAAACAAATATGAACTTATTTAAATATAGAAAAGGAAACCTTGATTATAAAAGAATATATTCATGTGTATAGTGAAATGATTCCAATTGAAGGGTTGTCTCAGACAAAACAGACAAGAATGCAAATGTAATTTGCTGTAGGAATGAAAATATATACCCTTAAAAATATACGAACCAATTTGTATATATAAATAAAACCCTCATTATATAACAGTATATTATTCTATACAACAAAATAATCATAGCACAAGGGTTGTCTTAGACAAAATAGGGAAAAATCCAAATGCAAAATGGTTGCGGACAAAATGCTCTAGGAATGATCGCACCATTAAGAATATTCTCTAAAATGATTGGGTTTTCAGGGTGTAGTTGAATATGTATTCAGATGTGAACAACAAAATTAGATACAAGTAGTGAAATCATGGGTTGTATGAGACAAACACGAAGGAAAACAACTATATAATGATTGCATAGACAACACCATATGAAACCAAAAGATTGGAATGAAAGCAGTAATGAAATCACAAGGAGAAATGATATATGTTTCGAATAGAAAATTTGTAAATCATGTCTGTTAATGTAGGAGATACATATTGTATATAGATAAATGTTTCTATGTAGCAACATTTGCATAAAATAAAAGCCTTTATATATGAGTTTTTTTAGCATATTAAAATGCATGGCTAAAAATTGACCATGCTAGACTTTGACTATGGCTTCTAGTGGATCAATACCCGAAGGCCTTCAGCCACTTCACTTGCTCTCTCAATGTGTGTAGGAGAGAGAAAGTTAGCAAAATTACTCAAATAAAAATTAAACGTTTCCAGATTGTTTCTAGGGATTCCTTCTTGGAATAGTTGTAGAGCTTGTGTTGTCACATTATTTTGTTTGACAAACTCAACTTCAAACACACATCCAATCATACCTTCATTTGGATACTCGTCGAAAATGGAGATCACCCTGATCACAGTTTCTATTAGTTCCTTCTTCATGAACTTGCTGGCCAGGTTATTTCTGTGACTTTTGTTGCCTAGGATTTGAACGTCCGTGGAGAAGAATTCTTGATAGGTCACGTAGTCGCAGATATGGCCTCCTTGGAAATGTTGCATTCCTACAACTTGATGGATTGTAGTGACTGATTGGAATGAACCATGATGCAGAGTGGCACAAGGGAAGGGTATCACACAAGGGTTTACTCTATTGTCCTTTGCCCACTCACCCACTTCAACTAGCCTTCAACCTCCCAACCAACTAAAGGCACATTCAAGGCATATGAAGGATTTGATGTCTAGACTATTGTCCAACCCCTAAGGCTTCTCCAACACCTTAAGACAGATCAACAAACACCTTCTATGTGGTTGGTTTGATTCCCAACTTCCCAAACTTCTCCAACCTATACTTTGACTAAACTAGGTTTTCTCATCAAAACTTGACAAAATCCCAAATGACCAGGAAAGTAAATGATGGTTTTAGATACCCTTTATGGGACCCTATCAAACTCCCAAGTCTCCTGTTCCAACTCTACTCCAGCATTCCAGAACACTCATTAGGTCTCTAGGCCTAATTGATCAATTTAGGGCTAGGTTACAAAGTAAGTGCTCAAAATTGGGTGCATGGATCAGAGGTAGGAATTTGGAATGTCTCTATCATGCCTAAACAACTCAAAACCATCGTTCATTCACTCACCCTATCAGGATTCTGTCATCTACAACCTCAAATAGCATGAATTTGGTCAAATACAAGGAAATACTTGATCTAGGGCATCACCTTAAAATTTGAAAATAGCATCTCCTAGCCAAATGCTTTTGAAATCCTATAATACACATCCCTAGCCTGCATTTCACCAGTTTTTATGAGTTTTCACAAGTGGGAATGCATTCTAGGGCCGGTTTTATGTTGCAAACCCTAGAAAATAGGGTTTCTAGACTAGTTTTGAAAGAAAAATCATTAACTTCTGACTCCGACCACTTCAAGACCTCAAACTAGTTTCATTTGAACCCTGATTCCAATCACTTTCAAAAAAATAACATTCGCTCACTTGGAAAGTCCGTACAGGCCGTACACAATAGGAAAAACAAGAAAATTGACTGTTTTCTATTGTTTGAATACCCCAAAACTGCGTAGCAGATGTCCTCTGTCGTACAGGAGTGAATTACAATGGTTTTCAACTGATCCTAGTTGGTGTCTAACTTCTTCAACCACATTCAACCACCCAAAGTAGTTTTTGAACTAGCCAATGTGTCATTGACACTATTGGCAACAATTGCCATTATGGAGTTTTTTTCATTTTCCAAAGGATGGCGATTTGTTTTGCTTGTCCAATGGAACCTAAACATCCTCCATACTCCCAAAACATGACAAAACACACAAATAATTAAAAAAAACTCAAAAACCAATCCTTAGACCTTCTAGGACTGATTGGCACAACAAGGGTCCAAGTGGACTAAGCATGATTGAGGTTTATATGGTCACCTCAATCATCTTGACCACACAAAAAGGACCATATAATAATGGCTAAAGCCTTATTACAACCAAAACCACAACTTTCAAAAAAAAAAATGCAATCAAAATGACTTTAGGAACCAAGGTGCTCCTAGGTGCCCTGCACCATACACCCACTGTTAAACAGAACTCAAGTCTCTTGAGTTGGAATGTTGTCAAATGTGAAACCTGCCTTCTCAATGTCTGATCTGCTCATCCAAGTAGCATCTTCCTGGGGTTTATTGAACCACTTCACCAAGTACTCATAGTATGTGTGCCTCCTAGTCTGTTTTGCAATCCTCTTATAAAAAATGCACTCAATCTGATCAGGAGATGAAGGAATCAGTTCTTGGAGTGTCTGATCAGTTTGTTTCTCTACAATAGATGTCTAAGGATTAGATCCTTTATAGGGATAAATGTATGAAACATTAAAAATTGGTGACAAAGCAATGCCATCCGGAAGTCTAATTTTATATGCATTTTCTCCACATTTCTTGAGCACTTCACAAGGCCCAATCTTCTTCATGAGTAGCTTAGTGTGTTTACCTACAGGGAGCCTCTCCTTCTTTAGATGGATCATTACCAAATCCCCTTCTTTGAACTACAAATCTCTTCTTTTCCTGTCAGCAAATTGTTTGTACTTTTGAGAAGTGGACAGCAATTTCTGTTGTACTTGTTCATGGACATCTTTCATGACTTGAACGAAGTCTTCAACCAAGGAACTACCATTTTCTAGTCCTTTAACCTCCCTAAGTTCCAAAATACCCCTTGGGTGAGTGCCATAAACAATTTGGAAAGGAGACAGGCCGGTGCTTCTATTGACAGTGTCATTGTATGAGAACTCTGCCTAAGCCAAAATTGAATCCCAACTAGCACCCTGCTCCTTTGTTAGGCATCTTAGGAGGTTGCCAAGTGACCTATTAATCACCTCTATTTGTCCATCAGACTGAGGGTGATAGGCAGATGATAAGGACAAATTTGTACCTAGTCTCTTCCAAAGTGTCCTCCAGAAGTGTCCTATGAACTTGGGGTCTCTATCTGAGATGATTGACAAAGGTAAACCATGTAATCTAACTATTTCCTTGAAGAAAAGACCTGCTATGTGTGAGGCATCATGTGTGGTTTTACAAGGGATGAAGTGAGCCATTTTTGAGAACCTATCTACAACCACAAAGATGCTATCATGTCCATTCTTGGTCCTAGGCAAACCAAGTACAAAGTCCATGCTTATGGAATCCCAAGGCTTTGAAGGAATAGGTAGAGGAGTGTATAAACCTACATTTGATGTATGCCCCTTTGCTCTTTGGCAAATTTGACAAGTTTCAACAAACTTCCTTACATCGGTTGGCAACTTGGGCCAAAAATAGTATCTCCTAACCAATTCTAGGGTCTTGTCAATACCAAAGTGGCCCGACATGCTGCCACAGTGCTTTTCCTTGATAATGTTCTCTCTAACAGACCCTCTTGGGATACACAACATGCTATCCTTGAAAAGATATCCATCTTGTAACAAAAAATCAAAAAAATTAGTGTTATACCTTCCTGTCATGGCCTTGCAAGATAGGTATGGTTCTTTGAAGTCTTCATCTGCTGCATACTGATCTTTGATGGCATGAATACCTATACTTTCCAACTGTATGGTCTGCACAACAAGATTCCTCCTACTTAAGGCATCGGCTACCTTATTGGCCACTCCTTTCTTGTGTTTTATGGAGAAGGTGTATGCTTGGATGTACTCCATCCACTTGACATGTCTATGGTTTAACTTCTGCTGCCTGTTCAAGAAGCTCAATGCATGGTTATCAGTAAAAACTATAAATTCCTTTGGCAATAAGTAGTGTCTCCATTTCCTCAATGACTGAACCATGGCATATAACTCTAGATCATAGGTGGAGTAGTTTTGTTTTGCCTCATTTAACTTCTCACTAAAGAAGGTTATAGGCCTCCCATCTTGACTTAGGACTCCCCCTACAACCCTCTTACTTGCATCACACTCTACCACAAAAACCTTGTCAAAATCAGGAAGAACAAGGACCGGTTGTTCTGATATTTTTTTCTTTAATAGTTCAAAGGCTTGGTTGGCCTCATTTGTCCATACAAACACACATTTCTTGCCCCCTTTTATGGTGTCAACAAGTGGAGCACAAATGCCACTAAACCCTCTAATGAACTTTCTATAAAAGCTACACAAACCATGGAAACTCCTTACCTCAGAGGCTATTGTAGGTGTTGGCCAATTAAGAATGGCTTCAACCTTACTTGGATCCATTTTTAGGCTGCCCTTGGAGATGACAAACCCCAAGAATATCAACTCTTCTTGTAGGAAGACACATTTGTCAAGGTTGATTCTCAACTTCTCCTCTTGAAGCCTCCTGAGCACTTGATGGATATGCCTTATGTGGTCTTCCTTGCTGTCACTAAAAATCAGTATATCATCCAAATACACAACAATAAACTTGTTAAGGAAAGGTTTTAGCACTTCATTCATCAATCTCATGAAGGTGCTTGGTGCATTTGACAAGCCAAAAGGCATGACAACCCATTCAAATAGTCCTTCATTGGTTTTGAAGGCAGTTTTCCACTCATCCCCCTCCCTTATCCTGATTTGGTGGTAACCACTTTTTAGATCCATCTTGGTAAAATACTTAGCCCTACCCAAACAATCCATTAAATCTTCTATTCTAGGCATTGGAAATCTATACCTGATAGTAATCTTGTTGATGGCCCTGGAATCAGTGCATTGTCTCCATGTTCCTTCCTTCTTGGGTGCAAGCACTGCAGGTACTGTACATGGACTAATACTCCTCCTGATAAGTCCTCTATCCAACAAGTCTTGGATTTGTCTTGCCACTTCAACATGTTGCTCTGGAGTCAACTTGTATGCTTCTTGGTTTGGTAGGGTGGATCCAAGGATGAGATCAATGCAATGACTAATCTCCCTCTTTGGTGGAAGAGCATCCTTACTCTCATTGGCTATCACATCATGAAACCTTTCCAACAGTTCTTCCACTTCCTTTGGTCCAATCCTCCTAAGAGGTTGCTGCACTTTGGCCTTCTTGGGATTCACATCCTTGAGCTTGAGGACTACTGCAAAACATGGCACTTTCTCTTCCTTGAGGTTATCCAAAAACTCTTTTTCACCTACCAACATAACTGAACTAGAAATGACCTTCTCTTTGCAATCATCAATCAAAGGAGTCATTGTAAACTTTTCACCATTTTTGGACAAATAAATCACATTTTGCTTACCATCATGTTGGGCACTTGTGTCATGTTGCCAAGGCCTTCCAAGAAGAAGGTGGCATGCATCCATATTCACTATCTCACAAAGAACCTTATCATGATATTCACCTATCTTGAATTCAACCCAACATTGCTCTTTCACCACAATTTGTTGTTCCTTGGTTAGCCAAAAGACTCTATAGGGGTTAGGATGAGGCATTCTTTCCAATCCTAACTTAGTCACCATTTCATTAGAAGCCAAATTTTTAGAAGAACTTGAATCTACTATTACCTTGCAAACTTTTCCTTTCACCTTGCAAGTGGTTTTGAACAAGTTGTTTCTTTGGAGCTGCTCCTTGGTGGCTGGCATAATGAGGGATTTGTTAAACATGATGCATTCTCCACTCTTAGGTGCTGCAGATTTGGAAGATGTTGTTTGGTATGATGTGGTGCTTTGACAGTCCTCTTCTTGAAGGAGTTGCACTCTTCTTTCTTTCTGATTTGCAGCAGTGTTTCCCATCTTCTCCGGGCATCTAAAGGACTGATGTCTAATCTAATTGCAAGATAAACACCTTCCAGTAAACACATTGGGACCTCTACCCCCACTTCTTCCTCTACCATTACCTCTCTCTCTAAACGGACCCTGATTAGCACTATTTTTATCAACTTGCTCTTGGCTGCCTTCTTGTGATCTGCTGTCTTGGGGTCTAGAGAAATTATCTCTGTTTTGAAATCTGCCTCTGCCCCTAAAGTTCTGATTTCCTCTACCTCTGCTGCTACTGTATGAATCACCTTTTCTCCTCTGCTTATCCTTAATCCTCAGTGCCATTTGAAAGCACTTATGGACTGTCTCTGGGTTAAAGAGGGTTAGTTCATCTTGAATGGAGAACTTAAGGCCATTGAGATACCTTGCAAGCTTCTGTTTTTCATTCTCAGGCATCTTGGCTTTCAATGTCACTTTGTGGAACTCCTCTGTGTAGGTGCTCATGTCCATGTTCTTCTATCTCAAGTTGTACAACTTCTTGTTCAAGTTGACCTCATAATCTTCAGGGACAAATTGCTTCTTGATTTCAAGCACCATCTTCCTCCATGTAGAGATAGGGTTCCTATCATCTTCTATCCTCTCATTTTGAATAAAATTCCACCAACTCAAGGTTGGCCCTTTCATTCTTGATTTGGCAATCCTCACTTTCTGATTTTCTGCCACTTCTTCACATTCAAAATAGTTCTCCATTGCCTCAATCCAATCAAGGCACTCCTCTGGATTCATCTTACCAGGAAACATAGTTAAGTCTGCCTTAGTGTCCTTTCTACTCAACTTTCCAAGTGCATCTAGGAATTATCTCTCTGACATGCCTCCTTGTGGCTCTTCCATTGGCACTTCTTTTTCTTCATCTGAATCTAAGATGACTTCTGGCTTCTTCTTCTTGCCCTTGTCTTTCTTCAACTTTTCTATCTCAGCCTCCATCCTTCTATTCTTGGCTGCTTGCTCTCTCACTATCTTTGCCAATTCGGCATTGGTCACTCTTGAAGGGACTTCCTCCTCTTCTTCTCTATCTCCCATCTCTTTGATGGCTCTGATACCACCTGATGCAGAGTGGCACAAGGGAAGGGTATCACACAAGGGTTTACTCTATTGTCCTTTGCCCACTCACCCACTTCAACTAGCCTTCAACCTCCCAACCAACCAAAGGCACATTTAAGGCATATGAAGGATTTGATGTCCAAACTATTGTCCAACCCCTAAGGCTTCTCCAACACCTTAAGATAGATCAACAAACACCTTCTATGCAGTTGGTTTGATCCCCAACTTCCCAAACTTCTCCAACCTATACTTTGACTAGTAAGGCTACTAGCCCTCCAAACTAGGTTTTCTCATCAAAACTTGACAAAATCCCAAATGACCAGGAAATTAAATGATGGTTTTAGATACCCTTTATGGGACCCTATCAAACTCCCAAGTCTCCTGTTCTAACTCTACTCCAGCAATCCAGAACACTCATTAGGTCTCTAGGCCTAATTGATCAATTTAGGGCTAGGTTACAAAGCAAGTGCTCAAAATTGGGTGCATAGATCAGGGGCAAGAATTTGGAATGTCTCTATCATGTCTAAACAACTCAAAACCATTGTTCATTCACTCACCCTATCAGGGTTCTGTCATCTACAACCTCAAATAGCATGAATTTGGTCAAATACAAGGAAATACTTGACCTGGGGCATCACCTTAAAATTTGAAAATAGCATCTCCCAGCCAAATGCTTTTGGAATCCTATAATACACATCCCTAGCCTACATTTCACCAGTGGGAATGCATTCTAGGGCTGGTTTTATGTTGCAAATCGTAGAAAACAGGGTTTCTAGACCAGCTTTGAAAGAAAAATCATTAACTTTTGACTCCGACCACTTCAAGACCTCAAACTAGTTTCATTTGAACCCTGACTCCATGTACTTTCAAAAAAATAACATTTTCTCACCTGAAAAGTCTGTACAGGCCGTACATAGTAGGAAAAATAGGAAAATTAACTGTTTTCTGTTGTTTGAATGCCCCAAAACTCCGTACCAGATGTCCTCTATCGTACAGGAGTGAATTACAATGGTTTTCAACCAATCCTAGTTAGTGTCTAACTTCTTCAACCACATTCAACCACCCAAAGTGGTTTTTGAACCGGCCAATGTGTCATTGACACTATTGGCAACAATTGCCATTATGGAGTTTTTTTCATTTTCCAAAGGATGGCGATTTGTTTTGCTTGTCCAATGGAACCTAAACATCCTCCATACTCCCAAAACATGACAAAACACACAAACAATAAAAAAAACTCAAAAACTAATCCTTAGACCTTCTAGGCCTGATTGGCACAACAAGGGTCCAAGTGGACTAAGCATGATTGAGGTTTATATGGTCACCTCAATCATCTTGACCACACAAAAAGGACCATATAATCATGGCTAAAGCCTTATTACAACCAAAAACACAACTTTAAAAAAAAAATGCAATCAAAATGACTTTAGGAACCAAGGTGCTCCTAGGTGCCCTACACGAAACCGGCATTGAACAACCTCTTGATTTGGGTCTTGGCATCTTCTTACAGGCAACCACATCCACTGTCCACCTCCATTGCTTTCTTTGTTTGGAGAGTTTAGCCTGTCCAAGGGATTTTATAGGTGGGATAGGTAGTTTGTTCATGGGCTCCAATCCATTTGGCATAAGATTATTAGAAAATCTCTAAGGATAGTGTTTATAGGATGATTTTCTGTAGATAGAATATCTGAAAAATCTAGTTTAATCAGATCTGCATGATTAGATTTTTTGTACTTAGAATATCTAAATATCTGAAAAATCTTAAGACACATGTTCTAATCTAATCAGATTGAGTAAGGAAGGACCTTCATTTTTCAAGAATCATTTGCATTCTTGACTCTCATATGTATATATAATATAAAATCTGATAAAATATGAAAAGTTTTGGACAACTAATATTAGAGAAGATAGTGAAATGTCAAGTCCATATTTTGGAGGGTGTGAGAATATATATTCTAAAAATCAAATCTTTATCTTGGACAACTCTTCTTTGAGAATCTTAGTACACTCAACCTATATAGACATCTACACTAAAAATTAAACCTATATAAACATCTACACTAAGGCTTTCAGTCACAATAACTGAGGAAAAATTTCTACATACAAAAACTATCTATCCACCTAGGGCCAATGCACATCTACATATGACTAGAAGAGAGATCCATACAATTCGTTGTCCTCTCTATCCTTATTGAAGAAAGCAAACTCAATCTCATAGCCAACTTATATATATATATATTAAAGTTTTCAGAATATATATAATGCAGTATATACACCTACACTAAAAAATAAACCTATATATTTTTGGTTTCACTAAAATAACCAATGAGAAAAATTAGTATATTTCTATATGGGCTTAAATATATATGGAGGGGTTGAAGCTATATATATATACTCAAACCCTTAAAATATATTTAAACACATAGAGAAATGTAAACCATATATTAATATTACTCTTGATTAATATGCTGAAAATTAGAATATATAGGTAAATAATTTTACCATATATGTGTATAGTGCAGTAAGTATATATTCAAGGTTCATATATATATATATATATATATATATATATATATATTCCCTTGGTATATATTTAACCACATACAGGGGTATGTGCAGGATCATCGCGGGCCAAACAGTGGCAATGGAAAAAAAAATTGCTTCTTTACTTAGCCAAATTCGTGAATTGGCTAACTTTAACTTTCATAGGCATGTTAAAAATATCCATTTTGTGGTTTAAAAAACCATTTTTATAGTTTCTGGAAATATATATCTGTTTATGGAATATTCTCCAAACGAATATCCATTTTTGGAATATTCCCAAAACAGATATCCATTTCCTGAAACTATAAAAATGGTTTTTTTTAATTCTTTTCATTGGTTTTTTAATTGTTTTCATTGGTGTGTGTCATGGTATGATGTCTCAAGGAATGGGAAGAAAGGGTAGTGATTCATAAGATAATATGAAGAATGATGGTAGAGTGAATTAGCATTGTGGTAATTGTAGCATGTCATGGGATGAATCATGCGTTAATACAGGTTGTGGAGTGAGAAAGGGGTGGTATGGGTATGGTTGAATGGAGTAATGATGTGATTTAATTAGTGATGACCTAGGTGAAGTGATGGGTAAGGTGTCTTATGTAGGATTGCTAGAAAGTGTGATTGGTAATGGTGGGGATAGCTAAATGTCATCTTCTAAGGGTTCAAAGGTGAGGAAAGTGTAAGATGGGGATATGGGATAATCCATGGTTTAATGATTATTCAAGGGAGACTCCTTAAAATGATTATCAATGATGGTGTCAATAGGGGGAATGGAGTCTATGAATGTAGGTGTGGGAATTTGAGCTATGACATTGGGATTGTATTGGATGAATAATAGAAAGTAGGGGCACCTATCTAGTGATGGAAGGAGCCACATGATCAAATGATGTTTGGGGAAGGGTTTTTCTTAGGAAAGTAAGGATTTGGGTGAGGGTCTAGGGTTTGGTAGAGAAGAATTTATGGAAAATTTGGAGGACATTAAAATTAACATAAATAGAAGAAGTACATGACATGGCTAAGGATACATGGTAGGCTCAAAATAGGATAACTAGGACTATGATGATGAAGATGGAAAGAAAAGTCAACAATAATAGTATGATATAGGGATAGGATTAGAAAAAAAAGAGTACTACAACCAGCAAGAGGAAAGTGAGGATATAATGTAAAGTTAACATGGCATGAACTCTCTTGGAAGGCTAAGCATGGACTATAAGAAGATTGAACTAGTTGGATCTGTTAGGCTCACCAAATGAAAGAACCTTAAAGGTTAACCTTAATTAGGTAAGGTTATTTTTAAGTGTGGTTGTTTGGACAACAATGTGTAAATTAATGTTACCTAAGGATAAATCTAACTATACTATAATTTTAATATCCATGAGAACTAGGACTAACAATTAGACTAAAAACTTGACAAACATTACAACTTGGACACATGTAGGACTTGGAAAATGGAAAAGAATAAGTATTAAATGTGGAAAATAATGAAAAAGTGGTATTTAGTTGCACCTATGTAGAGAAGTGGTCTTTATGAAAGATGCTTAGAATTATGCTCTATATCTATTTGTGAAGTTTGGAGGTGATTGGACCTAAAGGATATGACCACCATATGGAAAATAGCCTACCTAATGGGTATGCGTAGAGAGAGAGAGAGAGAGAGAGAGAGAGAGAGAGAGAGAGAGAGAGAGAGAGAGAGAGTGCAAATGGATATCCATTTTGGGAAACTAAAAATGGATATGCGTTTTGGGCAACCTAAAATGGATATCTGTTTTGTAAAACATAAAAAAAGAAAAATGGTATTTTACCAAAGCAAAATAGATATCCGGTTTTCTTCTCTTTTGCCTTGTATGTAGGCTTGGGGCTATCATAGTTGACTTTCCCTCAATTCTAACATTTTTACAAGTTTCACTCTCTTCTTTGAACTTCACCCTTCATGCTGACAACTTTTTTATTTATACAAAATTGATAAAACTAAAAGGGTTTATAGAGGAAATTGTCAGCTTTCTAAAAATATAAGATTTTCTTGATTATCATTTTATTAAATAATTATTAATAATTTTCTATATAGTGTGTGTCTAAAATCCTAATGGATACACTAATTGAAAAACATCAATAAATTTCAAACCGTTTCACCTTTTTCAGATCTGAAAGATGTGTCACACTCTATGCTCTGTTGGCTACAGGTTAAAAAAAATTGAATTCTGATTTTTTTTATTGAGTTAGGTTGGCTGGACAATTACTCTTTAGTTTTTAAAAAAAGTCACAGTAAAAAAATCATAACTAATTATTTTTTTGGAAAAAAATTTCAAAAAAATATGCATCACATCTGGGCATGAGTCCTCTACTTATTTTGAAGGTTTCAATTTTTTTTTTTACTCATAGTTAGGTTGGATGGATAGACACCCACTTTTTATTTTTTTTTCTGAAAAATTTAATAGTTGTTCATTGAAATGTTCATTTTTCACTAAGTAAATTTAGTTTTTTTTAAAAAAAAAATAGTAGCTCATAAACTAGATTCAATTATCTACAAATTTCGCTCTTACATCTTTTTCAAATTATGTAGATAATCCATTCAAATTTTCACATGAACTTGATTAAGTCAGATTTTTTGTATTTTCATTGCCACTTAGAGGTATAGTTTGGCCCATCATGATCCTGCACATACCCACAGAAACATACACACACACACACACACAAACCCTTGGTATATATTTAACCCCATATAGAAATATATTAATATTAATGTTTGTAACATTAAATATATATGACATAAAAAAATAACACTAATTTATAAATGGCATATAACATGAACAAATTTAACATTAATATATATATGTAGGAAATGTCATATATAGGTAGTCTACGCTTGAAAAAAACATGAGGCCAAGTTATGTAGAATTTGTTACATTTACTACATATGAACAAATTTAACATTAATATAAATGACTACCTAACATGAACATAAACATATGCATAAAGAGGAAGGAAAAGACACAAAAAATATAGGAAACATAGCATAAAGAAGAAGGAATATAAGAATGTGATGTACCAACTTGAACCTAATTTTGGAAGTCTGAAACGTGGCCTACAAAATTCTTCTTGGCAGCAGACAGCATTTGCAACGCTCCTTCAGGAAATTTATGTTAAAAACATTATCTATGCTACATAATGTTCCTCTTATAATCGATTCAAATTTGAAAAAGGAATGCATTGAATTTGGTTGTTGAGTTTGATTGTGAATAAATGTGTAGAAGCTATTGTATTCAATGATATGATATGTATAATTGAATTTAGTTGTTGAGTTTGAATTTGATTAAATACGTATAAGGTATTGTATTTGATTATATGATTTTTAAATCTAACAGATTTTCTAATGATTCTGTAATAAAATTGATTTAATTTTGTTTTTTTAATTTATTTTGTCTAGTTGGGGAACTTTACACCATTTTCTGTTTGTGTAGGTACTTATTGTAAATGGAGTTGGTGCAAGTGGATGTGATAGAAAGTATGAGAGAATGTGATAGCAAGTAGGGGGAATGTGATAGCAAGTATGGGAGAATGTGTGATTGACAACCATTTGGGATTGGAGTGTTTTGTCTTTATAGTATCTTAGGTACGAATAAGTGTGCACCAAAGTATGTAAATGTGACTAGTTTGACTTTTGAGCCATGTCCAAATGGGTGGTTATTATAAACATTACCCATTGTAATGAAATCAATAAAGTGCATATTTTATTTGGAACTTCTCTAATTTGCATCAACTTGTCTTGTAAATGCAAGTGGAAGAGCATGCGTGTTGTCCATTTTCTATGGTAAACTACAAATGGAGTTGTGAACATGTATTGGTGCATTTGCAATTATTTATTAGGTTGGTATTTTACATGTATTGTTCTTTTTAAAAATTTAATTGGGGGGTCAAGTGCATAATAACATAGTGGTTATTGGGGCGTGGGTAGCAACTGGTCCCTTTCCCCTAATGCCAAAAAAATATAATGTGACAAAAACACAAAAGGTTACCAATTTTCTTACAACATTCACACTCTTGTGCAAATGTGTAATGCTAATGGGCTACCAATAGTTTTTGAGGTTAAGGACACTATAGAAATACCTACACTATCTTTTTGCAATTTAATGAGGGACAAGGAAGAGAGTAAGGTTTCAAGGAATGCAACGAAATAAAGCACCCTAAGTATTGACATCATTTAGAAATGGAAAGTAGAGATTAATTAGTATAGACCATTATCATTTGACATACATTTTTGAGGTTGGTTAAGGGAAAGGGTTCAACTTTTTCTCTCAAAAAGAGGTTAAGATGATTATGCTTTTTTTCATCATACACATTAAAGCAAGCAATGGAAGATGGGGATTAGAGGGATTCATCCAATGATACTTGATAGTTCTGAATACATACTAAGCCCAATATGATTACATATTGCATCGAATGATAATGTGATTTTTAAAATTTATTTTGATGTCAATGTCTTAGTTGAAATGGCAGAAACATAAGAGAAGAGACAAGTGCTTCTATTGCTATTCCAACAAAGATATCACGATATTACTTGACTTCAACACTATTTGGATGTAGAAGTTAAAAGGAGAAAGAATATTCTTATATTATCCCGTGTGTTGATAATATACGAATATCATATATTCATTCAGAATACTATTTTCCATCAATTATCATATGTATTATCACTAAAAAACTAGATCATACAACGATAACATACATATTATAATGTTTCACACTCAAATTATATGAGAATGTGATACCATCATTTCAAATGTTATCTATTACAATTAATATATGCAATAACGTTTAGGTACTAGATCTTATAACAATAATACAATCGTATTTCATATGTAATTATTATGACACATTACCCTCTATCAAATATATTCATAAAAATCATATTTTATTTGCATCCATATTTTATTAAATTATTATATACAATATTATTGTACAATATATTATGATATACTAACATTGGCAATTTACAACTACAACTAGTATAGCTATATTTTAAAAAAATATATCTAAAGAACGCCAAGATGGATCCAATGCGTCATTTATTTAAATTCTTTTAAGTTATAATTGTAATTATTGTATACTTTAGTAAATTTAATCAATATTTGAAACCAAAATTTTTGTAAATTTTTATAATGTAATAATTATTCTATTGCTAAGATTAAAGACTTCATTATTTGAGAAAAAAGAAGAAAAAATATTTTTAGTTTTCATAATACATTTAATTTATAAATTATTGACATTATTTTGTGATAATTAAATTTATAAAAATGGTATCATATGCATTATTACAGTTAGAAGAAAAATTATTATTTAGAATTAAAGTTAGAGGTTAAAATTAGGGTTAGGGTTAGTGTTTCAATTAATCTAATAATTAATGTATTTATTATAATTAGGGTTAGGGTTAGCATTAGTGTTAAGATTAAGGTTAGGATTAGGGCTAGAGTTAGGGTTAGAAGTCTAATTAACATTCAAATTAGGGTTGGCATGATGTTTAGCATTAGGGTTAGTGTTATTATTAGAGTTATATCCAAAATTATGGTTAAAATTATGTTAAATAGGGTGATATTTTGAAATATCGTTATGTTGAGCCTTATAAAAAAATGGTAAGTGTAACATTATAGGAACCCTAATCCTAACTCTAACCCTAGCCCTAATTCTAATTCTAATCATAACTCTGATTCTAGCCTAATATAACCCTAATTTTAAATCTAACAATAACCGTAATTCTAACCCTTACCTTAATCCTAATTCTAACTATGATTTTAACCCTAACCCTAACTCTAACCCTAACCTAAATTCTAACTCTATCCCTAATCCTAATGCTTACCCTAAATCTAATTCTTACCATAATTATAATAGTAAGCCACCTTAATTCTAACTCTAATTTTGACTCTAATTCTAATAGGAACTCTAATCTTAACTCTAACCTTAACCTAACCCTAATTCTAATCATAACCCTGATTATACCCTAACTATAACTCTAATTTTAAATCTAACAATAACCCTCAATTCTAACCCTTACCCTAATCTTAATTCTAACTACGATTTAACCCTATCCCTATCCTGAATTCTAACTCTAACTATAGCCCTAACCCTAACCCTAATTGTAACTTAGATGTTTACCACCCTAATTCTAACTCTGAACCTAATCTCAATTCAAACCCTAACCCTAATTATAACCATAACCTAATTCTAACATTAATCATAATTGTATCCCTAACCCTAACCACATTGATAATTGTAATCCTAACTCTAATTCTAAACCTAATCCTAACCCTAATTTGAACCCTAACCCTTATTCTAACCCAAAAAATAGCTCTAATTTTAACCCTAATCCTAACCCTAAGCGTGATTATAATTCAAACCCTAACCCTAATCTTAATAGTAACCTTAACCCTAACTCTAATTTGAACCCTAACCCTAACTATAACTTTAATTCTTAACCTAATTCTAATAGTAACCCACCTTAATTTTAACCCTAATTTTAATAGTAATCCTAATCCTAACTCTTACCCTAACCATAATTCTAATCATAACCTTGATTGTACTCTGACTATAACCCTAATTTTAAGTCTAACAATAATCCTAATTCTAATCATTACCTTAACCCTAAATATAACCTTCACCCTAAATCTAATTCTAACCCTAACCCTACTTGCAATCGTAAGACTAATTTTAATCCTAACCATAATTATAACCCTAACCCTAATTCTTACCCTACATTAATTCTAATCCTAATTGTAAGTCTAATTCTAACCCTAACCCTAAGTATAATTATCATCCTTACCCTTATTCTATTTGAAACATTGATCCTAACCCTCTAATAGTAATCCTAATTCTAACCCTAATTCTAAATGTAGCCCTAATTGTAATCATAATTCTAACCCTAACCCTAAGTATAATTCTAATCCTAACCCTAACCTATTCTAACCCTTACCCTAACTTTTATTATAACCCTAACAATAATTCTAACCATAACCCTAACCCTGACACTAAACCTAACGCCAATAGTAACACTAATTCTATTTCAAATCCTAACAAATATTGTAATTCTAATCCTAATTCAAATCCTAACAAAGATCGTAATTCTAATCCTAATTGTAATACTAAGCTTAACATCCATCCTAATTTTAATCCTAATTAATTTTTTTTTTGGAGGCATACCTATTTGAAAAGGACTTGTAACAAAGGCAAAGCAATTTAAACTAATTTGAGAAATATATATTAGATTGTGTATGGGCTAATTTGAATAGACTTGATTGTACATCCCATCATAAGATTGATACCCTTCAGATGGATAAATATATTTACAAGGTCCTTTTAGCCCATAGAATGGCTTATGCTTGTTCTCTATCTCTCCTACAACATTTCTTGTTTCAAATCCCTTCTTATTTTTTGACCTTGATTCTATAAGTTAGTCTTTGTCATAAGTTTGATAATATGATTGGAGTCACATTTATTATTGTATAAATTTTTACTTTTGAATTTTGGTTTTAATGTACACAATATTAGTTTTAATAATTACACTGATGCATATATGATCGAGTTAGTTATGAAGTGTATTTGCCATTTTTATTGTGTATGTTTTATGCTTGATTCTTGTACAGGTGGATTTAATTTGTTTTCTTTTCACAAATAGTTGTGATTGTATCATTACATTTGTAACACTCATATTTGTGGGTTACCATTGGACATAGAGTTATAAGCGTTTCAAGAGGCAATAATTTTGGGTCAACATTTGTGAATGTGAGGTCATTTTCTTCATATGCCAAATTAATACTAGCAGTCATTGTAATGTATGTTACATAGTTGATGGTCTTCCTTGGCCTCAGTGTTTATATCTTAGATTCAAGAAATCACTCTCTTCTCTGGGGTCTTTGTTGTTAATCAATCCAGGAGAAAGATTCTATGTTTACCCTCCCATAATGGTCATATAATAGACTACACCAAGCTTATTTCTAACATGATGAATCTATTAGTTTCAAGGGGATTCTTTAGGATGCCAGATGTTTCCCGTTGATTTGCACAACATTAGAGCTCAACTTCTCCATTTTGGACATGCATCAAAAGCAAGGACAACATCTCCATGCTTTGTGTGTGCATGGAAAAATGAAATTTTTATATTGTTAATGAATTAACAGAGAGAACAGCTACAATTTCACAATAATGGTGTAGTTGATGGAAAAACTATTACACAGTCAAATCCTGAAACATTCAATTTACAATAATGATGTAGTTGTGAAGGTATTTCTATTTTATGTATAGATACATGTTGGCTGCTAGAACTAAATTGCACATTATCTTGGAGATGCCATGTATCCTTCATTTGTATGCTTTGGAGATAATTGTGCACCATTCAAAATTTCTGCATTAGAGTTTTGTAGTATGTAATGTATTTATGAAGAGGATTGCATGGTTTTAACCTTCTCAAATCCTAATACATAAAAGTTTAAAAATAAAGTGCCTGAAAAGGGCACTATAGTTTTTGGTGACTTGTGGGGAAGTGTGGTGGTATTCTAAAGGCATCTAGCATAGTGGTTATTACTAAGTGCAGGAGTTTAGTTAAATAGTCTTTACCAAACAATAGGGTTTAGGCATCTCTGCTTATGGATAATATTCAGGGTTTTGAGGGCTTCCTTCAATGAATTATTACAAGTTGTAGTATTCAGTGCTTTATGATGTATTTTGAATCCTTTTAGCTCTAGTTGTTAGATTAGGTGCACCTCTTATTTGGTCTATGTAGAAGCTTTGAAGTCCTTGCTTCATAGTGGTGTCTTGTTTTAGAGGACTATGCAATGTTTGTGTACCTATGGCTGTGTCATTTTTGCCAAATCTTTGTGCTATATATTTCAATGGTGGCTTGTGGGTTTTTTAAATGGTGCGCTAGAGTTTTCCCTTTGGCCATGCCATTATCTACAACTCTTGCATCTAATTTTCAGAACCTCCATTAGATTTTGAAATGGCTGCATTATTTATTCAACTTGTATTCATCTTTTAAAGATGTGGGTCATTATCTTGGTCTGTCATGATTTGAAGTTATGCATTATTCTCACTGGATTGACCCATGCCTTGAATGGAAGTGTTAGTGTTTTTAAAAAACTCTTTGAAAAGCCTACACTCCATTTGAAAACTGGCACGCTTGATTTGTCTGAGAATTTTTTTTGTTGTGGCTATGCTATTTTTCATGACACATTTGATATGCTAACAGAGTCTATGTTCATCTAGGTGCCATTAAAATTGATCGTTCCTCCCTATCTCCATATTACTAATGCTTTTCAATATATTCAATAAGACTAAGCAATGTACTTGTTTGTTTCTTGATGGTGCCACCTTTATCTTTTACTATCCGAGAACCTTATTTATTGGAGCTCTGCCCCATACCATGAATGCTTGAGCCGAAACTCATAATGGTAGTGCTATCCATTTGAAATGAATATTGAAGGGAAAACAACAACTATCAATAGTAGTGCCCCATTTCTATTTTATGTACAAATATATGTTGTCTGCTAGAACTAAATTTCACATTGTCTTGGAGATGCTATGTATCCTTCATTTCTACACTGTGGAGATAATTGTGAACCATTCAAAATTTCTGCATTAGAGTTTAGGTAATGAATTTATGAAGAGGATTGCACATTTTTAACCTTCTCAAATCCTAATACATAAAAGTTTAAAAATAAAGTGCCTGAAAAGGGCACTATAGTTTTTGGTGACTTGTGGGGAAGTGTGGTCACAAACATTGAACCCCAAATGAAATGCCTTCACTCCATTGGGCATCAGAGTGAACATGGAGAGCTTCAAAGATCAAATTGAGCATAAAGCTTGACATCATGGAACTCAATGAGAGTAGTTGGGATGAATAATGTCTTTGAATCTACAAACATCTGCAATCAGAACTCATGTAGAACCAAGCTAATTCAAAGTCTCAAGCATATCCTCTGAAATTTAAACTGAACCACTATCATTATGCCAACACTCTATCTACCACTACCTTTGTTATTGTGCTTTAAAATTTTTTTGAAGGAAATACAAACTCAAGGCCATTATAATGTTAGAGACCTGATTTTATGTGTGCCATTAATTTATTTTAACATAGCTCTCCCATATCCCTAAATTCTATTAGAGCCTTGCAACTGCTGGTACAGAAGAAAATGCATCGACTGGGAGGATTAAAGCATTACACCACAACATCATCCCACTTCGTTACTGGAAAATCTCAATTTTAAGAAAAACAATAAAAATCCTAATTCTCTGATCTCTATAAACTATAAACTACTTTCCATCCAGATGATTCAGCAATTGCTCAAACACAGTGATCTGACAAGGTATTGTGAGCAAGCCCGTGTGGTTGTATCCAAACTCCTCCTTGGCCTTGTCTTCGTGACACCCTCTTTTCATCTGCAACCAATTCCTTTGCTTCTCCCTAATAACCCTGTTGAATATCCAAACTCTGCCAATAATAAAACAATAAAAGATAACAATAATAAAACAATGAATTTTCTTTGTGAATAATTTTTTTTTTGGTGAGTAATGTTATACCTTCTATTATGTTTACTCTAAAAGCTATGTGATCAAAGAATGCAACAAAAATCTATGAGGTCTTTCATAGAAGACCTTTGCATTCTCAACAAAGTTTATTTTCTAAAGCAATTAGGGCAAGAAGTTGTTTATCCTTTCAGGAGCCTACAGGGCTAGGCTTTCGAAGATCTCTTCAAAATGATGCGCAGTATCCTTTTTTGTTTCGGTATGGTAATGGCGGTTCTTATGGTTTTCAGAGTAAGAGAAGGTTTTTTGTAAATAATCGCTTTGGGGATTCAGGAAAGTTGGAAAATGGAAGCAGAATTCACTAGGTTTGGAGGGAAAAGTTGGTTCCCCATAAAGCTAATTCTCATGAAGTAGATAATGAAACTGATGCAAGGGTTTCTGCTGATATTGTTAATATTCAAATTCCTGAAGATTTGGTGAATCCCTATATCCAAGATCTTGCTACAAGGGCAATTCTAGGTAAGGTTTGGAATTCAAAACTCAATTTTGATATTTTTCTTAATTGGATTAGGGTTTCCTGGAAAGGGGTTTTTGATGTTTTTTCCTACATAAGGATTTATGTGTTTTTATGGTAATCTTTGAGAATGGGCTTTTTTGTGATGAAACCCTAAAACAAAAATTGTGGTTTTATCAAAGTAAGGGGATTTGTATTCAGAAATGGGAGTCAAATTTTGACCCCATTAGAGCTAATATGAATGTTGTCCCATTCTGGATCTCATTGCCCAATTTATCCCTTAAATACAAAGATCTTAACATTATTGAATTTTGTGCTAAGAAGATGGGTTTTTTTTTATCAAAAATGATATGTCTAATTTTCAAAAACTAGAATTGCCAGTATGGTTTTCTATAATATTAAATACTTCTTTTCCGTTCCCCAAATTTCTAGAATTTCAATCTAAATTTGGAACTTGGAGACAAACAGTTTCTTCTAAAGATCCTATGATCATGGAAAAACTAGAGCTTTTTGAATCTAAGTGGGTATGTGAGGATTCGAAAAAAGACAAAATTTCATGAGAAGATCTTGACTCTGTTAATCTTGGGGAAGCTTCTTTAATTCAATTGGTCAATTCTTCTAGTTTGAATGAAGGACAAGATTATAATAACGGTTCAGCTGATGAATCTTCTTTTGAGTTTGATGTTGGCAAAAGGAAGGAGTTAGAAACCCCCAATATCTTTCATAAAGAAAAAGTGAAAAAGGGTTTATTTCCATTACTTAATAGGGATGAAGATATTTGTATGTCAAGTGGATGTCAACAGGATGCTTCAAGTTTGGTTAATTTTTCTTTTTATGAGGAGGAAGCGAAAGCTTTTGTTGATAAGACTATTCAAAAAGTTGCTTCAGATCTTATTGATAAAATTACAGATGAGGTAATTGCAGAAGAATCTCATGAGGATGTAGTTGAGGGTGTCTCTCTTTTGAATAAGACTTCTGAGTCAAGTTTGGCAATTGATAATCAGTTACTTCCAGAGAAACGGGATTGGAAGGTTCTATTAGGTGATGGGATTGGTAATGAGGTTTTTAATTTTTCTCATAATTTTTCCATTCCACAATCTGTCTCCCAGGATTCCCCTAGTAAGTTTGTTCCCTCTTTTGAGGATGCAGTTAGGGAACTTGCTTGTTTAAAAAGCTCATTTGTGTCAAGTTTGGTTTTTCCAAAATCAAATTTCTTAGAGAAAAAGGACATGAATGATTCTTTAGGTGATGGGATTGGTAGTGAGGCTTTTGATTTTTCCTCAAAATTGTCCATTTCTCAAACTTCTAGTCAGGATTCTCGTAGGAAATCTAGGTCTATATCTCCTTCCACGAGAGGTCGAAAACCAAAATCTTTTAAAACTTAGGAGGAAATTAGGGCTAGGTTGCAGGCTACCCTTGAAACCTATTTGAGATCAGGGAGAGTGAGAAACTCTCCTCGGGAACAATGAAGATCCTATCATGGAATGTTAGGGTCATTAATGCCCCTAACAAGAGGCGCTTGGTAAAGCATCAGATAGATTCTGCAGGTATGGACATTGTATTGTTCCAGGAAACAAAGTTATCTCAAATTCAAGCTGAAAATATTTTTCCAAATTGGTATAAATGGAAGTTTCTTCATTCTCCTTCTCAGGGGGCGTTAGGGGGTTTGGTTAGTTTATGGGATAGTAAAAGTTGTTATGTAGATCTTATTTGTTCTACTCAAAATTTTATATTGGTTAAAATAAATTCCCCTTCCCTTAACTTTTGGTTATTTAATGTTTATGGGCCTATTTCGACTAGTGCTAAAAAATGGTGTTGGGATATTTTGTCTGCACTTTTAGGAAACTTATCCAGAGAAAAAGTTATTCTAGGAGGAGAATTTAATGCTATTACTTATTTGTCTAACAAATTGGGTGGGATTTGTCCTCCTCAGAGGGTGATTGATGACTCTAATGAGTTTATTTCAGACAATGCGCTGGTTGATAGCCCTTTATTAAATGGGAATTTCACTTAGTCCAACAGGAGAAAGGATTTTTTAAATATTGTTGAGAGACTAGATAGGTTTTTGTTCTCTCCTGATTGGTGTTTTGATACTAAAATATCTAGTACTTTTGTTCTTCCCTTTTCCGCCTCTGATCACTTTCCCATTTCTTTTCAATTGGACATTGATATGATTAAAAAGAAATATAGATCTTTTAAGTTTCAAGCTATGTGGTTTAGAGATTATAGCTTCTTGCCTTTATTAGAATCTTGGTGGAAGAATGCCCCTTTTGTGAAAGGTTCTCATATGTTTTGGCTTAATGAGAAATTAAAATTCATAAGAAACAAAATCAAAGAGTGGAATAAACTTTCCTTTGATAATATTTTTTCTCAAAAATCTTTATTGCAGTCTCAGTTAGAACAGATGAATGAATTCATTATTAAAAATGGTATGGACATTGCTTCCTTTAAATGTGTTAAATCTCTTCAATCTAACTTGGAGGAGGTTTTAGCTAGAGAAGAATTTTTTTGGAGACAGAAATCGAGGGAGACTTGGCTTAGAGAGGGAGACCGAAATACAAATTTTTTTCATGTCTCGGCTATGGTGAGAAGACATAAAAATTCTATTTGTGCTATTAAAGATTCTATGGGGAATATTTTGCAAGATGATGTTCTTATTCAGAAAGGAGTAAACTTTTTTCAAAAGCTTCTTTCAAAAGAAAATTTTTAGGTCCTGCCTTCGACTGTTCTAGAAGTTACACAACATATTCCAGCTTTGATTTCACAAGAAGATAATATGGAGTTGATGAAACATTTTTCATTAGAAGAAATCAAGGCAGTGGTTTTTTCCTTAGATCCAGATAAAGCTCATGGCCCGGACAGTTTTACCCCACTTTTCTTCCAAAAGTGTTGGGACTTTGTAGGTAGAGATGTTTGGTTGGTAGTAGAAGAAGCTCATAGAAATCGTATTGTTCTGAGGGAGATTAACTCTACCTTCATTGCTCTAATTCCTAAGGTTACTGTACCTTCTTCCTTTGCTGATTTCAGATCTATTTCTCTTTGTAATACATTGTACAAAATCATTTCGAAAGCAATTACTCTAAGACTATCTATTTTTATTCCAAAAATTGTATCAGAAGAGCAAGGAGGTTTTATACCAGGTAAAGAAACATCTGAACGTGTATTGGTGGCTCATGAGATTCTACATTTAATTCATGACCACAAGCTTTCTGCTATGTTGGTTAAGTTGGATATGTTGAAAGCTTATGATAGAGTATCTTGGGGTTTTTTGTTTCAAGTTCTCCTTAAGTTTGGTTTTTCACCTAAGTGGTGTAAGTGGATTTCTTGTTGCATTTCTGGTGCAAGTTTCTCAGTTTTGATTAATGGTTCTTATTCTAATTTTTTCAAATCTTCTTAAGGGATAAGACAAGGTGATCCTTTGTCCCCTTTCCTTTTTATAATAATGGCAGAAGGTTTGAGTAGATTGATCTCGAGGCAAAATTCTTTGGGAAACTGGAAGGGGATTAAAATTCCTAGAGTTCCTTTTGCTATTACTCATAATTTATTTGCAGATGACACTCTATTGTTTGGTCAACCTTTGATGTCAGAAACTAAATATATGAAGGATGTAATTTCTATGTATTATTTAGTTTCAGGTCAGAAAGTTAATTAGGAGAAATCTAAAATCTTTTTCTTTTCTACGTCTTCATTGGTTCAAGAAAGGATTGCAAAATATTTGGGGTTTAAGGTGGATGTCCTCCCTTCAAGATATTTGGGGATTCCTCTTTTTTGGGGATCGGTTAAAAATATGTTATGGGAAAAACTAATTAAGAGTATCAAATCCAAAATCTCCTCATGGAAAGGTAAATGGTTAACTTTGGCTGGCAAAATCCTTATGATTAAATTAGTCTTGTCGGTAGTACTTGTGTATATGCTTTCAGTGCTTATGGTGCCCAAGACTATCATTTCTTATCTCGGTAATATCTTGAGGAAGTTCATGTGGAATGTATCTAACTTGAATGGAAAAAAGATCCCTCTAATTTCCTGGGACAAAATTTGTATTCCGAAGCAAAATGGTGGGACTGGGATCCATAACATTGAAGCTCATAATAAGGCTCTTGAAGCTAAGTTGGTTTGGAATTTATATGAAAAACCAGACTCTAAATGGGGAAAAATTATGCTAGCTAAATATCTAGATTCATCTTCTCTAGAGAGAATCTTTAATATTCTTAATCCAAAGATGGGTTCCCAGATTTATAATTTTTTATTAAAATGTAGAGAGGTGATTTCCCCTTTTTTGTCTTGGGTTATTCAGGATGGAAATTCAGCCCTTTTTTGGGACGATTCTTGGAATAGTTACCAGCCATTGTCAAACATAGAGGGTCTTCAAGAAATTAAGTTATTCTTGTGTTAGGCCTGGGGAACAAAAGTTAAAGATTATATTGTGGTTGATTCTGATTCAGTTATTAATAAAGTTGCTTGAAAATTTTTTGATGACTTTCCTATTCCTTTAGAGCAGAAGGTCTTGCTTAGGAACATCTTGAAGGAGAGAAGAATTTTTATATCAGGGGGAAGGGATAAACTCATTTGGGTCCCCTCAAAGTCTAGTCATTATATAGTCAAGAAAGGTTATCTAAGTATCATTAGTAAGGATTCTAATTCTACTATTAATTGGCCTTATAAGCTTTGTTGGAGTGGTCCTTGCCTACCTAAAGCAGGGGCTTTTGCTTGGTTAGCATTGAATAATAGAATCCTTACTAGTGATAGGTTAGTTAGACATGGTGTTGCTAATTCTTTCTCATGTCCTTTTTGTTTAGAAGTTGAGGAAAATGTGGATCACTTACTGCTAATTGTCACTTTTCTTCAAAAGTTTGGTACTGGCTACTTTCGAAATTGTGTTGGCAGGGTCCCCTTCCTCACTCTCTCCTTCAAGTTTTTCAAAGCTGGCCTATCTTATTCACATATTCTACCTTCTTTGCTTTGTGGTTGGTCTCGCCGAGTATTTTGATTTGGATTTTGTGGTTAGAAAGAAATAGCAGAGTTTTTAGAAAAATTGAAAACCCTACTGATACAATTATTGTCAAAATTGAAAAAATGATTTCAGAAGTAGTCTCAACTTCTCTTCTTTTTAGAAAGTCTGGTTCTCTAGTTTTTTCTTCTTGGGACGATTTATTGTTAAAAAGATGGAAGCTTTTACTTTTGCCTAATTAAAATTGTTTTAGCATGGGTAGTAAGATAGATAGGAACTCCATTATGTGGATCCCTCCACCTGTTTCTTTTGTAAAGTTGAATTTTGATGGTGCGAGTAGGGGTAACCCTAGTGTCTCTAGTGTTGGTTGTGTTTTAAGAGATCATAATGGATTAGTTTTAAGAGCTTTGTCAGTTAAGCTTGGTTTTTGTTCAAACAATGAGGCAGAGGCTTTGGCACTTATAGCAGGTCTAAATCTTGCATTAAAATGTGAAATTTCTAATATTGTTGTGGAAGGGGATTCTTTGAATATTATAAGAGCCTTTAGTCTTAAATCATCCCCAAGTTGGAAAATTGATTACATTTTACAATTTGGAAGGAAGCTGGTTGATCGTTTTCAATCCTTCAAAATAGTTCATATGTATAGGGAAGGCAATATGTTAGCAAAATTTCTTGCTAATCATGCTTTTTGCATTAATGATCCTATTAAGGAGTGGGATTCTAACTCCCTTTTGTTGATCCCTGGAATTAATTGCATTCTAGCTAAGGGAGGCTTAAGCTAAATTTGTCGTCTAAAGTGTAAAGTAATAAGTAGAAAGATAATTTGAGTGAGTATTTTGTTCTATCTTCTAAGTTTAGATTTATCTCTATCTTGTGGTTCCTTTCTGACAGTTGACGTCATTCCTTGGGTTGAGGGCGGCTTCATTTGGTGTGAAGTACTATTGTTTTAATTTTGTATGCAGGGTGGTAGATTTCACTTAATGGTATATCTTGTCGAGAATGATTTCATTCATTTCATCTTGAGGGAATTCTCCTTTATATTTCCCTATTTGACACGACATCTTCCATCTTTTTGTAAGCTTTGTATTTGTTCTGTTGTAGCTTCCTAATCTAAGTTTTTTCAAGATTTAAGAATTGTGTTTGTTCTAGCATGGGCACAGTTCAAAGAAATAGAATAAGTCTCATGCCAATTCAGAATTGGGAACATCTGTCCTTAGGTCTTCTCAATCCAAATTCCATGTCGGAAGTGTTTAAGATTTATAAAGATTCTGTTGAAAGAGCCATCATTAAGGTTTGTGGTCTGCAAGTTTTACATTTTCCTAGATCTATTTATCCATCCCAAGCATTTTCACATTTCCTTTCAAATGCTATGGATTTATTGCAAAGTTTTGATCTAGTAAGAAATTTGGGCTTTTTGTTTGTTCAAGATGTTCATTTTCCTGTGGATATTTTTAATGAAGTTATAGAGGATTACGATTTGTATACGGGTTCTACTCTTGTGGGTGGTTTGTTTGATTGTAGGGATCTTTTCCTCCGACCTGCGCTTCATTATCTTTTCAATGCTATGCTGCATGGCCTCCAAAACAATTGTGCTATGTCTTTTCATAATTGTATCCATTGCCATAGAAGAGAGTTGGGGAGACAGTTGGTAGATGATGCCATAGAGGTGTTTAATGCTCTTTCTTTTCTTCTGCATTACATTCCTCCTCCACCACCTCCTCCTCCTCAACTGGTAGAAGAGGAGGATCGTCGTCAGCAAAGTTTCATTGTTGAAGGATTGCAGCTGACAACTAATTGTTTTGGTCTTTTTTTGGGTGTTTTTTGATTTTGATATAATTGGGTTGTATCCTGTGTAAATCTTGTATTAGCGTCTTATTGACAAAGAAGTCAATCATGTAATACTCAAAGATTATTTACGATTAGACTCATTTTTTTGAGTAGTTTTTCTTTTAGCTAGGTTTTTTAAAAAAAGGCTACAACTGGAGGTTTTCTTCACCTGATTCTTTCCTACTGGTATGCCTCACTGAATCAGGCTTTATATAATCTCTCTTTTTTATAATTAAATATATTTTTAGTGGCTATGCCACTTTTTCTAAAAAATATAAAAAATAAAATAATGAATTTCCATTAGAGTACACAAACAAAGATAAAAGCATCAATTAAATTTTCAATCAAATTGTATTTGTTGGCAGAAGAGTCCTACACACAACAAATAAGGATAAAACATATTCAAAAATAAGGATAAATTTACAAGCTTTAGAAACTACGATGCAGCCAATGAAATAAAAACGAGTTAAAACAATGAAAAACATAAACTTTCATAAAAGCCTTATTCTTCTAGTAAGGCACAATGCAGACTAAAAACAGGACACTCCTAGGTCGATAAAGATATATGTTAATCAATTTCTCTAAAAATACAGAAGCAAGTCAAAGTATTTACTGCTTTTCAAAGACGTTGAGAGACGTGAAAAACTGTTTTAAGTTAGTCGTGATGCAAAAGGCAAAGAATTCTAAGCTGCAAATTGTAAAGCACAAGATCCTCAGTGCATGCTTCAAAACTAATACATTATTACATTTTCGAAGTTAATAAAACATATAAAAATATATCTAATGCAGAATTAGAAAAGGAATAAAGAGAAAAACTTAATCCAGAGGATTGCCCAGGACAAGTTTCAATCAAATTGGGGGAAAATTATAGAAATCTTGAAGCATTTCTCAAACATCATTTTTACATCTTGATGCGACCAGACTCACCAAAATCTTCACCGTTGAACTGAACTTAACACACAAAAAAAAGTAGTTTCTCCCGAATAACTACCCATATTCGTGTCCAACCCAAATAACTACCTAGGAGATCATGTCAAACCCTAATGACCCACGTATTCTTCCAAAAATCCATTTAAAATTAATCCATTTACCATTTAAAATTAATTCATTTTATTTTATGACAGCTAACAAACTGTCAATTTAAATCGGTAAAATAAAACTTGCAATCGTGTTGTGGCTGTATAACGCTTCTAGGCTTCACCTCTTGGCACAATTAAGTTGAGACAAGGCACAAACCATCATATGGGGTAAATAAAAAAACTAAAGTAAAATAAAATAATTCTTAGATAATTCAAATAACTCAAAACTTATCTCGCAATGTTTTTTTGTGTGATAGATGTATTTAAGACATCTAGACTAGTTTAATATATACACTTAGATCTAATACTAATTTAAGAATCATTCCATACAAGAAATCCTAAATGTTGTATCAAATATATTGTATCACACTTTAGGAGAATGATTCATAAACAATATGAATGTAAAGAGAGTAAAAATTAACATCTTTTAACCTTGAAAGTAATTCTTTTTTATTTTCTCTTCCCTTGCAATATTTATCTTGTTGGTTTGTTGTTGAGCTCAAAATCCCCATGAAGGACATGTTGCAAGGTGGATTTCTTCAATCATAGGTGGATTTGTGGTAGACCAAAGGGAATGGCAAGTAGAGAGATTGATGGGACGTTTAGAGATGGAGGTGGGTTACAAGGTGAGAGATGAAGGGTTTGCCCAACTAAGAGGAATTCCCTACCTCTTTTTTAATGTGCTAAGAGGAATGCACCCTACCACAATGCCCTACCCTTTTTTCTTTTTTTAAAATTTACTAGTACTTGCACTCTTATGAAGTGTAATGGATGCACTGATAAAAAGTTTAAGGAGACATGTAAATTTATTATTTATTTTTTAAGTATTATAACATTTATATGAATAATTAATTAACTATGAAATATAAATATCAACTATATTTTAATATTACTTGAATATAATGATATATATATATATATATATATATATATATATATATATATATATATATATATATATATATATTTAACACAAAAGTGGCCGAACCACTAAAATTTATTAATAAAAAGTAGATATAACAATATATTTATAAATGCTTCTTAATTAAATTAAAGTCATGTTTTTAACATTAATTTCAAAATAAATAAAGGTTATATATGATTTGACAACTTCTAATCGTGGTTTGTACAAGTAAACATTGTGTAATGGATTTGCACACATTTATATATTTAGTAGATGTTGCTAAACATTCTTCGATACGGAAATATGTCATAATTTCATATGTACTTGTTATGTATAAGAACATAACATTGTTTATGATAAGGAAAAATTTTACAACCTTTATTTTATTTTATTTTTGTTCTGTCATATAGTATTTTTTTCCAAGATTGTAAAAATTGTGGATTGGTAGTATTTCATGGGGTTGACTCTATATCTCATGCATGATTATAGTCCTTGTAGAAAAATACATCTTAACAAAAACATGTTCTTCTATGGAGACCAAAATCTCTTCAATGGTCTAGCCTTGTTCTTCTTAAATACTTCCAGGTTCATATCCCTCCAAAACAAGATGACCTCTTCTTCACACACAAATACAACATAGTAGCTTGATTCTTGAGGTTTGGTCCTATTGATAAATTTGGCATACTTGTCTCATTTCCAAAAGAATTATTTGTGACAAGTAAATCAATTTATGGTCATTTGACACATAATCTTGTATTAGTTAAATGTATAAGTAAAGTCAACCACTTAAAGCTACGCACTAAATGAAAGGGAGGAAACAATTTTAGTTCCATTTGAATATCAGGTAAAGACTCTAAAATTATATTAAATGTAAGTACTTCATTTATTTCTCGAGGGATGAAAGATTATAAAAACCAAATTAAATGCAACCCATTGTCTTTGACAAAGTGAGATGCAAATGTAAGTCTAGGTTTCATTGTTGATCAGTTCCACATGGATGAGCTTTCTACTTTATTTGTTAGTTTATTCATTGCTTAGAATAATCTTAATCTTAATCTCATAATCTTCATAGCCTTACATAGGGTTTGGTTATTATGACATAATACAAATAAGTCTTTAGCAATGTGATTGTTGCGTTACAATTCTATCAATTTTAAAACAAAACCTAACTTACTAGAAAATAGAAAGAGTATCCACATACCCATCAAGTCTCATACATCACCTTCTTAATCATATAAAATGTTTTAACAAAAAAAACACTCAATCCCATGAAAATGAGTGGAGTATAATTATTGAGTTGATTGTTTATCCATTGTCAATGTAGTAGATGTATTAAAGTATCAATGATTTTTAAAAAAATTTTATTGTATTTTTATCATCTCAAAGCACACCCAGACATTAATTGTATGCATCCCCTACTTTAATTGCACAATGGATGTTTAATGTTAATATTCCCTAGTGTATATTGCTATAATTAGTGTCTTTAGAAGTCAAAAGTATCATCCTAGCCTGTCGATGGTGCACACAAACTTCAACTCATAAACCCAACTTAACCTTCATGGTAACATCTATCTTGAAGAACAAAGGAATGCTTTCCTCTTGCTAGGATACAATTACAATCTAATGCCTACAAAATGATGAAAAAATAGAGTAGAATTTGTCACTATGAATTTTCAGAATGCACCATAAAAATTATGCTACAGAGTCCCCTGAACACGTATGTGTTTCATGTTACTTTATTCTTTGGTTCATTTGACACACTATTTATGATAACATTGTTTATGATCTAAGAAAATAATTTATAACCTTTATTTTATTTTATTTTTGTTCTATCATATAGTTTTTTTTTCCAAGATTGTGAAAATGGTGGATTGGTAGTATTTCATGGGGTTGACTCTATATTTCATGCATGATTATAGTCATTGTAGAAAAATACATCTTACCAAAAACATGTTCTTCTATGGAGACCAAAATCTCTTCAATGGTCTAGCCTTGGTCATCTTAAATACTTCCTCCTTCATATCCCCCCAAACAAGATGACCTCTTCTTCACACAGAAATACAACATAGTGGCTTTTTCTTGAGGTTTGGTGCTATTGATAAACTTGGCATACTTGTTTGATTGCCAAAAGAATTAATTGTGACAAGTAAGTCAATTTCTGGTCAATTGACACACAATCTTATATTAGTTAAATGTATAATTAATGTTAGCCACTTAAAGCTACACACTAACATTTGAAAGGGAGGAAACAATTTTAGATCCATTTGAATATTAGATAAAGACTCTAAAAATTAGATTAAACGTACTTCATTTATTTCTTGAGGTATGAACGATTATAAAAACCAAATTAAATGCAACCCACTGTCTTTGACAACGTGAGATGTAGATGCAAGTCTAGGTTTCATTCTTAAATTAGTTATAACATTCTATGTTATAACATATTAATCTATGTCGCCCAAGTCAATGCTATGACTTCTTTAATATTAATTTAGTTGCATCCATCATATTCAAGCACTACTTATTTTGTGTTATGGTTTTAGATCCTACTCATCCTTTTGTTTATAGCATTGACCTCGTTTAAATAATTAGATTATACAAAATCAATAGGTAATGTGAGATTATTTATAATGTCACACCTTAGCTAACATGTCACCCAAGTGTATGAGACCACCTTTGTAGGAACAATGAAGTTTTACAAAAGTTCAAACTGTTTACCTCTTGTATTTTGACCTCACGACCAAGATCTAAATTAGGTCCAATCATTCGTTTGTATGTGCATAAAAGCATGTATGTATTATAAGGTCCAATCATTCATTTATATGTGCATAAAAGTGTGTATGTATTATAAGTCATCTATATTTTGTGAATCATTATTGCTCCTCTAGTGCTTAATGCATATTGGATTTTTTAATCCCACCCATTTCTTCATGATGAAGCACTCACCTCTTATTTATAAGAATGTGTTTTGATGATGATAGATATTCACAATCCATGACATACATTTAACAAAATTAATTATACCAGGCAGAGCTTAAATTTGATGGTTGTATTTAGGCATTTTTGCTGTAAAATACACTCACATTTTTAAAAAGACCGTATCATATGAAAGGAGAGATTTTTGACAAATTGTCAAAATTTATATAGGATTATGATGATATATATTTGGTTTTTATATAATTTACATATACTAAAATATGTCATAGTATTTTAAAGGCATAGTTGAATAGATAACTGTCATAAAAAATTGCTTGACAGGGAAGGTCAACTATCAAATTTAAGCCCCGACACTAGGAGGCATTCTAAGTTGCAGCGGGGTGGAGATGAGAGCACTCATTTTTTTGTGTAAATAAAAACCCAAAAAATAGATTAAACAAAGAAAAAAAATAAAAAAATATAAAATGAATCTACCCGCTTAGTTGTCTTTACTTTATATTTAGAATTTGTTAATTAAAAAATGTTAAAAAAGATAAAATTTAAAATAATTTTTTTATATTTATATTATTTTATATTAACAAATGTTTAGTGTCATTCATATATTAAATCGCTTTTATGATTAAAAATATTTTTAAAAATTAGAAAGAAAACTAATTAGAAATGTTTTTCAAAAACTTTCAAATTATTATGATATTTTTTTATATTTATAAAAAAATATTTAAACTTCATACTTTTTAACAATTTCAAATATTTATTATGAGTTATCGGATATTCTAGCACAACCTTTATGCCCATTAACAGTACGTGAGGTGGTGGAAGGAGGATATGTCTTTTTGGCTAAGATACAGACTTATTACAGATATTTTGACGAAGCCTACTAGTAGAGAGATGTTCATATGGTGTAGAACTTGTCTTGGCTTGCATATCACTTGATGATAGGTAATAGTGGCATTGGTGTTTCAATAGCAAGAGTTCTCAAGGTAGAAACTTGACTTCAAGTGAGAGATTGTTGGAATGTGAAGTTAGTTTTACTTATTCCAGCATAGATGAGTAGTCGACAACAAGTACCACGGTAGTCTACTCAAGTACTCACTTGACAGGGTCGAAGGCCAAGGAAATTCTACTAAAGATTGAAGTACCACTCGCGCTTTTATGCATGGAAATCTTTCTTCTAAAATAATTTGTTTTTGCATGTGTTTTTTTTTTAATTATTTAAGTTAGTCGAGCTTGAATGCCAAGGTATGAGATTTTTTTTTTTGTAACAACGATTTTTCTTCTAAAAATAAAATTGAGAGATCTTTACCCACTGCTTTTTTTTAACATTATAGTGGTGGGAGAATTTCATATTTGCTAGGTACCTTAAACTTTGTTGACAAATGTATCTTAAAATAAAAAAAATGCTATGTACAAAATTTGCCCCCCAAACCAATAATTTGAGTACACACTCTGCCCTAATATTAAAACCATCAAATAAAAGGAATCAATAGGAAACTACTACGGAGAATATAAGAAAGAATGACAGGTTTCACGGTATAAACAATATATTTGTAAATATATATTGGAAAGGCCACTAGACATGGAAAATGGTAAACATTATGTTAATATTGCTTTTCAATCCGTTGGTATTCTTCAAATTGATGTCCAACTGCTTTATTTATATTCTTTTGTACAATAGTCATTGTATTCAATCAAATGTATTTATACATAACCTGGCTGTGGCAGAGAAGCATAAATGCATAGAAATACCTGCCAGCTATGAGCAAAGTGCATTTAGGGTGATGAATTCTTTGTTGATTTTCTATATAATTTAAAATCATGAGTATGCCTGCCAGCAGCAAATGAGATCGAACATTAAATTTAATCTTTAAATGTGACGGCTTGGAGTGCCTTCATTATTGCAGAATTCATTATTGCAGAATTTAGATTCATTAGGGCAGATATGATTGATTTCATCTTATACCCACATGTGATGCGATGGATGGCCTCAAAGTTCGCTTTAAAATCCACTCAACTGCATCAAAGAGCCAAATTGAAGTAACTTAAATAAATGAACAGCCCCAAATGACAGTGAAAAGATGAAATGAAATGACACGACTTTTTTTTCGGTGATATTTTCCATTTTCCCCGTGTGAAACATCAAAGAATGAAATTTACTTGTATAGCAGTTAATATGCGTGGGAACGGTGTGTCGAAGCTGTGTCAGTGGAGAGGATAATGCAGACCACGCGTCTCAAAAATTAAAGCAAAGCAATATAAAAAAGTTCCCAGAACTGATAGCAAATTCCGTACCTTACGAATTTAAACAATTTTACAGCACTCGAGAAGTTCTCACCCTGCCAAATCAGCAATAAAAGAAATGATGGCTTTTATTCTCCCTGAAGCTATCACATTCACTGTAAGTGGCAGTCATAATTATTTGAAATTTATTGTGTCAGTCAGTTTTGGCAAAAATAATTACAATTCTTTAAAAAGCCTATCCGCTTAATTAATTGACTAGCACTTGCAACCATAGAAGGTTCAAGGAATATGCCGATAGGAGGTTTAGAAAATTTTCTGACGTGAATTTTTGTATGGCGTGAGACAATTTTCAGAGCACTATAATGCTCACATTTTAGCTAATTATATAATTTTTTTTTCACTATTTATTTATTTTGATTTCCAACTACGGAAATTTGATGGAGTAATCCTATGGCCATGACCTACACTAAAGTCCTCCCAAATTTTGCCAATATACGAGCTTAGTGTTAATTTTAAAGTAGCTCGGATAGGTTTTCTAGTCTCGGGTGGTGATTACGAAGTCAGAAACACAACTGAAATAATTATCTCCATACCTAGAAAATTGATTTCTCCAGAGACTTCTAGACATTACGGTTTGTTAGAGTCTAATTAATTTTAGCCATTGATTGAGATTAAATCATGGCCATTGGTTTTCAATGAGAAGATTATAAAAGAGGATCAATGGGCATTTGGAGGGGACACATCTTGAAAACATTTGCAGCGATAGTAAATAAATAAATTTGCAGTAATAGCAAATTGATTTGTAGTGAGAGTAAGGGTGCAGTGATAACATTGGAGACAGCAGCAGTGGAATTTCTGCAGGGGAAATTGGGAGAAGAATTTTTGGAGGAGAATATTGTCGGAGCTCTGCCAGTAAGAGGCAAACAGTTTATGTATCTCTTGATTTGTTGAAGTTTAATAAAATTCTTCATCTGCTGGTTTTCCCTTCGGGGTTTTTCTAGGGACAATTTGTCTAAAAATATTGTGTTCATTATTTTGCATATTTTGTTTTTCTATTTCCGTGATTATTTGTGAAGTTGCAGCTATATTATTTTTCAATATTTGTTGTGAATTAATTTTCAGTAGTCAAATAATCTATATAAGATAGGAGATTAATAATTAGTAGCTGCAATAGAATTTTCACACTTAGTACAGGGTATGGTCGTCCGTTGAGCATAAAAAGGCTCAAATATTTGTTGAAGGTTGTAGTTATAGCTGTGTTGATGGAAATGCAGGCAAAATGTTGAAGCATAGGCAGCGCCAAGAACTTTTGACAAAATTCTTTAGGAATGCAATCAAACTTAGAGGAATGGGTAAGGCATGCAAACTGTTCGACAAAATGCCTCCAGATTTGAGACTTCTCGGTATGCCATGATTGCAGGAATCCCACAAAAAGGATTTGTTTATTTGTTCATTTATACAAATAATTTTTTTTTTTATTTCTTTCTGTATAAGTTCCAGCCCTACCATCCCCCCACACACACATATATTCTTTTATAATTGTCACTAGATTTGAATAAACTCGAATCTCATTATATTCAGATCTATGCCTCATTTGGCAATGAAGTGGACACGAACCATTGTACGTTGAATGTAAGTAACTAAAAGAGTTCAATTTCATTTACATAAATCTGTCAAATAGGAAATTAATTTGAATAAATTATTATTATTGCTTCCTATACATTTAGTTTTTTTTTTTTTTAAACCTTCAATACTCATAAAGTATATTGACATTTACAAAACTAAGAGTATTAACCTTTTAATATCCAAGGAACTCTACAATATGTGATTGGTTAACAAAATACATGGAATTCCAAAGGCTTCAAGAACCTAAATTAACAATTGCAACATTCTTCAATCTCTTGAAGGGATAACTAAAATAGATTGAGAAGTGCTTCAAGCAAATTTTGAGATCAATGTCAATGAGGGGAGTGGTCTCCACCCAACCATTATGGCATCATCAAGCCATATAAGGCTCTGGCTATCCCTTGAGCTAGGAGAGCCATCTAAGAACCCCAATGGACAAGCAATAAATAATAAGGATTATGTAACATTGACATATATAAACACTTATAGAATGACCATAAAGATACTTATTTCCAATTCAATCCCAATCCAAAAAGTTGTCCACACACACATGCACGCACGCGCACACGCGCGCGCGCGCACACACACACACACCCGAGAGTAAAACTAAAACAAGCAATGGAGTGCAAAATCTCTTCCAAACTCAAACACATAATAGATAATCATTTCCTACACTAGATACATATATAGGTGTAAGCAAGGAGTAAGGAGGAATGAGACTTATCTCTTTGAGCTTCAAACTTTCAAGAAAACCTCCACAAGTCCAACTTCTCCAAATCTCTCCACACCCTTGTTCAATAATTCCCTCTAAAAAAATTCCTTTTTCTTTTCTTCTTTCTCAAGTATGTAAGAATGCAAGAATGCCTCTAAAAGCAAAGAAAAAAGGCTTATATGGGAGTGGCATGTCATTCTTCCACACATGGCAGCCCACCCACATATACACCAACATCTCTTACATGACATTAAATGGGCATGGTTACCCATGCACGAGTCCACATGGTCTCTCTTCCCAAAAGCATATGATTCCCTTTCCATTCAACCCACTAGTAAAGTCATGGGTTTACTTGGTGTACCTCCACCCAAGCACCCATGCCTTTATAACTAGTTTCTCTTTTCAAGAGTTTTTAAAGTACACCAAAAATCCCCAAATACATCCTATACCCTTGCCCAAGTACCCTATCCATCGATACTTGGATTGGGGTCCCAAAACTGACTTGACAATGCAAAAATTGACTTTTTGCACCCATGAAAAGTTTGCTAAAAGTTACCATCTGAGTTTACACTTTGCATGAGAAAACACATAATTACTATCACATTGAAATGATCCCCTAAAATAAAATATAGACCCTCATGGAATAACTTGGTTCACATTAGGAGTCTTAGTCCACAATAGGCTAAGTTTGGCTCACTAAGATATAGAGTCAAATCCCATTGCTTTACATTGTGAAGTGGGATGGAAATTGGGATTCCTAATGGCTCTCTCATTCTCCCATTGGAATTTACACCTATACACTCATTGTAAACATCACCACATTTGTGGTATATATAGTTGAAGCCACATAAATAAATTTATTTTACCTAGTTGGAATAATTAAATAAATCAAGTACATAATATTTATGAATCATTGTAATAGTTAGCATAAAAAACACACTTCAATCATGATTAGTTTATACCAATTATATTCTATTTAATTTATATTATAAATTTGGTGTAAATTTTCATAAAGTCTTCTATCCATAACAAAACATAGTTTCACTAACTAGTTTGAATCACCATGCCATTTGACATTTTTGATCTATCTAAATCTCATTAGATCACAATAAATCTTAGATTATCCATTAGCAATGATATGAAGATTGGGGTTAGATATAACATTGTCATCTTATTCAATTTATCCTAGAATAACTACATACAAGAAAGTTGCAACTATCAAAATATAGTGCATTCACTGTTTACCAAATCAACTTACCTTCAATGAGGTTAGTAGCACCATCACTTAGAGTTCTTTAAGTTTACATAATTACAATTTTTTTTAGGAGTCCTCTTGAAGATCCCATTCATCATAATCCTACTCATAGGCAATTCTATTGTCAAGGAAGTACAACCATATTAAACTATAAATTTAACAAGTAATTAGTTAAATCTTTACCCAGATTAATCCTTGCTATTAGAGGTTACATCACTTTAGCCAAAATTAATTCAATCATTCATAAATCACCAACTAAACTTTATCTATCAAGTTACATAGTCATATTTTAAAACCTGATAATGCATGATAGTCAATATAAAATTTATAAACTAAATATGAGAAGATTAGAAGAACACATTCAACTTTGAAATTAACTAGAACTAATGATATCATTTAGCTTAAGAGGTGTGACTAGAGTCACAAAAGGGTTTGGGCCTTACACTTTGTGAGATGTGGAGTTTCACGGGGAAGGTGTACTTTTTTGTGCTAGCATGAAAATTTTGCAAAGTCTTTTTGTATTTTCTTTGTTTCCTTTGTTGGAAATATGTGATGTAATTCATGTCAACATAGTATATGGAAATGTATAGACAAACTAACATAGAGGAAAAGTCAGCATGATCAAGGCAAACTAGTCTGGGAGAAGACAAAATAGTCTAAGTATGGTAAGGTGATCAATTTTGTGTTTGAGCATGATGCTAAGGTAAATACTCATGGCATTGCATATTTTCTATATCCACACATGTATATATCTCATCAGTTGGGAGTACCACACTTAATGATAAGAAGCAAAGATCTGACTAAGGCATTCACAGTGTATATCCTAAGGCAGAGTCACTTTGGTTTGGTCTGCATTTCTCCACATTGTAACATCTTGGCTTGTGATTCTAGAATAATCATTTGGAGTCTTTAGGGAGTCCAATTTCTAAGTTTCAACTTTTAACTTCTTCTATAGCAAAAGTTAGAAGCAACAAATTACTGAACTGTGTAGACATAGCTTGGAGTTGTAGTGATCAAATTGCAATGCTTCACATTCCACCTCATTTGATCCTTTTGGCATGAGATTTTTAGGAGATGATTAGTAATGGTTGAAGTTCACTCTATCCAAATTTCAGAGTGTTTGTTGTTCTGCAAGTACCATTTCTTATGAATAATTGTACCTAGTTTCTTGCTTTATCTTCATTGGCATTTGTGTGCAGACCTGATCTAAGTAACTTGGTGATTGAGCGATGATTGTTCATGTGGATAGCATAATTATTAGGGCAATTGAAGTATGTGCTGACCTATTTTGGTGAAGATCATGCTATGTTTCATCTCCGCAAGTGCATATGGTAATGTTTTGAAGTGTGCCTAGGCTGACTTACCACAAGCTACACATTTCATCCTTCTTGGCCAGCCTAATTAATGTTTTGAAGTATTGCGGAGGATATATATAGAAGATCAAATTCATTTTGTGAGATGTGGATGTGTGTGCGAAGATAAGCAGAGAAAAATCCAAGATATGAAGTGTGTAGAATCAATTTGAAGGCACGTGTTGAGCAAAAATAGAAGACTGCATTACCGACATAAATCAAATGCTCTCTTTACAACAGTCCATGTAGTTACTATCTTTGTAAATCCTATTGCAATGAGCATAATACTTAGGGAGTAGAAGCTTCCTTGGGTTGTAGCTCTAAATCAAAGTTGTAATTTCTATAAGCACTAAATCAGGGAGTAGTAGCTTCCTTGGGTTGTATCCCTAAAATAATGTTGTAATACTTTTTCAGTGAGCATAATATATTGTGAGCTAATCCTCACCATGGTTTTTCCCTATTTTAGGGTTTTTCACATAAAAATATTAGTGTTATGTGTGTTACATGATTTTATTTCTGTTCTTCAAGTTATTCAGTTTTATATGCAAATATTTGGTTAAGTTTTAGTGTGTGTTGATTCACCCCCCCTCTCAGCACCTCATTGTGTTCAATAATTGGTATCAGAGCTAAATGCCTTTGAGAAGCCTAAAAACTGAGGTAGATCCTGCACTTGGATACATGGAATCTAAAGTCATGGACAATGATGTATTTGTACCAGAACCAGATGTAGAAGCTATGGAGCCTGAAGGTTGGGATCTTGGTGGATGTGAAGTAGACCTTGAAGGAGAACTCAAGTCAGCCCTTGATGAACTGGATGAAGCAAGAGGACTGAATGTAGAATATGAAGACATGATTGAGATAGCAAAAGATATAATTGACAAATTGAAGAGAAAGGCCAAAGAATCAAAAGAAGAAATTGGCAAACTCAAAACTCTAATAGAAGGAGATAAAGGAGGTGACATGAAGCTCAAGGAGGCAGAAGAAATGATCTCAAATTTGAAAGTCATGGTTGAAGAAGAAAAGAGGATTCAAGATTGCTTAAAAATCAAGCTCTATGAGAAATCAGCTGAGTGTTCAAAACTTGAGGAAGAAGTTGTCACTCTAAGAAAAGAATTGGAAAAGGCAAAAGAACAGATTGAAAAAGACTAAAACTAAAAGGAGGATATAAAATCCTTGATGAGATAATTAACTTTCAAAAGCTAGCAAAAGAAAAATCACGCCTTTGTTTTGAAAAGGGAAGAGTCCTATGATCAGTGTCTCTACAAATTTATATGATAACTTCCATTCAAAAGGAAAGTCTGGAATAAAGAAGGAAGAGACCTACACTAAAGATCCTAAGAAGAATGCCTTCGGATTTACAAAAGAAGAATATGAAGAAGAATTTTAGGAAGCCTACACCTAAACAAACTGATCCTATCATGTATCCTCAAAGGTTCAATCGTAATTGCTATGATTGTAATAAATTTGATCACAAAGATGATGATTGTAGAAGTGAGATGAATCAAAATATTGTAAGGTGTTATACTTGCAATAAGGTTGGTCATAAAGCTGTTGAATGTAGGAGTAAGTTAAGTCAGAATCCTATAAGGTGTTATTCTTACAATTGATGGGACATAAGGCCAATGAATGCAGAAGTACAATGTCAAGGAATAATAGGGACAATGCTCAACCCTTTCATGGATACTATTACACTTGTAACAAATTTGGCCATAAGGCAGCTAATTGCAAATCTAAGGTGAGGAGAAATGGTAATGCTTAGTAATCAAATTTCACCTGTCATAAGTGCAATCAAACAAGGCACTCTGGAAGGAATATAAGGTCTGCTCCACAAAAGAAAGTTGATATTGCTCAACAAAAGAAGGAAATGAGAAAAGTATTGAAGAATAAGGAGGAATGTGATGTTTCTAGACCTCTGAATATGATCATACAAACATAAAGGAAATATGCGTTAATGAGTTAATTGGAGATGATTTTGAGTTGAAACCTGAATTTGAGGATTTGACAGAAAAGAATCTAGATGTATGGAATAATTTTTTGAATTTCTGTTAAATGGGGATGACTAGATTAAGTATGTATTGAGCCATATTCATGACAAGTTCATGTGGTTGGACATGCCACATATGATCAATAAGAAATCTATCAAGGCAGTTAGTAGATTATGTTATGTAGGAACTGTTTTGGCAATGAAGGTGGTGAAAAATGAGATGGTAATGAATCTTATTGGTGCAAAATTTGACAAGCGTGCCCTAATAGTGAATGACATAAATGATCCAGCAGTGAAATATGCCTCAATGGTAATTGATTATAAGATATATTACTCTAACAAAGAGAACTCTATGTCAGCAATTGCTATACACACTGCTCACCAGATGGTGAAAGAGGGTCTAGACATTGATTTGTGCAAGCTCCAGAGACAATAGTTGATGGAGAATCTACAGAAGACCAAGGATTCACAATACCCATTCCAGTATGGTACCCTTATCACATATTTACTATTTTAATTTCTTAGACAGTTGCCTGGAAAGAATATTGTGTGGTTGAGCAACATTCCTATTGCAATTCAAATCCATGATCACCTAAGAAGGATTGGAGACCTAGATACTCAAAAATCTATGTTATGGGTTTTCTTCAAGTCCTTTCAAGAGAGAATTCAAGAGAGAGAAAGGATACCAACAAAATTGGTTGATAAATACATGAAGGATATAACCTTTATGGAACTTACTAAAGATTAATGCATTATGGAAGTAGTGGAACCCAAAACAGTTTGGGTTCTGGAAATGGGTTATGAAGTAGCAGAAGATGTAGTCACAAGACTTGCAAAGCTGATGTTAAGCAAACCAAGAAATCCTATAGAAGATAGTTTTGGAACCTATGAAGAAAAATCTAGCGAAGTGCATTTAAAACAAAAGGAAAAGGAGATAATGAAAAATGTTGAAAAGATGAAAACAAAGTTGGAGGAGATTGTTACACCAAAGAGCCCTACAGAGCAATCCATAGGCATACCTGCTTCTTTAGAGAGTACTACTAGCACACGAAGGTCAGCAAGGACCTCTACCACCTCTCCTACTATTTCAAAATCCTTTAGAACCATGCCTACAAAGAAGAGAGTTGCATCCAGTGCCTCAGTACAACAAGAGCTCCCTAAGAGGAGAAGAGTAAAAGAAAAGTCCAAAAGAGAAAAGTGTGTCAGCTGTGAGGATGAAGAAAAAGAAGAAGAAGAAGGACCTTAGCTGGTCTGGAATAAGATGTTTCATACCTCAAGAGAAGAGACAAGTGCAAAGAAAACAAAAGTTTGCACTATTGAGATAGATAGTGAAGAGGAAGTTGAGAACGAAAAGAAAGAAGAAGAGTTAGTTAAAAGCAAAGGAAAAGGTAAGGGGAAGAAGGACAAATCCCCTCCGGTAAGGGAACACAACCCCTTAAGATTTGATGCTTTATTCAATAGTATTTCAGAATATGGTCTCTTAGAGGAACCAACAAAAATGTACTCTGAGTCCAACAAGGAAGATAAGGCCACCATTGAAGAAGCTATTGTCAAATATATGGTTACATTTGACACCGGCCTAGACAAGATTAAGGACCAATTGCCTAATGATTTGAAAAATATGTTAATTGCAAGAAGGCAAGAAACTATAAAAGAGGATAGAAAGATAAAGGCATTTGTCTTGGAGAAGACTGGCCCCTAATTTTTTGATGAAGAGAGAAAAAATGGCTCAATTATACAACAAAGAATTCAGAACAAAATAGAGAGTAAACATTCTGATGGGCAGAGACAATGAAGACATTAAGAGATTAAGGAATGAAACTCTGTGGAAGATAGAAGAATTGACTAAAGAACTAAAGAGTCCCTCCGGACAATGAAGAGCAACTGCAACATGAAACAGATGCTCCGAAGAGTAATGAGCTTGATAATGAACAAAAAGTGCATATGCCTAAAGAGGAGAATGTGAAAGAAGATTTGGGTTTAGATAATGCCCCTTTGGTGGTGGAAAATATTGTTGATGACAAGCAAAAGGAAGAAAAGACCCCAAAGAAAATAGAAGCACAAAATACTTAAGACTTGCTTCCTCTGGACAACAAGAAATCTGCTGAAGAGGAGAATAAGATTGAGGATCAATCCGGTGATGAAAGAAAGGAAGAAGAAAATGCAAAAACTAATTGTGAATCCTCTGGAGACTCATTAAAGAGACTATTGAACATGTAGTTGCAATTTGAACCAATGGTATTTGCACAACTGCTACAACTTCCAATGCAACAGGGACAAGTTGACATTGTAAAGATCTCTCCCCTACAAAATCTTCAACTTGGTGATGTATTTCATACCTCTACATGGAAGGACATTTTATCCACACACCAAAAGAGCACATAACAATGGTCAAAGTATCCCTAGAGCAACAATCGATGATTCCTTATCCGGTGTTGAAAAATTAAAGCTTCTATTAGACTCTTTCAAAGATTATTCTATCAAACTTGAAGAGAAGCTAAAAAAGGAAATGACAAAGAAGGCCAATGATAGAAGATTAATTGAAATATCTAACAAGAGGAGTATTGCACATGAAAAACTACAAGAGAGCTTGAAAGGGGTACAGGAAAGCTTGGAAGAAGAAATTTTTTTGTTTCAGTTTTGTTTGAAATGGCCTTTCTCTATAAAGAGCATTAAGGACCAGATGGACCCAATAGAGTCATAGATTGCTCAGGCCTCTAGTATCTATGATCCTTCTAGTGATGCAAATGGTGCAACAAGGATAGCTATTGAGAATTTGCATGGACAATTTTTTCAGATACAAGAGCAAAAGGAAAAGATTATTATACAATACTATCAACTTAGAGATCTGGTGAGTGCAAGACTTACCTCCTTGATTGGTGTAATTGCAAGTGTAGAAAAGGTGACAGAGAAGGATCCGGTACCTAGCTCTCAGGATGAAGGAGAAGATCTCCTTGTTCCATTTGAGAGTCATTGTAACCTGTTTGCCTTTTCCAAATAGGGCTAGGAAATTGGAATGAAGGATTGGAAGACACACCTTGCAAAATTGAAGGTGTCCTACAAGAGCATTCTATC